>CM053790.1:314092757-315292757 GCA_028749045.1 Cupressus sempervirens | reverse complement strand
TTCTATATTATTTTGGAGAAAGAATAATGTTTTAAATCATCTATCATTTTTAGATACCTCAATTTATGTTTTTGAAAAAAAAAAAGAAAAATATTTGATAATTTTGAAAAAAAAACCCAATAACCTTAATTAAACTCATTCTAGTTAAATAAATTTATTAAATCTGATTATAAAACTATATCTCTTATTTAAAATTTTATTACTTAAATAAAATTTTCATTAATATAATATATATATATGTGTGTATATAAAAACTCTTAATAAATTATGAAAATTGAATATGAAGATTTATATGGTCTAATTTAATAACACATAAAAATTTCTAAACACAAACAATTCCTAATGTTAAACTTACCAAAGGAAACTTTATTTTAGTCGTGCCGCCACTATCATGTGCAGCCTACGGATTGCAGGTACACTACAATCACGGAGGTACTCTGCATTCTCGCAAACCTGCAACGTGTTGTAGTTAGGGGTGGGGTATCTTGCCCCACCCTCATTCATATTTTTTTTTTAATATAATTTTTTAATAATGATTTCGATAAGCATTCCAAAAAAAAAAATTATATAAACATTTGTATTAAAAAATGTTTTTCAGACTTCTAAATACAAGCATTTTAAAATAAAATGTTTCTTCAATCATTGTCACATAAATATATATTATTATTTTTCCAATTTACTCAATTTGATTTATTTTAAAAGAAGATATATATATATATATATATATATATATATATATATATATATATATAAAGTCCATACTACAACTCTAAGGCATTATTACAACATATTTCCCTTTTATAAATATCCACCTATTTTAATTCCTCCAAGATGATTTGTCCATAAACATTTAAACCCTAAATTCATATATTCCTTACAGCTAGACATGTGGGGTTTGCTCATACAAAAATTTAGATATCCATGACAAAATTGCATATACTAGAACATTCATGCATAGAATTCTCGAAAAGCATTCAGAAGACACGAAGAAGGCAGGAAGTGCCAAAAGTGAAATATCATATGCCAAAATCACAAGTGTCTACCTAGAAACTGATACTAAATCACTTCTCCTCATAAAATGTAGACCAAGCTCCTTCCTTCTCCAGCACTCTAGGATCCTCCAAACACGCTCTCTAAGCTTCTAGGAGTACCTGAATATAAAGAACTCTCAGGAAGCACCTAGAATGTCTCTAGAAACAACCAAAAGGTGTTGACAATTAAGCATGAGTCTTTTCCAACCTTCTAGATGAGTCATAAGGTTGTAGACACCATGTGCTTAATTTGTGCGCTAACTCCTGTGTTGTTGACATATGTGCAATTAAAAGGTGTGTTTACTCCTAGGCAAGCTTATAAATTTTATTATTATTATTTATTTATTATTTTATTAATGGTTTATTATTATTATTATTATTTTATTACTATTAATTATAATTTTCTTTTATTTAATTCTTTTCTCAATTAATTCTCATTTAATTAATTAAAATCAAAATATCTAAAGATCATGACATTATATTAATTTTTCCAAAATAATTAAATTATTAATTAAATCTTTTTAAATTTTAGACTTAATTAATAGAGAATTCACCATAGACCTCCAAGATAAAATATGAAAACCCATCATAGAACAATCCATACAAAATTAGTCTAAAGGGTTAAAAATCACGAATTATGTCATCCGACACATTCAGAAGGTAAAATATCTCAGATACTTGTCCTACCTCACTAGGACAAATGGTTTAGGGGTTTAGGATTTGGACTTGAGAATTTATCTCCCCTCTCTTATCATTGAGACAGTGTGATAGGGTACGCTCATCCTAAGAATTTAGGGAAGTCAATAGCCAGTACTTGCAACTTGCATAAAAACCATGCATGTACATGCAATATATATTGTAAGCTAAACAAGCAATGGCAGGAAGTGGTGCACATGTATATCCCAACTAGCAGGTGACTATGACTCCCTTCCTTAACCATATCAGAAATGCCATACATAAGAACAAACATGCACACCATACAAATGCAATAATGGGGTAAGTATCCATAATAAAACACATGTGATAATAAACCAATTAACTAATCATCATACATACATGAAATGTGGAGTCTAAATAATCTCATCATATATCAACTGAATCCATAACACAATATCTGATAGTCTCAAAACAATGCTACTAACCATCAACATAAAACTAGTCTAACATAGTCTGACAATAATAGCAACAATGTGTCTAGAAAGATGTGAACGAGGGTAGGCACTACATCCACCCCCACTTGGATTAGGCTTACTCCTAAAAGCCTACAAAAAAGTAGGGATATAACTCCCATAATCTAGCCACATCCTCCCATGTAGCTAAAGAATCATCAGTAGGGTCCCATTGGACCCTTACCTGCTCGATGGTTCGACCCCTGAGGGTCAACTCCCGCTACTCTAGAATATGAACCAGCTCCAAAGCTAGCTACATATCCTCTACCTACAATGTATTCCAATCAAAAACATGTGCAACATCCTGGATATACTACCTAAGTACTGAAACATGGAAAACATCATGAATGCGAGCTAGGCTAGGCGGTAGAGCAAGGCAATAAGCAACTAGGCTAATCCTCTCAAGAATCTTGAATGGTCCCATAAAGTGAAGTGCTAGCTTTGAACCCTTTCCATATCAGATCGAACTCTTTAGTGGATGTACCCTCAAGAATTCCTTATCTCCCATAGAAAATTGCTTATCTATCCTATGTGCATCAACATACTTTTTTTGCCTATCCTATGTCATAGCTAAGTGCTCGCAAATACGTACTACCTGTTGCTCCATATCACAAAAGCATCTTAGGACCCAAAAAGATGCAATCCTCAAGACTAGCCCAACTCAAGGGTGTACAACAAGGACGTCCATATAAAGCCTGAAATGGTGCCATGCTAATAGAACTGTGAAACCTGTTGTTGTAAGAAAACTCCACTAGGTAGAGATAATCCTCCCAATGTATTTGCCTATCCATCACATACATCCTTAACATATCTTCCAACACCTGATTCACCCTCTCTGTCTGACCATCTATCTCTAGGTGATATGCTAAACTGAAATTTAATTGTGCTCCAAGCTCATGCTGTAGTGATGTCCAAAATGCGAATGTGAATACAGGATCCCTATTAGAAATGATATTTCAATGAATACCATGTAGTCTCACAATGTGATGCATGAAGACATTAGCTATAGAAGCTACCATGTAGGAAGATCTGATTGGTGATAAATGTGCCACCTTAGTCAACCGATCAATAGTGACCATGATAGCATTATGACGATGAATAATCATAGGTAATCCTACTATGAAGTCCATAGAGATGATGTCCCACTTCCATGAAGGAATGAGATTTGGTTGCAAAAGTCTTGCCAGGTGCTGGTGTTCTTCCTTAACTCTCTGACACTCAAGACACCTAGCCACAAAATCACCAATTTCTCACTTCATTCTAGACAAATAGAACAAATGCCACAAATCAGCATGCATCTTCTTAACACCCGGATGTGCAGAGTAAGGTGTACGATGGGCCTTTGCTAGAATCAAGGTGCAAAGCTCATCCAGTAATGGCACATAAATCCTCCCTGAATGTCTCAAAAGACCATCTGACTCTCAGACGTAGCCTACAAACTTACCCTCCAAAGGTCTTCCTGAATCAATTTCTCTGCACACTTCTTGGTAGCAAGAATCTGCAGGAAGTGCCTGAAGAATCTGACTCCTCAAATCAACACTAAGAGTCATGGATGATATGACATGTCTTGTGTGACTCAAAGCATCAGCCACCACATTCTCTTTCCCTTCACTATACTTTACCTCAAAATCATACTCACATAGAAATTCCATCCATCACCTCTGGTGAGCATTCAAATTAGGCTACGTGAAAATGTATTAAAGACTATGATGATCACTATGTAGCTCAAATTTGTGCCCCAAAAAGAAATGTCTCCACCTTGTGAAAGCATGAACTACTACTGCTAAGTCAAGATCATGTGTAGGATAATTTAGCTCATGATCCTTGAGCTTGCGTGATTCATATGCAATCACCCATCCATTCTGCATTAGAACCGCTCCAATCCCTTTAAGGGAAGCATCTATACATACCATGAAATCATATTTTGGATTAGGTACTACTAAGATTGGTGCACTAGTCAAAAGCTCCTTGAGTTTTCAAAATGATTCCTCACATTTCTCCATCCATATAAACTTCTTTCCTTTCCTCTGAAAGGAAGTGATAGGATGAGCTATTCTAGAAAAGTTTTGGACAAATCTGAATAATAACCTGCTAGACCCATGAAACTATGGATCTCTAACACATTAGTCAGTGTAGGCCAATCTACTATTGCCTAGATTTTTGCACGGTCAACAGAAATACCATCACCTAAAATGACATGCCCTAAATACTAAATCTCTAACTTGAAGAATTCACACTTAGCTACATTGGCGTAAAGTTGATTGTCTCTTAAGCATTGTAAAACCAATACAGGTGTTCCTTATGCTCCTTTTGAGTCTTAGAACATATCAATTTATCATCAAGAAACACAACTACAAACCTATCAAGATAAGATCAAAACACCACATTCATCAAGTTCATGAAAACTGATGGAGCATTAGTCAGCCCAAAAGGTACCACTATGAACATGTAATGTCCATAGCGAGTTTGAAAGGTGGTCTTGTGAATGTCAGCTTCCTTAATGTGAAGCTGGTGATATCCTGACTTAAGGTCAATCTTGGAAAATACTATAGCTCCCTTGATCTAATCAAATAAGTCATCAATCCTAGGTAAAGGATACCTATTCTTTATTGTCACCTTATTCAACTGTCTGTAATCAATACAAAGGTGCAAAGAATCATCTTTCTTTTTCACAAAGAGCACTAGAGCTCCCCATGGTGACGCACTAGGTTGAATGCTCCCTTTGGCCAAAAGTTCCTCTAGCTGAAGATGCAACTCACCCAATTCCTATGTAGTCATATGATAAGGAGCTTTAGAGATAGGCTCTACTCTAGGAATCAGATCAATGCTGAAATCGATGTCCCTTTTCAGAGGCATACCTATAATCTCGCTTGGAAAAACATTTGCATACTCCTATAAAATTGGGTGATCTAAAGTCTTCCTCATAGGATCTTCCTCATCAAGATCATTTACCATAATCACAAATATCTCACATCCCTTATAGAAACTCTGCTTTAGTTGCATAGTACAAATCATCCATAGAGATATAGGCCTCGGTATCCCAACAATCTTCACATCATTCCCTTGGTCATCCTAACATAATATTCTCTTTTTCCTGCAATCTATACTAGCTCTATGAGAGCCAAGCCAATCCATCCCTAGAACCACATCATAGGAACCAAGGGGTATAACCCAAAGGTCAACTGCAGTATCAAAACCTCCTATACTATGCTCACACTTAGGAACTATAGAACCTATGGAGACCTTAATGCCTAAGGCTAGTTCCACTTGCCAACCATGATCTTGCTTCCCTGCATCCAACTTACACTTAACAACTATAGAAGGAGAAATAAATGAATATGTAGCACCTGAATCAAACAACACTAAAAGAGGTGTACCTCAAATAGCTCCTATGGTTTCAACCACTATTCCTTGATGATCTGCCTGACAATGATCTACCACTGCAAACACTCTATGAGCTCTTCTGCATCTCCTACTATAGGCTTAGATGTAGTTGGCCTAAGGCCTGAATACTGAGGTGCTCACTAAGGATAGTGAGCTACAAAATTTCCACCCTACCCACATGAAAAACATCTTGTATTTCTGCCAAATCCTCTACTCTTAGGTGGTGCATTTGACTACTGACGGATATTCCTACTAACAAAAGGCTGACTGATCTAAGCTGGGTGATTGGGTTGATTCCATTTATTGTGCTGAGCATTGTAGTTGTTCTTGGAGTTAGAACCTCTGCCACCACCTTGAGCCTGAGAATTTGATCCCTTCTATTGTTGTGTCTGTTGAGACTACTACTGGTACTGCTTCCCTTTAGAAAAAAGAGGCTTCCTATTTCCACCTGAGTTGTAGTTGCCTTTAGATCTTGATGCTATAGGTGTTCCTACAAAACCTCCTTGACCAAGGTTAACACTTTGTTCTACAAGGATGGCTCATCATACCACATCCTTGAGGGTTTTAGGCTCGAATACCTTGACACCCCCAATTATGCAGTTGTTTAATCCTCTATTAAAGTGTTGTGTCAACTGACCTGAATTGTCACTGAATCCCAAAAAGGACATGAGCTCATAGAATTTATGCTTATACTCTGTCACAGTAATAGAATTCTTCTTGAGATTATGGAACTCATCTGCCCTTTTCTGCTTCCATTCCTCTGGTAGGAATCATTCGCATTAACTCTCTAAGAATAGCTCCCATGTGACACTGCTCATATCTATGCCCAGCTTCTTTTCCTCAATTGTCCACCAAGTGGCCCCAAAATTCTCCAAGTTGGTAATGGTGAATCTTGCCTTAACATTACTGTCAAAGTCCTACATAGAAAAAATCTTGTCAAGGGCAATAAGCCACTATTCAACCACATATCCAGAACCCTGCCCATTAAAGGGCTTGACCTTAGATCTTGAAAACTCCTTCATCTAAGTAGATACAATGGATCTATGCCAATCCTTTCGAGGGCTCCTAGACCTAGGTCTATGCTCTTGTTCTATCTGATGTGCTCTATGTTGTTCTTGAATAGGAGGTAGATGGTCAAGAATGGTCTACATCATCTATCTCAAGTTAACCTCCTCAGACTCAGCTTGGTCATCTCTACGGCTCTCTTCTAGTGGCTTACTAGCATGCTCTCCTCCACTCTCTACATGAGAAAATCCTCCACAAATAGACTCATGGACACTAATAGCTCTGCCATGACCATGGCCTCTACCACGGCCTCTACCAAAAGACCTAGTCCCAGATACCAAGTACTATTACCACATAATGCATGCTATTGTATAAAAGGCACATGTTCTACAAAAGACTAAGTTCAATTTTGGTTTTACCTATGTTTAGGTTTAAATAAAATTTTCAATTTTGAAAACTAAGTGTTGCTTATGCAAGTAACATTTTTAAGTTTTGTTTTAGTTCACCTTTTTTTCAAGTTTGAAGAGATAAACATAATAGTTAAAATTCCTTGTTTTGTTCTGAAATACCCAGAGCTCCCAATATAGAAACTTGAGCTCTAATACCAAATGTAATGCCTCGCCAAGGGATCCAAAGAATTAACATAAAGTTTCACTAAGTTTGGTAGATTTTTTTTTTAAATCATGAAAGTAAAACAATTCATAACATAGTAGCAAAAGCAATAACAATATCCAACTGAAAGTAGACATGAACATACATACATAACTAGTTACATTCCTTAAGGAACCCTTAACATTGAATCACATCTAAATTAACTATCAATGAATCCATCTAATACTACATCCACATGAAATAATAATAAAAAGTCCAACATTCTTAAATTACATTTCCAATTTCTCAATTATCCACTGTACGTGCCATAGGGTATGAAAGGCTTAAAAGAATATACATATGTGAAATAAAGTACATCATCCTATTCTAATCCATAGTGAAAATGTAGCAAGTAAATGAAACCAAATACCATACATGATACATCATCATCATAAATGATATAAACATTCATCGTAACAAATAATCATAAATCACAACATAACTAATTAGGTGCATGGTTCCTCCCAACTGTAAATAGCATCATTAGACCATCATGGGCCCTAGTCATTCCTCCATGTGTAACATTCCAAATCACTGAAGAGATCATCGGTATTAACATAGTAGGAATGTCACTCCTAAATCATACTACATCATATGCAGAAAAGAAATCTAACATGCAAGATAAAGCATAAGATAACATCATCTAACATAAGCAAAAGATCAATGTAAGGATACATGTCCACCATCATAATCCATGAACAAAATGAAGATAGATGCCAACAAAGAATACATCAGCCATAGTGTCTCAAATGGATCTCCAATGATAAGAGTGAAAAGCACTACCACCCGACCGCATGGAACCTAAATTGTCCACTCCCATCGCACTGAGGAGATAATTTCAAGTCCCAAATAGGTTATCAAATTGCATAGAATAAATACTCTCTAACAAATACAAATCCTAAAAGTATACTATCTCAAAGGTTCCAACACAAAACTGACATCTAATCCCAGAGGCACACAAAGATATGTAGGAAACCTACCATGCAAGCAGGAAAGTGTCATCACATGGATCATGCTAGAGTTACCCTGGTAGTCTCCCAATAGACCTCGGCCCCCTAGTGATCCCTATGCGGCCAATAGTATCCTCTCATATAGATGAGGCATACTATGGAATGCAAGGTCACAACCAAGTGTTCTCTCTACTCCCATCCTAGTTTGTACTAGCACTCGAGGCATGGGCGAGAACAAAAAAATTATCTTATTAGGTTCATTAAGTTAGTATTAGGTATGAATGTTTTCACTTATTAAGACAACTTACAATGAGTTACCCTAGCAGCCTCTTAGAGCCCCGACGCCCATTGCAAGCCACTTCCCATCACTACAAGTAGATAACCTACCCTAAGCTCATGGAATCATAAATCACAAAATCACAAAATATAATCCACAATATAAACATCAAATCTCCATGAGTCAACTGAAAAGCATCCATAGATAATCATGACCACAATAGTTCTCTATTGGCAACTAAAGGTATCAATGATAATCACATTAATCATTGGTTCTTAATAAGAAACCAAAAAGAATCTCAAAATAATACTAATCGAAGAATCCAAAATGGTTGAGTCAAAATATGACATCATTAAGATCAGATAAACAAGTCAACCCCATCAAGTAACTAGAAAATAATCCAATACAACTGATCGATAACTCATAAAAAGGTTACATATATCACAGCTTACACGAGAAGACTAAATACAATATCAATCAGTATGCCATCACATAACCATGGTTGAGTTTAAAAGATCGAGTTCAAAAGACATCATGATGACATCACAATCATAACCCCCAAGCCTCTGTTAGTGATGGCGACACTACCCAAGCACAGAATGGACATAACAGGAAAGGGAAAATTTTATTAACTTTGTGAATAAGCTAATACATTCAGTATAGAGAAAATTGACTTCAAAACATGCTCTATGGGCTTACAATAGTATAAAATTGGAGATAATTTCTCCTTTCAGTACCTCCTCTCAAACTCCACTCTGAACTGCCTTTTACAATGCCAGAAATGTTCTTAAATAGACCCCGGAAGGTTAAGGATTAGGAATATATTCTAAAAAGTCCTAGTTGGCATCCACCAACCAAATAGAAGGCTCTAGAAGTCACATTAGAAGTCGGCACAAACTTAGAAGAAGCCAAAAATGGTAACCGAACTTTCGAGAGGCATCACTTTTGAACCGTAGCTTCGATTGACGAACTGTTTACATTTCCAAAAAGCTCTCAAAGCGCTCTATAGCCCTATGGATGAGCTTTGCTCGTCACCCATTTTTTGGCCCTATTCAAGGTCATTTAATGCCCCTAACCTAACTTTGAAGCATTCTTAGGATGTCTCCAAAAATTGAAAACCTGCGATAACTTTCAAACTGTGGGGCCTTTTGACCTAATTCTTTTTTTGGAATGCTCTAAATCACAATGACAATCTTCCAACCAATTTACACCTTCTAGTTCACCAAAATGATGGCTCAATTACATACTCCTATTTTTTTGGAATTTACACGTATCCCAAGGTGTTTAAATACTCTATCCTAGAACACTAATAGTGGAACTGTGAGAGTTGGAACATTTATTCGACCCAAATGGGTATCTAGAAATGAAAACACATGAAACAAAAACTAAGTCTACGTATAGTTTTTTGGTTGACATTGGATTGCTCTTATACCTCTGGATGCTCCTACATCAGACACCCAAGGTAGATTGAAAAGTGACCCTGTCACTTTATGAATGGTAGAGGAAATCCCAAATGGGAAACCTCGGCTGGTGAAATCCAAGTTGAGTCCTCTATCAGCCATCCTTTCCACTTGACCAAATACTCTTCATACTACCTATTTCTGGTACTCCTACCCACATGACTATCCAGAATCTCCTCTATCTCCTCCTTCTTAGAAGTAGGAATTGGACATTGCTCTAACATCAGCTCCTCATCTGCACCATCATCATGATACTCTGTTAAGTCTGCAATGATGAAAATAGGAGAAATGTGAATTCCATCTAGCAACTCCACCTCATATGCATTTCCTCGGTCATGTTTCTTTAAAATTTTGTAGGGACCAAATTTCTTCATTTTCAGCTTGTTGTAAGTACTGAATGGAAATCTTTCTTTCCGTAAGTGTACCATGACTAGATCCCCTACTTGGAATTCCTTATGTCTTCTCCTTTGATTAGACCTAGATTTGTACTCTTGATTCATCTTGGTAATGTGTGCCTAAACCTCCTCATGTAGATGCTTGATATGTTCAACAAATTCTTCAGCTTCAGCACTTGTCCTCTCCCCTTGCTCTATCTTCCTCAATTCTGGTGTAGTCTTTGGGCTACTTCCATATACAATTTGAAAGGGTGATCTACCAGTACTCCTATTTATAGATTTATTGTAAGCAAACCTTGCTTGTGGTAGAATCAAATCCCATCCCTTGGGCTTATACCCTACTAAACATCTCAGTAAATTGCCTAGACTTTTGTTTACCACTTCTGATTGGCCGTCAGTCTGTGGGTGATGTGTGGAATTGAATTTCAAGTCTGTTCTCAACTTTTTCCACAATGTTCTCTAGAAATACCCCACAAATTTAGTGTCTCTATCAGAAACTATACTCCTTGGGAGACCATGTAGTCTTACCACCTCTTTGAAAAACAAGTCTGCAATATGGACAGCATCATGAGTTTTGTGGCATGGAATGAAATGTGCCATTTTGGAGAACCTATCAATCACCACAAATACTGAGTCATTACGCCTTTGTGTCCTTTGAAATCCAAGAACAAAATCCATGCTTATGTCCTCCCATGGCTTTGATGGAATAGGTAATGGATGATATAGTCCAGTATTGTGACTAAATCCCTTGGTAACTTGACAAATCTGACAACTCTGTACAAACTTCTTCACATCCTGTGAAATCTGAGGCCAAAAATAATGTTCTCTAAGAATGGAAATGGTCTTATCTTGACCAAAATATCCTGTCATCCCTCCACTATGTTTCTCCTTAATCAGATTTTCCCTCATGGAACTCCTTGGAATGCATAATTGACTGCCCTTGAGTAACATACCATCCTGAATTAGATAGTCTGACCACTTAGTTCTGTCTACAACAACAAGTTCTTTACAAGCTATCCATGCTTTAGAAAAATTAGGATCCTCAGGGTATAGATTCTTGAGTTCATCAAACCCAACTACTTCAACTTTCATTACTGTAAGCAACAACTGTCTCCTACTTAGTGCATCTCCAACCCTGTTAGATTTTCCACTTCTATGCTTCAACACAAATGTATAGCTCTGCAAGAATTCTAACCACTTCATATGCCTCTGATTCAATTTACCTTGGCTATTTAGGTACTGTAATGTCTGGTGATTAGTATATAAAACAAACTCCTTTGACAACAAATAATGCCTCCATTTCTTTAAGGCCTGAACTATTGCATAGAACTCTTGATCATAAACAGAATACTTCTTCTCTGCCTCATTCAATTTTTCACTAAAATATACAATAGGCTTACCTTCTTGGCTCAATACAGCTCCAATAGCGCTGCCACTAGCATCACAATCCACCTGGAACACCTTTCTAAAATCTAGAAGTGCCAACACAAATTGTTCTATCACCTTCTTCTTCAGCAATTCAAAATTTCTCGCAGCTGCTGCAGTCCATTTGAACTCTTTTCTATCCCCTCTTATTGTGTCAGTTAGGGGTGCACATATGCCACTGAAATTCTTAATGAACTTCCTATAAAAACTAACTAGACCATGAAATGATCTTACCTTAGTAGCAGTCCTTGGAGTAGGCCATTCCAAGATGGCTTTTACCTTCTCTGGATCCATTTTGAAACCTTCAGGTGATATAACAAACCCCAAGTAGACTAACTCCCTTTTTGCAAAGATACACTTCTTTAGATTAATTAACAGTTTCTCTTCCCTTAACCTTTCAAGGACACTATGAATTTGCAATAAATGTTCTTCCAAAGTCTTGCTGAAAATTAAAATATCATCCAAATAGACAATAAAAAAAATTCCCAAGAACTTCTTAAGTACCTCATTCATAAGCCGCATGGAGGTGCTTGGGGCATTCGTCAATCCAAAGGGCATGACTAACCACTCATAGAGAACCTCCTTGGTCTTGAAGGCTATTTTCCACTCATCTCCTTCTCGAATCTATATCTAGTGATAGCCACTCTTGAGATCTATCTTTGTGAAGTACTGAGCTCCACTCAAGCAGTCCATAAGATCATCCATTCTTGGC
Organism: Cupressus sempervirens; assembly: GCA_028749045.1. Taxonomy (NCBI): domain Eukaryota; kingdom Viridiplantae; phylum Streptophyta; class Pinopsida; order Cupressales; family Cupressaceae; genus Cupressus; species Cupressus sempervirens. The sequence continues at coordinate 315,280,298 of CM053790.1, read as the reverse complement.
AAAGGAAACTGATACTTGATGGTTATCCTATTTATAGCTTGAGAGTCTGTACACATCCTCCACTCTCCATCCTTCTTTGGTGCTAGTATTGTAGGTACTGCACATGGACTCAGGCTCTCCCTAATCAAGCCCTTTCTCAATAGCTCCTGAACCTATCTATTTAGCTCCTCAGTTTCAATAGGAGTCATCCTGTGAATAGCCTCATTAGGAAAACTAGCTCCTGGGATTAAATCTATCTGATGATTGATTTTCCTTACCGGTGGCAATCCTTATAGAACATTATCAAAGATGATATCTCCAAACTCACCTAGTAAATCTAAAACTTCAAGTGGTATTTCACTACTACCTTTTTTTATCTTTCCTAGGGATCAAAGCATAGCACATATGTTGATGTTTCATGCCATCTAAAAACTTCCTTCCATCAACAAGACAAATCTTAGCACTACTACATATATTTTTGCCTTCCTTTTTCATGGGCTTCAGTTTGTGGTGAACTCCATCCTTTGTTAGAGAGTATGTGTTTGCATGACCATCATGTATTGCATGCCTATCAAACTACCACAGTCTTCTCAATAATAGATGCCAAACATCCATTGGAATAACATCACAAAGAACTTCATCATGGTAACTCCCAATTTTGAATTTCACTAAACATTGTTCACTTACTAGGACCTTATGATCATCTTTCACCCAAGCAATCTGATAGGGCTGGGGTGTTTCTCCCTCTTGAGCTTCAGGTTAGAGACCATCTCCTCTAATACCAAGTTATCAGTGCTACCACCATCAATGATCACATCACAACATTTATCCTCACACTTGCATCTAGTATGGAATAAACTCCTCCTTTTTCCTGGTTCAATCTCACCACTTAGTAGGACCCTTTCATTTACTAAAGTCTCTCCTCTTTCTATATCCTCTAAATGTGATGATTGTGCATCCTCATCCACCTGAGCAACCCTAGCTTGACCCTTAGCTCTCCTATTTGTCCTTCCTTGTCATTGAGAGCATTCAAAGGCAAGATGACCTTCTTCATTGCAATGGAAATAGGTGCCACAAAAACCTTCTCTTCCTTGTCCATGTCCTCTACCTCTTCCTCTCTGATTTCCAAAGTCTTGATCTCGGGAGCAGTTGAAACCCTCGTTCCTCTGGTTCTTGCTAGTACCCACATCTTCATTCTTCTTTTGGGTTTCATTTCGACCTCCAGATGACCTACCACTACCTCTTCCTCCTTGACCATGCCCTCTTTGTCTCCCTTCAAACCTCTTATTTAGCTTCTCTTCAACTCGTAGGGTAAATTGGTAGGCCTCTTCAACGCAGGTCATTCTTAGCAGACTTAGTTCCTCCTGGATGCTAGGTCGCAACCCACTGATATAATGAGAAACCTTCTCCTTATTTGCTTCTACATGCCCCATTCTAATCAAAAGTCAATAAAACTCCTCTATATATTCTTGGACTGGTTTTCCTGCTTGCTTTAATCCATGCATCTTCTTAAACAAATCAAGGTCATAATCAATAGGAATGAATTGCTTCTTCAATTTGTCCACCATACGATCCCACCTTATGATCTTATCCTTTCCTCTTCTATTTCTTTCCAATTGAACCTCTTGCCACCAAATTTTGGCATGGCCTTTCAGTTTGTCCTTTGCAAACTTAACCCTATCTGGGTCCCTAATATCATCATACTCAAAGTATTCTTCCAGTTCATTGATCCAATCGATCAACTCATCTGGTTTCAAATTTCCTGAAAATACACCCACATCAATTGTAGGTCTTTTCCCAAACTTAGTAATGGCCCTAAAAAGCCTTTCCTCTACCTAATTTAGAACATCTCCATCAAATTCTCGTTCTAGTCCAATTTCTTCTTCTTCATTATCGTCCTCACTTTTGTTGCCTGCGGCAACATTTGTTCCTCTATGGAGCTCCTCCTGCAACGCTTGTACCTGCCTTTCGAGGGGTCTAACCTCCTCAAGATTAATAGCTCCAGACCTTCCACCACACTCTCTTGATGGAGGCATCTTCTTAACTCAAACCCACAACCACACAGTCCTGGTGCAAACTGCCTCACTGTCGACGCTCTATCTACACACTCAGGAAAACCTGCTCTGATACCACTTGATGGTGACACTACCCAAGCATAGAATGGACACAATAGGAAAGGGAAAATTTTATTAACTTTGTGAATAAGCTAATACATTTAGTATAGAGAAAATAGACTTCAAAACATGCCCTATATCTCTTATTTAAAATTTTATTACTTAAATAAAATTTTCATTAATATAATATTATATATATATGTATAAACTCTTAATAAATTGTGAAAATCGAATATGAATATTTATATGCTCTAATTTAATAACACACAAAAATTTCTAAACACAACCAATTCCTAATGTTAAACTTAACAAAGGCGACTTTATTTTAGTCGCACTGCCACTATTAGGTACACTGCGGATCACAGGTACTTTGCGAATAGCAGGTACACTACGATCATGCAAGTACTCTACGTTCTTGCAGACCTACAATGTGTTGTGATTGGGGGTGGGGTATCCTACCCCACCCTCATTCATATATTTTTTTTAATATAATTTTTTAATAATGATTTCGATAAGCATTCCAAAAAAATAAAAATTATATAAATGCTTTTATTAAAAAATGTTTGCAAACTTCTAAATACAAGCATTTTAAAATAAAACATTTCTTCAACCATTGTCACATAAATATATATAATTTTTTTCTATATATATATATTTATATATTTATATATTTATCAAGTCCATACTACAACTCTAACGCATGATTACAACGTATTTCCCTTTTATAAATATCCACCTATTTTAATTCCTCCAAGATGATTTGTCCATAAAAATTTAAACCCTAAATTCATATATTCCTTAGATCTAGACATGTGGGGTTTGCTCATACAAAAATTTAGATATCCATGACAAAATTGCATATACTAGAACATTCATGCATAGAATTCTCAAAAAGCATTCAGAAGACAGGAAGTGCGAGAAGTGAAATATCATATGCCAAAATCACAAGTGTCTACATGGACACTGATGCTAAATCACTTTTCCTTAGAAAATGTAGAGCAAGCTCCTTCCTTCTCCAATGCTCCCAGGTCCTTCAAACATGCTCTCTAAGCTTCTAGGAGTGCCTGAATGTAAAGAACTCTCAGGAAGCACCTAGAATATCTCTAGAAACAACCAGAAGCTGTTGACAACTAAGCATGAGTCTTTTCCAACCTTCTAGATGAGTCATAAGATTGTAGACACCATGTGCTTAATTTGTGCGCTAACTCCTGTGTTGTTGACATATGTGCAATCAAAAGGTGTGTTTACTCCTAGGCAAGCTTATAACTTTTATTTTAATTTTTTTATTACTTTTATTATTATTATTTATTTATTATTTTATTAATGGTTTATTATTATTATTTTATTACTATTAATTTTAATTTTCTTTTATTTAATTCTTTTCTCAATTAATTCTCATTTAATTAATTAAAATCAAAATATCTAAAGATCATGACATTGTATTAATTTTTCCCAAATAATTAAATTATTAATTAAATCTTTTTAAATTTTAGACTTAATTAATAGAGAATTCACCATAGACCTCCAAGATAAAATATGAAAACCCATCATAGAACAATCCATACAAAATCAATATAAAGGGTTGAAAATCACGAATTATGTCATCCAACACATTCGAAAGGTAAAATATCTTGGATACTTGTCCTACCTCACTAGGAAAAATAGTTTAGGGGTTTAAGATTTGGACTTGAGAATTTATCTCCCCTCTCTTATCATTGAGATAGTGCGATAGGGTACGCTCATCCTATGAATTTAGGGAAGTCAATAGCCAGAACTTGCATAAAAACCATGCATGTACATACAATATATATATGCTAAGCTAAATAGGCAATGGCAGGAAGTGGTGCATTGTGTAGATCCTGACTAGCAGGTGACTATGACTCCCTTCCTTAACCATATCAAAAATGCCATACATAAGAACAAACACGCACACCATACACATGCAAGTATGGGGTAAGTATCCATAATAAAATACATGTGATAATAAACCATTTAACTAATCATCATCAATAACTGGAAACAATGTAATAATCATCATGCATACATGAAATGTAGAGTCTAAATAATCTCATCATATATCAACTAAATCCATAACACAATTTCTGATAGTCTCAAAACAATGCTACTAACCATCAAAATAAAACTACTCTAACATAGTCCGACAATAATAGTAAAAATGTGTCCAGAAAGATGTGAATGAGGGTAGGCACTACATAGATAGATAGGATTATAGTGGTATATAAGATGATAATTTTTAATATAAAATATGTGTGGTGCTTGAGTATTGTAATAGGATTTTAAAATGGCTTCTTAAGTAGTGTGCCAAGATTATCTATATTCAAGAGAGACTACCAAATATTGTGTTTTGAAGACCTATGCTTTCTCATTCAATCTTTCATATAGACTTCCATGAGATTAAATATCTCATTTAGTAATCCTTTTATAAAAATATTTCCCCAAGGGACCAAACATTCTACATGTACATTTGTGTGAGTTATCTCTCACTTTGGATTTTTCCTTCTTAGGTTTTCCATGTACAACTAATATTCTCTTGTGGATGTTTATTCACAAGTTTATCTTTCATTGATGCTAAACAATTTAAGGTTTTAAGTTGGAATTGAATTAACAATATGGATCTTATAAGATACCTAGGTTTGATGACATAGATTACACCTCCTAGAAGCCAATGATGGAATCAATCTAAACTCTTTAGGGTTAGGAATTTTCAATTTACTCAAAGATGGTTATAGCTTTCCTCCACTCCTCCAACTAATACAAATGAAATTATCATGTTATAGAAAAATGGAAAAGAAATAAATGAAATCATAAGTGGATTACAAGACTTAGAACTTATGAAGGATAAATAGATAAAAATGTATAGAAATAAAAATGAAGTGTATGAGAAGAGAAGGAAAATCAAGATGAAAAACCTCAACTAAAAATTTGAGAACTTAAGGATGCCAAAAAATGAAGACATTGATAGATATGTACTTCGAGTAATTAATTTATAAATGGAATCAAAGGTGTTGGTAGAAAGATGGATGAAGATGAAGTAATAAATAAGGTACTTTTATCTCTTTCCAAATATTTATTTCTAAATTTTATGATTTTGAGGAGAGAAAGGATTTTTATAAATATAAAATGGATCTTTTATATGGTGCTTTCACTACCTTTGAGATGAGATTAACTTACCCTGATAATCCTAGGAAGAAAGTTGCAGTTGAAACTAGTTAAAAGATAGGAGTAGATGTTGTTCAATTTAATGATGAAATTGAAACAACCCTTCTTAGAAGAGTAAAGAAGTCATCTAACAACTACAAAGGTAAGTTACCTTTGAAATCTATTACTTGTGAAAGAGTTGTTCACTTTTCCTCTAAATGCCCATTTGAAAAATATAATGGCAGGAAAGGAAAAGAAAGAAATATGAATGATAAAAATGAGTCCCCATTCTGAGTAGGATAACTATTCTTTCAGTGATAAGGAAACTAGTCATGATGAAATATTGGGTATGTGCAGGATTGTGGTGGGCCAAACTATATCCTTAAGTGGCAGTGCAAAACCAACAAATCAGGTTTATGTCAACTTGACGTGCAATTTTGAACTAGTTATGAATTTTATATTAAAAAGTTATAAGAATAAAATCTATGGGAAATTGAATTTAATTTCTAAAATACTAGGCCTTATTTAATAATAATTTAATCGCATTAGTAAAAAATTTATATTTTAATATAGTATTACCAAAATTTTAGGACAAAAATAAGAAGTAGGTGTATGTCTGGCCGCTTTAAACATAATTAAATAATTAGATTTTTTTTATAAGATTTTAAATATCATAATTAAACTCATGCCCAAATGTGACACATATTTTTGGGTATTTTTATTAAAAATAAATAATTAATTATGAATTTTCTTCTACAACATTATTATGGGAAAAAGTCTTGTGTATGACCACCTTAACTAATTGAAGACATTACAAAATTTAATTTTTCTTTTTTTAAATGTATTAGGAAAAGCATAGAATGTGATACACCTTTCAGATTTCAAAAATGTTTTATGGTTTGAAATTCATCATTATTTTTCAATCGGTATGTAAACTAGCATCTTATAGGTATCTTCATTTAAAAATAAGTAATAAATACTTATTGAACTAATATCTTGATAGTAATTATACCATTGCGAATTTGAGAATGTTGTTTACAAACCCTTTTTGTTTCTATGGATTCTCTCAAATTAGAAGTCATCAAATATGTTATTGAAGTATAGAAAACCCCTAAACATTGCAAATTCACATTTTTTGAGTTGACAAATGAGGCTTGGTGATTACCGAGCCTAATCAAATACTTAATATATTGTATACCCAAAATCTAGCCACCCAAATATGTAAATGAATGGCATGGAAAATGGAGGGTGGGGATTGAAAGTTGAGAAAAGGTCATGATTATCCTCTCCATGATTAATGTGATCTCCATGTCAAGTGTGTTTTCTTATTTCCATGATTCATGTCATTACAAGATGTGTGTGTGTGTGTGTGTGTGTAATTTATAAGATATATTTATAATATAATATTAGACATGGTATAGCATATTATATTATAATATATTTCATTATACATAGTGTAACATATTATATTATAATATATTTTATTATACATAGTATAACATATTATATTATAATATATTATATATTAAAATTTAAAAATTATTATATTATATGATATAGTATGTAAGATATTAAACCCATATAATATATTGGGACCAAATAGTTGAAAGAGGTCATAGATTAACCTTTGACCCCTTTCAACACATATGAACAAGCCTAATGTTTCCTTGTGGTCCTAGGACCCCTAGGGACATATGTTGTCATCGAATGTGTCAAAAGGGGTCATAGGCTATCCTGTAACCCCCTTTGATCAATATAAACAAGAAAAATGTTTCCATAAAAGTCCTAGGACCCCTAGGGACATATGTTGTCATCAAATATGTCAAAATGGGTCATAGGTTATCCAATCACCCCTTTGACCCATATGAACAAGCGTAATATGTCACTAGGGGTCCTAGGACCCCTAGGGACATATGTCATCATAAAATGTGTCAAAAGGTTTCATAGCTTATCCAATGATCCCTTTTGACCCATATGAACAAGTGTAATGTGTCCCTAGGGGTCCTACATATGTCATCATCAAATATGTTAAAAGGGGTCATAGGTTATCCAATGACCCCTTTTGACCCATATGAACAAAGGTAATGTGTCTCTAGGAGTCTTAGGACCTCTAAAGACATATGTAATCATCAAATGTGTCAAAAGGGGTCATTGGTTATCCTATGACCCCTTTTGAGACATATGATGATGACATGTGTCCCTAGGGGTTCAAGAACCCCAAGAGACATATGTCATCATCAAATGTGTTGAAAGGGGTCAAAGGTTATCTAATGATCCTTTTAACCCATATGAACAAGCCTAATCTTCCCCTAGGTGTTCTATGACCCCTAAGGACATATATCATCATCAAATGTGTTGAAAGGGGTCATATCTTATCCAATGACTCCTTTCAACCCATATGAACAAGTGTAGTGTGCCCCTAGGGGTCCTAGGACCCCTGGGGAAATATGTCATCATCAAAAGCATTGAAAAGGGTCATAGGTTATCCAATGACCCATTTCAATCCATATGAATAAGTGTAATGTGTCCTAAGGGGTCCTAGGACCTGTAAGGACATATGTCATCCTCAAATGTGTCGAAAGGGGTCATAGGTAATACTATGACCTCTTTCGAAACATATGAAAAAATGCAATGTGTCTCTAGGGGTCCTAGGACCCCTAGGGACATATGTAATCATCAAATGTGTCAAAATCAATCATAAGATATCCTATAACCAATTTTGACACATATAATTATTGGAATCCACAAGTGGGAAGATTTGCTTCTAAGAGGGAGAGGATGAATCAGAAGTAACAAACTTTAACCTCTAAAACTTTTAATTGAGGTCAATAACATGCATCTAAAATCTCTAATAAACATGAAAGTAAAGACATGCATAGAAATAGATAACATAAGATTTTGATCACCCATAAACCCTCCAAAATGAGAAGGTAAAACTGGGGTGGGAATGACACCCACAACTTATCATTGTAGCAATATGTAACTAGTTAAGGTTACAAAGTTTGACCACCATCAATGGCCTGCCCTGTTAAAGGCTTTACACCCTGTTAAAAGTGACTTGGTTAAAAGATTTACAAACATTCACTTGGAATGTTACCCTATTAAAGGATTTACAACCCTGTTAAGGATCTACAATATAGCTGCTAAGCCAACCTATCATCATAGGATTTTCATTCTCCTATTGCAATGGTTAGAAAGTATAGTAGAATTTCTTAACCTAATAACTTACAATCTTTAATTACTGATTCCAGATCCTTGTTCTACTCAATCTAATCTGATCCTTCCTAATCCGATATAACTCTATTTGTAGTGCTAATGCTCTATTTTGATCAACTTGATTCTGCAATGTTGCTCTTCCTCTAAGTCTAATCACCCCTTCCAAAACTTCACTAGAATTTTCTTATGCATTCCCACATGAACTCTTTCTCTTCCACTCAACACTAAATCATGGGGTTTCAAACTCCTTATAAAGGCTTTGAGGCTTAGGGTTAGGGATGAATCTACAATCAAGATTCATCCTTCTTTTCCCACTCAATTCTTTACACTTTTCTTATTGGATGCATGTTGATTACATAGGAAATGTAATATATTCAATGTTATCTTTTAGATCCTTCAAGATTCATCTTGAGTCGGCTCAAAAATGGTTTACATCTAAGTTTGTGATGGTACAAACTCATATGTTGATTTTTTGTTACTTAGTACTTATTGATTGTTGATGCTCGGCACATATAAGATTCTATCTTGCTTGGCTCCTATTGTAATTCTATATCACTCAGCACCTATATTGTGTTGGCATCTATTATCACTTGACATCACTTGTCACTTGGAACTTGAAACTTTCTTGGCACCTGAAGTTCACTCAGCACCTATTGAATTTTTGGCTGGGTACATACTATAGCTCAGCATCTATACTATACTCTACATCAACCTTAGAATTTTTCTTAAGTGAGTTGACACTTGATTGTCAAAACCAATATAAGACCAACAATCTCCCTCATTGACATGAGTGTCAAAAGCACTTAACTAAGCATTATGAATCTGATCTCATATGAGTATAATATACAACTTGTTTAGCATATGTACAAAACTTCAAAAACTTGTTCAAAATTTTGTAGGAGACTATATACCTCAAAAACTTGTAACTTCATTTGAGCTAATGTGTCATTTTTGTATCCAAAATTCCTTATGCTAGATTTGTCGCATGTTTTTTGCATGCTCTACCTAATCATTCTACTCTACTCTTTTTTTTACCCCCCCTTTCACACATCTTCCCTTGCATATTTTATATCCTTTTGGCTTTATCTCCTTATCATTCCTCAAATCTCAAAAATATCCCCCTTTGGATATCTCCCCCTTTGGGTTCCTCATGTATTATCCCCCCCAATTTATTAAATCTCCCCCTTTTTTGACACGTATGTCAAGGAGTTATATGAATGAATTGAATGCTTAGCCAAAAAATATTTATTCCTCCATAATGATTTTTAGAGAAGCATCCCAATTGTCTAATACAATTTCCCTTGCTTTAAGCTAGATGGTTGTCTCTATTGCAAGGTGTACCAGGCCTTCCAATGTAGAAAGATTGGGATCTTTCTTCAAAACATTCTCTGCATATGCCATTTCATTATGTAAAACTTCAATGTGAGGGGTTATGGTAGACTATATCTATATCAACTTGGCATTGGTGTTAGCCTCATCTGCTGTGAGTACAACTAATTCCTTTTTTTTTTGAAGCATTGTAGCAAAATGCTTCTCACTTTGAGCTAGATCCTTTATTAGCTACATGCTAGATACTTTGAGGTTCCTCTCCAAGCTCAATATCCTTTGGCTTGTTTCCTGTGTGAAGTATGATGAATCACACAATTTGGAATACAGTGAGAATATATTCTCAAGTACTACTTTCACCTTCTCTACCTTCTTTGCTAGTTCTACTTGTGATAGTGCTATTTTACCAAATATTTTCTAATTTACCTTCATCTGGAATTTATTTTCAAACCATTCAAGCAATTTAGCATTGGGTTCTAGGCCTTCATTTTGCACCTGGTCCACTATGTTGGATAATTTCTCTATTATGTTCTTTGTTTCATTAGGTACATGCAAGTTGAAAGCATCTAAAAAGATGTCCTTGGTTTCAATCAATGCTTTCCTTTGCCTATACTCATTCCTAAGTATCTCTTGCTTTTTCTTCTTCTCTGGTGCCTCTTGCACTTCATTGATTTGTTCCATGTTCATTATTTTATAGACATAGCTTGGTATGACTATCTCCTCATCAACAATAGGGTCTTTGTAGTGAAGTACCCTTGCTACCTTAGTAGAACTCAAGCCTGGTGCTAATATTTGTAGTGGTACTACATCAGTGCTCATCTACTATGTTGTTCCAATAGGAGTCCCTATAGTAGGCAAGTTGACTAATGTTTAGATTTCCTCTTGTTCCTTCTCCTTAGGGCTCTCCTCCTTGTCTTCTTCAATTTTTCTTTGATCAATGATTGTAATCAGAGGAGGTTCACCTTGACTTTGTGTTGTAGATTAAGAGGTATCCTTCTATCCTATTTTCTATTTTGTTTGCTCCTTGGCAATTGAAGTCATAAGTGACTGTAATTGTGGAATCAACCTTAGTAGATGCATCTTGTGTTGCTTTCTCTTGTGGTTGTCCACTTTTAGTTGTTGGAGTTTGTGAATGTGGTTCTTGTGGATTCACCTTCTCCTTGGTTATCTTAGCTACTACCTTCTATAGTTCTTCTACACTCACCAAGACAAGATTGGTATATGATTGTGCTTGCAAAGTAGTCTAGTGAAGGATCTTTATAAGATCCTCTATAGTCAGTGGGTTGATGTTTTGACCAAAGGTGTTAGAAACATCCTTCACAATTATTGTCTCTACAGGTTTAGGTGTTTCATGTGGAGGACTAGGTGGTGGCAGTTGTGTGTCTTGCACACTTTGTTCCTATTGTTTCTCTTTAGTTGTTGCCATGTCACCTTTTTGTGTTTCCTTCTCCATTGTAACTTCTTCCTCTTCTTTCTCTCCTTCTTCCTCCTTATCATTTTCTTCTTCTTCCTCATCATTATTACTTCCCTCAAAGGGATCTTCTTGTCCTTCCTTGACTATTTGAAGACCATAAATCACTTTCCACATGAGAGTGGACTTCTTCACAACATCTTCAATCTTATTTTGTAGTATGTTGAAGGCTCTATATTTGGGTGCAAATTTGCTCCCATGTTTCTTACTTTCCTTGTTTATTTGACCTTTTGTGAGGTCAAGCATCACACGAGCCAATGTTGACTCTCTTATTTCTTTCTCCATGTTTAAGAAATAATGTCATTTATTTTCTATAATGGAGTATAGCTCCTTAGGCATAGTATTATCAAGTTCAAGTGGAGTATTCTTGAACTTGGCCATCATAGTGTAGACTGATTCTTCCACTATGTTTTTCTCTTCTCAACTTAACTTATTGAAGTCAATAGTTTTCAATCTAGACAAGTCTGCATTATCCCTAATATTGTCACAAATATTTTCTAAGTCAGATTTAGTGGTGTGACTTACCACTCTAAATTGTTCATTATCATTAGACTCTATCCTCTCCTCATCTAACTCTAGAGGTGCCACATATTTTCTCCTCTTTTTCTTTGCTAGTCCTCCCTACTCTTTGGCTTTCTTCTTTTCTTGTTCCTTTGCCATGTTTTGTTGTAGCCCTCATATCTACCCTTGTGGTCAGTTTTTTTGGGCTTGGCTTGGTTGTTTTCTTCTTGCCTTTAGGCTATGTAGTAGGTTTCTTTTGTGCTTTCCTCTTTTTGAACTCTGCCTTAGGTTCTTCCTCTTCTTGCTCAACACCTTCATCTTCTTCAACATCTTCACCCATGCCTTGGGTTAGTGCTAGTGGCCCTTTCCCCTATTCCTCTTCTTCTTCTTCTTCTTCCTCTGCCTCTGCTATGCCTTCTCCAAATTTTGCCTTGGGCTTCTTCACTAGTTTATCCTTTTTCTTTAGTGTAGAAGTAGTCTTTAACTCCATATCTACTTTGGATCTCACCACATCATATGTGCCAAAATGTGGGGCACTCTTATCTACTTCCTCTACTAATAATGTTTTTATGGCTATAGATGTCTCATTAATGTTTATCTCATATCCCAGAGGTCTAAGCCATCTTACCCTTAGCATGGCTACTTGAATGTAGGTGTAATCAATGTCAACAAGAAAAAAAATATCATTTGTGTGCTTCTCCATAATTGAGACTGGAATCCTAAGTCTTTACTTCATTGAATTCTTGAAATCTTCAAAATAATTAGTCTTGAGTGTTTCAAAATTTTCCCCCATGTGTTCAATGTATTCATTCACCTGGGCTACAATGGACCTATTTTTCTTCCAGCTAACTTTTCCAAAAGATGGGAATTCATTCTATACATATCAAAATTGCACCAAATTTGCATTGAGCTCCCTTAGTTATCCTTATAGCTCCTAAGTTTTCATTGATCTATTGTAGTTGCAATTCTACTAGATTATAAGTATGATCCTTTTTAACAAGTTTGTAACCAACATCTACTACAATACATGGAACACTGTTGAGTCTGCTTGATTGATAAAACTTGTGGGATATGACTCTGATAGCAAAATTGACAAGAGGATCTTTAATAGTATCTATGGCCATGCCTCTCTTGTTCCATTTGGCTTCAGTATTCTTCTCAATGGCTTCTTTGGAGTCACTTCTTAGGGTCTTAAGCTGATCAAGGGTTGGATACCCTATTACCCTATGAACAATCCTTTTTGATATCTTAACTAGCCCATCTTCTAATCACAAGATACCATCATGAATCTTACTGAGTACAATTCTAGTCCATTCAGTCTTTAAAATAATAGGGAACTCTAGGGCATGGGTTAAGACCTTATTCTTAATGATTTTATATTCTTCCTTCAAGACTCCATTCTCACACAATCTATCATATTCCTCCCTTATTTTCCATGTCTCTTATAGCACCAATTTTGCAGTTATAGCATCTCCTAACATCCTGAACCATTACTACCTTAGGAGGAATTACAGATAGGGCTTTGGTCGGGTTGTTCTTGTAGGAAACTTTAGGGATAGGTCAAAAAGCAAGTTGCTTAACTTCATTTGACACTAATTGGACTTCAAACAACACTTTCTCCTAAGATTTCCTAGAACTAGAGGCCATTTCTTTGAACTAGGGTTTAAACACAAAGAAATTTTGAGACTGCATAGCTCAACACAAGTATAAATACCTTGAAATCAATGAAACTATGTTGAATCTATGTAGAAATCTACTCAAATGCTTGGAACACTACTTGGAAATTGTTCAACTCTCTTCTCATCTTTTTCTCTTTTCTCACAATGGGGAAAAGTGATTCAAAATGCCAACATATACCCTTGTTTCATAGCATTTAATGCTTAGTGCATTTACAGCTATCCACTTGACTCTTTAAGTAATTTTTCTTTACTCAGCTTCCATTGTCTTTCCAACACTTGGCATATACTGGAGTTTCCCTTCACTCGGCATCCACTACAAACTTGGCTATAACCAATCACTTGACTTCTGCTGACTTTGATAGATAACTCGGCATGTACTATTATTTTTACTTGGCATGTGAAGGAAACTCTTCTCACTCAGCAATACTTGAGAAAATTTGAAATTTTAACTTTGCATCTCTATTCATGTTGATCTCTCCTTTTAAGTACTTACTTGTCTTGGAACTGATGTATGATAAAATATTAAATATTAGTCCCACATACCTTCTTTTGCTTAGTTGGATGAAGTGTGACCACTTGACCTTTTGGGTGAAGTTATCCCTTCATTAGATGTGCTACTTCCACCTTTCTTCTTCCATATTTTATTCATTTCCCCTCTGATGTGTTCAACATTTACCTTCTCTTTTCCTTTGTTGAACTCTGAGTTGGGTGCCTTTGACCTTGTTGGGCAATTTTTGTTGATGTATCCAGTCTTCAAACAACTAAAGCATGTAGTTTGGCTCAACAATCTACTGCATTTTCCACTAAAATGTGTTCTTATGCAATTTTTTAGAGATGTGTCCATATTCTTGATAGTAGTGATAGATATTCCTGGTGTTAGTCCCAATTGTAGTGATATCCATAATTTTTGGTCTTTGATGATTGGTTTGGTGTCCACATAGGCTTTGATCTACATTCAAAAGCTCTATGTCCATACTTCTTGCAATTGTAGTAGTGACCTTCAAATCTTGGTGTTCTAATGTTTCTAGTCCTACAATCATGTGCTTGATGTCCTTGCTTGTTGTACTTGTGGTAGTGACTCATGTTCTTTGGTTTATCATGCTAATGGGCATTCTTGCTCTTGCACACATTAGAGGTATGTCCTTTTTTACCACAAAAATGACAAGTAGGTTTAGTGTTCTTGCCTTTGTCACTTATTTCTTCTACTATCTTTGATGACTCCCCTTTTTAGTGCTAGTGTATGCTATTCCTAAAGTATCATTGCTAGCTCTTGGTGATTTTAGTAGATGTTCAAAGTATTTGATGGCCTCATTGGGTTTGTTGAATCTATATAAAATATCCTTCTCTCTTTTTAGATCATTTTTTATTTTTTCATTTTGCATCTTCAGTGTGGAGATCTCAATGTCCTTGGCATTCAATTCATGATGTGCATTCATCATCTAGCTTAGGGTGTCTGGCTGCATGTTGGAAATTCTTGCAAGCTCAATTAACTTTTCCTCCAATCTTTTTGCAAGGTTTCTCTTGTCTTCTTCTATCATAGCCTTATCTTCAATGGCTCTTTTCTTTTGTTTAGTCACTTCACAAAGCATCATGGCTTGAGATTCTTGTTCAAGCTTGAGAGTTTTGATCTCTTCTACTTAAGCCCTATTCTTTTCCATCAGGTCTACAATTGTTTCATCAAACTCTTTGGAATCTCCATTTGCAAACACTTTTGAGGTTTCAATCTCCTTGTATTATGTATCATTCTTAGCTATGGTAATCTCTTTTCTTCTTTTTAAGGATTTTCTTAGTTCTTCCCTGGCTTCTTCCAAAGAATATAGAATTAGATGTATCTCAATCTCTTGGTTCTCTATGATCTTCCCAAGTTTGTAGACTTCCATTTCCAGATCTTTTCTCCAAATTGTAAGGCTTCTCCTTATCAAAACTTAGCTTTGATACCAAATATTGGAATTTACAAGTGGGAAGATTTACTTCTAGAGGGGAGGGGTGAATCAAAAGTAACAAAATTTAACCTCTAAAACTTTTAACTAAGATCAATAACATGCATTTAACATCTTTAATAAACATGAAAGTAAAGACATGCATGAAAATAGACAACATAAGATTTTGATCACCCAAAAACCCTCCAAAATGAGAAGGTAAAACTGGGGTGGGGATGACACCCACAACTTATCACTCTAGCAATATTTAACTAGTTAATATTACAAAGTTTAGCCACCATCAATGGTCTACCCTATGAAAGTCCTACCTTTTCAAAGGCTTTACACCCTATTAAAATTAACTCGGTTAAAGGATTTACAAACATTCACTTGGAATGTTACCCTATTAAAGGACTTACAACCCTATTAAGGATCTATAATATAGTTGTTACGCCAACCTATCATCATAGGATTTTCATCCTCCTAATACAATGGTTAGAAATTATAGTAGAATGTCTTGGCCTGATGACTTACAATCTTCAATTGTTGATTCTAGATCCTTGTTCTACTCAATCTAATCTGGTCCTTCCTAATCTGACATAACTTTATTTGTAGTGTTGATGCTTTGTTTAGATCAACTTAATTCTACAATGTTGCTCTTCCTCTAAGTCTTCTCACCCCTTCCAAAACTTTTCTAGCATTCTCTTATGCATTCCCACATGACCTCATTCTCTTCCACTCAACACTAAAACATGGGGTTTCAGCCTTCTTAGAAAGGCTTTGAGACTTACGGTTAGGTATGAATCTATGATTGAGATTCATACTTCTTTTTCTGCTCAATTCTTTATGCTTTTCTTATTGGTTGCATACTTTCTCCATTTTCCAAATTTGTTGCATGTTGATTACATAGGAAATTTAATAGATTCGATCTTATCTTTTAGATCCTTCAAGATTCATCTTGAGTTAGCTCAAAAATGGTTTACATATGAGTTTGTGAAGGCACAAATGCATATGTTTATTCTATGTTACTCGGCACTAACTAATTGTTCATACTCAGCACATATAGGATTTTTTCTTGCTCGACTCCTATAGTAACTCTATCTCACTCGACACCTATACTAGCTTAGCATCTATTATCACTCGACATCACTTGTCATTTAGCACTTGAAACTTGCTCAGCACCTATTGAATTTTTGTCTTGGCACATACTATAGCTCAACATCTATACTATGCTCGGCATCAACCTTAGAATTTTCTTAGGTGTGTTGATACTCGATTGTCAAAACCAATCTAAGACCAACAATAATAAGAGTAATGTCATATCTTGTTATCAAATGTGTCAAAAAGATGTCCTATGACCCTTTCAACCCATATGAACAAGAAAAATGTGTCCCTAGGGGTGCTATGACCCCTAGGGACATATGTCATCATCAAAATGTGTTGGAAGGGGTCATAGGTTAGGATAACCTATGACCCCTAGGGACATATGTGATCATTTAATGTGTTGAAAGGGGTCATAGGTTATCCAATGACCCATTTTGACCCATATGAATAAGCTTAATGTGTCCTTATGGGTCTTAGGACCTCTATAGAGACATGTCATAATCAAACGTGTGAAAATGGGAATCAAATGTGTGAAAATGGGGTCATAGGTTATTGAATCACCCCTTTTGACCCATATGGACAAGTGTAATGTGTCCCTAGGGGTCCTAGGACCCCTAGGGACATATGTCATCATCAAATGAGTTGAAAAGGTGATTGGTTATCCAATGGCCCCTTTCAACCCATATAAACTAGTGTAATGCATCCTTAGGGGTTTTAGGACCCCTAAGGAAATATCCCATCATCAAATGTGTCAAAAGGGGTCATAGGTTATCCAATGACCCCCTTTGACCCACATGAACAAGTTTAATGCATTTCTAGAGGTCCTAGGAACCCTAGGGACATATTTCATCATCAAATGTCATGAAAGGTTATCTTATGACCCCTTTCGACCCATATGAACAAAAGAAATATGTCCTAGGGACATATGTAATCATATGAATAAATGAAACGTTTTGCTAGGGGTTTTATGCCCCCTAGGGACATATGTCATTATCAAATGTGATCAAAGGGGCCTTAGGTTATCCTATGATCCCTTTTGACACATATTAACAAATATAATGTGTTTCTATGGGTCTAAAGACCTCTAGAGACATATATTGTCATCAAACGTGTTGAAAGCAGTCATAGGTTATCATATAACCCCTTTTGATCCATATGAACAAACGAAATGTGTCGAAATACTATACAACAAATATCCTATATACGATAACATATAATATAATATAATATATTAAAATATAATCTAATTTATATTATATTATAATTAATAATATAATATAATACAATATAATATATTATAATATAGTATCATATCATATCATATCATCATATCATATATGATGTGATATGATATGATATGATATGTAATGATATAATATATTATATTGTAATATTATATTGTAATAGAATAAAATATGTTATAAAATTAAAAAATCCATTTCTAATAGAAAAGACCTCATTTATATTAAAATAAAAAAACACACTTGACTTGGACACACATAGATCATGGAATCATGGCCCTTCCTCAACTTTGAATCCCCACCTTCCATTTTCCATGTGATTCATTTACATATTTGGGTAGGAGGATATTAGGTATCTAATATATCAGGTATCTGATATTTTACTAGTGATTTTTTTTAATGATTGTGGTCCCCTTACCTAAGACATGCAAATATCCAAATGCTTTTTCATGGGTTTGGAGATTTTTTGAAGAAAAATATGAAACTAGGGGCCTAGACTATCAAAAAGTGGTCGAATCAATTGATTGAGTGTTTTGAAATTATTGCAACTATGGGGAGTAGTAGCAGGTGAAAAATTAAATAGAAGAGGAAGGTTACAAATGAAGGAATTGAAGAATACAGTGAAAAAGATAGGGAAAGCCATCATAGAAACAGACATGGTATGTTAAATTTCAATGAGGTCGAGGCCCTAACAGTAGTGTTGAGATAAGATGATGTTAAATTTGAAAATATGAATCAACTTAATGTTGTGAATGAAAATGTATTAATCAAGAGGAAATTTAGAGCTTGAAAGGGAAAATATAATAATTGAGAATGAAAGTGATAATATTGTAAATGAACCTTACACATCTCCTCGTTATAATCAAAATAATGTTCCTTGTAATGAAGATAGACAAACATATGACCCTAAACCTGGTAGAATGCCAAAATAGTTAATAGAGATTGATGAGATCATTTTAAGCACATTAGAAGGGAAGAGATCACAAAAAATGGTTTGGTTGTGGGCTTCAAGACTATATGAATAGTGTTTTAGCAGCAAGACATTGGTGGAGTGATGCCAACTTTTTGTGCAATTGTTAAGGATGCAAATATTAAAACCTATGGTATCAAAATTGAAAATATTTGTCATTATGAAAATAGAGAGAAACGACATTATTGTGAAGAATCTTTTTAGTTATCTAAATAGCATAGGAAAAAATAGAAAAGAAAAGGATGAGACATCTACTCATAGGGTTATTACAACTTCCTTGGTAAGTCATCATTTGAGAAAAACACTATTTATTAGAAAAACTTGTGTTGACTTGAACATAAGTTATATGCCTTTTAGTAAAGAACTTTAAAGAAGAGAGAGACTTGACGATCCTCTTCAAACTGATATATGGGCTTATTGTGGGAAACTTCCACATTCTGATAAGAAACTAAGGGCGTGAAGGAACAAATTGCATAATTTTAGCACTCTAGCTCAAGAATGTCACCAAATGAGAAGGATTTTTGAAGTTGAGAATTGGAAATAAAGACTGTACCCAACATCCAAAACATTATTTGGAGGTAAGTCAAGCAATGTTGTTCAAATATTTTTGTGAGACTAATCCAACATTGCATATATCACAAAGGGATTTTGAATCAATGAAGCCATTTCATTATGTGCCACTTAAGATTTAAAATAAATATTTTGGCAAATATCATGTGGAGTTTTCTATGCACCATGAAGTATTACTCTCTTTGTTCTATTTTTCACTTTAAGGAAATGTTCAAAAAATTTAGTGCCCAAAATCATCAAGATTGTTACTAGATCAATTCTTATGTCCTAGAGATTATTGTTGTTTCTTTTATATAAATGATTCTTTAACTAAGAATTGCTCACAATGTGGTGGTTTATCAAAAAAATTGATATGTTTCCATGAGGAGTGTGAAGAATATATTGGAAATATGATAGTTTAAAAGAAGGTTTATAAGATAATGAAATACACATTGAAGACTGGAGGTGAAGGCTATAGATGTGATTTGGTTGAAAAAAAAATGTGTGTGACTAATGTTATTTTTTATTTCAAGGAAAATTATTTTAATAATTATGCAAGGCATAGTCATAGGTCTCAGTGGTTGGATCAACAATTTAGAATGTGTAAGGACACTTTCCTCATTAGCACTATTTTATTAGTTTTTGACTTTGCAAAGAACTATACATTACAACGCCAAAATGAGACACAGTCTCAATGTTACAACTCCTTTTAGATTGCTATTTTTGTCCACATAACATATAAGCATGCCCCTAATAATGAAAAAGATAACTAGAAGATAATTAGAGAGTAACACTTCTACATAAGTGATGATAGATCTCACTTTCATGAGTTTTTCCAACATTGTTTTGTGAATTATTTTGAGTTATTGTGAGAACATGATATTTCTATGGATATAGATCTCATTTGGTTAGATCATTGCACAGGTCAATTAAAAAATTCTTGCATGTTTTATTGATTGTGTATAATGCATGTAAGGATTAGTATACCTCATATTTATATCACTTTTTAGTCCAAACAAGGGAAAGGGCATTGTTGGAGCAAAGTCATGCATGAGGAGAACTCTAATCAAGGAGAAAATGAATATTTCAGCATCAAAACTTCTCAATGATCATACCATAGCTGATTGGTGTACATCTACATTATCATAGGGATGGACTCTTGATTTAGTAGTGCACATGTTATTTTGGTTGGTTGAGGAGGGCAACTTAGGTGATAGATTAGATTGTGCTATAGCAAGAGATTCTTCATAGATACATTCATTCCACTACTCTGATTGTAGTACATGGACCATTTGGGCATGATAGCTAGCTTCTTTTTTCCTAGTTGTTTTCAATGTGATTGGGATCATTGTGAGTTGAGTGAGTGGGTGGATACATGGGCTCCATGTTATCTTACTCTATTATCTCTCATGCTCTCTATCAGAAATGATGACATGGAAATTTTAGTTGACCATAACCATCTATCATACCTTCTTTAGCCAAGACAAGTATTTACATTAGTTGCACCACAAGAGAATGATGAGAAATCATATTATTGGTTAGTACATTGTGTAAGAGGTTAAAAAAATATTGTACAACTAATTACAAAAGATGATGGATTCACATATCCTACTAGTTTAATTGTTATTCTTGTAAAATGGTTGTAGACATATATGCTTAGAAGGAATGGAATTCTTGCATTTGAAGACTATGAGAAGCACACAACCATTCTCATATATTCACACCTTATTTTAGTATCAAATTTAAAGTTGGTGAACCATCAAGGAAGACCAAAAATTAAAAAACTTTTAACTATTGCTAATGTTGATCACGATTCCCTTTTGGAGACCCTCAAGTAGAGAGATGACCATTTAGAAATGCTTTACTAGGTAATACTAACTCACAACAATGTTTGATATGTTCATTGTATGCTTTAAATTTAGTTTCATATGTTAATTATATGCCTATACTTAAATTAAATTCCTATAATACTAACATATAGTACTATATTAAATTTTAGGTTTCTTCAATAGTAATAGTATATGAACATAGAAACAATTTTAAGAAGCAGAACAAAGACAAATCTATGATAGTTTAGTCTCTAGGATTTTTGGTACTTATATACATATAATATGGTTGTATCAATGTTATACATAGGGACTTTATAATGCACAATGATGACATTACATATCTTTTATTCCATATACATTACTTTGTGTACAATGAGGACATTTTGTACGTTTCATTCCATATACATTGCTTTGTATGACAAAGATACATTCATATTTGTATCATTTATTTGTAATTATGATGAAACACTTGATATATTGAAAATATAAACTCATTGATTTATTATATCTTTTCATAAGGCTCACTATTTTTTTTTTTCATATTTAAAAGATTAATGGTAAATTCTTATGGGCATCTATGTAACCATTTAGCCGATTAGTCTGTATTGGTCAAAGGTCAATCAAAGTGGTCAAAGTCATTAATAAAATGGAGGGAACATAAAATTCATTTTTTATTTTATCTAATTAATATTGGTCATTGTTGGAATAAGTATATGGGAAACAAGATATTGAGAGGGCAAGAGGGGTGAATCGGGATCTAAAACTTTTATCTTCAAAACCATAACATAAATCTACACCTAACTCATCTCATAGATCTACCATTAAAATTGAAATGCTAAGGCATAAATGAAATAAATCACATCCATAAATATTTCAATAGATAACACAATGATTTGGTTACCCAAAAACACTTCAAGATGAAGGTAAAACTGGGGTGGGGATGAAACCCACAAATCTTCACTATTGCAACAATAAAGTTAGCGTGTTAGGGTTACAATGTTTGATCATAAAATATGATCTACCGTATGAGGGGTTTGTCCTATTAAAATCTTAAGAGACTATTAGGGCTCACTTTTTTAAAGGATGTTATACTCATGATGAAGTAAGGACTCTGTTAGGAGATTTACATAGGTTTTTTAAGACAACTATGTTAAGAGATTTACCGTATCTCAATTAACAATAATTGATTTAATACCTATCTCTTAGTTTTCTCTATAAGTTGATCTTGGGTCTCCTCTTTGTTTTATCTATAATTTGATCTTCTAATATGATAAATTTTTTTGGTCCTTCACTACTTTGATTGCTCTCTATCTACTCTTTCTTTGAACTTCATCTTTACTCATTCATATGTGCATAAGGATACTTATCCCTCTCTCTCCCTTCTTCTTTATACATGCTTATGATTCTAGGGTTATAATCCTCCTTAAATAGATGTTCTATGAAGGTTCTAGATCCTAATCGATAACCTACACTTCATCATCTTTTGTTGTTTAAATTCCATTCTGATTGGGTGAATTGCACATCTTAGGATCATTACCTTCTATAATGAAGTGTACTCAAATCCTTAACTAGCTCTTCAAATATTAAATATCATAGAAAATTCATCAAAAATATTTTATACATGTGTTTTTTTCATTAAAACATATATGTCAAAACTAAACTACTCAACACTTGAATGCTTTGATGCTCGATCATGTAAACTTCTTCACGTTGTTACTCTGCTTCTATAATCTTTATTCCTCAACACTTATTAACGGGTTAACATGTTCTATCTCAACTATATTTCTCGGCTCATTCATTTTCTTAGTCACTACTAAATACTCAACAATCACTATCCTAGTTGGTATAAGAATTCTATGCTCGACCTTTACTAGATAACTTAGTCATAGTGATGACCTTGTAATCTTGCTTAGTAAATGACTAAGTGTTTGGACAATAATTAGAAATATGGGCTTAGAGATCAACAATCTCCTCCATTTAAATTAGTGACAAAAACACTTTTTCATGAATCAAATAATAATTTTTGTCATTTTTTTCATGAGCCCATAATGAGATCATGTAAGATCTGATGTCTAATCTTTGATTTGTACATTGCTTCTACTTGATTTATTCTTCCATATCCCTATTTATTCTTTCATATTCCCTTTTATTTAATATTCCCCCTATTTTTCTCATTGATGGAACAAGGGGCTATAGTGGTGTAATGCCCCGCCAAGGGATCCAAAGAATTTTACTAAGTTTGCCAAACAAATTTTTTTTTAAACATGAAAGATAAAACCATTCATAACATTTGCAGAAGCAATAGCAACAATTCAAATGAAAATAAATATAACATATATACATAACAGGCTACATTCTTCAAAGATCCCTTAATGTTGTATCACATCTAAATTAACTATTCATCTAACATTCCATCCTTATGAAATAACAATGATACATCCAATGTACTTAAACAATATATAAGTGTCCTTTTGTAATTATATTTTAGTTTAGCTCAATCATCCACTGTACATATCACAGGGTATGAAAAGCTTAAACGAATAAACATCCAAGTAAATAAAGTACATCATCATCATCTAATATTAATCCATGATGCAATAACATAAATTAAACCACATTTCATACATGATACATCATCACAAAAGATATAAACATCCATCACAAAAGATAACCATATATCACAAACATTTATAACTAAGTGCACGGTTCCTCCCAACCGTAAATAGCATCATTAGACCATCGTGGATCCTAGCCATCCCTCCATGCATAAAATTCCAAAGCACCGAAGAGATCGTCGGTATTAACATAGTAGGAATGTCACTCCTAAAACATCCTACTAACATGTAAAGTAAAGCATAATAAATTATCAACTAACATATGCAAAGTAAAGCAAATCATCAATATAAGAAACATACCAGTAAATACATCCATTATAAAGTATATTATCTATCATAATGCTCCAAGAACATAACGAAGAATAAATACCAACCAAGGATACTCCAGCCACGGTGTCTCGGACGGATCTCAAATGATAAGAGTGAAAATACACTACCACCCGACCGCATGGAACTTAAGTGGTCCACTCCCACCGTGCTGAGGAGATAATCTCAAGTCCCAAACAGGATATCAATACAAATAGCATAAAAAGTTTAGGAATCTTAAAAGTATACTAACTCAAAGGTTCCATCAAACAAAATCGACATCTAATTCCTAGAGGCACACAATGACATGTAGGAAACCTACTCTGCAAGCGAGAAAGTGTCATTGCATTTATCACGTACAAGTTACCTTGGCAGTTAGCTAAACTCCATGGGTCCATACTAATCTCATGCGGCCACTAGTATCCTCTCATACTGACAAGGCATACTATGGAATGCAAGGTCGCAACCATGCATTCTCACTACTCCCATCCTAGCCTGTACAAGCACTCAAGGCATGGGCGAGAACATCAACAATTATCTTTTAGGTTCATTTAATCCTCATTTAGTGTGTAAATGTTATCACTTATTAACCAAACTTACAATGAGTTACCCTGGCAGCCACTTAGGGCCTCGACCCCCATTGCAAGCCACTTTCCAACACTACAAGTAGATAACCTACCCTAAGCTCATGGAATCATAAATCTCAAAATCATAAAAGATAATCCATAATAAAATCATCAAATATGCATAAAAGCATCAAATATCCATAATAAAAATCATCAAATATCTAAGATAAGAATCATCAAATCTCCATGAGCATCTGAAAAAGTATCCATAGAAAATCATGACCACAACAGTTCTCTATTGGCAACTGAAGGCATCACTGATAATCATAAGTATCAATTGGTTCTCAATAACCAAAATATATCTCAAGATAAATGGTTCTCAACAAGCAACCAAGAATATCTCAAAATCATACTGATTGAAGATTCCAAAATGGTTGAGTCAAACATGTCACAACATGACATCATCAAGAAATAAATTCATATTTTAGTCCCATCATGGCGACTAAAAAATAATCCAAGGATAACTGATCGATGACTCAAAATTATTAGCTCAAGTGTCTCATACACATACCTCTTAGCTTCACACATGAAGACTGATGAACAATAACAATCAGTAAATACAAACATTTCATAGAGCATACGATCACATTACCATGGTTGGGCTTATAAAGATCAAGACCAAATAAGATCAACATGCCAACACATCTCATAACCCCTGAGCCTCTGGTAATAACCTAAGACTAGTCAACACTAGTCAACCCAAAATCCAAAACAAGAAGCATATAGAATAAACGATGCAAACACATGTTTTGGATTACTAAATTCACATAGTTTATAATGTGTAGGGGTTTCTAGTTTTCTATTTGCAAGTATACTTTCAAGTGTATAAAGTTATCATTTGACCTACAAGTCAACCCATTTGTTTCCCGATAGCATTATTCTAAGAATAACTTAAGGATAATTATTTACTCATTAAACTGATCATCACTGACCTTTAATTAAATTGCTTTCTTTATTTAACTAAGATCCATATTCTAATTGATTAACTCTCCTTCATAAATCAAGGATCATTATTCATTTATAAAAGAACCAATTAAGAAGAATTATAACTTTATTAAAATGATCGATTAAATCAAACAATTAACATAGGTACACCATTCATAACCTATTCACATCTAATAGTTTCCAATTCAATAATACTAAGTCTCACCATTAAAACATCTAAGGTCATTATTAAAGTCATGAGAGTATGACTTATCAACTTCGATGTAAATACTTCACAACTTTGCTAGAGGAATCGATATTAGCATATCAATTAAAACACTATTACATAACTTGATTATTAATTAAATCTAATTAATTCTAATTAATTTAATTAATAATTACATATCCAAGGCAACATTCCAATTAATATCAGTTGACTAATAACTAACTATAATTTTGTAAGTTAAAAGTCATCTATAATCTAGTACACAAATATTCATATTCATAGTTCAATAATAATAACTTATTAATATTTAATAACAAGCTATATTGAAAATTTTATTAATAAATCTATAATGACCACATTCGTCATTCTTTCAACAATGTTCCCATTTTATTTTAATAATAACAAGTTATAATAAATTCCCAATACCAAGTATTATTATCTCAAATAAGTTTTCCCTATGTACGATAATTCAATTAATTAATACTCCAAATTATTAACCAATTCAATTTGATTAATATCTTTTACAGTACTTCAATCATTAACTAATCTCCTCTAGATTAACTCTGATCGTATTAATTGATAACTATTTAAACTATTTACACTATTATTTATTAATAGTTTGTTAGTCCCAACAAACATTAATAAATAATAAACTCATCAAAACTATTATTAATTGATCTAGAGAACTTTACATAAGCTTCATTAGTTAACTCTTAATATCATTAAGCTATATCAATAATTTAGTTAATAATATATAATGTATTAATAATATCATAGTAATTCAAATTATAACGATGTTATAATAATGACTTAATGTCAATTAAATGTTAATCCATTATCATTAAAGTCTCTTCATTTAAAAATGTAATATAAAATTACCATCTCTAAATTATTTAATATATATTAAGTAGTATTTAATATACGTTACAAAAAGTCCACTATATAAACTATATTAAAAATTTCTTTTCTTTTAATTTTCTCTCATTTAAAAATCTATTTACTTAGATTGACTAATAATTAATTACACTTCTTCTACTATTAACTAATCTTAATTAAATTTGATTTAATTAGATTAGATAATAAACCATATAAAACTAATGCATATTAATAAGATTCTAATAAGGGAAAATTCCAATAATATCTTAATTCATTTCATGCTTTGATATATTATTTTTTGTGATGTTTAAGCATAAAGAACTCTTGGTTATGGGAAATGGACAAATATCTGTCCTTGAATAAAATAGTCTCAGTACAAGAGCCATATCTCTCTAATGAACTATTGGATCGGGCTGAAATTGAAATATGTTGGAGAGGGCCAAGTTGTGCCAATTCTGACTGGAGCGATCGAATAAATTCGATCCCAATAAAAAGTTATGAATGACTGAGTTCGGGTCTATCCAAGGTGCAGCAACAGGACAATTAAAAGTTTCTTCTTAAAAGGTAATTGTTCTCTAAATTTATCCAATAATTTCACTAATGGATTTGGTCATAAATCTTGAAACCATTTTCAAATCTATTTCAATTTGATTCTAATTCGAACCCAAACCTGTTTTCTCTTTTTTAAAATCCATGCATATAAAATTCTCAAATAAATTTAATTGCCCAAATTGAAAATGCATACAATAAAAATATGAAATTCTTCAGAAGACATATGGAAGACACGAAGAAGACAGGAATGCATGATGCAGAAATAGCATAAAAAAAATTACAATAATCTACCTAGATTCTGATGCTAATTCGCTCTTCCTCAGAAAACCCACAGAGCAAGCTCCCTTCTTCAGAGTTCTTGAGCCCTCCAATGCTCCAATTACTCTCCAGCCCCTCTCTAAGCTTCTATGAATGCCTGAATATAAAGAGTTCTCAAGAAATCTTTGGATTGCTTCTTGAAACTGCTGAAAGGTGTCACCAACTAAACATTGGTCTTTTCCAACTTTTTTGATGAGTCATAGAGTTGTAGACACCTTGTGCTTAATTGATGCACTAACCTCCATGTTGTTGACACATGTTAATTCCCATGCAAGCTTATAATTCTAATTTATTTTTTAAATAATCTCTATTTAAATTTTATAACTTTCATTTTAATTTTTATAACTTTTATTATTATTATTTTATATATTAATTTATTATTATTTTATAATTATTATTAATTTTAATTTCTAGTTTTTTTTTATTTAATTCCTTTTTCCCAATAATTCACATTTAATTAATTACAATCAAAATATCAAAGATCATGATATTTTATTAATTTTCTCAAATAAATAATTTATTGATTAAATCTATTTATTAAGACTTAATTAATGGAAAATTCACCATAGACCTCCAAGATAAAATATGAAAA
Source organism: Cupressus sempervirens (assembly GCA_028749045.1). Taxonomy (NCBI): domain Eukaryota; kingdom Viridiplantae; phylum Streptophyta; class Pinopsida; order Cupressales; family Cupressaceae; genus Cupressus; species Cupressus sempervirens. The sequence continues at coordinate 315,252,206 of CM053790.1, read as the reverse complement.
CCCATCATATAACAAATCATACAAAATAAATCTAAAGGGTTAAAAATCATGAAATATGTCATTCGACACATTCGGTGGGTATTCAACTCAGATACTTGTCCTAATTTTCCAATTAGGACAAATGGCTCAAAGGGTTGGGATTTTGACTTGAGAATTTATCTCCCCTTTCTTATCATTGAGATAATGTGATAGGGTACGGTCATCTTGGCAATTCAGGGAAGTCGATATCCAGTACCTACAACTTGCATAAAAACCATGCATATACAAATACAATATATACTAAACTAAATAGACAATGGTAGGAAGTGGTGCATCGTGTGGATCCCGACTAGCAGGTGACTATGACTCCCTTCTTTAACCACATCAGACACGTCATACAAAAGAAAACACACAAAGCAAACACGCACACCATACACATGCAAGTATGGGGTAAGTATCCATAAGAAAGCACATATGAGAATAAATCATCTTACTAATCATCATTAATAATTGAAAGCAATGTAATAATCATCATCAATAATTGTGAATACTAAAAATAATCATCATACATACATGAAATGTAGAGTCTAAGTAATATCATCACATAATAAACTGAATCAATTGCACAATATCTGATAATCTCAAAAGAATGTTGCTAACCAACAACATAAAACTAGTTCTAAAAGAGTTCAGCAATGATAACAAAATGTGAACCAGGGGCAGGCACTACAAGTGGCTAATTGATATTTATCAAAAAATTGTGGATGACTTGCCACAATATTGGCATAGCCCTTATTCCATCATTCTTGTACTTGATCCAAAGTTTGAAATTGAATCTCTAGCTTGGCAGCTAGATCAATGAATCCTACAATATGTGAGAAATGTGTCTCTTTCTTCAAAATATCTTTAGCAATAGAGACCACCTTTTGAATAATTCTATATGTGGCACTAATTGAAGTTGAATCAATGTCAACTTGTGCCTAATATCTATATCTATAGCCATGAGCTTAGCTAACCTCTATTATTCACTACAAGAGGATGAGCTTGAACTTGCATTCTTGCCCAATGTTATAACATTCACTCTTATGTCTACATGCAACAAATCTAATGAGCATGTAGTGTCTATTGTAAATTAATCTATATCACACAATTTCAAATGTAAAGAATTATTAAATGTAAAATTGTGTCCTTCTTAGTGATTGATGTAGAAATATTAGCTTGTCTATGTACAAGTTCCTGTGAGACTTCTTGTAGCACTATATGCTCCATTCTTCACTTAGACCATTGTAATAGTTTCTCATTAGTGTCTATTTATTCTAACTAAATTCTATCAACTAAATCTATTAGTTGATCAAAAATTGTATGTCGGTTGTTTAGATCTTTTATCCCAAATGCATTTGCAAAAATATCTTTAATAGTATGAAGTACCTGTCTTCTCTTCTTCTCTCTTCTTAGTTGTTCTTGTTTTGCCTTACAGATCAACAAGGTTTGAAACTCTTGCATTTGTTCTAATGTAAGATTATTCAAATTATACATAGGTAATGTAATTACCTCATCAAGGCTCATTGACTCATCACCTTCCTCACCTAAATGATTCACATCCTAAGATCATGAGGGTGTATCACTAGATAGTGATAATTACAATTGCTTCCCCTTTTCACTTGATCTCAACTTTTGCTACTACACTTGTGTAGAAATCACTTGTTGTATAGGTGTCACATTTTGGTTCTACAATCTTTGCACTCAACAATTGAATATGAGCTTGAGTAACCTCTTTCTCTTTCTATTTTACTTCATGCTCTACTAATTTAGTGCATGAGATTTTATCAAAATTTTCCTCCTTTATAAAATTTGCATACAAGTGAATGGTATATATACAATTAAAGCCTTACCAAGTTGCTCAACACTTGTATCCTTTGTTATTGATGTGACATTAACATCAATCTTCTTATTTTCCAAACTTTGGATATTCAACTATTTGTAACAAAATTGGGTTAGTACAGAGTTTTCTTGAATCATTTATTAAAGTTTGAATTTCTTCTTCAATTAGTATATTTAGATTAGGTGGAGGGGTGTCAGTGTCATGTTCAATTGTGACTCTCTTTGTATTCACACTAATTGACAAGTTGCTCAATTTTTTTGGTTAGTTTGGCCATTTCCTATTTGTATTCATCTTCAAATTCTATGGCATTTCAGCCTTCCCTCACTTCCACAAATGGAGTAAGCAATCCAAATTTTTCTTTCTATACTTCAATACTATCTTTCTCAACTTCATGAGCTTTATTTTTCAAAACTTTATATGCCCCATCCCTCAGTATAAACTTCTTGACAAAATCTTTAAGGGCTATAGACATATGATTCTTCCCTAAATCTAGCATAGATTATGCCAATGTTGTCTCTCTTATTTTCTTCTCAGTGGAAAATTTCCATTTCCACTTAGCATCTACTCTTTTGTATAATCCCACTAGAAATATAGTTCCCAATTCCAAGGGTGTGCGCTTGAACTTGATCATCATGTCAATTATTGTGCCCTCAAGCTTAACTTGATCATCATTACTCAAAGAATTATACTAAATTTCTTTGAATCCCAAAATATTTTTAGATTCTACCAATTTTTCACATATCTAATCCACAGTCATCTAAGGGAGTTTATTCATTATTTGTAATTTTCTAGGTTTATAAAACTCTATCTTTTCATCATCTTCCTCCTCCTCTTGTGCAATGATCATTTTTCTCTTTGGCTTAGCTTGGAATTCAGTTAGTTTCCTCTTCTTCAATGGACTTCATGTCAATAGCTTGGTAGAGAGTTTTATAGTCCTTTTTCTAATGTTGATCACCTTGCCCTTTGGCCTTGAGGTGTCATCTTTTCTTCCATGTCGTTCTTCAGTTCGGCCTACACCTTAGGCTCTATCACAACAACCTTTTTTGTCTGCTAGCCCTTGGCTTCACAACTACAAGTTTTTTACATTTTCCTTCCTCAGCCTCTATAAGTTGTCCTAACCCTTCTCCTTGTTCCTTAATTTTGGCCTCAACAACTTTTATCTTTCTTTTTTTTCCTACTTTAGGTATGTTAGATTCAACAATCAACTCAACAATTACAGTCTTATATGCTCCAAATTATCCAACATTAGCATCTATTTCCTCTACCAGAAGTATAGCAACTACTATAGTTACCTCATCTACATTTACTTCATTTGGCATTGGCCTTAGCCATGCTACCCTTGGAAAATCTGTTTGGGCATACATAAAATTAGTGTCCACAATGAAACATACTTCATCATAACATTTGTCCACAACTGACTTTGGAATTCTCATTCTATTCTTTAGCTTAACTTTGAATTCTTCAAAGTAGTTGTCCATTACTGCTTCAAAATTCTCTCCCAATCTAGTTATCAAATATGATGTCCTCATTTTGGCAATTAATTTAAATACTAAATAAATATTTTATATAAAGTAATATTAATAAGTAATATTAAAATAATAATATTATATTACAAGTAATATTATGTAATAATCATATTATAGATGTTGTATTATAATAGTAATATAAAAATATGAATGAAATAATAAATAATAGAAATATATTTTAATATAGCAATACTATATTAATAAAGTATTATAATATAATATAATATATATAGTTGATATATTATTAAAATAATATATGATATAATAATTAATATAATATTTCTTATGATATTAATTAATATAATCAAAGCTTATTAATATATAAATATATAATTAATATTAATAGATAATTAATATAATTATATAATTATTATTATTATTATATAAGTAACATTATTGGAAGGGCATGTCTCTATGAAATACCATCTATATATATATATATATATATATCGAATATCAACTTTTGAGAAGATATCATATATGGATTATTATAAAAACTTATACAAATAAGGAGCGAATAAGGAAATGCTCTAAACGAGACATTACATCAAATCACTTGGTCCATAGTAGTTCTATTCATGCCCCATGCAACTATACCAATGGCAGGGAAATAGTTATGTACATAAAAATATATATAAATTAATAGGGATCTAAACTTACAAGAAGTGTTATTTTCTTTTCTCACTACTTCTAGGTTCTCTATATGTTGGTGAAGTTGCAGCTTGGCAAGATCATATGAACGAACCTTCTTCACAATTTTGTAGCCCAAATGCACTACTACATAGGATACATTGTTCAGTCTGCTAGATTGATAGAATTTCTATGTAATCACATGAATAAAAAATTCAATTAAGGGGTCCTCAATTCTATTAATTAACATTCCATGACCATTCCAATTTGTCTTGGTCAGATTTACAATTTTATTCTTCATTCTGCTCCTTATGATCTTCAATTGATCCAATGTAGGGTACCCAAATACCCTATGAATGATTTCCCTTTTTATTTTGATTGACCCACCTTCTAACCATATTTTAATATCATGAATGTAGCTAAGAATGACCTTAATTCATTCAACTTCAAAAACTTTTGGAAATCCTAGGGCATGAGTAAGCCCTTTCTTGATAGCGATCTTATATTCATCCTTCAAATTTCTATCAACATAGCTTCTCATAAGATACTTTAATTTCAAAATCTCTGATTTCTCTATACATAAATAGCATGATCTTAAATCTTGAACAATCAAGACTCTGGACGAGATTGATCATAGAGCTTTGATATCATCAATTTTTGAAATTGGGTGGAGGACTTTGATTATTCCTAATGATTTGTGCAATGTTGGCCTTCATTATTTAACTTCCAGATGTCATTTCAAACTAGGTTTTTAAACAAAAATTTTTGCAAATATCTTCACTAAATATTTAACTCAACACTAAGAATGATACTTATTTTTTTCCAAAAATTCATTGATAAACTTCTATGGTTCTTTTTCTCTAGCCACTAAAATTGTTTTGATTGCCTTGAAATATCCTTGTGAACTCTCTAACCACTTGGTGAATGCAAATGAATCACCAAATTTGATAAATACCTTCAATCTTTCATTTTTGGTCTATAATGAATGTCTTAATACTTAGTTGGTGTATGATAGCTAGCTTGATCTTCATTATGGTTTAGTCAAGGTTACTCACTCAATCATAACCAATTCATTTGGTCAATGTGATATCTTTCTTGTTCACTCAGTCTATACTACAAAGCTCGGTCAATATAGATTGTACCACTAATACTCGATACTTGATGATTTTCTATTTCTAACAGTTCTTAATGCATCTTTACTTATGTAGATATGAAATTTTATCACTTTTATGCTAGAAACTAATGTAAAATATAATATTGAGTATATAGTTCCTACATACTTTCTTTCTTTAGTGATATGTAGTGTGATCACTTGATCCATCAGATTGGGTGATCACAATTTCATCTTCTCTACTACTTCCATATCTCACTATCTCTGTCCATGTTTTCTTTCTTTCAAGTTTTTCATTTCCATTGCTTGGTGTTGGTGTTGGTATTCTAGTTTTGCAGTTTATACTGATGTGTCCAATTTTGAGACAACTAAAACATACTATGTCTCTATTTAACCATTTCTTATAATTTCCTCTGAAATGTGTTTCGATGCAATTCTCTGGAATGTGTCCATACTCTCCACGATAGTGACAACCATACCATGTATTGTAATCCCAATTATAGGAATTACCTTTCCTTGCTATATGAATTATTTTTTAGGTAACCAGTTTGACTTTTACTTGATTCTGCACTCATGAGATTTATGTCCATACTTTTGACAATTGTAACAATGAACTTGCAATTTAGATATCTTCCCGATTGAGTCATTGTTCTTTGATCTACATTTGTATGCTTGATGTCCTACTTTCTTGAAATTAAAACAATTACCACTTGGTTTATGTTTTTGAATTTTCTTACCATTTCTACTTGTGCAAATGTTGGTTATATTGCTAATTTTCCCATAGTGATGACATGTAGGTTTTCCTTTTGATTTTGCCTTCCTTTTCTCTCCACTTTTTGATGATTCTCCTTCTTCAATAGATGAAGATTGTTGGAAATATAAGAGGAGTAACTAAGAGGGGAGGGGTAAATCAATTACCACTAAAATAAATCCTAGATCCCTTAGATGTCAATACAAAATAAACTCTAAAAACTAAACATTGTTGATGCTCAACAAACACACATAAAATGTTGTAACTTGGTAAATACTGAATATACTTGGCAAATACTTAACATGAAAACTTTAGATGTAATCTGTTATTACCATTACTTTAACTTAGTTGCAAACACATAATAGTAAATAGCATGAACACATTTCACATCAAGATTTAATGTGGAAACCCAATTTTGGAAAAACCACCAATTGCAACTAGTTACTATTTTCACTCTTCAAAAGTGAGCTCTGTTAGGAGCCAAATCTATTAAAGGTCACAAAACACATTGTTAGGTGTGACCCTGTTAGAGGATTTAATCACCTTATTAGGACTATCCTTGTTAGAGGTCTTTAGACAATTTAATAGAACTACCACCCTACTAGAGGATTTACAAATAGCTATTAAGCCAACTTTGTTAAGATATTTAGATCACTGCTACAATGGTTAGAGAGTAACAATGACATGACCTAATTTTTGATGTAACTAAATTTTTGATTACAGATCTTGTAAGAATTTTCCTTAGGGAAAAATTCACTTAGGAACTAAGAACTCAAATAGAAGTATAATTATAGACCAGAAAGAGAGAGTATGATTAGAATGATGATATATTCATTCAATATGCATTATATGAGTACACTAGGAGTGCATGTATATAAAGGCCTCTAAGATACATCTAGAATGCCTCAAAATCAGCTACATGATAAGTCATACAACCAAGCACATGTCCACCAGATATGGGTTATCCTCCATTAAGCATAGAAGTAAGTGTGATGATGAAAGGATGAGCCTACAAGGGTGTAACATGCAAATCAATGTTGTAGATAACATGTGCTAAAAAGGGAGTGCAAATAACTATGTTGTCAACATGACAACTCAAAAAGGTGTACAAACTCCTAAGTGTCTCACAAAATAAAATAATAAAATAATGCATTAACCTCAGTAAACTTAAGTGTAAATAGTAAATATGTATTTATGCCAACACCTCCCCTTAATTGTAACTTAGGGAAATGCCCTTAAGCTTATGAAAACTAGGATGAAATGCAGGATGGATCCTAGCTACTAAGTCATGTTAGGTACCCATGTACATAATGAAATGTAATCTCTCATAAAGAGGAGAAAGAGGTAAAACCTCATGGGAAAAACCATCCCCAAAAAAGAGAGATGAATAGGGATGCATGGATGGATGGAGTAATCAAGACCCCCCCATTATGACATACATCCAGTATATACAAAAGTGAAGGATGAGAAGAACTAGACCTCATAAGAGGAAAAAGTCCCCCCATAAGAAAGAAGAGGAAGAGAGACAAGGTAGTCCCCACCCCCCCCAAATGAAGAATGCTTGTCAATGAAAGCTACTCCAAGGAAGAAGCTATTCTAAGAGTGTAGAATGATGTTCCTCCCCTTTGGAAGAAACAATAGAAAAGGTACAATCTTGAAGATGTATGATGGTGATGAAACCTACTCAAGTATCATTGTGCTGATGCTGATGGTCACCCCTTCCAACTATGCTAAAAAGAATGAATGTAGATCTCGCAAGAATGTATGTTGAACCTATTCCAATGAACCATCTATCTCCTCAACTGACAAAGAGACCTCCTCCAATTTTTGTACATAAGTATCCACAATCACGCCAACCTGTGAAGATTGATCATGTAGAGAATGGACATGAGGGTCAGAGTAAGCCCTCATAACAACTATAAAAGGATCACCTTCATCAAAGAGAAGATGCAAATCATCAAGGCTATCTCCCAAATCTACGATGTGTGACTCCATGAACAAACCAGCAATGTCTACCTTTGGAAGAAACAATAGCAAAGGTACAATCCTAAAGATGTATGATGGTCTTGAAACTTGTTCAAGTATTCCTATTCTGATGCTGATGGTCAACCCTTCCAACTATGCTAAAAAGAATGAATGTAGATCTAGCAAGGATGTATGTTGAACCTATTCCAATGAACCATCTTTCTCTCAACTGACAAAGAGATCTCCTCCAATTTTTGTACATAATTGTCCACAATCACACCAACCTATGAAGATTGATCATGTAGAGAATGGACATGAGTGTCAGAGTGAGCCCTCGTAACAACTATAGAAGGATCACCTTCATCAAAGAGAAGATGCAAATCATCAAGGTTGTCTCCCAAGTCTATGGTGTGTGACTCCATGAACAAACCAGCAATATTTGCCATGTAGTCATCAACTAAATTTGAAGCTGGAAGACAACATGTACCTTGCTATGCTAGACCTTTCACTATGGAAATTTATGCATGTGGACTGGACTGATGATGTGACCTCTCATTGAAATTTTCAATAGAACCCCACATGTTTGAATCTATTGAAGCACTATTACTAGTTTCACTATTAGTTTCCATAGTATATGAAGTGTAGAGAGGAGTAGAGGATAAGCTGGATGAACTTTCCTCAAAGTGTACATCCTTCTACACAAAAATCTCATGTGTCTTTGGATCCATAAGTCTATAAACCTTAATACCATCTTCATACCTAATGAAAGTACATGGCCTAGGTGACAGTGCCTTGTATCCCCTAGAAGATAGGTTTTCCCATGCTAGACAACTAAAGACTCTGAAGTGACTCACAACTAGTTTTCTGCTACACCATGCCTCAAAAGGAGTCTTACCATCTAAGGCATTATGAGGAGACCTATTAAGTATGTGAGTGGAACTGTTAATGGCTTCAACTTCAAGTGTAGGATCAAGAGAATTGGCTTTTATCATGCAACTTGCCATGGTTTATAGATTCCTAATCCTCATTGCTACAACATCTGTCTTGTATGGATTGAATGCTAGTGGATTCTAAAGATCAATTTCCTCATGTTTGCAAAAGTCCCTAAGTCTTCTATCCACATATTTTTTCTCATTGTCCACCTATAGAACCTTGATGGCTTTCCTTGATTTGTGTTCAACATGAGTCTTGAAGGCATGAAGCTTATGAACCACTTCACTCTTGTGATGAAGAAAGTACACCCAAGTGAATCATGAAAAGTCATCAACAAAAGTAAGGATGTAGTGGCCTTGGTTGACTAAAGACACTACAAAAGGTCCTGCTAAAACCATGTGAACCAACTAGAGAAAAATTGGTGCTCTTGAAGACTTTCCTTTATCATACTTCTCCTCAAGATGCATAGCTACTAAACATGATGAACATTCTCCCTTATAAATTTGACGTTAGGTAGACCTTTGACCATGTGTTTTGAGCAAAGTTGCTAAAGAGAGTGGAAGGCAAGATGGCCAAACCACTCATGCCATAAGTTGATGTGTGAATTAGAGTGAGTCAACAAGGCTTGAGAAGAAGACTTAGGCACAAAGTGGGAGAAGGAATAAACTCTCTTGTCATGATTGACTTTCCCCATTGCAACCAATGAATCATCTCTAAGTCTATGCACCATCACTGAATCTAGAAGGAACTCAACTTTGTGACCATATCCAAGGTGAGTGATTTGGTAAACTAATAGGAGATTGGAGCTAAGGTTTGGAACATAGAGAACATATTTTAATTCCCCATTATCCATTTACACATGTCCTTTCCCTTCAACTTCCATTTTAGTATCATCTCCCACAAAAATGTGTGGTACCTTTGACTGCTTCAATGAAGAAAAGTCTCCCTTTGGAGAACCCATTTAGTAAGAGGCACCTAAGTCAAGTATCCATTCCAAAGAAGAATTTCAATTTTCCATAAGTGCTTGCCCTTTACTCTTTGAAAAGGTAGGAGTAGAATCCTTGGAAGTACCTAGCACTTGAATCTTGTTCTTCCTAAGTAGGTTTTCCAACTCATCGATTCTTTTAGCCTTGCAATGATACTTATCATGATTTGGATTTTTTCAATATGCACAATTTTTTTTCCTTCTTTTCATTACTTCCCTTCTTGTTGGAAGAATAATTGCCTTGTTGTGAGGAGAACTATTGTGTCTCAGATTGTGATTTTTGCTTCCACTGCTTCTTCTTCTTGTTGCTAGAGCTTTTACCTCCTTGACTTGATCAGTGCTCATCACTAACCACCAAGGCTTTGGTCTTTGATGTCATGAGAAGTCCTAAATCCATCAAGTGAGATTGTTCAACAATCAACATTTCTGCAAATGCATCAAATGTAGGCTTTTGGTAAGCAGTTCCCATGGTCAACCTATTAGTATTAAAACTTAAAACAAATGAAGCATACTCTGAAGGTAGCCTCTTTAGGATGTGATGAATCAATTTTTCATCCTTCATGGGATTACCACAATCTTTAAGTAGTGCCCTATACTCATTGGCTTTGGTGATGTAATCTTGAATTGTGTCAAAGTTCTTTGGATCTAAGAGAAGTGGATCATCCTTAATCTAAAATCCCTTTTCTTCATCCACCTTACCATACAATGATTCAAGTTTGTCCTATGCAGGTTTGGATTCTTTGAAACTAGCAATTTGGAAGAAGAGATCTCTATGAAAATAACTCCTAATAATTCTTAAAGTTTGTTGGTCTTGTTTTTTCCATTTAATGAGTTCTTCAGCATTAGTAGGTTTGGTAATTGTACCATCAACATAAAGACTATATTCTTTTTCCATTAATCTACTCCATGCAATATCTTTCCATGTAGAATAATTGTGTGAAGTTAGATGTGGACATTTAAATGAACCCATGATTTAGAAATGAAAAAGAGAGACACAAGAACATAGTACACACACCCCTTTTTCACTCAAACAAAAGACCCCCCCCCAAAAAAAGATGTTTTTGGCACTTTATAAATAGTTCGTGTACAATGAGCCACTTGTCAAAATGAACAAAGTGGACTTTCTAATTTATTTTTTACAACTACCTTGTAAGGCCCAAATCTATCACTAAGCAATATAGCTCAAATGTACAATAATTCTAAAAATTAATCAAAGTAGTACAATGTAGAAAAAGCCCTAATTCTAAAAGTGAGAATTTTGTCCACACAACCCTAGAATTTGACTATAGATCTAGAAAGTAGACAAAAAAAACACACTTTCAAAAAAATAGAACATGGAAAAGTGACCAGATGTGCTTGTACGGAGTGTTTGAAGTTGCAAAATGCAGGATTATGTAGGTATAGTCACCAAAAAACATAATTTCTAAAAAATCCTTACACCAAAATTAGAAAACAACACCACCACTAGAAAGTTTAGGAAATTCTACTCAATTTTTAAAAAAATTGCACCTAAATCGGAGTAAGAGTGACCAAGTTACGGGCTCACAAAGTCAGGCTACCAAATCAAAAAGCAATCTAGAGGCAGGTCAAGTAGGAAAACTAGTAGCTTAAATTTGATGATGAAATGGCCATCATAGTAGTTGAAAAATGACTAGTTTTTATGGTCAAACATCCATCAATTTTAACCTTGTACTTTGCTAACAGCAGCAAAAAATGATCGCTTGGGCTGACGTGGTAGAATGATGTGGTCGTACAGTTGTATGGATAGACACATGGCATATGGAGTGGCATTGATGATGTGTGCACTATTGCAGTTGTGGCAAGATGTGGACTACAAAAGAGAGTACACATAGTTGGTGTTGAATGGCTTTCATAGCTCGTTATGCATGAAGGGTCTCAAATAGTCACCGCCAGGAGTTTTAAAACTTTGTCACCAAAATCTAAAGTATGTGGCATAATATAGAGCAATAGCCAAGATTTTAAACAAAAATGTGTGTCACAATAATAAATGCAATGCTAGGGTGGGATCAGAATCTTTGCAGATGGGACCAAAATCTTGTGGATTTTATCCCACATTCAATGTGGGAGAGCCCTCTACATGGCTTAAATGAAATAGGCTACGTAGCATATTACAAAGAAGGTCATTGGGAAGGTGGTTTGGCCGACCAGTTTGTGGATTCACCCAAAATTTGTGCAGTGCTTTCTGCATATGATGTGGTCAATTAATATGCCCGTTGAATCAAGGAATATGTTTTGTGAATATTCCTATGTGCAGGGTGCAGGGCTAGGATCTAACAGCTCGATCCCTGTACCAAAAAAAAATTCTCTTCAAGGCCAGTTGGCCTAAAAAAAAATTCAAAAAATTCAAAAAAAAATGCAGAGAAAAAAAAAATTATAGATCTAAAAAATTGATCAAACAAATCTACAAATTACTATACCCTGTTGGCTCCTGATTTAACAGTGTTTGAACAACCAAGTATGCAAGGCAAGAATGCATCTATGGGAAGCTATCTCCAATAATGGACACACTTCACCAAGAACTTGGGCCAACTATAAGGCTATACTCCTTCTACACTTCAGGCTCTGCAAAACCTAGGCGGGTATACCTATAGATTCTTTATATGGTACCAGTTGTCAAAGCATACATTGAATCTAATGTAAAGAAAATAAAAACCCTTAAACCTTCTATACTTAACCAGGAGTCAAAAGCATGAAATAGCTAAGAACATAACTCATGAAACTGGCAAGCTAAGTGTGGGTTAACATTGAATAGCTTTCAACATAAAAGGGAAAATTGATTTAATATGTTGATAACAGCAAGACCCAAGTATGAGCAACAGAACTTAATGATCCTATCTCTGACCAGTGTCTTATCCATTGGGCAATTAAATGAATTATAACCATATATCTCCTGGAAATCTCAGACATATCTCTACATTAAGATCCTTGATCTATCCTTCACTTTGTGAATTGACATCTGCTACAGAATGAATCTCATACTCAAAACATCCTATCATGAAATCTGCAAACCCTGTGACAAACATCAAGCAATTACATGGTTCTTTGCTCCACCAACAAGATATTTTAATCACATACATTCCTAAATGAATGCAACCTAATCTATGCTCTTTGATCACAAATTAGAAGAAATAACAGATCCATAATCAGGAGACAAGATTCAGACTGAACTTAAAACCTTTGTTGCTCTTTATTTGCTTTCCTTGAAACCAAATACATGAAAGATATATAGAAATGACTCATGAAATCACCTAACTAGAATAGAACTATATGCATAAAACATAAATGATGTTCAATACCACTGAGAAATGCTGGGTGTGTGGCTTTCACAACCTGAGCAGAGCTCCAAGAACTGGAAATAGAAAACCCACCAACAACCTTTTTTTAGGGGAGAAGAAAGAATAAATATGGAGAAGGTAATTCCTGGATTCAATTTGCAATTGACACTTGTCACTTTGGAAATCCTTCCCTAGAAGAACAAAAGCTTCTTTCTAACTTCTCTCTATAACTGCATATCAGATCCTTTTCATTCCACCTCTCAAAGGCATCAAAATATCTCAAAATCTGATGATGAGAAAAGTAACTGATTTTGATGTAAAAATGCACTCAGGGAAAAGTAACAAATCAGTTGAAATGGTCTTGAGAAGACAAGAAAACAATCCCAAGTTGATTCCTTCACTTTTAGATTACAAAAGACCTTTAAAACTGTCCTCTAACCAATTCTGGTCATCAATGAAGAACTCGGCCTGTTCTATTGCCAATGCCCCAGATTTCACAAAATGACCTATAGCATGAACCAGTGAATACCTGTGTAGAATCTAACTCCAAAAATTGAAAACTCAGCTCTTCCCAGTTTTGACGGTATATTGGAGTGCACATTTCGGATTAAAATAGCCCCAGTTATGTCCCTCTGAAAATCAGGCTTCCATTCATAGGTTTGCACATTATTTTGCAAAAATTAAAATCTTTTATATAGTTTAAACTATATTAAAGTTTCAAACATTATTTAAATGGGAGAAATAATAAAATATTTAAATTTGAAATTTCTCAAATTCTCCACCATTTTCTATCCGGGTCAAATTTGGTTGACCGACCTTGATGTGTGGCATATTCTAATTTGCTCCTTCCATGCATAGCTATTAGACACCTCCAACTGGGTGCCATGTGTCATCACCAGATTCGTCAATCTCATGGCCATGTCTTCATTTCCACGTCATAGTCGCTATGTCATTGTAACATGTCAGCATCTACCATGTCATCAATGACACAGTGACCTCGGGACACGTGTCATCCTCTACCACATCAGCACCTTGGGAAGCATGCCACATCAAGAAGCATTCGCCACATGTCACCTATTGGTTCGCTGCTCCATTTCCAAGTGGGACCCACATGCTCATTTTACCTTTCAGTCGGATTTGAAATTTTTCGACAAGTCGCCAAGTCGCTAGCCGAATTTTTTGAGATTTTTCGGCAAGTGCCATAGCGACCTGCCAGATTTTTGACTTTTTCGGCCGCTTCAATTTGCTGACGTCATCATTTGGGCATGCATTTTCTTTCAAAATTTACTTTACTCCTTCTGGCCGACTAGGACCCACGTGCACCTACCTTGCCTTTTCAAAATGCTTTGTCTTGTTGACACTATATGTTTGAGTGCAAAACTATATAAAGACTAAAAATGCTCCCCACCTGCTCAATGTGGTATAATGTTCCTCAATGGTTTTTCATCTTTATGTTTGTTGTGATTGCTAAATGCATGGGTTTTCTTTTGTTGCATATGTGTGAGTTGTTCCAGCTTCTTTGGCATGAGTTTCTTAGTCTAAACATGAAGCTCCATCCTACTGGTCATTTTTTGCTATGAATCTATAGACTTTTCATTGTAATGGTCATTTCTTATGCACATGGTTATTTAAAATAAGCTCCCCCCTTCCAAAAAACATGATACTATTGCTGGAGGAAGCCATGGGCTTCAAAAACGTGGATACATGCTTCCTTGAGCTTTGTTTCAGCAACAAATTTGTTCATTTTACTAAAAACGAGGATTGCTGCATTTTTTGCTGCCTTGGAAAGTGGCATTTCCCCTTATAAACTTTATTCTGCTCTTTGGACACCTTGCAACATGTGGATGCCCCAAAACATGGGTTGCTCTACCTGTATGTAATGATTCTCTTTCTTCATTAGCATTGAAGCTCTTCTCTTCCACTCACGTAGAAGTCTCGTGCCATTGCAACAATTTTTATTTTGTTTGGCATCCAGCCAAGCTCAGACTATCATGAGTGTGGGCTTTACCTGTGTGCAGCAGTATGAGATAATAAATTTTTTTTTTTGTGGACTTCATTATGCAAGTTACCATGCCCAACCTTCTCACATGGATGGCTTTATATATATATATTTTTTATTAAAAACTTCAAAGAGTTTTTAAAGCTGTGATGAAGAGGGCAACTTTAGGCAAAACAAAATAAAGAAATCATCGTGCCTTTGATTTGGAAGAAAGCCCAAGATCAGCGTTCTCCACATTTTAGAATGAATATTTATGCTTTATCATCCAAACTTGATTCTAAAACATGTATCCATATGGTTTGTACTTTCATGCTTCCGGTGTTGCATATTAAAATGTTGCCTTTAGAATAGGAAACATTAATGCACTCCATTTGTTTCCACATGTTATTTTCAAAACATCCACTTATCCTTTATAGCTCAAATGTTGTAGTGCACACTTTTGACTTATAAAATCAAAATAGATTCACCTTTGCACATAGTTGGCTCCATTGTGAAATCTTTGTCGAGAGGCCTATTACCTGGCTCTAAAAACTTATCCAATCAAGTTACCAAGCCATGAAAATTGGCATGAGTGTTCAATCCTGCATACTCTATCACACTGCAAATTTTAAACCCATGATGGATTCCCAGTCAAGATATTTTAGTTGCCGAACATCCATACTTCAATTACCCTGCAGGCAAACAATGTTAAAAAACATAAACTAGGCTCAAGTTCGGCATTATAAACTGAGTTATTGATCACTTGGGGTTTTGAAAACTAGGATATAAGTTCTTTTCCATGAAGAGAATATAATTCCATGTTTCGAGCTCATGAGGAATCACAAGGCACATTTGGCAAATTTTCCAAAATAGGCACTTAGAAATTTTAACTGAGAAATGTGTCAAAAAAGTAATTTTTGGCAAATGTATGGACATGTGAAAGTATGTAGAATGATTCGTCATGACTTAAGAACTGGCATACTTCAAGAATTTTCAGGACAAAACACAATGGTAGAATTCACTTAGGCTTACCAATCACAAGATCAAAGTTATAACATGTCGAACAAGGATGTGAATCAATCTGGATACCTTAGCCGTAACAAAACAATGCAAACTAGGTTTTTAATCATGTTAGCAAATTGATCAAATGGATTCGTAATGACCTCAAAATTTGAACATATGAAGTATCTGAGCCCTAAAACACAATGCAAAAATAATCTTTTCATTTGGATCAACTGGGTCAAAGATATGATTGGTCGAACAGGGCTTCCTAGAATTGCGAACAACTACACAAATGTACAAAACAGTAAATGACCAACTTTGAGGGGTTCGAAACCTAGGCAAACGAATTCAAAATGACTTTAAAATTGAAACATAAGTTCTCTATTATGGACACTAAACATCCCCAAAGTTTCAGGTCATGAAACATTCTTAGGTAAAAGATATTCAAATGCAAATTGGGCCTCTGGTCGCTATTTGACACTTGGGCAGAATTGCAAATTTTGATACTAGCTCAAAATGGGACCTCACCGAATAATTTAGGATGGCAAAATAACATTGTGGATCACATGTATATGTCAAATGAAAGGTGTTAAGCCACTCAAAAACTATCTAGGCCTCAAACCGACAATCAACTACATATGCATAAAAAGGCACTTTAGGGCATAATTCTTCAAGATTCACAAAATGTGACTGAAAATGGACCATGCAATTTTCAGTCCCAACATACCCAAATGGAAAATTGGGGCCTCTATGTGTCGATTTTCCAAAAAAAATTCCACAAGGTCGAATTTGGGCCAAGGTAGCTAAGTTTATAGTCAATCTTCATGGAATCAACATTCCAGACATAATGGCAAGGTCTGATTTGTCTCTAGACACTCCTAATTTCTATAGTACTCTAGATTTGAGTTGAGGTGCTAAAGCAACAATGGTCTTGAACAGCTATGTGATGAGAAAATCTCCAAGCTCTGATACCATGTAAGAATTTTCCTTAGGGAAAAATTCACCTAAGAACTAAGAACTCAAACACAAGCACAACTATAAACTAGAAAGAGAGAGTATGCTTAGAATGATGATATATTCATTCAATATGCATTATATGAGTACACTAGGAGTGCCTGTATATAAAAAGCCTCTGAGATACATCTAGAATGCCTCAGAATTAGCTATATGATAAGTCATACAACTAGGCACAAGTTCACCAGATATAGGTTATCCTCCATTAAGCATGGAAGTAAGTGTGATGATGAGAGGATAAGCCTACAAGGGTGTAACATGAAAATTAGTGTTGTAGGCAACATGTGCTAAAAAGGGAGTGTGAATAACTATGTTGTCAACATGACAACTTAGTGAATGATACAAACTCCAGTGTTGTAGACACTATGTGCTGAAATAGAGTTATGTACTTTTGTGTTGTCAACATGACAACTCAAAAAGGTGTGAAAAATCCTAAGTTTCTCACAAAATAAAATAATAAAACAATGCAATATAATAAAATAATGCATTAACCTAAGTAAACTTAAGTAAGTGTAAATAGTAAACACATATTTACACCAATAGATCTCAATTCTAGCTTGTATACTTGATCCTTCCTAATCAAATATATCATTTCCACTCCACAAGGATATTTTACTTATCCTTCTAATTTGTTTCCTCTTTTCATCATTAAATTTTCAATTCATTCACACTTCCATTTCCATACATCTAATCCTCAACTTGACCTTATACTTATATCTTTCATATTGTTAAGTTAGCTCAAATACAACTTAGAATAATTAATATTCATCTTCTCAATCAGCTAGAACCAAGAAACAAATTAATTGAACTCAATATGCCAAAACAAGAAAATCCTTCATTAGTTGACCCTTCTCAAAAGACACTAACTCGGAAACAATTTTTCTATGTTAACCAAGTGAACTCAATTAACACTGCATATTCACAAAGTTCCCTTAGTGACCTAGTGAGCCCAATTAACACTAGTTCCATCCAACATTTCCTTCATTAACCAAGTGAGCTTGGTTAACACTCATCTTCCAAAAACTTTCCTTTGGCTCCCAAGTCAACTTGGTAGACACTACATTTTGAACTAGGAAAATTCTAGAATGCTCGGTAGACACAAAAACCTATCTTTACTACCTAAGTAAGCCTAGCATACATTTACTAATAATCATATGACATTTTTTGTAACATCAAAGATAATACACAATTAATCAATTATTTCAACAATCTCCCTCTTTAGCATTGATGGCAACACAACATGTCATAATACAATGAAATTTTTGAAGAAAGAATAAAGTAAGGAACATATCCTTAGTTTCATTATGATTCTCATTCATGAGAACTCCCTCTATCAATGTGAACTCTTTCTACCTTCAATTTCTCCCTCTTTCAAAAAACTTATGTCTGCTAGAACTTCTGCCAAGTTCAGTATCCTTCTTTGGCAATTCTTCTCTTCCAATCTCCTTCTTTGACATCTCTTCATTATGATAGAAAACTTCTTCTTCCTGACAAAATTTCTATGAGATATGATAGTATACTTCTCCCTCTTTGACATCTCAATCCAAAGACAATGTTCATTGAATGTCAATGTACCTTAAATACTGATTCATTTGCAATATTCCCTTGTCAATACTACACCAACTGATTGATCTTCAACATGCTCTAGTTGATGCATCACTAAACTTCATTTATTGAGCTTCAGATGGGGGAATGACCCCTAGCTTACCTCTTAGATACAGAAATGCATCCTTAGGTAATGGCTTGATGAATATGTCTACAATTTGTTCTTTTGTATTCACATATTTCAGTTAGACTTCTTTATCTTGCACCAATTCTCTCAAGAAATGATATTTTATAGCAATGTGCTTTGTTTTGGTATGCATTACTAGATTTTTTGATAGATTGATTGCACCAGTGTTATCACAATATATGACTACTAGATCCTTGATCTCTATCTTAATTCCTTCCAACAGTTGTTTGAACCAAACAATATTAGAACAATTAACAGCTGCTACCACATATTCTACCTCAGTTGTGGATTGAGAGATACAATTTTATTTCTTGCTTGTCCAAGACACTAGTCTTTTACCAAGAAAGAATGCTCCACCACTAGTGCTTTTTCTATCATCAATACTTCTTGCCCAATTAGCATCAATCAATACCTTTAAGTCCAAATTGCCTCCTATTTTTAACTATAAACCATATTCTTTAGTACATTTTAGATATCTCATGATTCTCTTGATTGTCATCATGTGATTTTTTTTTAGATTTGCTAAGAATCTTGTTAGCATACCAATTGTTAATGCAATATGAGGCCTTGTATGCACTACATACTACAATTTTCCAATCATTGATCTATATGTGGTCTGATCTACCTCTTTTGAATTACCATTTTTGGAAGCTTATGTCTAGCAAACATAGGGGTTCCAACTGGTCTTGAATCTTTCATTCCAAATTTCTTTACTATCTCCTTGGTATACTTAGATTGAGTAATGTAGATACCATCTTTCTTCTATTGAATCTATAATCCAACAAAGAATTTTATGTCTCCAAGCATAGACATCTCAAGTTCTTCACTCATTTCCTCTAAAAATCCTTTGCACAAGTCATAATTTCCTATGAATAAAGTATCATTAAAAAAGATTTTTTTTCTAACACAATTTTCTTGTCTAGTCCTTCTTTAATATATAGGCTACTACTATCATTTTCTCTTTTAACATCAATCTATATCAAGTAATTATTAAGTCTTTCATACCAAGCTTTGGGAGCTTGCTTGAGTCCATGTAATGCCTTGTGTAATTTGCAAACCATGTCCTTTTTTAAAAATCTACAAAACCTTCTAGTTCTTCATTGTAGACTTCCTCATCAAGAATTCCATTCAAGAATGTAGATTTAACATCCATTTGATAAACTTTTAATCCTCTATGTGTTGCATATGCTAGTAAAGTTATAACACCTTCTAATCTTGCAATAGGAGAAAAAGTTTCACCATAATAAATACCTTCTTCTTGAGAATAGCCTTTACGTACTAATCTTGCTTTGTTTCTAGAAACTTCTCCATCTTCGTTTAGCTTATTTCTGAGCACCCACTTTGTGCCAATTACATTTTTATCCTTGGGTCTAGGAACAAGAGTCAAATTTTTGTTCTTCTCTATTTGTTCTATTTCTTCATTCATTGCATCAATCCAACTTTCATTATCTAAATCATCTTTAACATTTCTAAGTTCAAATTCAACAAGTAAACATGTACCTTTCAATTTTTTTCTTGTCATTATTCCATCAGATCTGTCTCCCTTAATCTGATTAGGTGCATGATGCCTTCTAAAATATCTTGCTAACACAGGTTCTTTGGATGTGGAATGAGTTTCATTAATTTTATCATGAACTTTGATATCAAGCTTGGGTCCCAGTATTTGTGACTCAGGTCCATCAGACTCAGTTTGCACTAGCTCAGTAGCTTCTGACTACAACTCGAATCCTTCAAACTGCGACTTTGATTGCACTGTGGGCAACTCAATAACTGTTGGAGATTTTGGGGACTCAAGAGGTGAAGCCCCTTTCTTCCAAATAGATTTTCTAGGGTACCAAGTTCATAGTAAACAAATCTTTTGTAATCCTCAACCTCTTTGTAGCTTTCTTCTTCACTCTTTTCTACAAACTCATCAATTCTCACATATGCACTTTCTATGATTTTATGACTACACAAAATCAAACATTTATATGCTTTACTTCTATAGGAGTATCCTAAAAACATGCCTTCATCACCTTTGACATCTAATTTTCCTTTTCTATATTCTTTCAAGATATAAGATTTGCTACCAAATACTTTTAAGTAACTTACATTAGGTTTGTAGCCATACCATAGTTCATAAGGAGTTTGATTTGAGTCTTTCTTCAGTTGTACTCTATTCAAGGTATGAACTGCATTGTTAATAGCTTCCTTCCAGTATTTGATTACAACATTCTTTTGTATCATCAATGTTCTTACACAATCCATGATGGATATGTTCCTGCTTTCAGCTATGTCATTCTGCTAAGGTGTGTTGGCATTAAGTTATTATTTCCATTAGTGACAACACTTATCTGTATTAGTATAGCTGCCAAGCTCATCACTCAGTCTACAATGTATACCGAGCATTTAGTGGTTATCTTGTACATTCATCACTTAAGTAGTTTATACCGAGCTTCGCAATTCACACTAAGCATTCTAAGTGTTAACCGAGCTTCGTAGTTCACACCGAGCATTCTAAGTGTTAACCAAGCTTTGCAGTTCACACCAAGCATTCAAGTATTAACTAAGTTGACTATAGCTTCTGAGTGAATGTGCAATCCAGCAGTGTCTACCAAGTTTATATTGTTCACTAAACTTCATAGTGTTTACTGAGTGATGGAAGCGTAGTGCCTACCAAGTGATGGAAGCGTAGTGCCTACCGAGCGATGAAAGCGCAGTGACTACCAAGTGATGAAAGCACAGTGCCTACCGAGTGATGCAAGTGCAGTGCTTATCGAGTGAAAGTAAGGTAAATGAAGGATTTAATTTTTACCGAGTGACACTACATCTACCAAGTGTCCAATGGTTACCGAGTTCAAAACTACATTAGGTGATTAGTATGGATTGAGCCTTCACTTCTATCGAGTGCATGATGATGCTGAGTAATGCAGTGGACGCCGAGTATTAGAAGGTCACTGAATCAGTTCAGTGAACCCAAGTTATTTACTGTTTGGATGACTCAGTAATATTTTGTTCACTTATTTTTTAGATGACCTTGCAATTGTAATTATTGGAATGGTATATATATGTAATTTATTATATCATTTGAAATATGAAATGTATGTAATATGGACAAGAGTATCAAGAGAGACATATAATGTTTTCAAAAGTGTAAATGCAAATCAGTAGAAGAGCAGAGTAAGCAACAAGGTCTACAAGGAGCAAGAAAGATTTATCAATCACAAAAGGTGATCAATACATCAAGGATCTAATCAGCAAATCAAGTCTTTAAGTAGATCCACTATTTCATCCTAATAGGTGAATCAGTTTTGTAAATCCTTTAACAGGGTAGACTTAACAATCTTTGTATAAATCTCCTAACAGAGTGCATACTTAAGTGTATATTTTTAAATCCTCTAACAAGGTGGACCTAGCAGTCTTTTGTGCTCATAATAGGGCAGATCACTAGAAGTGGTCAATGTAAGCCTTAACAGGCCAACTTCATACTGCAGTAATGAAGTTTTGTGGGTATCATCCCCACCCTAGTTTTACTTTCTATTTGGAAGGTTTCTAGGTCACCAAATCACTGTGTACATGTGTTATGGATGTTCTATTTCTCATATAAGTAGTATATTACATGAATGAATGATGAATGGTTAAAGTGTTGAATTGTTTAAAGTTTTGAAGTTACTAATTCACCCCTCCCCTCTTAGTAACCTATCATATCTTGAATATTTCCAACAATTGGTATCAAAGCTTTATGGTTCTCAGGATAAAGTTTGACAGCTTGAGCAAAGATCAAGGACAATAGAGATATTTAGACTTGACAAAGCTATTGAAAATGAAAAGCTAGATCTATAATTGGCCATGGCTCAACTCAAAGAAGCTAAGGAGCATCTTTCTCAATCCTTGAAGAGAAGAAAGGAACTTGCAAGACAAATGAATGATCATCAATATGGTGAAGAAAAGATTGAAGACCTTTTACCATCAAGTAGTTCAAATAAAGCTAATGAGGCAATTAAGGAACTCCTAGCAAAGAATGGTTCCCTGTAGGAAGAAGTAAGAAAGCTCAAAAGAGAACAAGAAATTCAATCAATCAGGCTATGTGAAGTTTTGGAATAGAGAGACAAGGCAAATGAAGACTTAGAGGTAAGAAATAGTCAATCCCTTCAACATGAAGATCTTGTAAATCAACTATCTAATGCAAATGAAGAAATCACAATTCTAAGATCTAAAAATGAAAATCTAAGGAATGACTTGATCACTGAAAGACAAATCAATGAAAGCTCAAAAAGTGACTTGAGATCTGAAAGACAAATCAATGAAAGTTTGGGAAATGACTTGATCACTAAAAAGAAAATCAATGAGAGAATGATGAAATCTCAAGTAGACATGACTCAATTAAATCAGCAAAGTGAGCAAAATCTTCATAGACAAAAAGGTAAAGCTAGACTTGATTACAAGGAAGAAGGTGAAACCTCCAAACAAGGAGCCTAAAGGAATCAAAGACCTACTTACAATAACTATGGTAAGCTAGATCACACATCAAACAAGTGTTGGAGCAATGGAAAAGGTAAAATCAATGGTAAATGCTACAATTGTAGTCAGCATGGTCATAAAGCTAATGAATGCAAAGAGAAACCAAAATTTGAAGGCAATTGTCACAAATGCAAGAAGCATGGTCACAAGGCATTCCAATGTAGATCCAAATCATTCAATCTAGTTGAACAACTTGTCAAGGCAATCTTTGGATGGGATTAAAATACCTGGTGCAGATGTCATTATTGTGGAGAAT
Source organism: Cupressus sempervirens (assembly GCA_028749045.1). Taxonomy (NCBI): domain Eukaryota; kingdom Viridiplantae; phylum Streptophyta; class Pinopsida; order Cupressales; family Cupressaceae; genus Cupressus; species Cupressus sempervirens. Next base: position 315,228,666 of record CM053790.1, on the reverse strand, counting down.
ATGGACACATTGGTAAAGACTGCTCAAGGAATCACTTGAGGAAAAGAGACACAACAGTAAGATGTTATACATGCACTGACCTTGGTCATATAGCTAAAAACTACATGAATATAGGAAAAGTTGAAGATGAAAAGAAGGTTAAAGCTAAAAATATATAGAAGCAAATGAGACAACAGTGGATTCCAAAATCTACCGAGCAAGATAGTTCAAGTGATGGCAATGTCACTCAAGAAGTGGGTGACTCCATCATTTCCAATTAGATTCATAAAAGATCAGGAACTGTATTATCAAGCAATATCCAGAGCAGTTCCAAATGCAAGAAAGTGGAATGATCAAATCAGTATTCTAGATACACGAAGATCAAGAAAACATATCTTTTGCCAAGTTGTATCTACCGAGGGAAGTTGGTTGAAGACCTTACCAAGCTAGGTCGGTAACAACTAAAAGTTTTTGTTCGATCACCGAGTTGCAAGCTTATATCGAGGAAATGAATGACAGTCTGTCAAACACTATGTCATCTCAGCTACCTTCGTACCAAGCATTTATGGAAAAATTTTTATCAAAAAGGGCAAAATTCGATTTCATTCTTCATCGCGATTTTAGAGCTCAAAAATTACTTGCATTTTCAAGCAAACTCCAAGCGATTTCAAGAAATTTTTTAAAGCGGAAAAACTATTTAGAATTTTCTTACACTTATCGAGTAGCAATGGTATCTAGGAGTACCAGCGGCACCAAGGCAAAAAGAGGTTCAGAAATGCTAGTAAAGGGCATAGAATGGAAAGTGCCCAACTTCAAAATTGTTCCAGCCATTGCAGAATCACTTGACCCGAATGGAGCTCAATCGCAAATTCCACCTAAGGTACTTCTTATCAATGATATTCACACTCATTTCAAATGTTCTATTCAAGAAATTGGAAACCTAGAGATGGACAATGCCCTAGGAGAAATGTGTGTAGATGGCTCTCTGAAACCCGAATTCAAGCATCTTGAAACCAAAGGTTTGACTCATATCTTGCATATGCCTAGAAGCTTCCAAACCAAATGGATTAGGTATATTTTGAGTCAGGCGCACAATGGGAAGCTTTGGTTAGAGAAGCCAGTGTTAATCACAAAGAAAATGATTCACAAAATCATGGATCTCCCTATGCTCAGCAAGGCAAAAACTACCAAAACCCTAGGTTGGGAAGAGCTACAGAAGAAAACCCTAGTTGAGTGGGATGGTAGAGGTTTGAAGGTCACCACTATATCAGATGTTGAACTAAGATTTGGCATTCATGTCATTGCCCACAAGATCTATAGCTCCAGTTGACTGAACAGTGTACCTTGTGAAGCTACAGATTTGGCCTTCAAAATTGTGAAGAAAAACTTTGAATTTGATCTGTCAGAATTACTATTGAGACAATTGAATAAAAATATGGATAGTATAAGGACTTCAAAGAATAATCCTTGTAAATTTGGCTCTCTATTGGTCTATTTATTTTTCTATGTTCAAAAATTCTTTCCATCAAAAGGAACAGTAGTATGGAGAAAAGATATTCCCTTTCTTTATTAGATTAATGAGTTTGTAGCTGAAATGGGTGAAAATTTTGAAAGCATTATGGACAATTATTTTGAAGATTTCAAGGAGATAATGAATAACAGGTTCCAGATCCCACCAAAATTAGTTGAAGACTACAGAGATGATGTATGTTTTATGGTTGACTGTGTTAAGGTATATATTCAAGCAGTCAGACCTCGAGTTGCCTGGCTAAAACCTCTTCCTTATGAGGTAAATACTGATGAAGCCAGGGATATCATTGAAGCACTGGTCAATGAGCCAGTAGACCCAAGGCAACCAATCTTTAGAACTTATGATGAGGCAAAGGCCACAATTGAGCTTGAAATCAAGCTACCCCAGGCCATAAGCAAAGGCAAGAGGAAGATAGCAAAATTAAAAACTGCTACCAGTCCTCTTATGCTTACCAAGGGAAAAGGTGAAGATGAAGAAGATGATGAAGAAGAAGAAGGAGAAGAAGAAAAAGAAGAATAAGAATTTGAAGAGGAAAAGCCAAAGAAGAAAGGTAAGGTAACTATTACCAAACCTAAGAAAAAGACCACTGCAGTATTCACCAGAAGAACTAGAAAAGGCAAACTGGAACCTATACTGGTCAAGTCTCCACCCACATTCAAGGAAAGGCTTAAACAATTAGAAGAAGGAGCTGGCATCACAAATTTCAAGGCATTGAAATTTGAAACAAGAACTGATGCTAAGAAAATGCAGATTGAGGAACTAGTACTTAACAAGATGGGTAAATGGAAATACTCCCCAGACTAGCTTGCCTCTCAAATCTCCAAAGAACTGTTAGAGAGATTGCAACCAAGATGGGACTCAGCCACCCAAACAATTAAAGACATATATGAGAAATCTCTAAAGAATCTTCTACTGAGTCTCACCGGAGTAGAAATAAAGGCAACAATGAAAAACCATGAAGGTAAAATGATGATAAGATTTCACACATGTTTAATATTAATTAAAGACATTGAGCATGTTGTGAATGATGCAACAAACATGTGGAAAAATATCTATCATCTGCAAAAGCCCAATGAGGATCTAGTGGAGATCAAGGATGATGATAACAGTGATGATGATGATTTTGAGAGCACTCCATCCATCACAGTTACTCTAGGAGAGCTGCATGCACTTATGGAAGAAAAGGAGGAAGAAGACAAGGAGGAAGAAGAAAATGAGGAAGAAGAAGATCCAGTTAAAACTGCAACAGAAGTGATTGCATCCTTTCCTCACTCTCCACCAAAGACCGTTGCATCCACTATGGAGACAGCTTCTGCAAGTGAGATTGTAAGCACAACAGTCACATCTATTGCTCAATCTTCATCGGCCACCTCCTAGCTCCAGGTATCTAAAATAGAGGTGCCAAGCACTTCATCTACCGAGCTGACTGTCACTTCTTCAGCTACCAAGCCAACCTCCTCAATTCCTTCATCAACAACAAGTGTACTAGTAAGTTCCATAATTTTTTTTTCATCTATTCCAGCTAGTTCTACAGTTTTTTCAGCATTATCTACATCTACTTTAAATCTAATTAGTTCAGATACTGCTATACTGAGTGTATCATCATTTTTGGGAAGCATTCCAATTTTTGATCCAGTTAATACTTCTATTGGAATTCAATCCTCAAGTCCTATCCCAGTTTTTACTACTAGCCCTTTCATCTCCACTATTGCATTTGTTCCTAAGGTCAAACCAGTCATCACAAAAGTCAAACAAAAGTATCCATTAAGACTTTTGATCACTGGAAAGGAAATTCCAGAAGATATTGATTTAGACACAGAGATAGTGATTCCAAAGATTAACTATGAAAATGCTACCATTGAAGAGATGAGGTTTGCTAGTCAACTAATTGAGATGAAAACTATGTAGAAGTAGTTAAGGTCTGAAAGGGATAAGGAATACAGAATAATTGAGAATGCCAAGAATATTATTACAGATGGTATAGGTGTTTAAGTAGATTCTACTCAACACATTTTTATTCAATTAGAAGAGACTTTATAGAAATTCAATGAGGATTCTTCCATACAAGAAAAAATTATTGAGAAAGCAAAAAAGAAATTTTATAATAAGGTGCTAGAGCACATTGCTCAAAAGATAGCAATAAAGCAAGTTGAATTGTCAACATTTTTGGGAAATTTTGAAAATTCTTTTAATAATGCAGCATCACTTTTTGCTAAACTTTATGATGTTTCTGGCTTCACCAAAGAAATTAAAGATAAGCTAAATAAGATTGACATTGATATGCAATCAAGTGCATCAAAGTTAAAGGTGGACTCCTCCTCCACAGCCTCCCATCACACCAAGATCAGATGTTTGGTAGATGTTTAGGCAGAATTATTAAGAGAGGAAGCAAGGATCTAGTCTACACTCATAGACATCCAAAACATGATCCTTTCTATCATGGACACAATGCAAAAACATCTTGTACATTGCAAAACATTGGTCCAAGATAAGAACTTCTCAGTGACTAATCACTTGATCCAATTATCAGCAGAAGTTCAAACTGCCCTCTCCACCTGTCAAATTCTACAACAGACATGAGATAGTACTTTTACAACTATTCTTAAGGTACATCAAGAATTTGTATCTCATTTTGGTGTAGCCATATAAATTGTACATATGCAGTTCTTTGGCATTATTGTCAAAAAGGGGGAGAGATTCAGAGATTCAACATAATAAATGAGGAGAGTCATCACTATAAGTGATAGGGAGAGTAGCACTCATTTGAGTTAGCATGTGTACATAATTATCTTTGTATATAAAAATGTATATGCAACCAAAATTCATTCAGGCAGGTTTTGTACATATGTTTTGGCTTATAAGTGTTTTTGTCACCAATGCCAAAGGGGGAGATTGTTAACATTAAGTTATTATTTCCATTAGTGACAAAACTTATCTATATTAGTATAGCTACTGAGCTCATCACTCAGTCTATAATGTATACTGAGCATTCAGTGGTTATCTTGTACATTCATCACTTAAGCAGTTTACACTGAGCTTCACAGTTCACACTAAGCATTCTAAGTGTTAACCGACTTTGTAATTCACATCAAGCATTCTAAGTGTTAACCAAGCTTCGCAGTTCACACTGAGCATTCAAGTATTAATTGAGCTGAGTATAGTTATCGAGTGAATGTGCAATCCAGCAGTGTCTACCAAGTTTACAGTGTTCACTAAACTTCATAGTGTTTACCGAGTGATGGAAGCATAGTGCCTACCGAGTGATGAAAGCACAGTGCCTACCAAGTGATGAAAGCACAATGCTTACTGAGTGATGCAAGTGCAATGTTTACCGAGTGAAAGCAAGGTAAACGAAGGATTCAGTTTTTACCAAGTAACACTACATCTATCGAGTGTCCAATGGTTACCGAGTTCAAAACTACGTCAGGTGATTAGTATGGACCGAGCCTTCACTTCTATTGAGTGCATGATGATGCTGAGTAATGCAGTGGACATCGAGTATTAGAATGTCACCAAGTCAGTTTAGTGAACTTGAGTTATTTACTGTTTGGTCGACTCAGTAATATTTTGTTCACTTGTATTTTATCCGACCTTGCAATTGTAATTATTGGAATGGTATATATATGTAATGTATTATATCATTTGAAATATGAAATGTATGTAATATGGACAAGAGTATCAAGAGAGACATATAATGTTTTGAAAAGTGTAAATGTGAATCAATAGAAGAGAAGAGTAAGCAGCAAGGTCTACAAGGAGCAGTAAAGATTTATCAATCACAAAAGATGATCAATACATCAAGGATCTAATCAGCAAATCAAGTTTGTAAGTAGATCCACTGTTTCATCCTAATAGGTGAATCAATTTTATAAATCCTTTAATAGGGTAGACTTAACAGTCTTTGTATAAATCTCCTAACAGAGTGCATACTTAAGTGTATGTTTCTAAATCCTCTAACAAGGTGGACCTAGCAGTCCTTTGTGCTCCTAACAGGGCAGATCACTAGAAGTGGTCAATGTAAGCCTTAACAGGCCAACTTCATACTACATTAACGAAGTTTTGTGGGTATCATCCCCAACTCAGTTTTGCTTTCTATTTGGAAGGTTTTTGGGTCACCAAATCACTATGTAGATGTGTTATGGATGTTATATTTCTCATATAAGCAGTAGATTAGATGAATGAACGATGAATGGTTAAAGTGCTAAATTGTTTAAAGTTTTGAAGTTACTGATTCACCCCTCCCCTCTCAATAAACTATCATATCTTGAATATTTCCAACAAGGTGTACTAGGGGCTGATACTTGTGTTTTAATTCCTCTTCCAATGTAGAATTCATTGAATTCATTGGAGATGAGTTCACCACCATTGTCTAATCTTAAACATTTCAATTCCTTTCTAGTTTCTTTTTCTATTCTTGCTAGATACCACTTGAACTTTTGAAAAGCTTCTGATTTTTCTTTTATATACATTATAGTCAACATTCTAGAATATTCATCAACAAAAAGAATGAAAAACTTATCCCCACTATAACTCTCTATTCCAATAGGGCCACATAAGTCTATAAGCACAAGTTCTAAGACATCTTCTGAACGATAGTTTTTTCTTTTGAAACTAGTCTTTCCCATCATACCAATTTGGCAATTTTTTCATAGACCAATATTAGGTTTCCTCAAGCTAGAAATACTTATTATTCTTCTATGGTTTCTTATCTTAATTATATTATCAAAGTTTACACGACATAATCTCTTGTTGTGCCACAACCAAATTTATTCTACTTGAGCAATAAAACATGAACTTTCACTGAGATCAAGATAAAATAGATTTTACCTTTTGTTTGTTTGTCAAATCCAACTAGATTTCCTTTTCCATCTAGTAGTTTGGCATTTCCATCCATGAATTATACCTTGAATCCAATATTATTTAACTATGCCATACTTAGTAGATTATTGTTTAATCCTTCAACCTGATAAGCATTATCACATACAAGTTCTTTAGTCAAAGAAATACATCCTTTTCTTTTTATACATCAAGGTTCACTATTTCCAAATCTCACACTACCACCATCATAATATTCCATGTGTTCAAATTTTGTTTTAACTCCAGTCACATGATGTGAACAACCACTATCAATAATCCATGTATCATTTTTTGCTAACATGAGAGATAAGTGTCATCTTATCTCCTTCATCATTAGATCCATCTTTTACAGAAATATTACCATTTCATCTTCATTGTTATCAAAATATTTATCCATAAAACAATATTTCTTACCTTTTTCATTATAGTTCCTGTAGTTATTGAAATCCTTCTTGCCTTTATGCTTGTTGTTTTTCTTTTCATCCTTGTTTTCTCTGTTTGGACACCTTGCAACAATGTGACCAACTTCTTTACAAAAAAAATAGATTAGAGGAACCTTACCTTTGTACTTTCCTCTACCTTTGGAATACTTTCTTCCAAGTAGGGCTTCAACAACTTCAAGATCACTATTTGAACTTTCTTCTATTTCTTCTTCTTCACTTCCTGATTGGTTGGCCTTTGATTTCTTATTCTTTTTCTTAAGTGAGAGTTTAGCTTCAAATGCAGACTCAATACCTTTTGAATTAGGAACATAATTATCATAGTTATCCAACTCAAAAGCTATCAATCTTCCAACTAAAGCATCCAAAGTTATTTTATTATTTGGATCACGTCTCATCTCTTCAATAGTAGACAATCTAATTGCATAAATTGGAAGAAGGGTTCTGAGTACCTTGTTTATGACTATTATGTCATCAATGTCTCCTCTAGATGCTTTGATCATGCTCACACTTGCTTTGATTCTTTCTACATATTTTGAAATGTTTTCATCTTCTCTTATTTTTGTTTGATCAAAATGACCTTTGAGACTTTCTGCTTTGGTTCTTCTTACATCGTCATCTCCTCCATAAATTTATTTTAGTTTGGTCCACATTTCGTGACCTATTTTGGAATCTTTTACTTCATCAAATTCAGCATAACTAAGACTAGATGCAATATCAATCATCATGATGTTATGATTCTTCTTTTCAATAATGTCTTCAACTAATCATGTTCCAGTAGGAGTCTTGTATTTAGCATCACGATGTTTAAAACTTGAATCACTGATAGTTACTAGATGTAATCTCATAATTTATTGCCATGCTACAAAATTATCTCTATTCAACTTGGGAATCTCTCTTCTGTCAGACATCCTGATCTTTAGCTTAGGTCCTTGAAACCTTATCTACAACCACCAAAAGCTTTGATACCAATTTTTGGAAATATAAGAGTAACTAAGAGGGGAGGGGTGAATCAATTACCACTAAAATAAATCTCAGACCCCTTAAATGTCAATACGAAATAAACTCTAAAAATTGAACACTGTTGATGCTTGACAAACACACATAAAATGTTGTAAGTTAGTAAATACTGAATATGCTTGGAAAATACTTAACATGAAAACTTTACATGTTATATGTGATTACCATTACTTTAACTTAGTTGCAAACACATAAAAGTAAATAGCATGAAAACATTTGACACTAAGATTTAAGTGGAAACCCAATTTGGGAAAAACCACCAATTGTGACTAGTTATTGTTTTCACTCTTCTAAAGTGAGCCTTGTTAGGAGCCAACCTTGTTAAAGGTTACAAAACATGCTATTAGGTGTGACCTTGTTAGAGGATTTAATCACCCCGTTAGGAGTGGCCTTGTTAGAGGTCTTTAGACAATTTAATAGAACTTCCACCTTGTTAGAGGATTTACAAATAGCTATTAAGCCAACTCTATTAAGAGATTTAGATCATTGCTACAATGGTTATAGAGTAACAATGACATGACATAATTTTTAATACAACTAAATTTCTGGTTATAGATCTCAATTCTAGCTTGTATACTTGGTCCTTCTTGAATGAATACATCTTTTCAACTCCACAAGAATATTCTTCTTATCTTTTTTATTTGCTTCCTCTTTTCATCATTAAATCTCCAATTCATTCACACTTCCATTTCCATACATCTAATCCTCAACTTGACCTTATACTTATATCTTTCATATTGTCAAGTCAGCTCAAATACAACTTAGAATAATTAATATTCATCTTCTCAGTCAGTTAGAACCAACAAACAAATCAATTGAGCTCAATATGGCAAAACAAGAAAATCCTTTGTTGGTCGATCCTTCTTTGTAGACACTAACGTAGAAATGATTTTCCTATCTTAACCAAGTTAACTTGGTTAACAATGCATATTTGCAAAGTTTCTTTGGTAACCAAGTGAGATTGGTCAATATTGGTTCCATCAAACATTTCCTTCATTAACTAAGTGAGCTTGGTTAACACTCATCTTTTGCAAACTTTACTCTGGTGCTCGAGTGAACTCGATAGACATTACCTTCTAAACTAGGTAAACTCTAGAACACTCGATAGACACAAAATACTATCTTTACTACTCGAGTGAGCTCAACATACACTGACTAATAATGATATGACATTTTGTGTAACATCAAAGGCAATACACAACTAATTAGTTGTTTCAATAGATTGCTTGTTATATCCAAGTCCAAAGGTGCCTTTTATTCCAGGTGACTTCATCATTTCTTCAAAGTGCTTGATTGCTTTATTTGGTTTGTTCATTCTCTCCATGAGTTCATTTTCATGCCTTAATTCACTTTTCAATTGTTCATTCTATAGTCTCAAATTTGTGATATCCAAATCTTTTCTTTTTGCTTCCTGATTTGCAATTTCAACTTATTTATCATATCTATTTGATTATTCATAAACTTTTATACCTCAAATGATCTTTTTTCAAGTCTACTAGCCATCTTTCTTTTGTCTTCTTTAGCCATGAGTTTGTCTTCTATTACTTTCTTCTTTTGTTCGATAGCTTAACAAAGTGTAACTAGTTGAATTTCTCATTTTGTCTCAAGATCTTTTACTTCTTTTACTAGGCACTATTATTCTATAGTAATTATATCATTGCTTCATCATTGTTACCAGTCTTTCTATTATCTAGTAATCCTTCTGTGTCAACTTCTTTTTTTGAGTGTCATTTAGCTAAATAGCTATCTCTTTTCTCCTTTTTAGGGTTTTCCTTAACTAATATTTTGTTGCTTCTAATTATTGTAATATGGTCTAGATTTCAATCATTTGATTCAATTATCTTTCCCATCTTATACACTTCCATCTGCATGATCTTATCATCTCAAGTTGTTAGGCTTCCTAACAAGAGAACTAGCTCTTATACCAATTGTTTGAATAAGTATATGGTAAACAAGATATTGAGAGGGGGGTGAATTAGGATCTTAAACTTTTATCTTCAAAACCAATAACATAAATCCATACCTAATTCATCTCACAAATTTACCATTACAAATGAAATGCTAAAACATAAATGAAATACATCACATCCATAAATAGTTTAACACATAACATAATGATTTGGTTACCCTGGAACTCTTCAAGATGAAGGTAAAACTAGGATGGGGATGAAACTTAGAAATCTTCACTATTGGAATAATAAAGTTAACCTATTAGGGTTACAATGTTTGATCATAATTATGATCTACCTTGTGAGGGGTCTGCCCTATTAAAATCTTAAGAGACTATTAGGTCTCACCTTATTAAATGATTTTACACTCACAATGAAGTAAGGACTCTGTTAGGAGATTTACATAGATCTGTTAAGACCACTCTATTAAGAGATTTACCCTATCTCAATTAATAATAACTGATTTAGTACCTAACCCTTGGTTTTCTCTACAATCTAATCTTGGGTCTCCTCTTTGTTGTATCTCTAATTTGATCTTGTGATATGATAACTTTGTTCAGTCCTTCACTGGTCTAATTTCTCTATGTTTTCTCTATCTTCAAAACTTGTCTTTACTGCTTCACATGTGCATAAGGATAATTTTCCTTCTCTCTCCTTCTTCTACATAGATACTTACGATTCTAGGGTTAGAATCCTCCTTAAATAGGTGTTCTATCAAGGTTCTAGATATTGATCGATGACTTACACTTCATCCTATTTTGTTGTTTCAATCCCATTTTATAATTGGTTGAATTGCACACCTTGGGATCATTACCTTTTGTGTTGATGCATAATAAACTCCTTAGCTAGCTCTTCAAATATTAAATATCATAGAAAATTTAGACAAAATGGTTTACATATGTGTTTGTGCCATTACAGACTTATATGCCAAAATTGAACTACTTGACACTTGAATGCTCTGATGCTATGTCATGTAAACTTTTTTATGTTGTTACTTGACTTCTATAATCTTTTTTCTTGACACTTAGTAACTTGTCAACATGCTTGGTCTCAACTATATTGCTTGGCTTGTTCATCTACTCGGTTGCTACCGAATACTCAACAATCACTATCCTACTTGGTATAAGCATTGTATGCTTGGCCTTTACTAGATAACTCTGTCATAATTATGACCTTGTAATCTTTCCTAGTGAATGACTAAGTGTTTGGACACTAATTGAAAACATAGGCTTAGAGATCAACAATTTTTACAATGTTCAAAGTGAAATTTATGTAATAGTGTTTGTAATTAAAATTATTGTAAAAAAAATGTCAGTTGACCCTAAAGGATGATCGTGGCATCTTTTCATTAGCATCATTAGCTTTGAATGGGTGATTTAATCCTAGTGACACCATTTTTTCATCCATAGAGAGCCTAGAACAATTGAGAGCACCCCAAAGTGAAGCATCTCCTAGGTGCCCTAAGCACATTTACTCAGTGATTTTCTAACACTTGTAACTCAAAGCTCATGAGGACTATTGAAAAAAATTTAGATTCTAAAGGTCTATAATATTGATGTCTACAATAATATCTCTCTATTCTAGGATATTTAATTTTTTTTGAGATTGGATCAGTGATCTTGATTGATGCAGAATCTTGTAGTATTCCTCATTGAATTGGTGCACCATTGTACAACTTTTGAACTATTCACCCTGGCATTGTTTTGTTAGTGGCCTTAGTTATGGATGAGTAGGTGAAGCCTAGGGACACAATTGTTTCATCTATGAAGATCCTAGAACATTTGTCAGCACCCTAAACCAGAGCATCCCCAAGGTACCCTAAACAAGTTTGGGAAGCGATCTTTCAATTCTTGTAACTCAGAACTTGTGAGGCCATATTGATGAACTATTAGATGATAGAGGACTATGATATTGATCTCTACAATAACCACTTTTAGTTTTGGTATAGACTCTTTTTTTTTAAAAAAATTTGGAACAATGATCTTGGTTGATGTTAAACCTAATTATGTTCCTTAGTGAATTGGTGCAACACTGCACAACTTTCAAAATGTTCATCATGGCATCATTTTATTGACATCACGATGTGTATTTGTGTAAACAAAATATGGTGAATGCCATCAAAATTTATCTATTAAACTAAAGTTTATACATAAAATGTCGCATATGCCATCTGAAAATGTGCCCTAAGGCATCCCTAAAAAACTACTATATCCTAAGCTATTAGAGGATTGTCAAAATGGAGCCTCTTTGATGCACTCTCTGAACTCACTAGATCCTACATGAAATAAAGACAAAATCCAAGTTAGACTAGTTAATTAAAAGATTTGTACATATAAAATATAAATTTATTCAAATTCATATTGATAAATAATGAAGGCAACGTCATTTACCTCTCTCTCTATGCCTTCCTCCACTACTTAGGAGTCCTCGCATATGTCCTCGTGTAACACGCCGTGTACAATCAACTAAAGCATACATAACAAGTTACATTTCTTAAGGATCCCATGATGTTGAGTCACATATAAATTTAATTAATACTAAGTCTAACAACTACCACATCCACATGAAATAATAATTAGAAATTTCAATGTCCACAATATACATTTGTTCTGAATGCCTCTTGGCAAATGAAATTTGGAATGCTCAATCATCCACTGTACATGTCATAGGGTATGAAAGGCTAAAAGAATATACATATGGAGAAATAAAGATACATCATCCTCCTTGAATCCATGATACAAAGTACAGTAAAATAAAATAAATCATCCACCATACATGATACATCCATCCATCATAAAACATTCAACATGAAATACAACTATCCATCATAAAACATAACTAAGAAAGTACGCGGTTCCTCCCAACCATCAATAGCATCATAAGACCATCGTGGGTCCTAGCCATCCCCTGTGTGTAACATCCCAAGTCACCAATAAGATCATCAGTACTATAGTAATAGGGACGTCACTACTAAAACATGCTACAACAAATGCATAAAGAAATCTAACATGCTAATCATCAATATAAGGAAATGCATCAGTAATAACATCACCTAAACATGATAAACAAGCATCCCAAGAAGCTCCAACCACGGTGACTACAGACGGATCTCAATGGTAAGAGTAAAAGCACTACCACCCAACCACATGGAACCTAAATGGCCCACTCCCACCATGCTGAGGAGATAGTATCAAGTCCCAAACAGGATATCAAATCACATAACACAAAAACTCTCTAAGTCCATAAAATCCTAAAAGTATACTAACCCAAAGGTTCCAACATAAAGATTGACATCTAGACCCAAAGGCACACAAAGACACGTAGGAATCTACTATATAAGCAGGCTAGTGTCATCGTGAAAATCATTTTTGGAGTTACCCAAGCAATCCCTTAGGAATCTCGGGTCCCTATTGATCCATATGGCCACTAGTATCCTCTCATACTGATGAGGCATACTACAAAATGCAAGGTCATAACCAAGTGTTCTCTCTACTCCCATCCTAGTCTGTACTAGCACTCGAGGCATGGGCGAGAACATACAATTAATTTTATTTCATTCATTTTACTCTCATTTAGTGTAAATGTTATAACTTATTAAAAACAACTTACAATGAGTTACCTTGGCAGCCACTTAGGGCCCCGACCCCCATTGCAAGCCACTTCTTGACACTACATATAGATTACCTAACCTAAGCTCATGAATCAAAAATCAAAGAATAATAGTAAAATCACCTCAGTCAGATACATAAGTGACTAGAAAGCATCATAGAGATAATCATAATAATCACATCAGTTCTCCACAAGCAACTAAAAAGCATCAAATGATAAATCACAATATCCATCCGTTCTCCAATGAGCAACTAGAAAGTATCCCGCAATATCCATTGGTTCTCAATGAGCAACCAGAAAGCATCCCAAAATAATGTTGATCGAAGACTCCAAAATGGTCAAGTCAAACATGTCACAACATGACATCATCAAGAACAAAGCATCCAAAGCATCTCAGTCCTCTCAAAGTGACTGGAAGGCAAATCAAATATAATTGATCAATGACTCAAAAATGGCTAAGTCAGGTATCACATAAACATACACCTCAGCTCCACACAAGGAAACTGGAAAGCAATAACAATCAATTATCCATACACATCATAGAGCATGCCATTGCATTATCATGGTTGAATTTTAAAAAGATTGAGACCAAAACAACATAGCATCACAATCACACAACCCCCGAGCCTCTGGTAACAAACTAAATTGGTCAACATCTAATCAACCCCAAAACCCCAAATACAAACAACATATAGAAAATAAGATGCAAGAACATGTTTTGGTTTGTTTTCAAAATCACACGGTTGGGTTAAATTTAAGGTTTTCAATTTTTGTTTCAAAGAGCATTTCAAGTAAAAGAGATTCTCAGTATACCTTATGAGTTAACCCATTCTATTTATATGAACCCAATATAGAATTAATCCCATTATATTTAAAATAATTTTAAAAATATTCTAGGGACATTTATTTAAAGTGAATTTCCAAAAAAAAGATAATTAAAGATTAATTATTTATTCATTTAAATTATTAACATAACTCCATGGATTTAAAATAAAATAATTTGCAATTTTATTAAAAATTAGAAATTATTAATACTTAAATGAATCTATATATTTTTAATTAAACAATTACCATTATTAAATAACTAATTAATAATTATAATTATATAAAATAATTATATTTTAAATCAAGTAATAAATATAAATAATTATATTCTAAATTAATTATTAAAATTTAAAAATAATTAATAAAATTTTATTTATTAAATAATATTTAAAATCAATATCAAAATAACATTTATAAAATTAAATATAATTACAACCTTGCATTTTTGTTTTTTGTGTTTAAAAGAGGCATTATTTTAAACAGTCATCGGCCTTAATAAAGGCGACCACCTACTGTCACAGGATGCCTACGACCATAGTGGTTCGTACCACTGCTATCGCAGTACCCTATGATCAATAGGGATACCTTGCTTACATGGTGAAGGGAGGAAATAAGGAGGGTGGGGGGGTTCGCCCCTGCCCACCCAAACACTTTTTTTTTAAATTATTTTTTGATAAATAAAACTTTATTATTATTAATATGTTTTTTTAAACATTTAAAATAAAATTTGTTTATTTTATAAAATTTATAAATATGTAAAACTCATTAAACAATTTTTTTTTAATATATATTTTTTGAAAATGTTTTCATCTTTACTCTGATAGAGAAAATATTATCAACTATCCAAATTTTTAATTTAGAATTTTCATCTTTAAATTCAAACCCTTCCCAAATTTAATCCTATCTTCCTTAATCTAGAAAATGAGGGTTTTCTAATTACCTTTATATTCCCCACGTATGCAAAAGTTAATGACAAGCATTTAATAATTTACAATATTGAAATGTTTAAGTGTCTATCACAAAGAATTCGGATTTACAATCCACAGGCATGAAGAAGAAAGGAAAGAGAAAATTGTGTAATTAATTAGTGATCAAAACAAAAGACCCTACCTAAGCTTGATGCTAATATGCAACCCCGAAAACTGTGAGAGAATTCACTCCTCTTTAAGAACCTTTCTCTGAAAATTTTCCCAGAATTCTCCTTCTGAAATTTGCTTCCAAAAAAATTCGCATCCAAATTCATCTCTCTCAAAAATGAACCCTCTAATTGTGATAAAGAGCTCTCTCCTTAAATTAGGGCACTGATTGTGTGTTCACCTAGGAGAACTTCTTGCTCACAATGCTTAACTCAATAATAACTTTTCTTAATCTTTTCCATGCACGCGAAATGAATTATTAAATTACTTTATTTAATTTTCACTTGACTTCTATTTCAATCAATTTATTAATTTTAATCTCATGCACACTTTATGAAATTAAAATATCTTTATTAAGTCCACATTTTTTATCTTTTTAATTAATTTCTTTTATTTACAACTCGTGCACACATCATGCGACCTTAAAACTTTTTATGAATTTAATATCTTTTCACTTTTAATTTATTTTCAAAACTTAATTGATAAAATATTTATTAACTCAAATAACAATAATATTTAGCATTTATTTAAAAATGAACTCTAAATTTATTATTATTAAATTAAATAAATATTAACATGTTCTAAATTTAAACTTATAACTTTTATCTCCAAATTTAATTCTTTTTATTTAATTAATTTCTCAATTAATTAAATATAATTAAATACTAAAATATCATAATAATTTTTCCATTAAATTAAATCATTAATTTAATCTTTTAATTAGACTTAATTAATAGAGAATTTACCAAGAGTCATAAAACAACATACAAAACCAAACTAAAGAGTTATAATCACGAATTAACGTCATCTGACGCATTTGGATGGTACACAATTCAGATACTTGTCCTAATTATCAATTAGGAAAAATGGCTTAAGGGTTTAGGATTTGGACTTAAGAATTTATCTCCCCTCTCTTACCATTGAGATAATGTGATAGGGTATTCTCATCCTGGAAATTCAGGGAAGTCAATACTCGATACCTGCAACCTTCATAAAATCCATGCATGTACATACACAATATTCTAAGCTAAATAGGCAATGGCAAGAAGTGGTGCATCGTGTAGATCCCGACTAGCAGGTGACTACAACTCCCTTCCTTAACCACATCAAAAATGCCATACATAAGGAAAACAAACACGCACACCATACACATGTAGTATGGGGTAGGTATCCATAAGAAACACATGTGATAATCCATCTAACTTAAACATCATCAATAACTGAAATTATTGAATAATCATCATACATACATGAAATGTAGAGTACGAAGTAATCTCATCATATAATCAACTAAATCTGAAACAATATCTGAAAATCTAAAAGTAATGCTACTAAACATCAAGCATAAAATTGGCCTAAAAGAGTTTGGCAATGAAAGCAAAATGCGAACTAGGGGCAGGCACTACACCTCGCCAAACCATGCACCTCACTAAGTCCAACCTAAACATGTTTTTACATATCATTGTCAGATTGATCTACTACTTTAATTTTAATGGTATTCATGATAACATAATAAATTAATAACATAATCAATAATTTAAATTATAATTTACCTTTGGTGATCCCTCATCAACAAATTTTGACTAAGTGAACAAACATACAAAATCCTATCAATCCCCCTCCATTGTATCAAGTGTTTCCTACAATAATTAAAAATTTAGTTGTTACAATAATGAAAATCATTTCTTTATAATCTAACCTAACATTAATATAAGTAACAAATAAATGATAAATATACATACTATAGGGCTCTCACTACGAAGGGAAATGTGCAAGGGTCTGCAATGGTGAACCTGGGTATGTACATCATCAAAGGCCACCCCCTATAAAATAAACAATGCAATAACATTTCATTAGTACAAACAACTAAAAGTTACATATCCATTTAATTGCATTAAAACATATAATTGTCTTCCCCTTGTCAATGGTCGATAGCACAACCCCCTCACATTGTCCCCCACTGATAGGCAAAACCAACAAGAGAAAAAGAAGATGAGAAATCATGTAAAATACAATATCAAATAGGAAATTAATAAGTAATCAAATAATACATATCGTAGAGGTCTCAAGGCAAGATGAAATGGTTGAAAGCATGATAGCATCCAAATCTCTCGTGTCCTCCTCTATCATCAATTGGACATAAATGAATCACACAATATATATAAGTATGAAGTTGTCAAAAAAATTAATATAAATATTTATTTTAAATTAACAATGCTATGACAAAAAAATGTATAGACTTACCATAATAGAAGGAGTCCATGTCTCTACCTACCCCTCCTCATCTCTTGTAGGAGTTGTGTGTGTCTCCATAGGCATGTGTACTATGTCATCATCTCCAACCTCAACTTGGAACTCAAAACCAATAATGGGACCCAAATAATTGCACATAACACAAGTATGGGATACATAGACATGTGAAGAACTGCCAGATGTACAGGTGCCATCATCATCAACATGAGGAGGCAATAATGATCTAGTCTGGGTGACTAGTAGAATTCTAAAATGATGAATGGCTCTAATAGATATTGCTCTAGCCTTAGCGATGACATTAGGATGTTGCGTTGGAGGAGGGGCAAGGATATCAGGGGGGACAAATGTGGTGGCTTTCTTTCGCTTTTCCCCAAGTCTATCATTTAGAGCTCCACCTCCTACACCCATATTGGGCCTCGTGCTCAAATAATGAACTTTAAGCCCTTTGATAAACTCAATGTATATGATTCTTAAGAAATATATGGGCACCTCTAAATTTTTGTCTGGTGGTTTGTCAAAAACCATCCACTAGTGATCCCAAAAATGAGTTCTAATGGCCTCATTAGTGCACTATTTGATTGAAAATTTTGGATTTTTGGGTCAACTATTATACTAGTTTTGGGATTGGCAAATATGTTAGTTAATTCCTTTTTACTAATAGTGAGAGTCACAACCCCATCATAATCCAAGCCATCATCAAATTGGTGGTTCATCTTATCATGCCAATGAAGAGTTGCACCATGTTGCTTGTTAAGGGTATGAATATTACCCATAATAGTATTAAGGGTCAATAGGATGGGAGATAAATTAGGGATAGTGTTATATGTTTGTTGCACAACCCTCAATTGATTTAGATATTCTTCAATTAGATCTTAAATTTAGGGAGGATTTTGAGGGGGTAGTGGTGGTTCTGGATTGTTTTGAGGGTCATCATTTGGCGAAGGATTGTTTGGAGGTTTGTTAGGGTCTATCATGCTTGTCTATAATGCAAATAAATAGAGAATTACAATTCGAATGAACAATTTATAAATCAAACTAAAAAAACTTCTATTTACATTACAAATAACTTAATTAAAAAAGAAATCAAATCAATTAAAAAACAATAAAAATTGAACCTACTTGTGGTTGGATGCAAGGTGGACTAATAAAATGGAAAGATATTTTCTTATAGCCAATTTTCAATCCTATACTTGATGCCAGAGGTTGTTGTTGTTGAAGGAAAATGAAAAATTAGCATTTAGATTTTTTTTTTAAACTTGTGTACAAGTTTTGTGTATTTGATTTATTGGATACCCAATATGCCTTGGTAGTTTTTTTTTTTGCATTAGTATTAGAATTGGGGGGAAGTCAAATAAAATTTCAAATCACTTTTGGACCTTTTTTACTATTTTTTTTCACATTATCATTTTTTGGCCCACCATGATCCTACACATACCCTACTCTTTACGACATTTAATATTGATGGCAATAAAAGTAAATCTAAAAAATATTGAATTATAAAAATCATGAAGAGTGATGAGAGGAGAAAGTTCATTATCCTTGAAAAGTGGAATGGTGGATCAATTTGATTTAGTGGGGAAGAGATGGCTCAAATATGTGGAAAGGGCACTATCACAATTGATATAAAACACAAAAAGGAGACATCTTTATGTTAAGGTATTGAAACATAATATTCTTAATGATACTTAGAAGTGCAACAAAGTATGTCATCTTACTTTTCATGAAAAGGGCTATGAAATTAGGAGAATACACCAAAATAATGGTTGTATAATGAACAAGGAATTCTTTTTTAAAAATCATGAATCCTTGTATCTATGCCTTGAGACTAAGAGAATTCAAGTTGATGCTTATAAAAACTTTTCTTATACTTGTGATAGGTGAAATATTTATTAGGCGAGCCCAATTTCCTCATCTATCTTTTAAGTACTACTAGATGGGAGTTTTAAAGAATTTGTTGAACATAACTTGATCAAGACTTTGTGACAGGTCATATTATATTAAAACCACTTCATAAACAACCTTCAAAATATGAAAAGTAGACCCGAGTGTCTTATGTAGAGAAAATAGATTGATGACCTATGAATTATAAAATCAGAAGTATGTATCATGATGAAAACTCTAAAAATATTATGCCTTGAATTGTCTTTCTTAAGTTTTAATTTAAATAAACCACCCTCTTGATATAATTAGTTTATTAGATCATTTAATTAAAGTTGGGTTGTACATGTGCAACCCACTCAAGACTTAGGTAGTAGTGAGCACAACTAGATCAAAAAGGGTTAATATAGATCCCAAAACAACCAAACCAATCCGAAAACCATAAACCATATGATAGGAAATTGAAGTATTCAACATAGCTAAACTAAGAAGAAAAGGCCAAATTATAATATCTTCACTATAGAGGTTCCCATATTAGTCCAAGTACCTTTAGTCCATGGCACAAAATAAATTTCAATGTTGTCTAAAATTTCCTTAATATAATCATTAGGAACATGAAAATTAATGATCTTGGACACTAATATCATTGAAGTATTACCCAAGGAAAATGGAAGGAGTCTTGGTAGGGCAAGGAAAACACAAAACAAGTAGGGTTCACAATAGATTCCTCTTGAACTCTAAATGAATATGTGCTAATAGCTACAACCAAAGTTATATCCTTTGATCAAAGAGAAAGAAAGGCAACCTTAAAATCCACCATCTAGAAACATTGGCACAAACATGGAAAAGATTTATCATGTTTTTTATCTTCTCTATAAATGAGAGGACCTATTGACTTCCCAACCTCAAGTTTTTGAGGAACCCCAACATAATTGATAGTGATTTGGAAGATAGAAACCTTGACTTAAACCCTCCCATAAAAGCCTCATCCACCTTATAGGTGATGCCCTTCCTTATTAAATGTTCTATGTAAACTCTAGAATCTTATTCTAAGTCTCAACGTCGATTAATAAAAGGTTTCTAATGATTTTATCTTCCAAGATCATAACATAGTTTATTTTATTTTATTAAATTATAAATATATAAATTCAATTATTATAAAAGTTTATTAAGTCGATAGTTAAGTCGATAGGCTTATATGTGGGAGCTTTGCTCCCGGATTTTTTAATTTATGGTCAGAAAATTGTCAGGCCCTTATCAAATTTTTATATTTTCTGGTAAAAAAATCTTTCTTTCACTACCCACTTTCTTAATATTTCTATGTATCTTTTATATTTCTAATTCAACCTTTTCTATTCTCTATATTTAAAGTATTTTCTATTTTCTATATTCACATCTAAAAAATTGTTTTTAGAATTTATTTATTAAAAAAAATGTAGATGGATCAAAAGTTAATCTATAATATTCTTTATTTTTATAATTTTCAAATTAGATCTATCTTCAATTTCATTGTGGATTATAAATTTCTAATTTTTTAGTTTTTACTGAGTACTTCCTTTAAAAAAATTAAAAATTAAAAGAAAATTCTATTTTGTTTTATGTTTGAATAGAAATTTCTAGCTTATGTTCCTAAATTAGTTTTATTATATTTAGAAGATTTTTTTTATTACAAAAATCTCATTCTATTATGGGATAATAGTTTTGCTTCTTGCTTTTGAATTAAAAAGCAGCCAAAACAGGGGGGCTGGCCCATAAAACAGTTAAACTAGTCAACCACCAGTAGAATACCACCAACCAAAATTACCCCCTACCACTTTTAACACAAAAATATTGTTCAAAATCACAACAAAAAAAGGTATCAACAAGCATAACACAACTATTGCTTGTACTAGAACTTATAAAACTAAGCAAGCATAAAAACAAAGGCACTATTGTCTTAAACCCAACAAAGTTCAACAACTAGAGAAAAAAGAAAAGAAAAAAACCATAAGAAACAAGGAGGAAAGCGCCCTAAGTATTCTTGACATCCTTCCTCTCTAGGAGGATTTTAGCCCAATCTTCTGCAAGAAATTCAAACAGCATCCTAGAGTCCTCGTTAATTAAATCATCCTCTTGATCCTTTAGAAAATGTAATGTGGTAGTAGTAGCATGTGTCACCTTGATAGTAAATTTAGTCAAGAGACACATTCTTTCCTCTAAAGCATCTAGATTCTCTCCTACAGTTCATTGCCAACAATCTTTTGGACCTCCCCGGTGGCCTCCTGCTTGTCACAATGGTAGCCGTCTACCTACTCTTTAGTGACATCCTACACAATTAGGGGTTTAGGTATAACATTATCTTTGGAAGAAACCCTTACAGGAGAGGATATCATAATAGGGGAAGGTGCCCTATCCATAGTATCAAGGATATGGTCTTGCGTTAAGTCCATATATCCCAACCCAGTGGTGGCTAAAACATGCATCATCTCTTCCCTCCCTTTAATCTCATCACTCGAGATGGACCTTGAAGAATCAAAAACCTCCACTTCCTCCTCCTCCATGTTCCCCTCACGAAAATTCAAAGCGTTCTCTTTAATCATTTGTTTAGGATAGGCCATCTCCTTTGAATCTGAATCCTCCTCCTGTGAGGCCCTAGATCACAACTTCCTTTTAGCATTGGATTTTGCAATCCTCCTTGACCTCTTCCTACCACCTCTCCTCTCATTCTTTTATTCCTTTGGTTCCTTCTCTTTTCCTTTATCTGACTTCCCTTTTTTACTTGAGGGGATGGGATTTGACTCAATAGGGGACCCACTAGGCAAAGGTTGTGGGGTAGGGGCTCTAGGACCCATGATCCTAAGGGAGGCTTGTTGGGGACAGGGGTTGGGGTGAGGAGGGATATCAATCTCAACAATCCTTGGGGGGACCAAAGCAAGGTGAAATTGATAAACTTGGAACATCAACCCTTGATGCATAATGGTATAATTAACTCCCTTCCTAATTTTTTCTTTAACATCAATAACTGTATCCACTAAATAATATAAGAGAAAGAATAGAATGGAAATAAAGTCAAGGTGGGAAAAATGGTTTAGGAGAGGGAAATGATAGTAATAACAGATACCATACCTCCCTTCTAGAGTTAAGTACTTCATCAACATCAGAAAAACTTCATTCCATGGCTCGGGGAGCCTCTCCTATATAAACCCTCCTTTGTGTCAAACAGGTTCCTCCCCTTCTAGGAAGAAGCAATCTAGACTCACTTCATCAGCCACCCTTGTCACTTTTTGCCATTTTCTTCCCCTCATAGCAAGTCTCATCGCCAAAGAGATGACTTCCTCTGAGATATGAAACAAGATGCCATTAATCATGACTCTTTGATCCTCCCAAGAATTGGCAAACTATAGGGAATAATTCTCATTGTACCTATTCAATGCCTCCATAAATGGGATGAATCCTCCCTCCTTCACTATGTACCACACTAGTGGCTTCCTAACACTCTCCTCTATCACAAAAGGCTCAATTCACAAAAGAATTCCCCCCAGCTTTGCAATTTCCCCTAAAACTCTCTCCTTCTCCTAAACCTAGAGGCAATTACTAAGAATGTTGTCACACTTAGGCACAAAAATAGTGGCCCTTAAGAAAACATAAATGCATTTATTGTTAATAATAGTAGTGTCCCATCTACACATAAATTTCATGTGTCGACCACCTCTATCCCTTCTCCAATCTTTTCCATCATTCCTAATACTCTCAAACCATTTAAAATTTGAACTTTTTCTCATCACAACGTATGAGGACATGCAGAAAAAAAATCATTAAAAATTTTCTCATCTCAAACTTCAAAATTCTTCTTTTTCGGGCCATGCAAATTTATTATCACAAGTAATTTTTTTTCCACTCCTTTCCATCTATCCATAATGACTCTATCCCATGCCCTACTCAGCAACAAGTCACTTTAATTTAAAAGTTTCCTCTAACTAGATTTCATCATGCTTAATTTCTTTATTCACAAAATCTCTTACCAAGTTTGGCAAGGTGTTAAATTTCCTCCAACATTATAGGCCCTTCACATTTAGACCTAAAGCCGCCATTCCATCTACCGCCCCATTTCCTTCTCAAAAAATATGATGCATTTCAAATCTTTTTAAAATAATTAATAAGTGTCTAATGTCTTCTACAATACATTTGATTGTCCACCCTTCCTTCATGATGCCTTTTACAATCTCTATAATAAAATTTGAGTGACCTTCAACCTCCATGTTTTCTCATCCAACTCTGATCACCAATTTTAGACCCTAAAAAAGAGTCATTGCTTCCACAATATTGTTGGACACTCTCCCTAGCTATCTAGTATAGGCCAAGAGCATCCTACCCTTGGTGTCTCTAACTATACCTCCACACATCAATCCCTCCTTTCTAGTAGCACCATCAAAGTTGAGCTTAACCAAGTTCTCTCTTAGGGGTTTCCATCATGTCCTTTTCCTTGCTAATAGATTTGAATTATCAATCTCCACGATCCCCTTATCCAAATTCCAACTCTTGGCAATCCAGATTTCTAGTTGATTAGGGGGGATCATCAACTTCCTCCACCTACTCCACTTCATATTCTCAACCAAAAGTTTACAAATCTTGTTTACAGCAACCTCCTCACTTCTCTCTTCATTCTTAAATGCCTATTATTTCTCTCCTTCCAAATACCCTAGTAGACATGGGAGTAAGAGTAGCTTCCACATACTAACAAGGAGGGGGTCAATAAAAGGACCTTGCCAACACTTAACAAATTGTTCAATTCCCTTATTAAACACCCGAGTCACATCCAGGTTTTGTAATAGCCACCCCCAAACATTAGAAGCATAATTATAATCAAGGAACATATGGGTAATATTCTCCTCTACATTCTTGCACAAATAACATCTATTGGATAATTGAAATCCCTTTTTCATGAGATTATCAATAGTGAGGAATTTACCATGAATAATGGTCCACCAAAAAATATTAATCTTTGGGATTTAATGGTTAAACCACATGTTTCCCTATTAATTAAGCTCTAATGCTTTATCAAACATTAATTTGTAAGCAGATCTGACAGAGAACACCCCTATCGAGGTAGCCTTCCAAATGAAAGTATCATTCTGGTCTGCTCCTGGGATTCTATACCCTTCAAGTAGACCATTTAGCTCTTCTATTAGCTCCCCACCATCAAAGGCATTCTATTGCAATTCAACCTTTTACCACTTCCTCCCTGGGCCAATAAAATTGACAACCTTATTCCCCACCTGCTCTTGAAGGCGATCCCTAAGGGACCCATACTTTGTTCTTGTTAGATATTTTTCAACAAGCCACAAATCCTCCTACAAATTAATCTAATTACCATCACCCACTAGCCACCTCAGACCTTCTCTCAAAAGACTTTCGTTTCTCACTATATTACCCCAAATCTTAGATCCCATAGGAAGATCATTTCTCTAGATGCAGTGAGAGAATTTCAAATTTTCCAGATACTTAGCTTTCAAAATTTTACACCAATAGGCCTCTTCCTTCATTAGATTCCACCCCACCTTTGTGAGGAGCACATTATTTAGATTAGATATCCTTCTAACTCCCAAGCCTCCTTTACTCTTAGGTTTAAAAATTGTGTCCCAACTTACCAAGCTTAACCTATTCTTCTCACTTCCTCCTGACCAAAGGAAATTTCATTGAATTTTCTCCAATTTGTCCCTCATACACTAAGTAATTTTGAACAATGATAAGAAATAGATAGGTAGGCTTTGAAGGGATGAAATCAAAAGCTAAAACTTACCCACACTACTTAGGGTTTTACCTTTCCACCCGATCAACTTCTTTTCCATTTTTTCCATGAGGGTATTCCAAAAGTTGTTACTTACATCTTTTACCATCAAAGGAAGACACAAATATGTGACAGGGAGCACAATAGTATTACACCCCAAAATATTTAATATCCTCCACTGAATATTAGGAGGAGTGTTGAAGAAGAACACCTTAGTTTTATCCAAATTAATTTTCTATCCCCCATTGACCTCATAAACCTCTAGGACAAATTTATAGGCCCTAGCTACACCTACAGAGATTTCCTACTTAGGAAAGTGTCATCCATAGACTATTGAATCACCTCCAGTGGAAGCATGGAAGTAGGTTTGATGCCTCTGATCTCCCCCACTTCCATCTTTCTCAGGAATGCCTTTCCTAGCACTTCTGCCACCATAATAAACAAGTAGGGAGAGATAGGGTTACCCTATCTTAGACCCCTCTACCCTCCAAAGTCTTCCCAAGGTGAACCATTCACCAGCACTAAGTAATTAATAGTTTGTATCATTGATTTAACCACCCTTATAACCTTTTGACTAAAACCAAATTTAACCATAACTTCATACAAGAAGGTCCAATTGATCCTATCATAAGCTTTAGAGATATCAATTTTCAAATCCATACCCAGATTACCACTCTTCGCCATAGAGTGAAGCAAGTCATTAGTGGTTATGGCCACATCAAGGATTTGACACCTCGAAACAAACCCATTTTGGGTTTTCCCTATAAATTTATGCAGCAATGGTTTTAACCCATTCACCATAATTTTAGAAAAGATCTTATAAGTAGTGTTATAGAGGCTAATTGGCCTAAAATTAGAGAGGGCTCCCAAGTCATTGAATTTAGGGATCAAGGCAATAAACATTTTATTGAGTTGCTTCAGAAGCTTCCCAGTTTTGAAAAGGTCTCAGGCAGCCCAAAGTAGATCCAATTTAACCACTTCCTAGAAGTGTTGGAAGAAAGCCAGGGGGAAAACCATCAGAGCTTGAGGATTTGTATAGAGAAGATAGCTTTGCAAAATTCCTCCTTAGTAACCAACTGTGTTAGTTCCTCATTCTCCTCCACCGAGATCACTATGGATATGGAATTAATTAGCCATCATCTATCCTCCTCCTTGATATTTCTATGCTCCTCTTTTAATAGTTCTTGAAGTAAGCAGTATCCCAACTACCTATCTCTTCAATTTTAGTGAGCTTCACATTATTATCATCTTTGACAGTACCAATTGTGTTTCTCCTTTTATGGATGGATGTCAACCTATGAAAAAAGTAGTATTCCTATTCCCTAGCTTGAGCCATAACACCCTTGATCTTTTCTTCCAGAACATCTCCTCTCTGTTCATCGTACCTTTCCAAACCTTCCTATAGTTATCATGTTGCTGAATCATTTCTTCAAAGGCTAAGCCTTCCCCCATAGATTTTTGGAGCTCCTCTAACTCCTTTTCCACCTTTGACTTAGTCTTAAAGATATCCCCAAAGAATCTTTTCTACCAAGGTTGCACATTCCTTCTAACATTCTCTAGTTTAGCAGAGAGTCTGTACATAGCAGTTCCTTTCACACTAATCCCCCACCATCCCACCACTCGAGTACTAAAATCAAGATGAGATTTCCACATTATTTCATATCTAAAAGTTATTGGGCCCACTTGGGACACTTCTTTCCAATTAAAAAGGATGGTAGCATGATCTGAGACCATCCTAGGTAATCTCATGAGAGAGGAGGAAGTTAGACCCTCCCAGCTAGTTGGGACCAAAATTCTATCCAAATTAACTTGGATAAGGTCAAATCCCTTCCTCTTATTTGACCAAGTGAACTTCACTCCATGCATCTCCATATCCATTAAGTCATTTTTATTGATGAATTCAGCCAAATCCTTCATACTATCATTAAAATCCACCATTCCATCTACCATTCCTTCAACCTTCTACAAGGGGTATAGAGGGGAGTTTAAATCTCCCATACATAAAGTATTTTTGTTATGAGAGAGAAAGACAAATAGCTCCTCCCATAGATAGCTTCTTCCTTGTCTTGAGTTTGGGGCATACACATTAACAACATTCCAGATCTTTTCATCTTTCCTTTGTTCAGTAATAAGATAATTTTTAGAAAAATATATAAAACTTCCTTTACCAGCACTTGGGTTCCAGAAAGTGGCCACACCTCCTAACACTCCATCCACTTCATTATAACAAAAATTAACACCTGGCCAAATATAACTAGCAATACATTCCAGGTTAGAAATAGTTATTTTAACTTCCTAGATTAGAAGGATATCAATTTTCAGGTTAGATGACTACTGCGTAGGGGAAAACTATTTTTGAGGGCTATTCAACCCCCTCATATTCCATGATAGAATGATCATTTTATACCTTTTTTCAAGGACTCCAAGGTAGGTTTCTTGCCACTAGCCACCTCCCTTGCCATCTACTTTGTTCTTCTACTATGTTTCCTAGATTTCCCCACATCCATCTTTAACTCTATCCCTACCTCAAATTTCTTTGATACTCTTGTCTACCTTCTCTAGGTTCTCCATTTCCCCTCAATGTCCTCCAATGTGGCCAATAGTTCCTCCCTCTTAGAAATTGGGGGAACATCTTCACTCCAACAAAGTACTCTAGCTACCTCCACATCTTCTAAGTCTTTCCCTTTTCCTTTCTCCAAAGCTTTACTTTTATCATCCTTACCCCTAAATACCTCCTCAATCACCATGCTTCTTGAGGGGGTGCTAAGGAGGTCATCTATGCCTTGCAGAAAGCAAAAGGTCTCCTCTCCATTGAAATCCTCAATTTCACCTTTCTCTAACCCCACAAGAGGCCCATCTAATTCATAGGTCTTCTTAGAAGCCTCTGTCATGTTAATCTCCACCTCTCCTTAGCAAGTAGCTTCCTTCTCTTCTAGCCCTTTCCTAGGTGAAAGAACCATCTTCACCTTCCCTTCCAACTCTCCTTCACCTTTATCTAGAGATACAACTCCCTCATCTCTAGTTTCTAAAGAAACAAGCACAACTTCCTTCTCCCCTACTGACATCCCCTTAGCCAACTTATTGTTCTTATTCCAATCAATAACCAAGTGTCCAAACAATAAGCATTTCTAGAAAAAAATCCCCACATTTTCATAGAGAATGGGGTACACTTTCTTACCTGACTTTGAGCTTAGAATAATGGACTTAGGTAAAGATGTACCCACTACAACATTCACAGTGAATCTTGCAAACACCAGCCTAGACTTCTATAGGGTAACCATGTTTGCCACAAAAAAATGTGCAAAAGAGTTCCCAATAGATTTTAGGATCCTCTCATTCCAAAACTCCAGGGAGAGTCCTAGGAGCCTAACCCATACTGGAGCCATCCTGTTCAACTCTTTCACCTAGTCCAGCACAGGGTGCCACTTGGCCACCATGAGACTATGCTTCTCATAAGACCAAGACCCCACCAACACCATTATCATGTCTTTAGAAGCCATGAATTTAATGTAGAGAAGACCCCTCAACATTGTCAAAATAGTCACACTCCCCTTTAACTTCTATCACTATCTTACCCACTTCCTAACCATCTCAATTGACGGGTGAAAGGCCATGAACCTACCAATCAAGAAAAGTTTCAAGTTGGTAGAAACACTGTCAAATAGGTTGTCTAGGACAACAATTTCCACTCCCTCATCTCCATTGATCACCTCGGGAGCTTCCAGTGGGACATGAGTCATCTTCTCTCCAAGGACCACATCCTTCCATCCTTGAGCCACTGTAGGACTCCTTTTATCCTCCTAACACTCCATAGAGGCCACTATTGACTCCACCAGCACCCCACAAGTAGGATGATCAGAATCAACAGTCCCCTGGACAACCCCAGGAAAAGTCAGACACAAGTTGCAGGTTTGGGTAGGATTCTGGGACCTGGCCCAGCCCCTGGGGGCCATTCCCACTCATCAAATTTCAAATACCAAAGGAGTGGTAAAAGAGTGAAAGTTGTAGATCTGATGAAAATTGTAAGATAATAATAGTTTTGCTTCTTGTTAATCTAGTAAAATAGTTTATCTACTATTCATCCTTTTGTAACATGGAGCAACTCTAATATTTAAATTATTACATTATTATAGACTGCATGTTGCAACTTTGAATATAGCTATTTGCCTTGGAATTTGAATTTTTTTGTACCATTTTACTATTATGATATTTAAATTATATCATTATTGCAATATAATAGCAGTTGAAAAGGCTCTAAATATTATAGTGATTTATAAGGCT
The DNA here is from genome assembly GCA_028749045.1 of Cupressus sempervirens. NCBI lineage: Eukaryota > Viridiplantae > Streptophyta > Pinopsida > Cupressales > Cupressaceae > Cupressus > Cupressus sempervirens. The sequence goes on along the minus strand of CM053790.1, from coordinate 315,199,141 downwards.
CCAGGAGTATTTGATGTTCGCTTCATTAATGAGAGGTTCAAAAATACTTTCAACCAGGTTGTTTCAAATTTAGAGTTTTAATTATGCTCAATTTTAAAGTATTTTGTAGAGTATGATTCAATGCTTCTCCTTTTTCGATTTGAAAATAATTCTTTATGCACATCTCATCAATATGAATTTTGATGGCCTATATATGCACAAATCTAGACTAAAATATGGTACAAGTATTTTATTGGTGTAAGTAATGTGCATTGAATGTGAGAAGCTTAAAACTAGTGATATTTGTTTGTCAAATGATCTTAGGTAATATATGAAGCATTATATGAAACAACAATTGAACATTGTTGTTATTCACCTAGATTTTAATAGAAACAATTTTAAACATTAAATGGACACAATATGTAAAGGAGAATAAAAGAAACTAGGAAACAAATCTTACATATAGAATAAAATTGACTACTCTATAATACTTTTCTTCTTGTACTATTTAATGATTTATTGTCGTATATTAAACTATCATTCACCATTAGTGTTAGTATTTGATAATTTATTGGCGATGTTATTTGAATTTAATGAATTTTTTGATCTTAATCAATGAACAACTTAACATGCCCTAAGCCTTAATATGTGTATGAAAGCCTATTTTAGAAATTATTTTAAATTCACAAATTTTTAGTACTTTCATAAGATTCTATTAATAGAATAGTGTATTATATTTATAAATTTAGAATAACTTATTCTATATTTATGACAATATTTTTTTTAGTTGAGATAATTTTTACTGTTTTATAATGATATTAATAATAATGAAATTGTATTATGTAGTTATATAATTAATTGAAATTTGTCTATATTAATTTAAGTTTATAATCTCTTCAATAAATTTAGATTTAAATGACATTACTTTTCCAATTTTAGCTTTAATTCCTTTTATTTATTTCTTAAATTAAATTGAGTAAGTGTACTAGTACTTATGTAATTTTACTTCGATTATTCATTGATATTTTAATATGTTATCTAAATGCTTATAGCTATCATTTATCTACGATGTAATATAGAATAACAATCTAGTCATTTAAGAACAAATATACTTTTTCGCTACAATGTAATTTTCAAAAGTATTCATTAACAAGAAGCACTACTTGCTTTTCATAATAGTATTTTTAACCTATGTTAATAGTATTTTTAACCTATGTTCTACAATTTTTACAATTTTTTTAAGGAGTAGTCTATTTATTAGTTATATGTGTACCATGCAACATATGTATTAATTCCAAATTGTACTTATGTAATTACAATATTTCCTTTTCCACTTTTGTGTATGTGGAATTATTTTTAAAGTATGTATTTTCATATTTTAACATGTCGTGACCTACTAAGTATTTTGAGAAATTTAAGATTGTTCTAATTAAGTTGATAAATTTATTTTGTTTTCTTAGAGTTTAATTCAACCTACAATCTTATAGTACTTTATATTTATTATTATATAAAAAATATTTAGTTAATAAATGTATAATAATAATATTGTTCTATTTAAAATTTAAAATTATATATTTCATTATTTTTATTTATTGATATTAAATGATTATTATTATATTTTCAATTTGTCTAAAAGCATTTAAAATAACAAGTAGATAATAAAGGAAAATAAAATTAAAAACAAAATAAATTATTTTTAAGTTATATATAGTAAAATTAGTATTTAATATATAAATAAGGTTTTAAAAAAAACTAATGCACAATATTAAAAATTAAACTTAAAAATAATCTAATAAAATCTAATATAGAATTAAATGGAAAAATGTATGACTCCAAAAATATCCAATTTAAATAAAATCAACTAATGACTAACTAAACCATATCATTACTATCTAAAATTATCATTAAAAAAGAAAAAATAAGAAGTCCTTTTGGAAAAACTTTTTTTAAATGAATTAAAGACTACAATTTTAAGTTAATCATATCCTCTGTCAATGATATGTGAAAGCAAATGTTTCTTATCAACATAGTTATGGTGTCTTCTTATAATGCAAATTAAATATAAATTTATTTAGATTAAAAATAATAATTTTTATATAAATTTATTATAAAATGAAATGTTAAATTATGAAATTAAATTATTTTTTGTTATAATTTAAAATTGTAATTATTTATATATTATAAATTTGATTTTTGTCACAAATATTAACACATAGTGTTGAAAAACATAAGAGTTGTGTGAAATATATAATTTTTATAGGCTTATAATTGTATGTACAAAAACACAACTGCTAGTAATATCTTAATATAAGTTCTAAAACTCTCATTTCCTTTTATGTCAAGATGGGAGACCGTTACGGTTTTCACAGAGATTGCAGGCTGCCCATCCAGTATTAATTCTTGAGAAAAAACGATGGAATATCAGGGGAAATCATCAGCAATGCCAGCCGCAGAGGTCATTGGGGAGAATTTTCTACAAGCAGGCGTTCGTATAACCTGCCATTCCAAGACAGAGCCAAAATTGAAGGATTAGGGTTGGTTTAAAGGTAAACATAAGTTTAGGGGCAAAGCATTCTATTTACCTGCTCGATCATGGAAGTTTGGATCAAACAATGGTTTCTTAGATCGATCCCCGCAATACAACTTCATCGAGAAAGTAACCAGTCTTTTGATATTTATTATGATGAGAGGGGCTCACATATCGGGTAACTTGGTAGTGAGTCAAATGATATACGAGACCCTGGAAACCCTTTATTGAGTTGTAAAATCAGGAGAGCCCAAATCAACAAAGGCAATGTAGAGGCCATTCTTAAAAAGAATCAAGCGCCAGAGAAAACTAGGGCTGCTGATGGGATTGGTAAAGCCAGAGCTCTCTTCAACCCAAAGCCAATCAATGGAATGCCCAAATACATTTGGCGGCCCAAAGAAGTTCCTAATGAAACCTAGAAAGCAACGAGAAAGTCCCCAGGATATGAAGAGTGATTGGCAACAGTTGAGATCGCTTTCTTGGATTCTCAGCTTAGGCACCAAGTACATACTTTCAGATCAAAATCCTTAATTTGTAAGTTGTGGAAACTTAATTTACCTATTGATAGTTTAATTACGCTTCTAAAGTCTCAATGGCGGGATTTGATAAAAAACTTCATAGGAACAAAAACTGGGGTATTTTTTGTATCTTGTTTGAGTCTCGTGATGAGAGTAACTCAATTTTTCGTTGTAAACATTGGTGTTTTAATGGATCTGGCTTTGCATGCAAGCCTGGACTCCTAATTTTCAACCTTCCATGTTCAACGAGAGATTTGTCCCCATCTGGATCCGATTTCCCCATATGACACTTGAATATAGGAAACCTGAGATCATTGAGGTAATGGCCAACAAGATTGGGATCTTTCTTAAGATTGATCAAGTTTTATTTGGGGGTTTTGGACTCCTGGCTGATCAAGTTTTATTTGAGGTTTTTGGACTCCTGGTTGATCAAGTTTTATTTGAGGTTTTTGGGGTTTGTGTCTGTTGGATACCAAATCAAAGACTCAACAACTTCTCAAACTCCGATCAAAGTTTGGGGTTTGGGATCAAAAAATTGTTATTGAATCCTCTCAGAATACATGTTGAACCTGCCATCAGCTAGGACATAAAGCCAATAACTATGGCATTGCACAAAGAAAAACATCTAATAACCCCCTAAATATAGTTATAACTGAGGAACAAGTCTATTCAGGCGACGATTCTAATTGCATGATTCAGTTGATGAGGGAAGAATATAGGGGTATTAATCATACCATGACTGCTATAAGTAACTTCACAATTTCACCCAACAACTGAGTTATACATGGAATTATCAGGGTGAAAGAAAAGATGTCTCCTCAATCTAGGGTAATTCTAGTAATTAGATCTCTCTCAATTAAACACCTTCTAAGGGAAGCGTTTGGAGATAAAAAAAAAATCGATTAACACACAATTCCAATTTAAGGTATTGAATTGTACAAGGAAGTTGATTATGTGGAAATTGAAATCCTGTCAATGCATCATTTCTTGAAGCCCTCTAAGCAGCTTGAATATATTCTTCCCTGGACACCGAGCACAAAAGGGAATAGATTGAATGAAGACAAATAATTCCCTCTTTCTGAAGAATGGGATTCATTATATACAGATAATCTACTGGAGTTTTCAAATACCAACATTGTCATTGATTTATCTATCTCTACTCCTAGTAATCTGGGTGATTTAAAAGAATAATTGAGTTCACAGGAAGATGATACAATAATGGGGGAAGAAGATGATTTGAGAAAGAAAGAATTAACAGGAAAAGATGATCAACAGGAAATGGGTTAGGAAGATGGGAATGGTAAGTTTGACTATTCCAAAACTTATGCAATTCATCAGACACCAATGGAGAATAAAGAGAACTCCTTACTCCGGCAAGAAGAGGGAGAAAAAATAAGTCCCAAAAAACTAAGGAACAGATTGAACAAGGTATTCAGAGGATTTTCAACATGGATTTGTCCATCTACAAACAAACGATGGGTACCACTTGCAATCCTCGAGAGAAATGAAGATCCTATCTTGGAATGTGAAGGGCATTAATGCCCCTAAAAAATGGCTTGATGGGATTGGCGCAGATATCATTCTACTTCATAACAAGTCAATTACTAAATGGTCAGATTGGAATGCTACCCATGTTACCTCAATTGGTGCCTCGGGTGGTTTATATATACTTTAAAATCCTAAGAATTTCAAGATCACAACAATTCAAGCTTAGCCAAATTGGCAGCAAGTCTTAGTTTCAAGTTTTGACAAGGAATTTTCTCTTTTTAATGTATATGGTCCCTCATCGACAAATGATAAAGTAACTTTGTGGGATACTTTATCTGAGATATTTTTGGCCCTTAATACTGATAAGTACATTCTGGCAGGTGATTTCAATGTTATTGCTTCTTTGGAAGAGAAGCAAGGGGGAATGCATCCTCCGCCTAAAGTAATGAATGATTTTTCTGGTTCTATTCAAAATAATGCTTTGGTGGACATTCTATTTACAAATGGATCCTTCACTTCGACAAACTGCACAAAACAATTTTCTAGCGTAGTTGAGAAACTAGATCACTTGCTTCCATCTTATGTATGGTTCAGCTCGGGGGTATACAACAACTAAAGATATACTTTGATTGATTGCATTAGACCACTTTGCGATCATGTTGGAACTGGGGGAAGATGGACAATTTCCAAATCATAATAAGATCTAAAAGTTTGAAAAAATATTGTTTAGACACCCCAATTTTTCCCAATTACTTAAACAATGGTGAGTCTCAGCCCTGTTTATTAAGGGTACCAAAATGTATATGTTTCATATGAAAGTTCAATACCTAAAAAAGAGAATTTCCTATTGGAATAAGACAGTATTTAAAGACAAAATTGAATAGAAAGTGATAGTACAAGCAGACCTTCAACAAATTCAAGAATCGATTTTTAAACATGGTATAGATAAGAATTTGTATGAGAAACAGAAGGAACTTCAAGAAGTCTGGGAGGAACTATGTGCACATGAAGAGATATATTGGCAGCAGAAATCAAGAGAATTGTGGCTTCAGGATGGTTATACAAACACAAAGTTTTTTCACACTTCAAAAAAGATTAAAAAAGTTAAGCAAACTATCTTCACAGGAAAAATGGTCATCAATTGTTCAATAAATCAGAGATTGCCCAAGAAGGTGTAAGAATCTATCAAGATCTACTTGCTCCAGAACAATTGCAAAATCCAAACGAGGTTTTGGAATTGAAAGAGATGTTATCTAACATCCCAACCTTAATAACAATTGATGATAACACACTACTATTGAAGCCATTCTCTCTGGAAGAAGTTGAAAGAGTAGTGTTCTTGCTTCCAGCAGATAAGGCCCCAGAGCCTGACAGTTTTATTGCCCTATTTTTCCAGAAAGGTGGGGATTTATTTTGATTTGACCTTCTCCTCATCATGGAAGAGTCAAGGAAGAGTGGTTTTGTATTATCTCATTTCAATGAAACAAACATTGTGTTGATGCATAAGATCAATCACCCCAACACTTTTGCAGATTTTTGCCCGATTTCACATTATAACACTATTTATAAGATCTTTACAAAAGCCATCTCTCTTCGAATACAAGGCTTGATTTCAAAGCTTATCTCCCCAGAACTGGAGGGTTCATTCCAAGTAGAGAAACTACAGATGGGACCATAATGACCCATGAAACCTTGCATTCAATTAAAGGGCACAAAATTTTTCCATGAATTATTAAGCTAGATATTTTGAAAGCATACAACAGAGTATGTTGGAATTTCTTACAAAAGGTTCTACTCCAATTTGGTTTTTTGCTTAAGTGGTGTAAGTGGATTATGAACATTTTGAAAGGGGCTCATTTGTTAAGCCGATAGGCTTCACTCCTTAGAAAACAATGACCGGTTTGTTCGGATTTTCCGACGATCTAATGCTGGGAAAAACGGTCGGGAAAAATTGGCATTGTTAAGTGTTAGCACGAGACCACGTCTAAATGGATGGAGAAAACCAGCCACTCACCAACTTAAGCGTGTGACAAAATCCATTTGCAAGATAAACTCTCGTCCTCTGCTAACCAACATTGACAGATCTGCATTATCGATTACAGATAGCCTCAAACATTTGGAGTTTTGTTGAGATCATATTGACTGCAGACATCGAATTGTGATGAAAATCACCACCAGCTCCCCCGTTTTGATTGAGCATTCTACTAGTGGCCAGTGAGCTTGATGGAAGATCAGAATTACCAGATGCAAGCGTGCGGAATATAAACAAACAAGATCAGGTAAAATGGATTTTTGTTGAGGTAAAGGCGGTGTGGAAAAGATCAATAGCAGGAACGGAAAACTTTTACATTCATCAAATAAAAGATCTACTGAATGAGATTAAAAACAGGGGCCTTCAATTGAATTTTTCTTGGCTAAGCGCCTCATTTACCACTTTGAAAGGGCTAAGATGCTGCACAAATCTTTACATGTCTTCAGTGAGGTAAGAAAAACATATCCAGAGTTGAATAATCTTCTTTACAATCATTTTTTTGATGTTTTTGTAAAATAAACGGGGCTCTCACTCTATTACATGCAATGTTGGAGGCCAACTGTGTGTCAAATAAGATCATTTGAGAGGAGTATTTTTGACATTGTTAAAGGAAAACAGACTACAGGAGGCAGAGATGACTATAGTTCACATCAGTGAGAAATGTTGCGAGTCTTTCCCAGATACCCTTAAATTTACTCAGTTCACTAATGCAATGTGTAAAGCAGGGAAGGCAGACAAGACCTGGGAGATTGTGCATTTAGCAAAAAATAAGGGGATTTCCCTCAGTGTAGCGCCCTTCAATGTGATATTGTATAGCCTTGGCCGTTGTGGTAATTTCTTTAGAATTAATTTGCTTTTCTTTGAGATGGAAGAAATGGGAATCAAATCAGATATTATAACTTGTAATACACTGCTAGGAGCATATTGTGAGTGGGGTTATATTGATGAAGCATTGGAATTGTTAAATAGAATGAGGCATGGTCATTGTTGTCCAGACAGAATTACGTTTACTACCTTGACTGGTGGCCTCTGCAGAGTAAGCAGAGTAGATGAAGCTCTCGGATTGGTGGCTAAGATGGGTGATGCTAATTGTACCCCAGATGAACTTACATTTACTACTCTGATTGATGGTCTCTGTAAGGTTAACCGAGTAGATGAGGCTCTTCGATTAGTTGCTAAAATGTTGCATGCTCGTTGTGCCCCTAATATAATTACATTCATTGCCCTAATTAATGGATTTCGCAAAGTAAGGAGAGTAGATGAAGCTATATTTATCTTAAAATCACCAGTTTAGTTAATCATTTTTCTTTAAAAAATTATATTAAAAAAATTAGTAAGAATAATAACATATTTTTGTTTCGGCGGATCCAGTGTTTGCTGAATGTGTTATTTCTTTGTAAGGAATTTTCTTGTAGTCTTAACAGGTTGATGAACACAAACATTATGTATGTATTGTAAATTTGTCTCTAAATGTTTTCTGCTATATTTTGCTTTTTTAGGTTTTGCAAGTGGGTGTTAGGATTTATTATATCAATAGAGTGTGATAATTTAAATTGTTAGAATGAAGAGTGGTTAGATAAACTTATCTAAATATTAGATAAAGAGTTAAAAGGTGGAATTCTCACTATTTGAGTGAGCGTTGTGGTAGCTAAGGTAGGAAAATTGCAAAGAGTGTGTATCTAAAATAAGAAGATTGCTTATGGAAAATTTAATAATCAAAAGGGATTATAGAAGGTAGGGTTTTGCATGGAAACGATTATTTAGTAGAAAATATGGGTGGTGATCTATACCATATATTCAAGAAAAAACAATGGTGTCTAGTACAACTAAAGAAATTCATATTGATAAGTATGTTTGAAGGAAGGTAGGGATATATATCACTAGGATAATGAAATTTATTTATCTTGTGGATAAACTAAGAGATATAAAATGAAATTTTATAATATATATTCATATATTTTTCATAGATCTAAATTTTTTCACAATTTGAGTCATTTAAACTTAGGGTAGAGTTGAATTGATTATAGAATTAGGGTTAGGGTTTAATAATAATTGAAGTTAAAAAATAATAATTTAAGATTAAAATTAAGAAAATAGGTATTTATTTTAATCATCCTTAGATGACAATATTAATGCACTTTACTTGAAAGATCACCATCTCATCTTCTGCTCTCTCCAATGCATATTTTTAAACCTATGAGAAATTTAATAATTTGATTAATACATAATAAATATATTGAAAAATTACTAATTATCTCTTATCTCATTGGTATGATATATTATTTGAAATTAATCATTTTTTTTCTTATTCATTGAGAACTATTAACAAATGTATTTATCAATAAACAAGAAAGCCCAAAACAAAGTATTTTTTTCCATAAAATTATTTAACAATAGAGTGGTTGCAAACACAACACCTCTACTATTCTTGCAATTTAATGTTGTTTTCTTATTTTCATTTTTGTATTTTAGCAATTACAATTTTCATATTTTATTTCACATATAAATACAAATGGATTAAGATTAGAGCTATAATTTGAATTAATATTAGATTGAGAAATAAGCTTTGGGTTAGAATAAAAAATGAAATTTTATCATGTTCTTAAAATATTAAATATTAATCTATGTTTAAATATAATATTTATATAGTAATTTAGAAAAATAGAATTAGATTTATTAAATATTCAAAAAAAAATTATTTTACATAATAAAAACATTCAAACAATTGTTGTTTCTAAATTTTATGTAAGGTTTTCTACATCTTCAATTCTTATAGTCTAGCAATGTAAGTAAAAATTTTATTAGGAGTTCATGGATTAATACTTATTCTTGTTTAAACAAAAAATATATATATAACTATAGTGATGGGTAGATGGGGGAAATTATATAAGAGTGGAGTGAGACAGAGGAATAATGAAATGGATATAAAAGGGATATATGGAAGAAGAAAGGAAGGAAAAATAGGAAAAGATTGGTGATTTATGGATCAAATCAAATATCAAAGTGGGGGATAGTTGTGAAGGGATAGATAACGAGGAAGAAGTAGGGGAAAAGAAATAGGAACATGAGTGAGGAGAAAGGTGGAGATGTAGAGAGAGAGGGGTAATATAAGAGAGAGGTAGGCAGGGAGATAGAAGAAGTGTGTATGTGTGAATAAGAAATATATATATAGATATATATATGGACTAACATTTAAATTGTGTCTAGAATAAAATCTCTAAATAGTCTCTATATTCAACATACTTATATTTTTCACAAGTGCTCTAAACTAAAATATAATCCATATACGATTATATAGAAAACAACACAATCAAATGAGACATGAAATAAAATGTAATTATCTTGTATGTATAGATAAAAAAGATGAAATTATCCCATCAAATATTTCATTACGAGAAATCCTTCTACACCATCAATATAGTGAAATCATTTCATAAATATAACACTATCGACGTAACCCTTGCACCCTTCAAAAGTGCAAGTGCTAGTTAATAATAGTCAATGGATCAAATGGATCGTTCAATGCAACACAAGGAGTCAAACAAGGAGATCCATTATCCTCATTCTTATTTATTGTCATGGCTAAGGCATTGAGTCAAAGGATATTCTAGGGACATCAACTAGGATTATAGAAAGAAGTTTCTATCCAACAAATATATTTCCATTATACTTTCCCTATTTGTAGATAACATATCATTATTTTGTGCAGCCTCATTCCAAGAAGTCAATAATGTTAAGGAAGTTTTGTGTTCATAAGAGTGGATGTCTAATTAGCAGATAAATTCTCATAAATCATCAATTTTTATATTTAATACTAACCCTCATATGAAACAACAATATTAAATATTTTACAATTCTCAGAGGCTCAACTTCCTAGTTCACATTTGGGAATCCCATTGTTCCAAGGTGTAAGTCGAAAGCATTACTGGAAATATATTATAGAAAGGTTAAAAGCTAGAGTATCAAGTTGGAAAGGGAGGTGGTTGTCATTTGCAGGTAGATAAACACTAGTTAAAACGATACTTGTGATAATTCCCAATTACTTTTTAGTTGTTCTTCAAGCTCCAAAGTCAATCATAAAACAGATGGAGAGGATAAACAAGAATTTTTTATGGAATGATAATTTAGATGGTAAGAGGACTCCCCTCATGTCTATTAAATGGGGGGAAAGGTTGACTTACCTACTAGTCTTCTCCCAAAGAAAAAAGACCACTTTTGTTGTCCAACTTCACGCATATCCTCCTTATGCACCCATTCACGTGAACCCTAAATATCCTGACTTACCACAAAGGAAGATCCCCCCTTTTTGATATTATCGAGTGGGTCCCTTTGAGGAGCAAGGGTAGAGGGCATCGGATCAAACTGAAAAAAGTCATCCCCATGCCTTCTTGCAACAAAATCCAGTAAAACTTTGTTTCCTTCTTCTGGGATCTATCCAAAGTTTCATTCCCATCATTGCCAGTACTAGAATCCACATCCACATGCCCTACAACCCCATTGCCAATTCCTACATCCAAGTTCCCGCCCAAAACCTTTATCATTTTGAGTCTCATTAAAAAGTTTGTATGAATTAGTTTAAGTATCAAGTACAAAGTCTCCTGACCATAAAGAAATAACAGATACATTATCACATAAGCAAATGTGTAAGTACAACTAATAATATGAAAGCATGTCTAATGAATAACATCCACTGCACATGTCCCAGGGTATGTGAAAATAGATGCAAGTACATCAATATTCAATACAATATCTCGTAGGATCTCAAAACACATGATTCATAGATATATCAAACAAATAGAATTCTCCAAGATAAGAATAAGAATGATAAGGGTACCAATGCATTGAAACGAGCATCCAATAGCTAGAAATGTAAAGGGAGACCCAAATGGTAATAAGACACCACCTCCCGATGGCATGGTCACCTAATTAGACTCCCACTCCCACCGTGCAGGAGAGATAATGTACGATCCACACACAAATAATCAAATCATAAAATAATCCTAGGTAAGGAATCCTAATAGCCAAATCTACCTCAAGTGTAACACAAACTCTTGATAAATAAAATATGACCAAATTTGAAAAGGCACTCGTTCAAACCAACATCACATACCGAAATCAACAACTAATACCAAGTATAAATCAAATACCAAAACCAAAAGATACAACCACCTCTAAAACAATGTCAAGTGTCACAAGCACAATAACCAATAGGCATTGAGTTAGAGAATATTGTAGGCACATCAACTAGGATTATAGAAAGAAGTTTCTATCCCACAAATAAACATTTCCATACACTTTCCCTATTTGCGGGTAACACCTCATTATTTTGTGTAACCTCATTGCAAGAAGTCAACAATGTTAAGGAAGTTTTGTGTTCATACGAGTGGATGTCTAATTAGGAAATACATTATCATAAATCATCAGTTTTTATATTTAATACTAATCCTTATATGAAACAACAATGTTAAATGTTTACAATTCTCAGAGGCTCAACTTCCTAGTTCATATTTGGGAATCCCATTGTTCCAAGGCATAAGTTGAAAGCATTATTAAAAACATATTTGTAATGTCCCCTTTTTGGGACATTAGAAATATTAAAGGAGACATTTATATGATATTAAATTTGACTATGAAAGAGTGGACTCTTATTATAAAAGGTCAATTTAATATTCAAAGTGGGCTAAAGATGACAAAGAGAGATAAGACGAAAAGCTAGGAGGGAAGTCGAAGGGTCACAACTGTGAGAATAACAGGAGAAGGGACTCTTTCATTTAGGGCCCATTTGGCAATGAGAATACAAGCGGAATAGGCATATGTAAATTCTTAAAATTTTGAATTCTTCATTTGGATGCACCAAATCGGAATTAGAATATGAAGTAAAATAGGAATACGTATTCCAATTTTGGCCCAAAAATGAAGTTTTGCAATTCCAACCAAATAGGTGTTATCGAAATACGTATTCCTATTCCACTTTTATTTATTTTAGAAAACATAAATTTTGGGGTCTACGAATTCCACATCAAATACTGGCTAAACCAAACAGAGAACAGGAATATGTAGCCCCATTTTCTATTCTAGAATAGCTATTCTTATTCCCCTATTCCTATTCCCACAACCAAATGGGCCCTTAGGAGGTTTGATTTATGATTTAGATTACAGTTTCTCTCTTGCGAGAGTATTTGGAAAGCTTCAGCGTTCAACCAGTGTGAGGACATAGCCCTTCGTGCCAATAGACAGTGGACACAAACTCATTGTTTGGGGAGACATCAATTTAGGTGTTTCGTATGCGCTTACAAGTTCTTTTCTTAGTGTTTCATTTGACTATTAAACTGTGCTTAAGATTGGATTTTTAGTGCTGGTTATTGTATTGCTATTGTATAATGCAATAACATGTTTTAAGAAGTTGTATAAGAGTTTACTGGTTTGTAAAGCATTTCCATATGCTTGAATACTGAATCTTATTTTGAGAAAGAACAGGTTTATATCTATTGGTAAATCTTCTGGTTTCTATGGTGTTTCATGATATATATGCCTATGTTTTAGTACTTAACATATTTTGAAGAAAAATCAAGTAAATATCCGATTTGAAATATTTCAGTCGTATCAGAGTTGGTCTTCCTACTTGCCCGTGAAGTTCAATTCAGATTCAATTGATGCATATTTGCATAATACGCAAAGGTTTTTAGGCGTAATTCCAATACTGGTTCTGCGAAGGGAACGAGAGTGTAAACAGGCAGAATCAGAAAATTCAAGGACACTTTCAGAGTCATGTCAGCTAGCTGGGAAGTCCAATGATGATGGAAATTTTGACAAACAAGAACTTAAAGCTCTAAAAAATGTTGTAGCTTCAAAACACAACTATAGAAAAATGAGAATGGTATTTATAATCAGTCTTTATCATCCAATATAGCTGAAGAATTCAAGGCACGAAATAGATTCCTAAAAGGCTTTAATTTTGAGGCGAGGTCATTGTGGCAGCATTATTTCATACATGGGCTAAGAAACAGGCTTTTCATGATCCAAAGAGATTACTTGCCAAGGTTGGATTTGTGATAGGTGAAAGAATATAGAGCAACTCTTCAAGGATTAAGGATGTTCTGCAAGCTCTTAACTGCTGCTTGAAAGTTCGTGATGATTTTCCTTATGCTGAACATTTATTGAGATGGGAGAAAATGCATCCAGATGAGAAGTTTCAGTTACAAGAACGCCAGGAGCATTTTAGAAAACAAAGCAATGAACAAGTCATGGAATCAATTGCTGCATATCCGCAAACGCTTGGGCATTCGATCACACCAACTTCTTATCTAAATGTATCTCGTTTGATTGAACAATACAAATCACTTTAAAAGCCTGAGTCCAAAACTATAGATACAAAGTTGAAGAAAAACAGTTTTTCGATGCAGATTTGCGTGAAGATTGATAATATGAATCTTGTGACTAGCAAACCTTGGAAGAAGTTGAATCTATCCTGAGAGATCACAGAAAGGGTCTTAAGACCACTTGTGAGAAACTACAATGGATTGAAGATAGATGCAATTCTATATCAAATAGAGAAATATTGAAAGAAGCATCTATTGAGAAAGAAAAGGAGTATATCCGCCTTGAAACGACAAGCAATAATAAGCATATAATCTTGTCAATTGACCACTCTACTTTAAGTGGACCTTCAGTCGGGAAGATAAAAGCCTTGCAACTCCCAGAAAACTAGAATGATACTTCGATATATTTTTTGTGTGTTTTGTGCTCGTAGCCAATCGCAAAGGTCTGAAGTTTTCGGCAATACACATTCATTGATAATTATGAGGAGCTAATATTGTTGTTGCCCGATATCGGCAAAGAAGAGTGCGTGCCTAGGAAATGAAAGTTGTCAACCTACATTGAGGAAGCAGACGAGAATTTTTGCCCTTTGTTTCTCTTGTGCATTTCTTTCTGCACATGGTTTCTACATCTGTCGTGACACCACATCTGTAATGGTTGGGCAAGTGTTCTCCCCACGACAATTTAGTAATGACAGTCTTTGCCAAGAGGACAAGTATTATCCTTGGAAAACATTTGTGTCATGCAAAATAATTGGAATTTATTTTACATTATGTAGGGCTCGTATAGAAGCATAACACTTTTGGAGGACACAAACATTGCAATAATTACGGAGATCTTGTCAGAGAAGGATGCTAGTCAGAGAGGCTACATGGACAGAAGTGAATGCAACTATTAAGAAGGGGGTCAAAAACCGATAGCAGTTACAAGTTTGTGGTCATAGTTGAGCAAGGAAAATTGTATGCAACGGGAAATTCATTATAACCCTGAAGAATACAAACGGAAGGCAGAAATAGGAGTCGGCTTCACTCGATAGATGTCTACTTTGTTTTTTTTCTTTCGTTTTTTTAAAGCAAAGTGGCAAAGGCACCATATAAATATATATAAATAGAAATATACCGAATTCAAGAGCTCATTAGGAAAAGAATCCGGAAAAAAAACCCCAATTCATAGCCGATATAAAAGAGCAGATCAATATCAATTACATTTACATTGACAAGAAAGATTCCTAGGCAACAGCATAAAGCTCTTTATCCGCATCAATAATGTGTGCTAAATCTGGAAAATCTTTCACATGGATACTTAGTCTTGTGGAATCAAGATCAATGCCATCAGATCCCCATTTTGCTAAAAGATCAGCAACCAAATTTCCTTCTCTGTAAGTATGTGAAATGAGGCAAGAATCAAATGAGTCGATCAAATACCAAATTTTAGACATGATATATTTGATTCTCCAGTTAATGATTTGTCTCTTGATGCAAGCATTAATGATGAGAGTGGAATCACCTTCAATATGAATCACTTTTAATTCCAAGTTCTTGGCCAAAACCAAACCATAAAGTAATCCAAGTGCCTCTGCTGTATTGTTCGTGCTTGAGGGTAAAGAGAGACATTTGAATGCAAGAAGTTCACCCAACTGGTTTCGTAAACACATGCCACAACCAGCTTTTCCGAGATTGCCTCTCAAAGATCCATCGAAGTTCATTTTAATATAGCCATTGGTTAGAGGTAGCCACTTGATTTGAGATCTGTCAACATGGTTGTTTGGAGAAGAGGAGGCCATAAATGTGGTTCCATCTTTTAAGGATGGAGTTATCCCATTGGGTGAAGCTATAGTTGTTGATCTTATCTTTGACATGAGCATTGACCACTTCTAAAATTGACTTTTCTAAACCCTTAAGGACCAAATCTAAGGAATTGGTAACATTTCTAAATATTCATTTGTTACGTTCTCACCAAATTGCCCAAATGACAAGTGCAGGAGAACATTTCCAAATGCAAGCAAAGAAGGATTTCGAGAAGAGGATTGGCCAAGATTGAAACAATTCCCACAATGTGTATGGTAGGGGCATCGAAAGGTTAAGTTTTTGCATGACAAAATTCCAACGTTGTTGGGCAAAAGAACATTGAATAAATAAATGGTCTACATTTTCCACATCTTCACTGCATAAGACACATTGAAAAGGCTACGATATGTTAAGTTTTTGGAGCCTGTCGCTGGTTAAAATTCTTTTTCGAAGTGCAAGCCAAGCAAAGGAACTTGCCTTGGGCAAAACTATATTATTCCAGCAAAAAGAAAATGCACATTGTTTTGTTTCATGATGCTCCACCAGTTTCAAAGCTCGGTATCCAACTTTAATGGAGTATTCACCGTTTGAAGAAGGGGCCCAAATCAAAACATCATTTTCACTATTCAAGAATATCTTTCTTGCAGTCATGACTTTGAACAAATGTTGTTTGTGACTATAAGAAATTGGTAAAATAAAGGGATCTTTCCAAAAGACTTTACTAGAGAATCTTTCAACAGCCAGGACATAGTCTATCAAAAATTCACCCCAATTGTCTTTGATTATGTGAATAACATCTCTCAAATCATTATCATAAGATAATGGAGGAAAACTATGCCAGGAATCCTCCCAAAATTTCACTGATTCACCATTATGCACCTCCCAGGAGACAAAGTTTGTAATGATATCCCTTGAAGATATCAGAAAGTTCCACATGGCTGAACCATTTGGGGGATCAACAACAATTATAATTCTATTAGAATCCATAGAGTCTAGATATTTTCCTTGAATAATCTTACACCATTTACTTTCGAGATTCCTCAGCATCCTCCAAACGAGCTTGGCACCAAAAGCGATGTTTCTCTTGCTCATGTCATGTAAACCAATACCACCGCTGTCTTTGTCATAAATCATTGTCTACTTTGTTAGAAGTGATAGTTCACCAATATAACTGAGAGGGGTGAGAGGTGAATTAGTTATATATCAATCTTAAACAATTCTTACTTTATCAACCAACATAAACAACAATCATAAAGAAATGCGCATACACACATACACTTTTTGACTTCATCAATTGTCAGTCTACTTCCTCTAGTTAACTGTGCAACCCTTCATTCCAAACATAAAGTGTTATATTGATCAAACTACAGAGACTATTTTCTTGATGCTCTATTTCTCTGCGATTCTCTATAAATCACTGATATCTTCCATACAATGTCAATTCAGGTTCTGTGCACTTGACCACATGTCAAATACATGTTGTAGTACCTTATGTTAACTATGTATGGATAGATATACAATGTGTTATCCTCAATTCACAAATCTCAGTCTGCTGCTCTGTCATACTTACTATGTTGTCATCAATGACAAAAAACACTATAAAAATGTTCTGCAAAGTTTTCCCATAGCATCAACATTCATGCTAACATTCTTCCCATACACAAATAATCCATATTTATTATATGACACCAGTTCAAACTCCCATACCAAGTATTGACAGTGAATGAATGATTAACTGAAGGCACACTCATAATGCATATGTTAAAAAGGATTGACCAATGCTATGTAGAGGTGCCAAGTGTAAGGAGAGTCATAGATAACAGTGGATTTTTGTGCAGTTAAAACATTCAATCCCAAGGGTCAAAGAAGATGTTGAAATCTTGGTGAAGTTGATAAATTAAAAAGAATAGGAGTAGAGGAGCTACCATCACGGGAAATAACAGAAGCAATTGAACAACTACAAAGGGAAATTACAATTTTGTTGGAAAAGAGAAGACTACATCATAGAGATGTTTTAGTGTCAAGAACACCTCGTTATTAGTGGTTCATGTTGAGAGTCTTGCACTTGTGCAAGATGAACTTGAGATAGAGGTGCATGGACCTCTAGTAGGAAAGGCATGTGATCTTAAGGGAAAGCCCACAAAGGTAATTGAAGGATTTTGTCGAAAGAATGGAACTTCAATAAGTGATATTTTTAGAAAAAGAGAAGGAAAGATTGAGTATGTTTATGCTCATATAAAGGAAGTAACAAGACATGCCATACATGTTCTAGCGGAAGATATTCCTGTTATTTTATCAGGACTTTCATTTCCAAAGTCAATGCAGTAGAACACTAAGACTTATTTTAGTAGACCAATAAGATGAATTATGGCTTTGCATGGTGATGTAGTGATTCCATTTACCTATGCAGGCATCTTGCGTGGATGATTATCACATGGTCTCCAAATGTCTTCATAGCATATTATTGAGGTTAGATTACTTGTTTAACATAACTAGATGGTGTCATGCATGGTGCAAAACTTTATTGTGATAAGTTTGTGATGTTACAAGGTTGGGAACTAGCTTTGAATTGATGAGAGTATGTTAGAAATATGATAGTTGATTCTACCTTAACTGCATAAAAACTGTTGTTAGGGACTTACAAAATTGGGTACAAGAAAGGGCAAGGTCAATAGTTTTATGATTCTAGGAACTTTGACTTGACATTGCTTTAAAGTTGTTGAGTACAATTGCCCAAGTATCAAAACTTGCATGTTTTCCATCTACAACCAATTTGGGAGCTCCATTGATAGAGGTCTTTTAAGTAAATTGAACTTGTAAATCCCTGAAGAAGAAAGAGTGAAATCGGGGCAAGGAGTTCAAATTTCATTTCCAAAATTCTAAGAATTTACAAAGGAGCATTTGGCTTTATGAGACAGGTAGCAAACTTAAACAATGGGAAAAGAATTGGATAAAATAGGAATGGTATTATGAAGCCACAAGAGTAGTTAACCTAGAATTTTGAATCCGATATTAGAGCAAAAATACTCGACATTTATGGAGAGTATAAATAACTTCCTACCTAAATTCAGAATGATTATCATTCAGTGATTACATTGATTTTCATGTAGAGCAGAAAAATAAGACTGATGTGGCAAAAAGAAAGTATTTGGAATTGGTTTAGGATCTCCTTGCAAAATACCAATGCAAAGGTGTGTATGAAGAATTTCCAGTAGATCAAAATCATCAAACAAAGGGTCTTCAAAAAGAAGATACAGTCAACTACCATTGATTTGCAGCCTTGTCATGATTACATAAAAGGTGTTACATAGGGTGCAAGTTTCTTTGTTGGTGATTTGGAGGTTAGCTTTGATAAGAAGGTTGATGAGGTCGGTTGCACATGAGGTAATAACATATTGGAATCTTTTTATGATGAACCATATATTTCTAATGCCCATGACATGAATTCAGAGGAACAATCCAAGATGATATTGCAAGACAATGAACGACCTCAACATGACAATAATGAAATGCATACCTTAAGGAATCAGCTAAAGGTTAGTAATGACATGGTTGTGGCATTGTTGGTACATTATGACATCACTCACAAGATGGTTAAGGATATCTACAAGAAGGTTCAAAAGGGAATGTAAGAATATTGGTTTGTTTTTGATTTGCAAGTGATCAAAACAACTCTTGAAACTATGAAATTAGATTATTTATATTTTCTTTCCGATAGGGATAACATTCCTAATGTTTCTGAAATACATGTTTATCAATTGAAAAAAGAAAGGAATGGGATTATGGAGCTCAAGAAGGAGCTTAAGTATACTCAGGAGGCATTAGATGATGTTCAAATTTCTCTTTAGGAAGTAGAAAATCAAATTAGGATCACGAATCACTCTCGGAAGCATGAGGGTAAAGAGGAGGAGATTTTTTAAGAAGTAATTGATGAAATTGATAGCATTTAGTAGATGTATGACTTGGATAGCTTCCCCAAACAATCAAACACTAAAATTTTAGATCACATTCAACTTGTAGATAACCCTTTGTTTGAAATAGATGCTGAATGGACTTCTGATAATCCCCTTTTTAAGATAAACAAGGACACTCCTTTTGATTATAATGATGAAGATGATTCTGATTTCAGGATATGGAATCTTGGTATAATTCCTAATAGTGAATATGGGTCATCGGATGGGGTTAGTGATTTGACTACTGTTGTTGGTCATTGGATTAGTCCAAATATGGTTTCCTATTTCACCCCATACAGGAACTAGATGGATTTCCTACATCAGCCTTCAAATAGATTTTGGTGGAGTATTGACAAGAGTTATGTTTCAATTGCAAGGACCAATTTTTCAACTTCAACCTTACTCATAGTACCTATGTACCAAAAAGTTCTCTAGATTGATGATTGATGATGACAATATAGTATTTGATACACCCATGGTGTTATTTTTAGTTTTTAACTGGCTTGTTTCTTACACCGTCTATTTAGGTCAGGTTGTCACCATCTACTAGGTTATTCATAGTTCATTAATACATTTCTACCTTATCATATCAGATGGTTATGACAACAAGGTTTGGGATCTGACTATTGATAGCAAGAATCTATGGCTTATTGAGGAGTTGGTTATAGTTCTGCTCAGTTTGAGACTAGATGTGAGGATAGTCAGAGTTGTATAGGCTACAGGTATAGTGATATTTCATAGATTTATATGCGATCTAGGAATTTGGTTGATGGATGGGTTGTAGAGTGACACCCTGTTTCATAGTGTGGCTAAAATTGTTTATAGATTGGGCTATATAGCTACCTACAAATTTGTATGGGATCCTGGTACTAATTGCATGAGGACAAGCAATTTTAAGGAGGGGAGATTCGTAATGTCCCCTTTTTGGGACATTAAAAATATTAAAAGACACATTTATATGATATTAAATTTGACTATGAAAGAGTGGACTCTTATTATAAAATGTCAATTTAATATTCAAAATGGGCTAAAGATGACAATGAGAGATAAGACAAAAAGCTAGGAGGGCAGTCGAAGGGTCACAGCTATGGGAATAAAAGGAGAAGAGACTCCTTCATGTGGGAGGCTTGATTTATGATTTAGATTTTAGTTTCTCTCTTGTGAGAGTATTTGGAAAGCTTCAACTTTTAACTAGTGTGAGGATGTAGCCCCTTGTGCTAGCAGATAGTGGACGCAAATTCAGTGTCTGGGGAGACATCACTTCAGGCATTTCATATGTGCTTACAAATTCTTCTCTTAGTGTTCTAGTCTAATTGTTAAACTATGTTTAAGATTGGATTTTTACTGTTGGTTATTGTATTGTTGTTGTCTAATGCAATAACATGTTTTAAGGAGCTATTTAAGAGTTTATTGGTTTATATATTACTAGTTTGTAATGCATTTCCATGTGCTTGAATACTGCATCTTATTTTGAGAAAGAATAGGTTTATATATATATATATATATATATATATATATATATATATATATAGAGAGAGAGAGAGAGAGAGAGAGAGAGAGAGAGAGAGAGAGAGAGAGAGAGAGAGAGAGAGAGAGAGAGAGAGAGAATTGAGTAAATATCTGGTGTGGGATATTTCATTATTATAGAAAGGTTAAAAGCTAGAGTATCAAATTGGAAAGAAAGGTGGTTATCATTTGCGGGTAGATAAACACTAGTTAAAACAATACTTGCGATAATTCCCAATTACTTTTTAGTTGTTCTTCAAGCTCCAAAGTCAATCATAAAACATATGGAGAAGATAAACAATAATTTTTATGGAATGATAATTTAGATGGTAAGAGGACTCCTCTCATGTCTATTAAAGGACTCTCCATGGATAAGCTCATGGGAGGGATTGGTCTTCATGACAGGTTCATCATTGTAATATTTCATTTTGGGCAAAACTTGTTTGGCAGGTCTATATAATAAACCAAACCTTCCTTGGTGAAATTGATGCATGCCAAATATCTTGACTCTAATTCCCCCACTAGAATCTTTTATATTGCTAATCCTCCTAAGGGATCTACAATGTGGAATTTTTTAGTGGATACAAGAGGATTTATTACAAAGTACATCTCTTGGGAAGTTCATAATGTGGAGGATGTTCTATTTTGGTTAGATTCACGGAATGGCTTCATCCCTTTATATACCATGGAAGAATTTGCTGATGTGTATGAAGTTATAACTGAATGTTGGGGTCCAATTTTTTTACATAATATTGATGTTATTCACATAATATTAGGAAAGGTAATTTGGAGGGACCCAATAGCGTCACCCATAGATGATCTCAAAAAGGATTTAATTAGGGGGATGTTGAACACAAATGGTTTTTATATCAAGGCAACAAGATAAAATCATTTGGCTTTCCTCTTCTTCAATAATTTACTAAATTTCTCAAAGAAGCAATTTGAATTTTGATTCATACTAGGTATATATTTTTTGTTGGAATTATTGTATTCCCCCTAGAGCATGATGATTTACTTGGTTATCCATGAAGCAGAGGATTCTAACAAGTAACAGACTTATTAGATTGAAATATGTGATATTCCTTTCAAATGTGTGTTATGTTCTCATGAATATGAAATAGTGGATCATTTATTTGTACAATGCCCTTTTTCTCTAAGCTATTGGAAATATGCAATGGAAAGATTACATTGTTGTTTCCCATTACCCTTTACATTATGTGATCTTTTCTAGTCATGGACGACATTGTATTCAAGATCAATGCTTGCAGTTTTGTGGAAGATCATTCTAGCTATTGTAATTTGGACAATATGGTGGTAAAGGAAGAAGAGAATATTCCACAAACAAGTCTCATCATTAGATATAGTCAAGAAGACCATTATTTCTTCAATTTGTGAAAGAGTCAATTCATACATTAAGAAGCATATGGGCAATAGTTCTCTTCTTGGAATAATGATATGTTGAAAGAATAGGTAGATACTAAATTTCCAACAAATCACTGCAAAATACAAAGAATAAAATTAATTGATAAGAAGACAAATGGATAAAACCACCTTTGCAATTTTTTAAGCTCAATTTTGATAGGGCTTCTTGAGGTAATCTTGGTCTCTCAAGTGTAGGAATCTGTATAAGGGATAGCTCTTGGATATTGATGGGAGCCAAGGCTATATCTCTTCTGATAGGAACTAATAATCAAGTGGAAGCATTTATAGTTTACCATGGAATAATATTTGTGTTATCTATTAATGTTGATTGAATTTATATTGAAATTTGAGGGAGACTCCCAGCTAATTATATACACTATTTTAAAAAAGGGAATGTAGAAATAAGAAATTGGAGTATACACTTTAAAGTTGTTTGAGATTATTGGATATATTTTCACATTACATTATTTCTCATGTATATCAAGAGGGCAATATAGCAGTTGACCAGTTAGCTAACTATGCAATTGACACTAGGGATGAGTGCATTGATCTGATAGTATCAAATAACTTGAGGACTTATCAAAGTTTTATGATATAGTCGACATTGAAAGCTGGAATTAGTTGATATGTTACCAATTAAATATTAGTGTATGTTATATTGCATATTCACATGTCATAATTGGTTCATATTACTAACATTAACTATTGTAAGGTACAAGAGAAATATCCTTATGGGATCATGATTGAAGGAATAGTTGGAATTCAATAATGATATAGTTGGTTGACTAAAGAAGAGGTTTTTTAGCCAATTTGCTAATCTGCAATGAGCAACTAGATAGATTTAAGAAAAATTTCCACATGTGTGAGATTTGAATTGGTGTTAATGAATTGATTGGACATGACACCAATTCATCATTGTTTGCAATGATTTGTATTAAGGAAAGTTGGGGTTTGAGTTAGACGTGATGAGATACAAAGATTTCATGCATTATCACTTGAGATCACATCTAGAAAATAGCTTTTTTACACTAAATATGATGCACTCTAATTGAGATTACGACATCATAAAGTTTTTAATTTCCAAAGTTGGGGTATGGGGAGATTTTGAATTGATTTACATTCTAAAAAATTGGATTTTTTCACACAATTGGGAATGTGCAATAAAAGCTACTCTGCATGGAGGCCTTTGTGGCCTTTTACCATTATTCTAGGAAAATGATAGTGGAGCTTTTTTGTATATGTTGATAATACATAATAGAGAGGCTTCATACATTTTATAGTTATATCATTTGATTTTGAATGCTTATGCAATCATTTTTTGAAGTGGTATCTCTACCTTCCTTACTATAAAAACAATGAGCACATTAATGTCCTTTAGTTTTGTGTCTCATAGAACAATCCCCTCTTGTGCAAGCTACCTGGCTTGCTAGCATCACATTATTTCCCCCTTAAAAGTAGGGTCTTGTTTCCAATTCTTGATGGTCTAGACCTGCTAATTCAGCTTGTCTCTCATGATGATTTGGACAAGTACTTTAATTATAAGTGTTCTTAAGAACATTTATTGTGGAAGAGGTATTGAGTCCTATTTGTTTTCATGTTTTTTAGGGTAAGGTGACTCGGCCTTATCATGATTTACCATTTTATTTATTTATTCCTTTTTAGAAATATGTTAAATGAAGATAAAATCTTCCATAAGGATGGACTTGGAGAGGAAAACATAATTTTTTTTGTTTTCTTTGATTTATTCTCTTTACTTCATTTTTATGGCAAGAATTGTGCATAAAGGAAGTTTCTAAAATAATTTATAGATGCATTGAATGTCAATACTTTAGAAATTGTTTCCTCTTGTATGAAAACTCTACAATTGCAAGGCATTGCTGTAGAGAATTAATGAGACAAAGAAAAGAGCATTGTTATGATGTTAGAATTATTCTGGATTGTGATATCACTCCCGATTAGTCATGGAGAGTTGTGACTTTGGAGATTGTATTATCTCTTCATTGATGATAATAGAATTGAGTCGAGCTTTGGAGTGGTGGGTTTTTTTCCTGAAAAGGTTTCCCACATATATTTGGTGTTTATATGTATAATCCATTTACTATATTTGTTTATTTAGTTTGTAATAGTTTAAGGTTTTGTGACATAAATTTCAACATCTTCTTTCTTGTTAGATTTAGCATTTGGAAGCATTTCCGCACTTAGGCTTCCTTTCAATCAGCATTGGTATCAGATCCTAGACATCTTTGTTATTGTTGTTGGGTAGACGATATTGTTTTTGTTGATCTAGTTTTAGTCGGAGTTTTGCAAAGGAGTTATTTTTCATAATCTTATTGTAGGTTAAATATGACAGTCACATCTAGTAGAGTTGAGATGGATAAGTTTAATGGAAAAAATTTAAAATGAAGGAAATGCTTGTAGATATAGATTTGAATAGAAGAAAATATGTGTAGGGGTGTTTGAGATAGAATCTAATATGAATATGAGGGAGAATATAGGATCTATCCTTAACCCAAATTCCCAAAAGGAATGATCCAAATTGATTAACCACAAGGAAATGATCAATGCACAAATAAATCAAATAATGGAGAATAGAAAGAAGAAGAAAATCCTATAATCTACTATATAAAGTAAGTACTTGAAACTTTGAATGAATAAAAGACAAATACTAACCTTAAAGTAGGGAATATGTGGAAAATGATGATTTTTGATGTCTATGCATGGTGTCGGGAAATTATGCAACCTGCTTTGGACTAGAAATGTCAAGACAGAGAAAACCCAAAAAAAATTTGTCCTTCCGAGGGTAGGTTAACCTTGACCCAGATAGTAGGGCACAATCTTACCCCAAAAAGTCGAGCTTGACCTGCACTTCTCTGACAAAAATCCTTGAAATGTAATTGAAATTTCAATATAAATAGACAAAGTAAATTGAACTATTTAGCTTGCTTATGTTGAAATCCTTGTGGAGGATACAAATCCTTGAGTCCACAAGTACGAATGCTCCAAATGAATGTAGAAATAAGTGTAGGATGTCTCAAATCAACAACATTAAATCTTCAACACCAATCTTGAATGGATCTTTGCATAGGAAGAGGTTTGGATGAATATGGATGGAGAAATCTTCTAGAAGAGGGCTCCATAGAGATTGAATCCTTCAATAGCTAACAATGGACTTCCTTGAATTGGATCTTGAATACTTGATAATGGATTGTTTGATATAATATTCTTATCTTATGCCCTTAGATAGTAGATCTTCACTTCATAGAATAATGGATGCACCATATAATGGTTCATAGAAAGTGTATGTCAAAATGAGGGAAGAAGGCTTCAGTATAAAGAGATCTAGGGCACAAACTTTGAGAGAAGGCCAACATTGGAGAATTAAACCCAATTAAAATTAACCCCTATGAATGGACCTACATTAAATGCAATTTAAAAGTTTACCATTTTGAAACCCAAAACAGTCGATTCAGAAGTGGGCAAATGAAACTTTCTCAAGCCTGATATCCCAAAACTCCTAGAACTTGAAAATTGGACCTAGGGTCAAGGATGAGGTCGATCCTACCTTAGGTTAGGGTCAAGGTCATCCTTAACCTAGGTCAGGGTCGAGGTCAACCTTGAACCTTTAGGCCATCCTTGACCTAGAAAGTCAAAGTCTTCAGTTTCATAGATAAAGTTGTCAAAAAGAGGCTGGAAATAGGGAGAGAGAAGTAGAATAGGAGAAACAACTAGATCCATGCAAAGACCTATTCAAGGCTCTTGACATGAACCCAAACCACTTACTCAAAGGTCTAAATGATCTTAACATGGAAGTGCTTCCATTTTAAGATGATATATTAAGCCCCCACTTTAGAGTATGGACTCAATACAAACTCTCGGTAAAGTAGATTATAATAAAAATACAATCTTATTAAAATCAAAGGGACAAAGAGATCCTCAAGCCCCTAGAGACTCAAGTCTTCATCAACTCCAAGATCACAATAAGAGACATCTCTAAAAAAAAGAGAAAGAGAGAAAGAGTGTAATTATCTCACCCAATGAGAACTTATGTCCCATTGTGAACCACACAAAGAAATAACACAACTGAAAAGATGGAACTGAACCACCTAGTGAATGTGGCTACTCACTAGTTGATCCATCAAGGATTTACCCTCAAGAATATCCTATTCTATAAGAGTAAAACCAAAAAAGAAAAATAGATCCAATCTTAAGGACACCTTTGACCTTAAGGGATTTTAAAAAATTGAAACTGAAGGGATCAAGAGATCCTAAAATATAAATATATGCTTTAGGGATTAATCACTAATCCAAAAAGGGAGAAAAGGTATCTTGAAAAATTATATATGTGTATTTAAAAGTGTGTGTGTGCAATAGGTGAACAAATCATTTAACCCCATGTTAAATTCATTGCTAACACTTTAACAGGAGGAATGGCTTTAACGAAAACATAAACAACTCCACTAATTACATTTCCACTATGAGATGACCCCAGATGAAGACAAATCAAGGGAACACAAAAGGGATCTACTTACTATGGGGTCAGCATGATCATAAGATAATATATATAATATTATTGCAAATGAATTGACATCATCCCCCAAAGAAGGTAGAACTACAATCACAAAGGAGGAAAGATCACATAAAAGATATGAAGAAGAATCTCTTTGGACCATGACCTAGAGACCAAAAAGAATCAATGCTATCAAGTTACAGATGCAAGAAAATTACACAAGGAAATATTTACAAACAATAGCATAGGTAAATATAACATGAAACAACATATGAAAGAATAGAGATACACATAGAGGAATAGTACAATAGGTTTGATTCCTTTATCACCTTGCACCAATAGAGTGACAAAGATTGTATAAAAGAATCTAACAACATGTAGCAAACACATCATAGGAGAAACACAATACAATAGACATATGAAGGGCTAGCCTATTAAGTGCACCACCTACTCTCCTCATCTCGTTTTATAGCATTTGGGGAAGGTGGGTTTCTCGCAAGTGGGAGTATATCCAACATACTAGGAATGATAGCCAGTTCCAAATAAGGATCCTTTTGGGAATCGCAATGTTTGATACTAGGTGTGATTGTCAATCATGAGGAAATCATTGAGGTAAATCAATGTCAATATCAATAGTTTCATATTCATCATTAATATTATCATTATCATCAAGATTATCATCTTCATCTAGATTAGTCAAAATAGGATCTAAGATATGAGTGGAATCATTAAAATCATGCATCTTAACATCATTATTAGCAATAAATTCTTCTAACACATCATGCATAGTTGTATCCAAAGAAGGTAAAGAGTTTTGAAGAACATAATTACAAGCTTTAGCTTGGGCATGATGCTTCTTATGATCTTCATTAGCAGATTGATTATGTTTTGTCTTATTTGAAATGTGTTGAGAACTAGGAGGAGTAATTATTGGATCCTTCACAAGTTATATAGGAGGATTAATAGGATTATCAATAGACAAAGAAGCAATAGGAGGAACTTAATTAACAGATTTAGAAGCCATAGATAAAGGAGGTATGGAAGTGTAGGCAAAAAACAATGATTAAGATCCATAGAAGGTCAACTTAACTCAAGAATATTATGATGCTTATAAGCTTGATATGAATGGAAAAGATGATAGGGTCAAGAAGGAAATGAATTAGGTAATGAAGGCCAAAAGAAGTCAAGTGTAGCACAATCTCTGGGCCTAGAAGTGTGATACAAACTATGATTAACTATCTTCACTTCTTCATCATGAAAAAATTTAAGATGTTTATTAATAGGTGAAGTAACAACATGCATGGCATTTAACCATGACAAACCAAGCTTAACTTAAAATTGATCAGAAGTAGGAACAACAACAAAGGTAGTGTTCACAATTTTTCCACAAAGTTCAATCAATAAATTAATAGAACCAAATGATGGATAAAGAAAACCATTACAAGTTTGAATCCACACATCAGATTTATCATAAAAATTGCATTGCAGTATTTTCATAAAAATATTTTATTCAATAACAACATTAGCTAAGGATGTAGGATCAACTAGATAACCACGAGTAGGTATTCAAAAAACCCTAGCAATAATATAAAGGGGACCATCAAGAGCTTTAATTGTCTCAGAATCATTGAAGGTAATCAAAAGTTCCCAAGGTCTTTTATTCTTAGGTTGTTGTCAAGGTTTAGGTTGAGGCTTCAATTTAGGCTTAGGTTATAGTTGAGATTGAAATGAAACTTGAGATTGAAGTTGAGGTTGAGGCTGAGGTGGAGATACAGATTGTGAACAACATGCTCCACTTGATTAACAACATGATTAAGATCATCCATCTTCAAATCATACACAATATCCATAGAAGATGGTTGAGCAATAGTATTAGTATCATGTGTAGGTAAAGGAAATCTATAGATTTGAAGATTTTGATTAGGAGGAGAAACATATTTATTCCCACTACCATCAAAATTATCAACAGATAAAGCATTAGAGTCTTAAATCCTAAACCTTATGTTTTAAAGAATAACTTTTCTTAGTATCATGACCATTCTAATGATGATGTTGACAAAAAGATTTAGGGTCAAAGGATTTAGATGCAATTGTAGTAGGTAAAAGAGGTTGAATATGAGGTAAAGTAATCATATTAGAAGTTAACAACCTAGTCATAATAGAATGTAAAGATTCAGAATGAGGAGTAAACATACAATTTAATCAAAAAGCAATGGATGCAAAAGTGGCATTGTGAGATGCAACAACAACTTGATTAGAAAATGCATTTTCTTGTTTGTTCATCTTGACATAGTTATTGAATTTTTGAAATTTATTTGGATTAAGAGTAGCATCACTATTATCAACAGAAACATGAGCCATTGGATTGTTACTCTCAAATGATGAAGCACTACACAAAGTTGTTAAAAAGAGGTAAATTTAGTAAGCACAATCTTATCTCTAATATCCTTTTGCAAATTTAAAATAAGCATATGTTGAATATTAATATCAAGAATAGGATATAAAATTTGAGCATGTAAATGCTTAAATCTACCAATAAATTTAGCCAATTTTTCCTTAGAACTTTGTTTACAATGCATCAAATCAGTCAAAGACACTTGCGGACCAATGTTGTTTTGAAATCATCTAATAAAAGCATTGGAAAGTTGTGGAAATGAATCAATAGAATAAGGAGGCAAGGAAAAAAACCATTGTAAGTCATGTAAAGTTCTACCAGACAACTTAGCTAATTTTTTTTTTTCATGAGAATAATCACTACAAAGGATTTGAAATGTTTTAACATGATAAACATGGTCTCCCTTATCATTGTAATTCTCAAGATGAGGCATATTGGCTTGCTAAGGAACAAAAGTACGAATGATATCTTGAGACAAAGGACTTCCCATGGCACAAGTAGGAATACTAAACTTGTTTTGAGTCAAGGATGCAAGTTGTTCTTGTAAAGATGATATAGTTTGAGCCAAATAGATAAGTGTTGAATCATTAGAGGAAATAGGAGGAATAACAACATTAGAGACACTATGTTGTTGGAATTACAATGGGAAAGGTAAACTCTAAGGGGGGGGAGGGGGGTGAATCAGTGCTTCAAACTTTTACCTATAAAAAAATTCACCACACATCCATCTCACAATTTAACAAGTAAACTGAAATACCATATAAAGCATATACATCTAAAGTTTGTAAACAAGTAAGCATTCACACATATATGACACAAGATATGATTACCTAGAAACCCTTAATGAGAAGGTAAAATTGGGGTGGAAATGACACCCACAAATCTTCACTACTATAGTAATAAATTGTATCTAATGAAGGTTACAATGTCTGATCATAAAACATGATCTACCCTATGAAAGGTATGCCCTATTAAAAGCTTACAAAGACTGTTGGGTATTACCCTATTAAAGGATTTTCAACACTCTATTAGAAGTGTTCTTGATTAAAGGACTTCAACTCACAACTAAGTAAGCACCTTGTTAGAGGATTTTGATATAACTTGTTAGGACTACTCTGTTAAAAGATTTAACTGATTCACCTATTAGAACAACTCAACAATGATCCTTTGATTAGAAATCTATTGCTTGATGTCAAATCACCTCTATATTGATGTATACTTCATCCTTTTTTATCATATGTCTCTTAGTTGTCCACTATTCTCTTTCTCTATTCTCCTTTAACTAATTTTGCAATGTAACTCAAATCATAATACCTTAGTCACCATGAATGTTCTATTTGTGCATACAAAATCTCTCCTTCTCTCTCTAATTCTTATTAGAACAATCAGGGTTGTCCTCCTTAAGAAGACCTAAGTGACTTAGGATTAGGTGTGAATCAACAGTTGTGATTCACCCATATTGCCACTTAAATATTCCCTTTTTATGATTGGATGCATGTAATACATAGGAATTCTCACTTAAGATTTTTCCTTATCAACAAAACATAATAAATCAATCCTTAAGTCAGCTCAAAAATAGTTTACATAGTAGTTTGTGCCAATACAAACAACTATGTCAAAACTTTATTACTCAGCATCTGAAGTCCCTATTGCTCGACACTAATTGTGACTTCAATGTTGTCACTCGGCATCTGAATGACTTGGCATGCACTGCTTGTTCAGCAGCTAAATCACTCAACACATTCTATTTGCTTGGCACTTGAATTACTGAGTACATGACTGACTTGACACTCACTATTTACTTGATGTGCTCTAACTTTCATGTTGTGCTTCACATATGTTACTTGTTCAACATGAACTAAGTAAATGACTTAAGTGTATAGACACTCACTTGTCAAAACCAATATGAGATTAACAATCTCCCCCTTTGACATTAGTGTCAAAAACACTTTGTCATGCATTAATGATCTTATCCTTGTCTTCTATACAAAATCTCAAAATATAAAAAAAATTTCAATACATGACTTATACCTAAAATTTTCATAACTCCCCCTGAGTTGAATGTTTAGTGTGATATTCTGTATCAAAATTTTTCTCCCGCTGAGTAGATTTGTATCAACTGACTCTTTCTGTGTGCCTATCTAAACTGATGTTTACATGTTGTTCTCTTACTCCCTCTTTGTTCTTTTTTCTCTTACTCCCCCTTGGTTATAGATATCTCTTTGCTCTCCTTGCTCCCCCATTATTCTTAATCCCCATTTTTGACACTGATGTTGATGGGTTATACACTAATAGTGTATTTGTCCAAAAAAGACTTATGAACCTCAAGTATAATCTCAAGAGATGCATCCCAATTATCACAAGCTACCTCCAAAGACTTGATTTGGATTGCCATCTAAACAAAAAAGTGTACTAAGTCATCTAATGTAGAAAGATTGGGATATTTATTCATAAGTGTTTCTACATAGCCTAGTTACTTGTGTAATATCTGCATGTGAGGAGTCAATGTCAGCTAGACTCTAATCAATTTAGCCCTTATGTTGGCTTCATCTGCTTGTAATGATGCTAACTGACTCTAGGATCACAAAAGGTTCCTAAAATGTTTTTCACTTTGAGTTGGAGACTTGGAAGGTGGCACTAGATGACTATACATGTTTCTCCAAACTCAGGATGTGATTCCTTACTTCTTGTGTGAAGAGCATAGGATTACACAGTTTGGTGTACAAAGAGAAAATGTTCTCTAGTACCTTCTTCACACTTTCTATCTTGGTTGCTAGCTCAACCTATGTCAGTGCAATAGCACTTGATATCTTCTCATTTACCTTGTTTTAAAACTTTGTTTCAAACCATTCTAGTAATTTTACATTAGTATCCAGGTCTATGTCACTAACTCTTCCACTATATCAGTTAATTGTTTAATGACAAACTTGATTTCATCTAGAGTTCATAGATTGAATGCATCTAGGAAAATCTCTTTGATGTCAATCAAAGCTTGCTTCTGCCTATGCTCCCTTTTGAGCAATTCTCAATTTTTCTTCCTTGCTAGGGCCTCCTGTAATATACTCATATGCTCAATTGTGATTGTTTCCAAATCAAATTTAGGAAATATAATCTCTTCATCTAGGCTAACATCTCCAAAAGTAATTACCTCTTCTTCCTTAGATGAGCTAGGACTTAGCCTTGAGAATTGCAATGGTGTAGCATATGTGCTCAGCCTCTAAAGAACTTGACTAGAAAGAGTACCAAATTTTGGTAATATCACCAATGTTTGAATAGCTAGTAGCTCCTTTCTCTTGGGTGTAAAACTTGACTCTTCAGCCTTGTCCTTTTCTTCCTCTATAGTTTTAGTTGCACCTTGATTGTGTGATAGAGATATAGGTGTATCTACTTGACCTATTTGGCCTTGAGTGCCATCATTTTCTTGTGTTTCTATCTTGTCTTCTCCAATGTTCTCATCCTTTTCTTTTTCAGTTTCTAGTATATTTACTAAGATTGGAGTGTCTTGCAAATGTGTAATGATAGTAAAACTTTCTATTTTCTTCCTTTGATATACCACTATAGGTTGTGAAGGTTGTACACTTGTGACTTGAGGAGTGATTATAGATGTTTCTTGTTTTTTCACTTCCTCCCTTGCAGTTATTGTTTCTATCTTTTGAATTTAATCTACACTCACTAGTATAGGGTTGTCACATAGTTTGGCCTAGAGAGTGGACTGGACAAGTATCCTTTTCAAATCATCCTCTATAAGGGGATTGATTTTCTGAGCAATAGTCTCATAAACATCCTTTATTTTGACAATTTTAGTATTTACACTTGTCTCATGTGGAGGGTTGGCACTCAACATTTGTGTGTCTTGTATACTCTATTCTATTTTCTTCTCTTCCTTAGCTGGTGCCTAGTTTTCAATATTGATATCTATGCCTCTCTTAATTGTGCCTTGTTCAGTATCATCTTCATCCTCTCCTCCCTCAATAGGCTTTTGGTCATCTTTTCTAGATGTTGAAAATCCATATGTTATCTTCCACATTTGTTTGGACTTCTATACAACATCCTCTATATTGTTTTGGAATATGTTGATTGCCCTATATTTTGGCACAAATATCATAGCATACTTCTTAATGGCTTTAGAAATTTCAGCTTTACTAAGTTTTGGCATAACTTGAGCAAGGATTGACTCCCTAATTTATTTTTTAGTGTCTAAACAATAATGTCATTTTTGCTCAACTCTATCATATAGAATTTTAGGTATGGAGTTGGCAAGTTCTAGAGTAGTCTTTTTAAATATAGCCATCATGGCATATACTACCTCTTCAACTTGGTTCTTCTCAATCTCCCCAAGATTTTCAAACTCAATGTGAGAGAATCCTAATAAATCAGTACTGTTCCTAATGTTCTCATATAAATTGTCTGTTGTGATCTGATTCAATCTTCTCTTCACCAGGTTTAGCTTGAGCAACATACTTCCTCCTCGGTCTCTTCTGTGCTTCAGCTTCCTTCTCTTTAGGCTTGGCTACTTCTTTAGCCCTTTTTTGTAGTGACTCTAGTGTTGGCCCTTGTTGTAGGTATTGTAGGTTTCGGTTGATTAAGTTTAGCAACCTTCTTTGGTTTTTTCACTTCTTGAATCTTTTCTTTTCTCTTTTTCTTCTCTATAGTTGTAGGTGCTTCACCAGCTTCTTCTTCTTCAACACCTTCTGCGATTTCTAGTTCATCTTCTTGTTGATCTTCTCCCTGACCTTTTGTCAATGCCAGTGGTGCTTTAGCTTGTGTTTCCTCTTCTTTGTCATCATCTTCCTCCTCTTCTTCTTCCTTGGCTCCTTCACCAAATTTTTCTTTTAATTTCTTTACAAATGTGTTCTTTTTCCTGATCACTGAAGTAGTTTTCAATTCCATAGTGATATCTAATTTGGCTAAGTCATAATTTCCAAATGCTTTGGCTTCCTTATCCACTTCTTCTACAAGTAATGTTGTGATTGCTGTAATCACCTAAAAATGGTCATCTAGACTATTAGCCCCCTTTTCAACATTTTGGCTAAATTAATTTAATCATTTATCTAGACCAAATTGCTAATAATCAATTTATTTGATTATAACCTATAGTTTGACTATGTTATCCTAAGTTCATTATTTGATTAAAAGAACATGTCCCCTTTTAATTAAATAAAAGACCCCATTCTTCTAACCCACTTAAAGTGCACACATAAAGTCCTTTTTCTATTTTGCAATTAAAAGAAAAGGCTTTGTGACTTTTGTCTTATATGACAAGTCAACTTATATTCTATTGGTTGATTTGTGTGTGCACATGGATCATTCCTCTTTTCAAATTCCATCGTTGATCATCCACCATCTTCATCTTGATCTCTACCGTCCATACATCTTTAAAAGGGAGAGAGCTTTCCCCCTCAATCAATCCTCATTTTGAATATTGTTATGCTGCAAGTTTTCTAACAGGTTTCTTTGGAGCTTTGTGGAGAACTTCTATTTCTTGTCTACATTCTCTCATACCATAGCATCTTAGCTTAGCTTTCATTTTTACATGTAGCTTAATCTCACATAGCTTAATAATGGTATTGTAACACTCTCATACATGTTTTAGCATAGCTGCATTTTGCATTATCATCCTAGTTTAATTTTTATTTGCATTGCATTCTTGAGGAACTCCTTGAGACATTTGCATTCTTGCATCTTGTCTTTGGAACCTCCCATTGCATGGTTTACTAGAAAGAAGAGTATCTCTAAGGCTCATCTGAGAGCTTTCTTATTCTTGAAATATACTCTCTTGCACTCCATGGATAGGGAGCTCTAAGCCGGCATCCGAACATTCCAACTCATGGAATCGTTTGGATAGAAGGGTTTAGAGTGGGACACTTTCGAGTGTACATTTTTGGCGCCCACCGTGGGGCTTGAATCAAGTTCTAGCTCCATTTGCTTTCATTTTTTATCTCTAGTTTTTTTACTGCAGCATATTGGATCTAATCAAATTCTTTTGTAGAATTATCACTTTGGTTTTAAGGCCAACCCATAAGTAAATTGGTTTGAAGGCCAAAAATTTAGTTGGTTTAAAGATTTGATCATATCTTTTAAACCTCTTAGAGTTTGGTTCTGAAAATTTTTTTAAAAGTTGGTTATATGCTCAAAATATCTCAGTCCGATTTTCAGAGCATTTTGACGTGATTTTCGGAAGTTATGAGTTTTTCTTTATTTTTCATAAAAAGCTATTTTTGATCGCAAATCAGCGCATTTTTTTAGAAAAACTTACATTTTCAGAAAGATTTTTGAATTCTAATGGGGGTTCTTTCTTTGTATTTTGAATTTTGAGATCGTATTAATGATCAAAAACTCAATTTGATAAATTTGGCCTGTTTTGACAAAATCAATCTCTAGGGAGAAAATGAAGAGATTTTTTCAAATTTCTTGCATTTTTGGAAAGCTCTCTGATTTTTAACAGGGGTATCTTCTTTTCATTTTCATTTTTGGATAAGAAATCATAGCAAAAAAGTCCAATCTTGTTGACTAGGTCAAAACCAAAGAGTAAAAATGAAAGCATTTGTGATTAACTTGCACTTTCTTTGCATGTACTTGGTTGGAAGATAAATTAGATTTTTGAAGCAACTCACCACTTTTTATTGCAGATTTTTATGTTATTTCACACTAACTTTTGTTGTTAACAAGTTGTGATTTCAGGTTGCCATCCTTGTGAAAAAAATTGAAACATTGCATAAAAAGAATGCATGTCAAAGCTTCAAATGCACAAGGGCTACTAACGATTGTTTGCAGGGCTGCCCAATGCATAAAAACTCAATTTTTCTTGTTCTTTACTTTTACATGTGCGGCACATACTAGTTTTTTATTTTTAGGCACATTAAAACTTACAATTGGGATCTTTTGGTGATAGGAGAGTATGCTCTTCACCCTTGTGGTGAATCAGAAATCTTGACTTACCATTTGGTTTCAAGAGTAAGAGGCAACTAAATCTTCTTGGCATGTTTGGGAGAAAATGATTGGAATAGGAGAGTATACTCTTCACCCTTGTGGTGAATCAAAAATCTTGACTTCCAAAAGTTGATCCACTCTTTGTGTAGTTTAGAATCCTTTAGAGGGCCTGCTCTCGGACAACCTGAGAGGAACGACCCAAGTGGGGACAAGCCGATTACCTGGCTCTTCCAACCCACTATAAACTCAAGGCTACCAAGGACACAAAACTTTGGTAGACATAGTGTTTGTCTTTGCCTAGTGTGATTGCTTATGGGATTTCGACCATAGGGAGATCACTAGGCAAGAATGCTTAAGGTACTCTTGTGATCGCGAGATCGGTTACTCATCGCAAGGTGAGGTGTCCCATAATTGGGAGCAAGAGGAACACTATGAACGGAAGCCCTATCTAAACACCCTAAGTTAATAACTACCCTTTTTAGCCACTCAACTTCTTGGTGCAAGGATTGATCCTAGTGGATTACCCGGATCACCCCAAGATTTTACACTCACCATATGTGTTCCCTTGGTTATGCTTATGGCATTTCCATGACAAGGCCAATATCCCTTGTGGGAAACCACTTGGTGTAAGGCAAAGGAGCATCAAGCATGGGTCAAGTTGTTGAGTAATGAACATTGTCCTTTAGGTAGATATTGCTTGATGTGTTCTCAAATGTGGTAGACCTGTGGAAATCTTTGGAACATACACATGATGATAGTTATACAACTTTCTTTTAAGACCTCACATATGCTTGTATCATGCAAGGTTGCTTTGTCCCTTGCTTGATTGTTTGAAGACTACTCCATGTGTCACTATCTTGCTTGGAAAGAAATTAATTTTGAACATCAAACTTGTTATGCTATCAACTATTGTCAAACTTTGTCAACCAAGTCAAAACATCAAATGCAAACATTTTCTTGTGTTGCTTGCTAAGGGGAGTCTCATCATTTGACTTTGATTTTCTATGTCTCTAGTTTTTGAACATGCTTAAAGTGGCTCTTTGGTCTTAGTGCTCTTGGTCTTTTTGTCTTCATGGTCTATGTTTGCTTGCTAGTTATCCTTTTGCTGAAATGGTTTCCTTGATTTCTTGACTACACTCTTGGGTTGGAGAGTTGTTCACTTGTCACCCTGCTTGCTCTATCTATTTGGCTATTTGGGCATCTTGCCTAGCTATTGACTTGAGTCATTCATGTCATAAGTTTCTTGGACATATTGTTTGACAAGTCACTTTAATCTCTCTCTGCTATCTTGACAAGTGAACACTCTACCTCCTATAGTTTCAACATCAAGTTATCTTCTAGACTATTTTATGCTTGGCTTTGCATCTAAAACTATGGGATCTAAACCTTGTGCTACCAAACTTCAACTGAATCTAGATGATCATGATATCCTCCATGTCACTAAAGAGTTTCAAGATCTATATGCACAATACAAAGAACTAGAAGAGACAAATGATCTTTCTTACCTTCATCTCTCTAAGTGCATGATAGAAATGAAGTCTAAACTTGAGAAAAGGTTGGAGGAGAAGATTGCATCATTACATGAATCTTCCTTAAGGTCTTTACATGCATGTGAGTCACCTTCTTTGAGGTCATCCTCTTCTTCTAGGTCTACATGCTCTACTTCAAGACATCAAATGTCTTCATCTTCTAGATCTAAAGACCTTTGTAGAGAACAAGCACTTGAACCTATGACAAAATTTCATGATGGACCTATCTTTGATGAAGATAATGATGAAGACATGAATGCATTCTATTCACTTGAGAAACAACCAAAGGACTCTAGACATACTTTTGAGAGAAATTTTACTCCTGTGGGGAATTCTTATGATGACATTTTGAGAACACTTCTTGACACCAAGCTCATCATGTTGCCTAAGTCTAGCTCATATGGAAACCCATTCTTGGATACCTATTGTGCCTATCATCGATCTAATGACCATGCTACTTCTGATTGTATAGAGCTGAAACATAAAATCCAAGATCTCATTGATGATGAGATTATTGATCTTGGAACCTCTAGTGACTCATGTGCTGAGGATACTTCTCTTGAGCAAGATCATATTAATGAACCTATGTCTAGTGATGGTTTCTTTGATACCTCCACTTCTTCCAACACTCATGCATCTCCCAACACTTCAAAGCTTTCCAACATGCCTCCATCAAACAAAAAACCTAGTGCTTTCCATATGCAATATGTGTACCCTCAAGGGCTACCTCTAAAAGAAACTCAAGCTAACCTTCACTTGGCTGCAAACCTTTTCCATGCTACTAATCCTAAATATCCTCAACCTTTATGCACTACTATGCCTAATCCAAGCACTACTCCATTCACTCTTCATTCTCCCTTGTCCTTAGAAGTGGCTCCATGTCAAGAGGACTCTCAAAAAGAAAAATCTATAAATGTCAAGAAAGATCAAGATCAAGCACCCTTTCATCTCATTCAAGATTTTCCCATTCCATATCCTATATCTTGTCCACCTCCTAAGTATGATGAAGATATCACTTCCATTATCTCCCTTGAGCTTAGTGAAAATTATGAGAAAAGTTCTCTTCATATGCTATCCAAAGCTACTTGTCAAGATCAAAGCATCCCCTCATGTTCTACTTCTACATATCCACTTCAAAATTGTGCTCAAGCCTCAAGTGCTACTATTAAAAATGTTGTTCCTATCAAAGGTACTCATGAGTCTATTGATGGCTTTGACTATGTTGTTCACTCTAAAGATGTTGATATCCCTTCTCACTATCCATTTGCATCTTCTAAATCTATCCTTGGTCCTTATCCATCTAAGCTAAAGCATTCAAACCTTCCATCCATATTGGGGCCTTATGTTCCTCCATCTCCTACATTCACTCATAGCTCATTCCCTAGCTCTCCTCTATTACCTCAAGATCAACAAAGACACTCATCCTTGATGACTTTTCACCCATCTATACATCTAAACCAGTCATATCATCCTTATTCATCCACAAATCCCAAGTCCTTTAGAAGTGAGAATAAAAATAAGAATCCATTCAAAAAGAAAGATCACTATGTCCCATCTAATCGACATGTGAATGCTAAGAAGGAGAATGCACAAAAGAGACTGCAAAGGTCCACTGTTAAGAGAGCTAAATCAAAGCAAATGTGGGTTCCTAAACCCATTATTGAAGAAATGTGTTTTGAAGTATCCAAAGGAAAATCTAAAGCTATATGGATTCCCAAGTCTCTTTTAAAAGACTTGAATATTGAAAATACTTCAAAGTTGACATTCAAGCTTCCAAAGGCTTTGATTCCATCTTCTTCCAAAAATCTTCCTAAAATTATTCCAAAGCCTTCCACTCCACTTTTTTCCAAATCTCTTCTACCACCTCATACATCTAAACCTCAAGCTACTTCATCCATGATTCCTCCATTGTTCCAACACCCTTCAAGGTGTGTGTCAATGTTGATCTTGTCCAATATTTCAGCTACCCTCATGAAATCCTCTAAAGCTTACACTTACTTTCTATACATGAACTATTATCCTCCATATATTCTTCCTACTACCATTTCTCTTTCATCACCCTATCAACATCTTTGAGCATACCTTTCTATGGTCTTGTCTTATCATGACTTATCTTTCCTATAGGAGCACTATCTACATTCAAACAACTTGAGCTCTTTGTAAAAATTCAAAAAAGAAATAAAAGAAAAAAGGCAAAAAAAAAAATGAAAAAAAATGAAAATGTGCCTTGGTGAGAACTACTTCTTGTGGCACCTTGGTAGCAAAAGTAAAGAGAAATAAATCCATCCTATGGTGAAAACTACTTCTTGTGGCACCTTGGATAAGTACCATGATGAAAACTTGGCAAACAGGCATCACGCGTAATTCTTCAATCATCCATCTATCCCCTCTTCTCTCTTTGATCTTGACAATGTTGAGCTATCTTTGCATATTGGTTATCTTATCCATGAGAGTTTCTATTGTGCTCTCCCATTCACTCATAGCCTCTATCTTGAGCTTTATTCTTATTGCTCTATCCCATTGCTATACTATCTAGTTGACCCCTTGGTCTTGATCATGATAAATAAAAATGGTTCTTAGGTCTCTTGACATGTCTACTCTTTTGGACTACATGCTTCATGCTATCTCACTTGTTGGCTTCACTGCTTATCCTACATGCTATCTTGCTCATTTCTTCCATTGCTTATCCAAAACATGCTTCATATGACTATTTCACCTCTTTCCCTAGCTTGGGTACTCTTGAGGAGTCAGTCCTTAAGGATCACTTTCACTTGCTTCATACTCTTTTTTTCATCCATCTTTGCTTATCCACTGGCTCATTGCTCCATCATATCCTATACCTTGCTAGACATTGGGAGAAAATGATGTGATCTTGCTTGAGAACTAGTGATATCTAAAATCTTCTAAAAAATTCCAAAAAAAATCATATACGATGCTGAAAAAATCCTAAAAATCAGAAAATGTCTTGAAAAAATGATCATCTTAGTGAAAACCTAGAAATAGGCACTTTGATGTATCACCAAAAAAATCAAAAATTGAAAAAAGTCCTGAAAAATAAA
This sequence comes from Cupressus sempervirens, assembly GCA_028749045.1. Classification (NCBI taxonomy): domain Eukaryota; kingdom Viridiplantae; phylum Streptophyta; class Pinopsida; order Cupressales; family Cupressaceae; genus Cupressus; species Cupressus sempervirens. Next base: position 315,158,192 of record CM053790.1, on the reverse strand, counting down.
TTTGTCAAGTGGTGAAAACCTGGAAACAAGCACTACTTGAAACCCTTGCACCTATGTCTGTCAGTCTCAATCACCTACTTTGCTACACATTTCCTAGCTTGGAATTGTTTCTTGTCCTCATCTTGGGGGCATAACTACTTAGCCTATTGAGGTATTCTTGTGCATTAGGGTTTCTTTGACAACTCACAAAATAGTGTTTCTCAACACTTCCCCCACCTTGACATCAAGTGTTTTTCAACACTTTACAGATAGTTTACCTACAGTCTCCGATGTCGCGATATTTCTCACTATCAGAATCAAGTCTTGAAGGAATGGCCAAGTGACTTGCACACACACACTTTAACACTTAAATGACTAATCTATGCTAATATTTATCTACTTTGTGTGATGTCTATGATGATTTCTTTGCCATGTGTTCCCTCCCTAATAGTCTTTCGAGGATGTCATTGACTAGAAGACTGGGGGCATGGGGCATGTCTTCTTGATTTTTGCTTGTGGGTATACTTTGTTTGTCTATAGTGTTGTAAGCATTCGTGCTTGTCCTATTCAACACTTTGACTTATAAATGTATCATCCTTGACTGTTGTGCAAGACCTCACTCAGGGTTATCTTGGTGCTTATGCCTTGGTACAAGTATGATCTTGCTAAATTAAACTTAGAGAATCTAATCATGTAGTTATCTTGACTTACATGTCTCTGATTCTTAGATTGGATTTCCACATACCTATCTGATATCGATCATATTCATATCCTCATAGTTATACTAGTGATGGTTGTATGATCTCATGATGTCCCTAATAAATTCTCAATGATGAAATTAAGAGTCTAAATGTTATGCGCTTCTTGCTGGTAAACCACTTTGCATATTAGCTTGCATTTTAGGTTCATTTTCTAGCTTAGTCTTGCATTCTTGCATATGGGGAGAGCTCTCTCTTCATCTTTTTGTGGACATATCAGCTAACTCCTTTCATATATTTCTTTACTTTCTTCTTGTTCATGTCTTTTCACCTTCTTAATCTTTCACTTCATCTCTTTTCTATCTTGTCATCACATTATATAAAGTTTTGACCTCTTAAATAATTTTGATGTCCTAGATTCATTTTCGAGATCGAAATCCAAATTCGAGTTCATCTTGATGGTCAAAATTGTCTTTTAAAATTCTACTTTCTTCTAAGCAGTTAGCTGACCTTTTGAGGTCTAATCTCTGAATCATCACTAGGGCATCTTCATTTCTTCATGTCTTCATCATTTCCATACTTCATATCTACTTAAATTCACTATTTCATGTCTAAAATCACCTTTCTACTCATTTCGACCTTATTTTTATGCTATATCCTTCAAGGTCAACTCTAGTCAAACTGGGGCATTTTATCAATTTTTTTATATAGTCATTCTTGGGTTCTAATCATCTATCTGTCATCTTGGACATTGCTATATTCTAATTTTCTCATTTCTAGCCAGTTTTTGCATCCCCTTACCTCATTTCAATTTCGATCCCGAGGGGGCATAAATACTCTATCACTGCTTAGGAGCATTTGTTTGATCTTCTCACTTGCTCTCACTCTATCTGCTTTTCTAAGTGTTAGTATTCTTCTTGAATTCTAACATCATCTCTTCCTAGTGTTCAGTACTACTGCTATCAGGCTGTGCATTCAGGACTTGCTATCTATTTCTGCATTTCACTCTTCGGAATTAGACATCTATATCTATCATCGCCTACTTGGCTTCGATTTTCTTTGACATAATGTGTTCCCAGATCAATCACACATTAGTCAAAGAGGGGCAAATGTAATCACCTAAAAATGGTCATCTAGACTATTAGCCCCCTTTTCAACATTTTGGCTAAATTAATTTAATCATTTATCTAGACCAAATTGCTAATAATCAATTTATTTGATTATAACCTATAGTTTGACTATGTTATCCTAAGTTCATTATTTGATTAAAAGAACATGTCCCCTTTTAATTAAATAAAAGACCCCATTCTTCTAACCCACTTAAAGTGCACACATAAAGTCCTTTTTCTATTTTGCAATTAAAAGAAAAGGCTTTGTGACTTTTGTCTTATATGACAAGTCAACTTATATTCTATTGGTTGATTTGTGTGTGCACATGGATCATTCCTCTTTTCAAATTCCACCGTTGATCATCCACCATCTTCATCTTGATCTCTACCGTCCATACATCTTTAAAAGGGAGAGAGCTTTCCCCCTCAATCAATCCTCATTTTGAATATTGTTATGCTGCAGGTTTTTTAACAGGTTTCTTTGGAGCTTTGTGGAGAACTTCTATTTCTTGTCTACATTCTCTCATACCATAGCATCTTAGCTTAGCTTTCATTTTTACATGTAGCTTAATCTCACATAGCTTAATAATGGTATTGTAACACTCTCATACATGTTTTAGCATAGCTGCATTTTGCATTATCATCCTAGTTTAATTTTCATTTGCATTGCATTCTTGAGGAACTCCTTGAGACATTTGCATTCTTGCATCTTGTCTTTGGAACCTCCCATTGCATGGTTTACTAGCAAGAAGAGTATCTCTAAGGCTCATCTGAGAGCTTTCTTATTCTTGAAATATACTCTCTTGCACTCCATGGATAGAGAGCTCTAAGCCGGCATCCGAACATTCCAACTCATGGAATCGTTTGGATAGAAGGGTTTAGAGTGGGACACTTTCGAGTGTACAATTGCTACAAAGGCCTCATCAAAATTTATTTTATATCCTAATGGCCTTAGCATCACCCTGAGAATTTCTACTTGTACATATGTGAAATCAGTATCAACTAGGAAGTAAACATCATCAAAATGTTTCTCCACTAGTGGAACTGGTATTCTTAATCTTTTCTTCATAGATTATTTGAAACCTTCAAAATAACTTGACATGATAGATTCAAAGTTATCACCTAGTTGCTCAATAAATTCACTTGTCTAAACTGCAATAGATCTATTCACCTTCCATGCAACCTTACCAAATGTAGGAAATGTATTCTGCACATGAAAGAAAATACATACAAGAATAGATCCAAATTTACACTATGCGCTTTTGGTCTTCCTTATAGCTCCCAAATTCTCAATCAATTGTTGCAACTACAACTTGGAAAGATCATAAGTATGATCCTTCATCACAATTTTGTAACCCACATCAACTACAATGCAGGGTACACTATTTAATCTACTAGATTGATAAAACTTGTGTTCTATGACCCTCACTACAAAATTTATTAGAGGATCTATGATAGTATCAATTTTCATTCCTCCTTTATTCCACATAGCCCCAGTATTCTTTTCAATTATTTCCTTTGCTTCACTTCTCATGGTCTTTGGTTGATCTAGTGTTGGATACCCTATTACTCCATGAACAATATTCTTAGTTCTTTTTACTAGCCCATTCTCTAACCATAGAGAGTTGTCATGAATTCTACTCAAAACAATTCTTATCCACTTTGTCTTGAATACGTTGGGGAAATCTAGGTCATGAGGTAACCCTTTCTACTTGACAATCTTAAACTCTTCCTTCAATGCTCCATTTTGACATGGTTTCCCATATATTTCCCCGATTTCCATATCTTCTACACTTCCAATTTTGCATGTGTAACAATTCCTAACATCTTGAATCATCAAGACTTTTGGTGGTATCATGGATAATGCAATAGAGGGATCTTGTTTGTAAGTTATATCTAGGATAGCCTTAGAAGTAGGTTGTTTGATTCATTAGTTATCAATTGAGCATTTAAAACCTATTTTCCCTCTATGCCTTTGGCTGCTAAAGAACTAGATGCCATTACACAGAACTAGGATTTACAAAATTTAAAACTGCATAGCTCAGCACACGAGAAATACCTTTGTGAATCCTACTAGAATGATGTCAAACAACCTATTAAATCTCCTACAAATGCTCAAATCAAATTCTCTAGATCACCTTTAGCTCTTCATGCTCTTCTTTAAATTCAAATGATGTCAAATGAACAAAAATTGATCAAACAACCCTTAAAACATTGCATTTAATGCTAAGTGCTTACATAATTGTAAGCTCGACTTCAATTGAATTTTTGGCTCACTTAACATCCATGTGTTTTTCCATATGCTCAACAACAACTATGAGCTCAACCTTAACTAACAAATTTTGTTAGCTTGGCATCCACTAACATTTCACTTGGAAACCATATGAAACTTTTCATGCTTGACAGTAGCATGAAAACTAACCAAACTTAAAAGTTTATTCTTGATTCCTAACAACACTTTGCATCTTTATTCATGCATAGGTAATATTTTCAAAACCAAATCCTTGGAACAGATGTATGGTATATCTTTTAAATATTAGTCCCACATACCTTTTGATTGCTTAATTTGATGAGGTGTGATCACCTGACCCATTGGGTGAAATGATCCTATCTACACTTGATGTGCTGCAATCTTCCTTTCTCTTCCATGTCTTGTTCATCTCATCTTTGAAATTTTCAATATTTGCCTTTCCTTTTCCTTTGTTGAACTCACAACTTGGTGCTTTTGACCTTGTTGGACACTATCAACTTATGTGACCAGTATTTAAACAAATAAAACATGTGGTTTGACTCAACCACCTTTTGCAATCACTTTAAAAATGTGTTCTAATACAATTCTCAGAAATATGTCCATACTGTTGATAGTAGTGATAACTATACTTTTTATTATAATCCTAATCATAAAAATTTCCATTGTTCTTTACCTTTGTCTACTTGTTTGATGATAACTTGGGTTTGGATTTGCATTCAAAAGCTCTATATCCATACTTCTGATAGTTATAAAAATATCCTTCAAATTTTTGAGTGTGCATGGTCTTGGTTTTGCATTCATGTGTCTAATGACCTTGTTTGTTGCACTTATAGCAGTGACCCATGTTCTTTTTCTTCACATTCTAATTTATAGTCTTACTTATACCAACATTAGTAGTATTTCCTATCTTACCACAATTATGACAAGTAGGTTTGGAGTTCTTACCTTTGTTACTTCTTTCTTTAGAACTTTTGGATGATTCTCCTTCTTTAGTACTAGTGTATCCTAGTCCAGATGTATCATTGTTAGATCTAGGAGTACTCATCAACTATTTTAAGTACTTGATGTCTTCACTAGGTTTATTAAAACTTTTAACAAACTCCTTTTCCTTTTTTATATCATTGCTCAACTATTCATTCTACAACTTCAATGTTGTGATCCCAATGTCTTCACTATTTATTTCATGATTATCAATCATGACATGATTCATTGTTTCCAATTAAATGTGAGAAATCCTATTTATTTTTTATGATTTCTCTTCTTATCTGTTGGTCAAAACTCTTTTGTCATCTTTAATCATGAATTTTTTTCCATAGCTTTCTTTTTATATTTGGTCACCTCACATAGTAATATGACTTGTGATTCTTGATCTATCTTAAGATTTTTGATCTCTTCAGCTAGGGTTGTGTTCTTTTCCATTAGATCTACAACTGCTGCATAAAATTTATTGGTGTTTCCATTTGCAAATAGTTTAGTAGTGTCCATCTCTTGATATTGTGTGTCATTCTCCTCAATAGCAATTTCCTTCCTTCTTCTCAATGATCTCTTTAGATCTTCTCTTGGTTCATTCAACTAATGTAGAATGAGTTGTATTTCAATCTCCTGGTTCTTAATAATCTTTCCTAGCTTGTAGACTTCTATTTCCAAGATCTTTCCTTAGAGTTGCAAAGCTTTTTTTCAGAGAACCATGCTCTAATACCAATTTTTGGAATTACAATAGTAAAGTTAAAATTTGAGATGAGGGGGGGTGAGGGGGTTGAATCAGTGTTTCAAACTTTTACCCATAAAAACATTCACTATACATCCATCTCACAATTTAACAAGTAAGTTGAAATACCATATAAAACATATACATCTAAAGTGTGTAAACAAGGAAGCATTCACACATATATGACACAAGATATGATTACCCAGAATCCCTCCAATTAGAAGGTAAAATAGGAGTGGGGATGACACCCATAAATCTTCACTATTGTATTAATAAAGTGTATCTAATGAAGGTTATAATGTTTGATCATAAAACATGATCTACCCTATGAAAGGTTTGCCTTGTTAAAAGCTTACAAAGACTGTTAGGTCTTACCCTATTAAAGAATTTCAACACCCCATTAGAAGTGTGCCTAATTAAAGGACTTCAACTCACAATTAAGTAAGCACCTTGTTAGAGGATTTTAATATAGCCTGTTAGGACTACTCTATTAGGAGATTTAATTGATTCACCTATTAGAAAGTCTCAACAATGATCTTGTAATTAGCACTTTGTTTCTTAATGTCAGATCACCTCTATACTAATGTGTACTTGATCCTTTTTTATTAGATGTCTCTCTGTTGTCCACTGTTTCTTTCCTATGTTATCCTTTAATTGATTCTATAATGTAACATCATAATACCTTAGTCACCATGAATGTCCTATTTACACATACAAAATCTCCCGTTCTCTCTCTAATTCTTCTTAGAATATTTAGGGTTTTTCCTCCTTAAGAAGACCTAGGCAACCTAGGATTAGGTATGAATCAATGGCTGCAATTCACCCATATTGCCGCTTAAACATTCCATTTTTTTGATTGGATGCATGTAATACATATGAGTTCTCACATAAGATTCATCCTTATCAACAAAAGATCATAAAACAATTCTTAATTCAGCTAAAAAATGGTTTACATAGTAGTTTGTACAAATACAAACAACAATGTCAAACTTGTGTTACTTGACATTTAAAGTCCTTAGTGATTGGCACTAATTATGACTTCAATGGTATCATTTAACATCTAAATGACTTGGCATGCACTACTTGCTCGACAATTGAATCACTCAGCACATACTATCTACTTGACTCTTGAATGACTCGGCGCATGAGTGACTTGGCACCCATTGTTTACTTGACATATGTTACTTGTTTGGCATGAACTAAGTAAATGACTTAAGTGTATAGATACTCACTTGTCAAAACCAATCTGAGATTAACATAGTGTAGGAAACTACAAGAATGGAAGTCACAATTAGAGGAACACTTGGAACCATAGTTGGTAGAGGATTATAATAAGTAAAAGGAACATTATGATAAGAAGGTTGGGATGTAGGAAGGGACATAGGAGGAACACTCATAGGAATAGAGGGAATCATCATAGTGACCAAAGGAGGAGTATGTTTAGGAACACTAGGTAGAATAATAGAAGAAGGTTCTACACCAGTGATAGGAGGAATCAACCCTAAATTTTGAGCTTCTTGACATAAAGTTTTAACATTTGAATGCACAAGGGGAGTAATACCATGCATTAGGTTAACACCTTGATCACTATTACAAAGAACTTTCTGAAGAGCCTTTATAGCTTGAATATAATCTTGATTATGATTTTCTTGAATAAGCCAATTACCCATTTTATCAAGTTTAGTTGAAAGTTTTTGGACTTGTTCAGGAGGAACTCTTAAATCATCATCCTCATCATGAGATGAGTGAGATGAGTTTTGCTCCATGATAGGATTAGAATTAGGAAGAAGCAAATTCTCATTCCTAAGGAAAGGAGAAGAAAACTCAGGATCAAAGGTACCCATAAGTCTGCAACTTTGTCTAACCAGAAGATTAGAAGTAGGACTAGACGTAATAAAGCTCATAAACATATACAATGCAAATGAACTAAACTAAGAAAATATAAAACATGAATTTTTTTAAATTTTGAAAGAGATTTTGAATTTTAATTTTTTTTTTTAAAATATAAATGCAAGAAATCTAATTAGCATGCAAGATTTAACATAAAAGACAAATCTAACACCAACAAGATAAGATAAAAGGAAATCTAACACCTCAAAATACAATAGGGCATCTAATTCCACAAAAGAAAAGAGGGTAAGCATGTTAGGCTCACCAAAATGAATAGAAAGAGATATGTGTAGGGGTGTATGAGATAGAATGGAATATAAATATGAGGAGGAATATAGGATCTATCCTTAACCCAAATTTCCAAAAGGAAATTGATCAATGCACAAATGAATCAAACAATGCAGAGTAGGAAGAAGGGAGGAAATCTTATAATCTACTATAGAAAGTAAGTACTTGAAACCTTGAATAAGTAAAAGAAAAATACTAACATCAAAGTAGGGAAAATCTAGAAAATGCTGATTTTTGATGTCTATGCATAGTTTTGGGAAATTCTACAACCTGCTCCGGATTGGAAATGTTGGGATAGAGAAAACCCATAAAAATTTTGTCCTTCCAAGGGTAGGTCAACCTTGAACTAGATAGTGAGGCACAATCTTACCCCAAAATTCAACTTTGACCTACACTGCTCTGATGAAGATTTTGCTTGTGGATCCTAGAAGTTTGGTGAAAAGGGTATCTAAATTTGCACTCCAATTCATTTTCTTGTACCTATACCTACAAGAAAAATGTTTTCCTTGGTCAAACCCTAGTTTGGAATCAACCTTGAAATGTAATTGAAATTGCAATATAAAGAAGAAAAGTAAATGGAACTAATCACCTTGCTTATGTTGAAATCCTTGTAGATGATTTGAATCCTTGAATCCACAACTACAGATGCTCCAAATGAATATAGAAATGAATGGAGGATGTCTCAAATCAATGACATTAGCTATTCAACACAAATCTTGAATGGAGATTTGCATAGCAAGAGGCTTGGATGAATATGGATGGAGAAATCTTCAACAAGAGGGCTCCATAGAGATTGAATCCTTCAATAGCCACTAGTAAATTTGGACCTATTTTTTGACACTCGAAGGTTGAAAGTTTGATGCTTCCATGTCAAAATATAATGTCACTAGAATTTCATCAAAAGTTTGATGCACTCCACAACTATTAATTTTTCAATAGGATATTCTGTCAAAATCATCCCCATTAATGCAACATGGTGGTGTTAGACTACTAGTTTGAAATGTCAAAATATTGATGAAATTTTTATATAATTTGATGAGTTTGTCATACTATCAATAGCAGGCCATGTCAAAATATTGACTTGCACTAGAGAATATTTGATGATCAACAATTGGATGTGTTGAAATATCAACAAATCCTAAAGATGATTTGATGGTCTTCTTTGACCCTCAATGGCATGCTACATTGAAATATTGACAACTGTCATAGTTTTTTATAATAATAAAAATTGAAAACCCATTCTATCAATTTCCACCTTTCAATCCACTACTCCTTGCAAACAATAGTCTTAGATACAATGGTAAAATAGCTTCAAATGATATTGTATTCTACAAGCAGTAATAGTCAATATCTAATGAAAGACATCACACACACTCATCATAGTTGAGAGACCCATAAATATTTGCACACACTTCTCAAATGCCAAATGCTAGAACCTCTACTTGATTGTTAGTGGTATCCCAAAAGTAGATAACCCTTAGAATCCAAAATAGCATAGCCTACACCTTTAGTCCTTGGATTTCCACATGAAGTACCATCATAATTCAATCTGAAAAATTTACTCTTCAAATTTATAGCAATGGCTGATTTCATGGAATCTTGATTATAGATTTAACTTCATTATAGAAAGGAATCAAATAAGGAAAAATCATTATATATGTTTTACTATCTTGTACTTGAAATAATATGGATTTAAAAAGTAAGGTTGACAACTAAACATGATTCATAAGAAAGCAATTCAAATTATGATATCTCAAATAAATGGAATACAATGAAATTCATATCATTGTTAATTTGAATTGTAACAAGACATTTAAGCATCTCAAAAATAGAATTGATAACTATTCTCACCTCATTACTTAAAATATTGTAGTGGGACAATGAGTCACATTGAGGTCCTCTTCCAATAGTAAGCAATGTGTTGAAAAAATTGGTTGATTAAAATAGTCTTTGGGTGAGCACTAGCTTTGAGCAAGTAAGAAGTGGTGAGATAGTGAAAAAAGATGCAAATAATTTGGCTTTGGTGTCAGCCTTCCCTAAAAAAACAAAGTTGCAAAGGTGTAAGTTGCATATAAATACAACTCCCCATCTCATTTCAAAGTCCTGTCACTATTAGCTCCTACAAGAAAATTGAATTAAGCATATTCAAATTAGTTGAGCACCTAAAAGAAAATCCATTAAGCATATTCAAATCAATTGAGCAGAAGAACAAAATTATTTGAAAGAATTTTTTTAAAATAACCTGTATCTTGAACTTAGAACCTTTATCAAGACCATCAATAGTTTTTCCATCAAGTTCTTTGATTTCTTTATCAAGGTCCTGTTTCAAAATAGATGATACCCGTTCAACAAAGAACCATTTAGAAGAAAAGGCTTGGCAAAATATGGAAGATTTGTTGAGCTTCATTACCTTTGCTAAAAAGACTTGAGTTCCTACAATTTTATCGTCCTAGCTAAATATATTCACATTTTCCTTAGCACCCAACATATGGCCATTTACTTGAATGTAGTTAAGATAAGATTCATTTATAGTGGCTCTCTACAATCATGCTACTCCCAAAGTAATTTGTACTACATAAATTTAATGAATATATATCATGCATATTCCAATTTTTTTTTCTATTAGTTAATTTAGAAGGCTTATGGAAGCTTACATGATATCTAGAATAAGAGCAATAAAATGGGCAATTGTCAAACTATAATGAGCAATGCCCCTCTATATTTTTCAGCAAACTTGAAAGCATGTATGGCATTCAGTTAGTGTCCATGACTGCTTGGTATGACATGTGAAAGTGGATATTGTATCTATGGCAATGGGTGACAAGTATTAAGAATGGTGTCCTAACAATGCGAAGCAATACTATGTCAAGAATAAAGCTAACGAATGTGACCACATAAGAAAGACTAATAAAAATAAACTCTCCAAATGAGGAAAGGATGATTTTTTAAGACATGTAGATGGGAGAGGATCGATCCTTAGCTAATGTAGTAGCAATATTATAGAAATCAACCAAATTAGGAGAAAGCTCTTAATCCTATAGCTCAATGTCATCAATAGAAATGTTAGCAAACACATCTACCAAAGTGTTACCCTCATGATAAACATGCTTATTGCTACATCTTGAAATCATTGTAGATATGTCTGTTGTCACTTAGGTTTGCACCCTTGTCCAAAGCCTATGCATGAGGACAACCTAGTGAAACATGGAAACAACCTCCAAGCTGTGGGACTTGAACTGTGAGGTTGAGTCTCTGGAGAAGGCCGACTTCCTCTTACTATCAGGGTGCACCTAACTACTCTTGGAGGGGAAAAGGGAGAAGGAGAGCATGAAATAAATCTACCTAGCCTAATCTAAAGAGGCGATGCACCAAAATAGAGTGTTCAAACCAATCTATGCCCATATATGCACTATTGAACCAGAATGAAACTAAGGATATACACATTCAGACTTGCTTTAATCAAATAACCACATGCAGATCAAGATGATCAAGATGAATGTCACAAGGAAAGAAAGATTCACTTATATACCATTCACAAGCCAACAGAGATACAGTCATGTAGATTTCAGACTTTCACAAAACAATGGTGAAGGAAAAGAGTTCTTGCACTTTCATACTAATGGTTGAAGGAGATAAAATAGAGAATCATACAGTTCAGAGGCATAGGGGAATTTAAACTAGAATTGCAGAGCAATAGCAAAGAAAAGCCAGAGAAAGGTCTGACTGCAACAAAATCTACAAAAGTTGCCTTTATAGTTCAGGCATAACTGAGATCTCTTCCAGCTGAAGTGACTTCACAGCTACCTGCCATTAAGTTCTGTAGAGAACAATCAAGGGGAAATCTGATTTGGATGCGGATCCAGACACAATGATTTGGAACAGGGCCCTAAGAAGATAGAAATGGTGCCATAACTGCGCTCTGACTCGGTAGATGGATCAAAAGATGGGTGGTGGAGTGTTCTTCTCGTTCTGCATTCATTTCATGGTAGTTGGAATCGATCATGAAGATCAGATCACGCAACAAAATTGATTACCTTCATTTTTTGGTTTGTGAATCAGCAGAGTCAGCAAGTCAAACTGTTTCTGTAAGTAGGATGGACCACGTGGACCAACAGCCTTTTTTTATTTTGCCACCTCATGGAAGTCCTACATAGTTGATCATCTCTCTCATCACTAACCACGCCAACTCCTCAAACTCCAGCTGGGATGGTTACACTAACTGCCAGCCATTAACTGTCAACCTTGGCCAGGCCTGCAAGACATGTGTCACCAAGGCGCTATGTCGCTATGGTTAAAATTCTCATAGTTCTTCATAGCGAGATAGCACCCCTCGTTGATCTTTCTTAATTTGACAATCGTGGAGACTCGTCGTATTGTGCGCTTTACTTTTCAACTTTTGGGCCCGCAAAATGTTGTCAACACACCTGGTATATACCTGGCACAACCTGGCATCATCCTTGAGGTTCATGACATAACACGGGCCCATCTAACATGTGTCATTGAGGTGCTATGTCACTATGGTATATAGTGTGCAACTTTCAATAGCGCAATAACGCCAACCATCGATCTTCCTAAAATCTGACGATCGTGAAGACTCGTTGTAATACTATGCTTGTTCCTACTATGCTTGTTCCTACTCGGGACCATGATACCTGGCACCATCTCGACAACTGCACCACACTCGAATGACACCTGACAATCCTTGGCACACATACCTTGGCGAGACCTGGCCCCCTGATCCACGTGATGAAAGGGCGCTATGTCGCTATGGTTAAAATTCTCGCAGTTCTCCATAGCGCGATAGCGCCTGCTGTAGATCTGCCTTAGATCTATGGTGGTCCACAAAACTGTACAACTATGTCTCAAGCTGGCTGAATGGACCAATGAAAAAATGCCACTGTATTCTGACCCGTCTGACAACTACCACTGAGGATGAGATGTACTATCACTTTGAAGAAGGGCGGGCCCATTATGTCATCTATGTCATGCGTCGTCGAGGCGTTATGTCGCTATGGGTATCTATCATGCAACTTTCAATAGCGACATGATGCCAACTATGGATCAAATTCACATCTATGATGCTCAAACTCTTTGTAGGACTGCATACCTGGGACCCACCGACATGTGGCAGAAGGGCGCTATGTCGCTAATGGCGAGAAGCTCAAATTTTTTGATAATTCCATGGCACCCACAGTGGAACTAGAAAAACCCAGCACCAAAGAAACAATTGAGAAAAAGGGGACCCACTAGACACACGGCAAAAGGGTGCTATGTCGCTAATGTATCCACCATGCAACCTCCCATGGCGAGATAGCGCCAACCGTAGATATTCTTTAGATCTGACGATGGAAGACTTGTGAGCTGCAGAACATATTATAAGGTTTGATCAGGTATTTAAAATAATATTAACTCGACACACTAGTCGTTGGCATGTAAAACATTTAAAATTTGAATCTTGGCTGGGTGTAAAAAATGATAACATTTCTGGTGACTCACAGGGGATGCAAGCCTGCTATGCATAAGACCAGTGGCCTAAAGCGTCCATTGGGCTACAGAGTCAAAAAGATGTAGATTCTATCCATTATGAAACCCTAACCCTACTTCTGAGAGAAAAAACCTAGAAATCTCTGTCTCTGCAACTGGAACCAGAGACCAAAACTCCTTGCAATCTTCAAATTTTTGAAAACCTACTATCTCACAAAGAGACAACCCTGTGCTTGTGCACTTCTTGGAAAATAGGGAACAAAAAAGAACAGAACTAAACTAACTATATACATGGAACCCCAAACCTTGTCAGAAACATGGCTTAAGGTAAATCCCATTGACTGGGATGGGCAGAATCTCACCATCAGGCCTGCTTAACTAGAAAGCATTGGCCTGCTTGCAACTAATAATTAGATAAGGACCACTCCACAATGCATCAAGCTTTGAGTGTCTTCCTAGTTTTGCCCTATCTGCATCCCACTTCAGAACCAAATCTCCCTCCCTGAAGATCCTGACCCTAGCCTTCTTGTCAAAACTCCTCTTCACCTACTACTGGTGTGCCTCTAGGGTCTGCATGGCCTGATTTCTCTTTTCTTCTAGCTCCATTAGTTCTACCATTCTTATTTTCATGGCATCATCCTCAATCAACTCTAGCTGATGAGCTAGTTCCAGGGTTGGGAACTCCAATGAAATTGGAAGCCTTGCTTCTCTACCATATACCAACACAAATGGTGAATTCCCTATTGATCTTTTAGGTGTTATCCTGTCAGCCCATAGTGCAGTCTTCATTCTTTTATGCCAAAATCTCTGATTATCCTCTATTGTCCTTTTCATGATCTTGATTAGGTTCTTATTGGATGACTAGGCCAAACCATTACCCTGATGATAGTAAACTAAGGATGTGCTCATATAGATATTATGATCCACTGCCCATGCACAAATCTGAGCTCCAACAAAAGACTTGGCATTATCTGAAATAATGGTTGAAGGGGCACCAAACCTAGTCACAATTACATCAAGGAACTCAACAATTGAAGATTTTGTGGCATCCTTCAATGCCACTACCTCTGCCCACCTGGTAAAGTAATTTGTAGCAGCTAAAATCCATTTATGACTAGAAATAGAAGGAGGATTGATAGGGCCTATGAAATCCAACCCCCACTTAGTAAAAGGGTTATCCACCTGGATAGGATGGAGGGGAAGAGCTGCAAGTCTTTGTTTTCTAGATAAGAAGGCACATTTTTCACACTTCCTTACATACTTATGACAGTCATGGAACAAAGATGGCCAGTAATAACCAGCCCTCATGATCTTCATTGCAGTTGTTCTAGTCGAGAAGTGGCCACCATCAGGACCATCATGAAGTTCCTTGATCATTCTTTCAGCATGGTTTATATCAAGGCACCTTAATAGGGCTCCATTAAATTCTCTTCTAAAAAGGATATCATCAACTATGACATAAGGAATTGACTGTAGCCTATACCGTCTCTTTTTAGCTTTATCTAATCCTTGAGGGTATCCATTCCCTAATAAGAAATCCTTCATGTCATCCATCCAATTCCTTGGGCCATCATTTCTTGCTTCCTATTCTTCTGTTAATATCATGACAACTTCTTCATCAGGCTCTTGAGATGATAACATCTACTTACACAATCCTTTACCTCTTACTAGCTTAGTGACTTGGATATCGACATCATACTCCATCACTCTTGTAATCCAACTAGCTCTTTTCTCACTAATATCTTTGCTCAAAAGGAAACCCTTTACACTGGCATGGGGTACTAACAAATGAATCTTGTTATGGGACAAGAGGTGTCTGAATTTCCTTAAAGCTTTGATGACTGCAAGGGCTTGCTTCTCTACATAATTGTACCTATCTTCATACTCCTTAAGCCCTTCACTAAAGAAAGCTATTGGATATTCTTCATTCTTGTCATTTGTTTGAGTCAAGATAGCAAAAATGCTTGACTCACCACCTAAGGTATGAAGAATGAAATCCTTCTCAAATTTTGGGTTCATGAGAGTAGGGGCTAAGGCTATGGTTGTCTTGATCTCTTCAAAAATTTCCTTCCCTTCCTTGGTCCATGCAAAGACCATACCTTTCCTAAGCATAGCTGTAAGAGGTTTGACCATGGTAGCAAGATTTGGGATAAATCTTCTCACAAAATTTATCCTGCCTAGGAAACTTTGCAGCCCTTTCTTGTGTTTAGGAAGAGGGAGAGCAAGTATTGCTTTTGTCCTCTCTAGATCAATGGTTAAGCCATCCTTAGATACAATATGTCCTAATAATTTTCCTTGGTTAGTAGTAAAGACACACTTTCTTGGGTTAAGGGAAACCCCAAACTCTCTACATCTTAAGAATACCTGTCTGAGATGATGAAAATGATCATCTACATCCTTTGAATACATAGTGATATCATCAAGGTAAACTAAGACAAACTTGTCAATCAATTTCTTGAAGGCCATCTCCATTGCCTTTTGAAATGTAGCACTTGCATTGGTTAGCCCAAATGGCATCTTACAAAAAGCATAGGTACCCCATTTAGTGGTAAATGTAGTCTTGTACCTGTCAGACTCTTTAACCAACACTTGATTGTAACCAGAGAATCCATCAAGAAATGAGAATCTCTTTGAACCACTAACCTTGGAAAAAATTTACTCCATAGAAGGGAGAGGATGGTGATCTTTAAGGGAAGCTTGGTTAAGGTCCCTAAAGTCCACACACAATCTAATTTACCCATTCTTCTTCCTAACAGGGACAAGGTTTGCTACCCATGATGAGCGTTTGATAGGAAAAATTATGTGGGCCTCAATCAATTTGGATAGCTCTTTTCTCATTAATGGTTCAATCTTGGGATTCACTAGTCTTTGTTTTTGTCTTACTGGTTTTGCATCATCAACTAAATCTATGGTATGCTGAAATAACCTTGGGTCAAAACCCTTTAAGTCATCATATGTCCAAGCAAATATATCATTAAATTCCCAACATAGATGAATAAAATTTTTTTGTTCAATTTCAGAACATACCTTCCCCATGTTTAAGGATTTTCCATCAGCAACCATGACTGGAGTATGGTCACCCCCATCAACAGATAGGTTCATGGCCCTGCCCTTTGCTTAATCATCAGGATTAAAAGCACTCTCTAAAGTAATGAGACCTTTAGGCAGCTTGTTAGAACTAAGATGAATGATCTGATCACCATACTGATCTTGCAGTCTTGACTGATTTCTCTCTAAAAATTCTGCCTCATTCTGCAAGAAGCTGACAATTTGCTCATCAGACTCAAACACTTGCCAGTGGGTGTTATTTTCAGGGATGGCAAGCCTTACTACCACTCTGATTTGTTGCTTCTTCTCCTCCTCAAGATTCCCTAGCACATCGTAAGATGCACCTATTGCTGCAAGTCTATCAGCATGTCTATTTTCTTTTCTAGAGATGCTTTGGATGTTAAATGCATTGAAACCCTCAAGAAAATCCCAAACTCTATGTTTATAAGACTTGAGCAAACCATTTTTGGCAATATTCTGATTTCTCACTTGATTAACCGCCAAATCACTATCTCCATAGACCCTTAAGGCTTGAATTCCTCTTTTTTGAGCAAGTAAGAGACCTTGGATCAAGGATTCATACTCAGCCACATTATTGGTGCAACTAAATTGGAGCCTAAAGGAGAAGTAATACCTTGTTTGTATAGGCAAAATTAACATTACACCAGCTCCTAATCCATTTTTATTCCTTGATCCATCAAAGTACATACTCCATATCCCACTTTCATCTTCTTTAGCATCCACAAGATTGGGAACCAGGGCATCCTTTTCCAATATACAATATGTACTGAGACCTGTCTTGAGGATCTATGACATAGGGTCAAATTGATATGCGTCAGCCCACTCATCCAAGAAGAAATTAGGTATCTCTGCCAGGGGAGTGGTGGGCTCCTTCACTATGTCATTCTCATCCATCTCTAGAATAGGGCAATTCATGTTGATGGGGTTGGGGGTGTAAGATTCAGTATGATGGAGGGCTTGAGGCTCTACTCTGATTGAAGCATTGGCTCCATATCTAGTTTTAAAAGACATATATGACCAATCAGAAGATATGAAACCACCTATTTGGGTAGTAAAGTCTCTTGATAGACAGATGGCAAAATATGGCTTGACTTCAGCAATAGAGATATCTTGGGTTATAGTACAACTAGGGCATGCATGTAGGGCCATCTCCACATTCCTAAGGATCCCTATAGTCTTGACAATAATACCATCCAAATGTAATACATCCCTAACAATGGGCTCATATTTCATTCCCAAAGCATCATCAACACAACTAGGCATCACTGAACTACTGGCCCCTAAATCAATCATGCAATTATGGACTAGTTTGCCTCCTATAATTAGGGAAACATAGAATGAAGGAGGTATAACCCTTTTACTTATTTCTTCCTCCCTTGATGGTTGTACTAGGCTTGTGGCACTTTCCATGCTAGGTGTCTGATCCTTTGGTTCAATTCTTTCTAACTCTTCCTGCAACAACCTCCTTTGCATTGGTATAGTAGCAACAACATCCCACATGGAGATATTCACATTTGTCTTCTTCATTTTCTCTACCACACTAAATGGCATAGCAGATGTTTTGGTAGAAACCTTGGGGGATGCAACTATATGAGGTTGTGATGGGATGGCCTGAGGATCACTTGTATCATTTCTGCCATGGTTTTGCCTTTGCTGCTGAAAGACACTTGATTGATTATTTGCCGCTTGCTCATGAGGTACTGTACTCGAAGTTGAGGCCTAATTGGGATGAGGAGGGACAACATCTTCCATAGCTCTCCTTTTGCTTCTAGTGTTATGAGCAATGGAATCTTGATTTACATTACAATGCTCCTCCATCTAATGATTCATAAAAGAGCAATCACCTTGTCTTTGCATATCTGAGGCATCCTTAAATTGGTCCTCCTTGTATGCTTGTTTTGTTATAGGTTCTTGGACTGTCAAGGCCAAATAAGATTCAGCCTTCTGACACATACATTAGGCATAGGAATAGTTACAGGAGGGACAAAAATCTTGATCTTGAGCCATATTGTTTTGATGGACTATGGCCCTACTTTGGTTTACATTTGAGGTTGAAGCTTGGCCACCCTGCCTATTCTCATCAAAAGAATGGTTCTAATGATTAGGATTTGGAGGCCTACCACTATCCGGAGTTTGATATTGCAATTGATGAGGCTTACTACCTTGAGCTTGCTGTCTTTCTAAAGTCACCACTTTGTTGCTCACTTTCTGCATCATAGAGAAATTATCCTCCAGCCTTCTTCCTTGGTCTTCTAACTTCCTCCCTTGATCCTACAATCTTTTATCAAGGTTATTGTCTCTTTTGTCCATGTTCTGCATCATAGATTGCACCATCTCCTTGATTTTATCTATCCCATGTGAGGATGTGGAAGCTTGAGAGACTGGAGTAAGGGATTGTGATATAGAAGCTGTGGGAAGGGGAGCCATTGCTGGTTGATGATTTGGAACATCAGGGAAGAAAGGCATAGGAGGCCTTGGAGCTAACTTACCTCCTTGTATCAAGATGTTTTCTACCTTTATTGCTATGTCATAAGCGTTAGGCAAGGTATCTCCTCCCATAGTTTGGATTGTAGTGGCAATGTCGCTGTTAAAAGCTCTAAGGTAATGCAAGAAGGCATTACTAGGGGTAGGCTTCACTGAAGTAGGTATTCTATCCCATGTCTTTTGGAATCTATAGTTAAATTCAGTCATACATTCATGGGGGGCTCTTTTATAGTAGTCAACTGCTCTAAAAGTGACAAATAGTCACTCTTATCCTCAAAATGTTTACACAATCCTGCTCCTAATCCATCCCAATCTGTTATAGAACCATGAGCTAAACCTCTATACCATTGTAGTGCTTTTCCTTTCAAGGATGAGGCTAGGAGCCTAACTGCAACATCATCCTCTGTAATGCCATGGATATTGCAGACATTTGCGACCTCTTGAATGTGTTCTGAGGGGGAGGTAGAAGTTTCACCAATAAATTCTGGTATACTTTTGAGTGCAGCTACTGGTATGTTATGTCTTTGGGCTAACAAGAGAGGGCTCCCACCATTAAAGGTGGTGAAAGTATGAGCTCTAGGCAATGCCATATAGACAAGTGATCTATTGATACATGTTGATAGTAGTTTAGGCTGAGATCTAACAACAGGAGGAGTAGAGATAGATCTTGCAAGAGTATTTGTTACTACTGCGCTCCTAACTGGTGATAAGGATATTCTAGTATTCCTTCTTCTAGGGTTTGAAAGTGAAAGCTCTTGGTATTGAAAATTACCTCTAGAAGATGTCCTTATCTCAGCTCTGGGCATGAATCACTGCAACTTTGGTCTAGAACCAGATATGTGTTTGAAGCTCAGAGTCACCAAGTACTTTGAAGAATGAGCCTCTTGAAGGCTTAAACACCGAAGCCAATACTATCTCTTCAGTATTAATCTTGAAATCTTCCCTTTTGACACCAGTAGACTTGAAATTTTTTGAAATTTGTCCCACCAGGCGTGCCAAAAACTATTGTCACTTAGGTTTGCACCCTTGTCCAGAGCCTATACATGAGGACAACCTAGTGAAACATGGAAACAACCTCCAAGCTGTGGGACTTGAACTGTGAGGTTGAGTCTCCGGATAAGGTCGGCTTCCTCTTACTATCAGGGTGCACCTAACTACTCTTGGAGGGGAAAAGGGAGAAGGAGAGCATGAAATAAATCTACCTAGCCTAATCTAAAGAGGCAATGCACCAAAATAGAGTGTTCAGACCAATCTCTGCCCATATATGCACTATTGAACCAGAATGAAACTAAGGATATACACATCCAGACTTGCTTTAATCAAATAACCACATGCAGATCAAGATGATCAAGATGAATGTCATAAGGAAAGAAAAATTCACTTATATACCATTGATAAGCCAATAGAGATACAGTCATGCAGATTACAGACTTTCACAAAACAATGGCGAAGGCAAAGAGTTCTTGCACTTTCATACCAATGGTTGAAGGAGATAAAATAGAGAATCATATAGTTCAAAGGCACAGGAGAATTTACATTGGAATTGCAGAGCAATAGTAGAGAAAAGCCAGAGAAAGGTCCGACTGCAACAAAATCTACAAAAGTTTCCTTTATAGTTCAGGCATAACTAAGATCTCTTCCATCTGAAGTGACTTCGTAGCTACCTACCATTAAGTTCTATAGAGAACAATCAAGGGGAAATCTAATCTGGATGCGGACCCAGACACAATGATTTGGAACAGGGCCCTGAGAAGAAAAAAATGGTGCCATAACTGCGCTCTGACCTGGTAGATGGATCAAAAGATGGGTGGTGGAGTGTTCTTCTCATTCTGCATTCATTTCATGGTAGTTGGAATCGATCATGAAGATCAGATCGCACAACAAAACCAATTACCTTCATTTTTTGGTTTGTGAATCAGCAGAGTCAGTGAGTCAAACTATTTCTGTAAGCAAGATGGACTACATGGACCAACAGCCTTTTTTATTTTGCCACCTCATAGAAGTCCTACATAGTTGACCATCTCTCTCATCACTAACCACGCCAACTCCTTAAACTCTAGCTGCAACAATTACACTAACTACCAGTCGTTAACTGTCAACCTTGGCTAGGCTTGCGAGACATGTGTCACCAAGGTGCTATGTCACTATAGTTAAAATTCTCATAGTTCTCCATAGTGAGATAGCGCCCCTTGTCGATCTTTCTTAATCTGATGATCGTGGAGACTCATCATATTCTGCACTTTTCTTTTCAACTTCTGGGCTTGCGAAATGTTGTCAACACACCTGGTATCTACCTGGCATAATCTGACATCATCCTTGAGGTTCACGAGATAACTTGGGTCCATCTGACATGTGTCACTAAGGCGTTATGTCACTATGGTATATAGTGTGTAACTTTCAATAGCGTGATAATGCCAACCATCGATCTTCCTGAAATCTAACAATTGTGAAGACTCATCATCATATTATGCTTGTTCCTACCCAGGCCCATCATACCTAGTGCCATCTCGACAACTGTGCCACACTCGAATGACACCTGGCAATCCTTAGCACACATACCTTGGTGAGACCTGGCCCCCTGATCCACGTGGCGAAAGGGCGCTATGTCGCTATGGTTAAAATTCTCGCAGTTCTACATAGCACAATAGCACTTGCCGTAGATCTGCCTTAGATCTACTGTGGTCCACAAAATTGTACAATTGCATCTCGAGCTGGCTGAATGGACCAATGAAAAAATGCCACTATATTTTGACCCATCTGGCAACTACCATTGAGGATGAGATGTACTATCACTTTGAAGAAGGGCGGGCCCATTACGTCATCTATGTCACGTGTCACCGAGGCATTATGTCGCTATGGGTATCTATTGTGCAACTTTCAATAGCGACATTATGCCAACCATGGATCAAATTCACATCTACGGTGCTCAAACTCTTTACAGGACTGCATACCTGGGACCCACCGACACGCGACAGAAGGGCGCTATGTCGCTAACGGTGAGAAGCTCAAATTTTTTTATAGCGTCATGGCACCCACCATGGAACTAGGAAAACCCAACACCAGAGAAAGAATTGAGAAAAAGGGGACCCACCAGACAAGTGGTAGAAGGGCACTATGTCTTTAACATATCCACCATGCAACCTCCCATGGAAAGATAGCACCAACCGTAGATATTCTTTAGATTTGATGATGGAAGACTTGCTTGCCGCAGAACATATTATAAGGTTTGATTGGGTATTTAAAATAATATTAACTCTGCACACTAGCCGTTGGCAGGTAAAACATTTAAAATTTGAATCTTGGCGGGGCGTAAAAAATGATAATAATGTCCATAATTTCTTAAGCATATACTTGATTCCAGTTAGGATAGTTTAAGGTTATGGTAGCATGGATGATGAATGTCAAGTCACCTTCAATTAGGAGATGTGAAATTACCTTAACAAATTGTTGCACAAAGGCAAAATAACAATGCCAAATGCCAGAACTTCTACTTGATTGTCAGTGGTATACAAAAGTAGATAACCCTTAGAATCCCAAATAGCATAGCCTACACCTATAGTCCTTGGATTTCCACATGAAGTGCCATCATAATTCAATCTAAACAATATTCTCTTCAAATTTATAGCAATGGTTGATTTTATGGATTCTTAATTATAGATTTAAATTCATTATAGAAAGGAATCAAATAAGTACAAATCATTATAGATGTTTTACTATCTTGTACTTGAAATAATGTGGAATTTAAAAGTAAGGTTGATAATTAAACAAGATTCATATGAAAGCAATTCAAATTATGATATCCCAAATAAATGGAATACAATGATATTCATATCATTATTAATTTGAATTCTAACAAGACATTTAACCATCTCAAAAATAGAACTAATAACTATTCTCACCTCATTACTTACAATATTGTGGTGAGATAATGAGTTACATTGAGGTCCTCTTCCACTTGTAACCAAGGTGTTGAAAAAATGGGTTGATTAAAATAGTCCTTGAATGAGCTTTGGCTTTGAGCAAGTAATTAGCTACCCAACAAATGACATTCCTTGCATGTGGGAGATTGTTGTCCATTTGTCCTCCAAACTCCAAAACACTCCACGGCAACATTGTGGTGGTGAACGCCATTGGCAGCCCAAATTTCACATTTGTCTCTTGCATCATAATATCATCTTGTCAAATCCACCTATCACAACAAAAATGGAAATAAACTATATAAAAACATGAAAACTACTTTATTTTTAATAGAATAGAGCACCTTGAGCTAAAGACACAAGGTATTGGACATAGTATTAGACCACTATCACTTAAACGACTTACCCACTTCATTATTATTGAGCAAAAACTATCAAAACTTAGTATACTTAAGCTTTCAAATATTTTTTGTGTACCTTTTCTATAGACCCATAAAAAAAGTTAGAATATCCTTGCCATCTTATTTTTTGATCAGCTAGAAGTTTCCCACAATGTTGGCCTTCGAAGAAAATAAGAGATTTAGTAAGAGCATCTATGTAATTATGAGACAAAGAAGAGCCTTTCCTGGAATATACATAGCGCATATTATTGTAATAGTTGGCTTCTACTATGATAGCAAAAACCAAGAACATTATGATCATAATGCAACTCCCACTTTCCATTGCAATCCCCATTTTTTTCTCACACAATGGATTAGTGGTGGAATCCTTGAGTCACAATGTGGTGATTTATAGAAAAATCAGTGAAGGTAAAAGTTAACACAAAGTAGAAAGCATCTAGTTCACTTTTAGCCTAGTCCACTATAGGATTCCACTTCCCTCAAAGCTAAAAGTCTTGTTTTCTCCCAACTCAATAGGTTTAGTTTGAGCTTCACTTGGTTTTGATAATTCTTTCATATTCTCTACTTAACAAGGCCAACCACATGAAGGTAGATGCTTATTTGGCCTCCCACCCCATATAATCACTCTAAATTCCCCATTAACAACTAAGTAAATATTGTATTCTTTCATTTTAGAAGTATATCATTGAATCATTATAATCACATAACATTCATTAACATGACATATAATTCATTAATGCCAATACAAATTCATCAATAAACAACATTCATTAACACATAATACAATTAATTAATATGTATAAACATTCATCAATAATTTGTGAACACATCAATCATTATAATCACATAACAATATTCAATAACATGACATTAAATTCATTAATAAGTAACATTCATAAAATTTCATCAACACATTCATCATCAAACAAGGTTTTTAACATTCATTTCTTCTTTGTTGAAGATAAAGGCTAATAGGCACATCGTGCCTATATTTTGTATTCTCCTATGGCTCTTGTGGTTCTAGTCTTATGACATGAGGCTTCCTCTTCTTTTTTCAAGGACAAGGCTGATGCACCCCTACAATAAGAAATAAATGGGTTTAATTCTAAACATTTTTTTTGATGTTATAAGTATTTCATTAATCTAAAGAACATAATAGGGAATTTTCTTTACCTAATAGTGCCACATTATCTACTCTCACATTTTGTTTAGCCCCAACCTCAACATGCTCAACACTGACATCATGCTCTGCATACTAAAAAATTATCACATAAAGGTTACATCAATTGCAATTTAAGATGTTAAATGTAATTAATAATCACATGATTAATTTTAATAGAAATTGAATATGTACCTATATTATTGTGATGCACATAAAGTTCTTCATCATGTGTAGGATCCGTGCCTTCATCACCATGAGTAAGATTTGTGTTTGGAGTAGTAGGCTGTAGTGAAATGTCATGTATGCATTTTTATCATTGTTTGAAATTAACATCAAATAAATTATTTTTTGCAAAGTTCTCAATTACTAGTATTATTCATTATGCATATTTACGTATGTGTAAACTGGTGCATTAGGATCTTCTACATCTGTTTGGCCACTAGAATTTGTGCGGTGGTGGGCAACCACTACTTTATAGCCTTGCTTGAAGCCAATTTATTTGTTCTCTTCTGTGGGAGCTACCTTAAATTTAATGCCCTGCATTTTTTGCATAATATTTTCAATATTGAATGTATTTCTTATTTGTAATTTTATATAAAAATATTGATATGAAATTTCATTTACTGCTACTTACAAGGCATGATTGAATTTTCATATATCCACTAGAGCCAAGATGGTGTTGACCAACTTTCTCTTTCCCAGCTTGTGTTGCCTTTGATGTGTCCTACAACTTGTATATGCAAACTTTGAAATATATTAGAAATATGTTAGATTCAATCAGATTCAAATGGATTAAATTTAATTTGAAAGATATGTATAAAAAATACCATATGCATTTACCCATAAGAAAGTAGTTCTAAGTTTATTGATATTGCAGAACATTATAGAGAAAAACAATAGTACAACTACTTGATGGACATACATATTGTGGAAGTGCATTTTAACATTTTTTCATGGATGTAATTTTTATAGATTTGTGTTGCTAGCCTATTTTCTGAGTGCTGAAGATTTAGTATTTGCTGAAAATTTTTGGTGATCAACATTATGATTTGATGTTGTTTGAGCCTTGTATTAACAAAAGGAATAGGCAGTTAATTTTCTAATACTCTAGACTTATTTCATAGTTCACTAGTATAAAAGAATTATGAGTAAAATTTACATGATAACACACATATAGCAGAAGAGGTTGGTTTTATCTTTCAGAATAAATATAATATTGTAGTAGTTATATTCAAGGTTTAATTAACTGACCTATCTATAGTATTGAGTATATTTTAGAGACCTAATCAATATTGTATTGATATCAAAATCTTAGATCATTTTATTTCGATATAGTTTGTAAGAAATTTTTTTAATGTGAATTGAGACATAATCTGATTCTTAAATAAATTGTAGTGTAACTGACTTGATGCTTAGATTCTAATGTGGTTGGTGCTCATATAAAGATTGTTAAGTTGCTTTGGGTTGGTGCTCAGATGAGGTTGAGGAGTTAATGCTAAGTTTGTGTTAGTGGTGGCTTACATTCTACAAGATTTGATATTGTTAAGAGGAGAGGGTCTTGATGATTCCTTAGGGTTGAAACCCTTAAAGCTATATTGGTTTCAGATTTGGGAGCTAGATTAGGATGGTAGATCCTTGCATCATTACTTACTGTGGTTGTATTCTAACTTTTCTCCTTCCAAGTACAAACTAGGTTGTGGCTATGAAAAATATGAACCCAGATTCCACTCAAGGGTGAGAAATGTATGACTAAGAAATGATTATAAATGGTAAACTTACACATCGTAATCTCCTTGAGTTTTTGGGATGGTGCCATAGAAAGGGGGATAGGCTTTTCATATGAAAATTATTATAAGATATCTAATCAATGCATTACTTAGATCTATCCAAAGCATACAAGGAAATATGTAAGAAAATTACAATCAATAGTAAAAGTAGCAGATGCATTAGCCTCCTAACTAGAGATCACTAATTTGTGCATAATTATATTATTACTATCACATACCTATTTTTGTCAGGTGGTGGGTTAATTCCTTTATCTCTTAGTCTCATCTCTTTTGCATCTTAAATGATTTCATTTCACTTCAACTGTGACACTCTAGGAGGATGCCCGTACTTTGGGTTGAGATTTAGAACCCTACTATACTAGTCTCTCATAGTCTTTAGATGGTTGCAAGCTTTTTTCAGAATTTGGGCTTTGTTCAAAATATTTTAATAAAAGAACTCCATAGTTTTTATGAGCTGATCTTTTAATTCAAGGGCTTGCTCATTCCACCTTTTAACAATAAACAAAATTGTTAGATAAAAAAATTAGTTCATGCTATGTACGTTGAATATATTACAACAAACGAATAAACAAAGAAATGTAACAACCAATTATATACAACTATGTACTTTTTACATAATGTGGGCCCAAATATTTTCAATGTTAACTCATAAAAAGTTTCATAAAAAATATCATTTCCTTCAAAATCATCACAAGATCATTAGTTGAAAATGAGTTATGAATAAGTAAACTAAAATTACACTCTAAATAATTACAATTTTAAAGTACCTGAAATCTTAGGCAATTTTAAGGGAATCATATCTTTCTCAACCATCAACAATGATGCCTCCAACAATCTAGTACAAGTAACATGAGCTAGTCTAGGAAAGGTTGGTAAATTATCAACAGTACTAGTATTAGTTCAATCACCATGAGAAGGTGTACTTGTCCCTACACAAAGTTAATCAATGTCATACTATACTCAAATGAACAAGAAAGTACAAATCAAATCATATTTAACACATAAAAAAATGTAGAAAAATAAGGATTTACTAGCTCTAGTTGTAGCAGGTATGGATGTTTGCATGCTCCTTGTTGTCAATCCAATGGTCAGCAATCTTAGAGTGTTAGTTGACTTTGTAGAAGTAGGCATATGGAAATCATCAACACCTGAAAAATAATCACATGTATATACAATGTATTGTCTTTTTAAAATATAAATTACCAAATCATGACAAGAGTAATATAAAACTATCAATGATAACCATGAAGAAAATAATGTCCCTTCTGATGATTAGGAATTGAAATCACATACTTGTAGGACCTACGCTAGTACCCTCATCAAGTGGAACAACTTAGTGTGGTCTCAAATTATCCTATGACAAAACATACATATTGTGGTTCATGATCCATAAATTAGTATAAAACATAAATCTTTATTGAACTATTATCCTAGCAAAAGACTCATTGTTACTTACTTCCAAATAGCGTGCTCTATGACACAATTCATTTCTTTTGGTCTATTTCTCTTCTATTGGTTTTGGATTCATCACAAGCCCAATAATTTGTAGATTAATGGTCTTGAGGGTCTTTTTATATAGGGTTATAGGGTCACTGCTAAATGTGATATCATCATTGCATAATACTATGGCCGACATATTAGCAAGTAATTGGTCTTGTGTAATATGTTCTTTTCCCTTTCCCTATTAATCAAATCGTGACAAAAAATATTAGTAAAACAATCAAAACAAGTCCAAAACCTTAACAAAAGTAACATAATTATATGACATTTTGTAAAATTACAATTGCATAATTTTCTATACAAAAGGTTCACTCATGCTGCAGAAGGGGTGGGAGCAACATCCCTACCTATGTCATCTAATGGATCGGCCATGTCACCATGTGACAAAGAATATATATATAAACATTAGCATAATGAAAGGATTAGTTGACTTAGCACAAAAACTTATTATTAAAATGATATATTGTATATAAGGAATTCTAATTAGAAGTAATTAGTTTAAATATTACATATATAATACTTAAAAGTCCTATGATACTAACTTTATTTGTATCTATGTGGTTCAAATTGTAATCTATTAGTAACTCTTCCCCTAAACTTAATGATATACATTCATATCTTTCACTTGGTACTTACCTAGTTGAATGAACATAAACAAAACATAATTATTACAACCATTTTGATATTGTGTTTATAAATTAATTTAGATGACTATTAGATGGAAAAATACCTAGTACAATTATTGCCACAATTATGTGCTCCTTCTTTACGGACATCCAAGGAGGAATGCTATTGTTAAAAACAAAAATAGGCCAGACCAAGTAAATAGATCCAATCTCTCCAAATGGTTTGACATCGTCTACTACTAATGAAAGGTTTAGATTACAAGGCCACCTATCTTCTATTTCCTTAAATGTAGAACCATCTGTAGGAATTCACATAATATCATCTTGACTTCTATTGCATGCATGGTAATCCATAAATTGTTCTAAGCTAGTACATCTGAGTAATCATTGCAAACGTGGACTAATGGGAATGTACCAAAGAACCTTGTAAGGTGCCTTTTTTGTTATTTGATCTAATCAATATCTCTAATGTGATAATTAGGTATTTTTTTGTAAATTCATGTTTTTTATGAGATATAATATGATCATTGGGACATGCATGTATTGTTTGATACTCCATTCCAATATCTTTCATAATGGTCAATAATTCTCAATAAGAGTGAGGTAGAATATTTGATGGTGGTAACAAACACTTACCTATCAACCTATGAAAAAATATTGTTAATATAAAGAACATTAATGGTATGCTAACATAGAAGATGACAAAAATGGCACTATATCTTAGCATATGAGAGATTTCTACATTGGATATACCATTCTAACCTTGAAGTTTACCAAAAACAATACAACAAAGAGAAGTGTTGTTTGGAAGCTTTGGTATAGGGGTTTGCATGCCTTTTCAATTATAGGTATATCAAGGTTCTCTTGATCATCATCGTTAGATGCGCAATTATCATTATCTTCATCATCTTCGTCAGTTGCGCTAGTAATATCTTCTTCAAACCTATTCTCTAGCACATTATTAGTTGTACCAATACCAACATCTTCAATTATGTTCTCTACCTCAGGATCATCTTCTTCCATGGGAGCATTACCTTCTACTTTGATATTCACACCTCCATGTTCCACTAGTTCAAAATCCACATTCACCAAAGGGTGAAAATGATATCCCCCTTCAATGTGATCATGTTCCCTACAATGTCTCTGAGCTGTTGTGATTAGAATTCTTTGATTATTTAAGCCCTTGCATTTTTTGCAAGGACAATAAAATTTTCCATCACCATTTCTTTTGAACTAAGACCCAAATCTAGCAATTGTCACCTTATTTTGTTCTGGGTTCATATTGTTAGGTGTGGACTTTCTTCACAAGAAAATATTCGAGCTATAAAATTATATCAAATATAAATATACAAGCATTAGTAGTATCTTGTATATAATTGATAATAATAAAATAATTAAATATTACTATCTTTTCAGTAAAGATGACATCTAAACAAATCAAATGAATTATACAATATAAATATTAGCATTGATAATACAAATATTGGCATTGATTTTGAAGAAAAAATATTTGTTTATGTTGTTGTCACTTGAAATATGTTTCTACAACAAATGTGAGTAAAATTATGGATGGTTTTGGCAAGATTAGGTTAGGATCAAGAAACACTAGGGGGTGGGGGTGAGGGGGCATGAATAAGTGTTGTAACACTTTCAAACCAATCAAGAATTTTTTAACTTAACCATAAATATCCACATTAAATTATATCAAAAAATAAATGATAAAATAGTAAAGAACTCATAACAAAATGATTTATTTTTGAGGAAACCCTAGCTAAGTGAAAACCACATTGGGGTTGGTACCCAACTATGCACTAATATGAAGAGTTATGACCTAGTTCATATTTGTTTCCTTGTTACAAGATTTGACCTTGCTAGAGTTCTCAACCCTCTAAGTAATTGTTTAACAAAAAAAAAGTGCACTTGCTTGATAAAGAACTCATTGTCCAGTTACAATGAAAGTATACTAACATGCCAATGTATGATTAACCTGAAATGAAGCTTGCATATAATCTAATCCATCATCAAGGCTTAGACATATAAAAAATAATATTGATCATAGGATCATAATGCATGCTCACATACAAAAACCAATCTTTATAGTCTACTTACAAAAACTCTTCAAAAAATTTGTACCACAAAATCTAATAAGAAATATAAAATTATGCTACCCAAGGGTTAACATATAATATATCATGCCTACTATGCCAAGAAATTGAATTGATTAAACAATTCAATTAGATAGGCCGATTTGTCTGATCTCAAAAGTTGTCTTGAACAACTACTATAGTTTGTCATTTTTACTCTATTCACCCAAAATATGTGCTAATTAACACACTATTAATATTACATATATCAAAAATTTGAGCCAATTCTAAAAAGTGTTCTATTCTTGCTAACCACAACTATCTAACTATATACTTCTTCTTGCTCTATACTTAGAAATTTTTCATGAATGACTTCGATTCAAAAGTTATTGTCTAACCAAATAACCATGTCAATAATCCATATTTTCATCAATGACAATATCTATAACTTCATCCTATGATCACTTTTCTATATATCAAGGGTGGAAGGAAAATGTATATTAAAACTAGAGAATGAAGGATCATCCACACAAAGTTTAACAAGTATATTGGAATTGATGAAAGATATGTTGTCAGTTCAAATTTTGGTACATATGCGAGTTCGAGCTTCACGTTCAAAATTCATCTAAAGTTTTTGGGGCTTGGGTTCAGATTCATTTTTGGTTCATCCATACAAAAACAATTTTAAAAAAAAATATGTATATGTGTGTATATATATTGAACAAAAAATAAATCCATACTTGATTCAGTTAATAGTAAAGGAACATAGCAAAATACACCACCAAATCTATGTCTCAGTTCAATAGGATATTAACTACATCATTTAGCACTACATGCTACTTGATGCACATGCAAGTAGCATATTTCCATATCATGGGGACAATTTGAGAATCAAAGGAATTCTCAAGATAAGTGTAGTTATCTGAATTTTTATTTTGTATTTGTTAGAGCATTTCTTACTAGGCTATATAAAAAGGTGAGATACAAATTTGAAGTCCTAGGTTCAAAACTATCATATATTTTTAAAGAGATTCCTATGTAATCATCAATTTAGATATCACCTATTATCAATTTGGATTTCCTTTATAAGAAAGGTTTCATTTTAATACACAAATGCATAAATGACATATAAACATCTTTTTTGGTCTTTTTTAGTGGTCACAATAGGATTGAGAAAAATGTTCCAAGATTAAATTCAACGTAGGTGTAGACAAAAATTTCTTCAAAATTCATCACAAATTTTACCTGGGTTCTTTTGACAAAATTTGCAAAAAATTTCTAGCTTTGCAAGAGAATTTGACAAGGACTAGAATTTGTACAAAATTGAATCAGACTTTGAGGGTTACTGGGGAGAATCTAGTAACTTAGGATGAAAGTAATAAAGGATAAACTTAAAAGCATGTCAAAGTCCACTAGTGTACAAAATCAAGGCATTTGAGTTGGCAATTCAATTCATAGTACCCATCATTGTAATATGCCAAGACAATTACTTTCAAAGTGCCATCTCTGCAATTGTGAACCAAATACAAAAAAAGCCTCATATTATGCCACTATAGAAAATTTATTCACTATATATACTAGTCAATCAATTATAATAATATAGACTTTTTTGTGATATAGAAAAGATATCATAATGAATAATAAGCATCATGTCCTCTTCTCTACTGAAACCAACTTGTGATTACATATAGCTAAAAAGGAATTTTGACTTGATTGAGCATTAGTAGGCATTCCTATCCATAAATGAAAGCATGTCAACTTGATTAAATCAGATTAAGTTCAGTAAGAAAATCCCAGAGAAAAAAAAATGGGCCTTTTGGGAAGGGCTCAGAAATCTAATAGAGAACTAATCCTTATAAAATGTATCAAGGGCCCCTATATTGATTATTCCTAGTCCTTCTCCCCCA
This sequence comes from Cupressus sempervirens, assembly GCA_028749045.1. NCBI lineage: Eukaryota > Viridiplantae > Streptophyta > Pinopsida > Cupressales > Cupressaceae > Cupressus > Cupressus sempervirens. The sequence continues at coordinate 315,125,848 of CM053790.1, read as the reverse complement.
TTGATGTACAAAAGCACACATTGCCTTCTCAACAGAAGGCATGTTAAAATCCAACTCAATAATGGTTTTTATTCATTGACTTAGATCATGCCACCCTACTAAGCCATAGACAAACATTATGCAACACTTCATCACCTTCAATAGATCATACATAGAATGATCTAAAGTTCAAAATGGGAGTCCCTTTGATAACACTATCAACAAGTATATTGGAACTAATTGTCATGACTCATCATACAACTTCTTTATTTGTGCCTACATGGAAATTATGTGGCAACCTTATCAATTTTGACTTGGTCAAATCCTGATTTAATTAGGATTAAATAATGTTATGTTGACTACTACTTAATGATGTGATTATTTTGCATGGTTAACTAGTTTTAAAATGCATCAGAAGTTTTGGTTACATTTTTTTAATGTCTGAATCTCATTTTAGATGATGATGTAATAATTTATGTTGCATAGATGATATGATGTCATGATGATGAATTTAGTTATTATTTTGATGGCTACTAACTTGCTTTTGGTTGTGAGTGTTTGAGTGATCGTAGGTTGCCGAAGGCGAGGGTGTGGTTGAGGTAGAGAAAAGTTATATTTTCGGAAGGGGAAAAATGAATAATCCTTGTAGTTTACACACACCACTTAGAGTGTATTATAGTTTCAAATCATGTTGTGTTTAATCTTTTGCTTAAATGTTTTAATAATGATACTTGATCCGGCTAAATGTGATGAGTGTATGGGTGAATAGATAATATTTTCATCTTATTCTATTATTGGGAAAGAATGAATATGAAATGTGTATAATCAATTCCATTCATTTAAAGTTTAAGTATCTTATTTCTTACACACACACACACACACACACTCATGCAAGTGATTTCATCAATTTTATTTCTTTGAAAATGATAAAATAGAGGTAAGACCCAATGAAAGAAAAAAAAAAAGAAAAAAAAGATAATAGGGATAATAATTTTTCTTCTATCCATACTGGGACAGTTACAACCTTGATGAGGGCATAAATGGAAATGATGACAATTAAATGGGAGAGTGGTCATGGTTGGAAAATAGGGGTAGGTAGGAGAACAATGAAAGTGGTTGTGGGATTTTCTTAAAAAGGAGGGAAAAATTGCAGTGGGAAGCACAACTAGAAGAAGAGAAGGGGGGAAAGTAAAAGATTTGAGACTTAGCTGCTGTGAGCACTCTAGGTTCTTTACTTAGCACACTAGTTGTCTGACTTCCTTAACTTTTCATACTCGACTTATAAGATCTGGTTATTATTATTATTTCTTTTTGATTTTGTTAAATGTATGGGACAATTTTTGTTGAGCAACATTACACATGTTTTCTTAAAATCTACTTCAAAATGAAGGAAGATGTAGTTTTCTCTTTCTAGAACAAATCTTGTCTTGCAAAACTCTTAATTACCCATATTTCTTTTGGGAACTGGCCTTTGTGTGACACTTGAGAGATTTTATGTGCATTAGTATTGACAAATTTCTTCATTACAACATTGAACCTTAGCTTTGGACATTTTTAGTTCATGTTCTGAAGGCCGACAATACATAAATTCATTGAGGAAGGTGTTAGTGCCAAACCAAGCTATAGGGTTTGTTTTTCTTATGTATTTTATCAAAAACTGTCTTATCTATGGGTCAATAGTAGAACATTTCTTTTCGTTTCTTTATTTTCCTTCAAGGATTCAAAATTCATTGATGCAGTTATCTCTTGCCTTTAGTCCATGTGTCAATATGATCAAAGCTTAGCCTTTAATGGTAGTGTAGTCTCATTTTAAACTGAACATCATGCAAAATAGACTGTTGATAAGCTAGAAATGGTTACAAAATTGTTGGCAGTCAGGAATTAAACCTTAGACCTATGGGTTGTCTAGAGATAAAATTAGAACTATGTTTTGTGAATGGTCATTTGTTTTGCATATGGCGTAGGGCAGTTAATGTAATAGAAATTCCATATCTTATTTACTTATTTATTTGCCTTAGACTAATTCAACTGTTGAATTGGTATGTTAATTTTTTTAAAACTAAGATGACTTATGAAGAACATTATGCTATAGGCTTTTTTTTAAAACAACTAAACTAGAGTGTTGTATTTTAGTAGATAGGAACTTTCACATTATCTTGTGTAGTGCGTGCCTAAATTAAAATGTATCAATCACTAGTTGTAGTTTTTATATATATAATTTAGCAAGACTACTAATGCAAGGGCAGGACAGTCAAAGTGGTTGAAATATATTACAAGTCAAGTGTGTTTGAAATTAATTCATCCTCATCCTCAAATTTGTTCTACCCAAAGAAAATACATTCAATGATTAAGTTATGCCTTTAATCTTCTAAATTGGTCCATTAATCCATTCAATATTGTTGAGTGTGGATGTTGGACTAGTATGCAATTTGTGCTTAAATAATTAATACTAGTTACTACTAATTAAGCATATTTAAATGCAGAGGTTATACTAATTTTGTAAAACTAGTTAAGTTGTTTATGAAGGCCACTTGTGCTTAAATTTTTCTTACGAATCAGGCTGTTTAGGTGTACTTTTTTATGAATGAATGAGAACTATACTCCATCTTCTATTAAACTCATTGAAGTATTGATAACTGTTAAGACCTTGATGTTGTTCTAGTTGTTAAGGATTATCTCCTTTATGGTTGGGTGCATTGTGGCAATTGGGGAGGGTGGGGATGGATGCATTTTGTTTTTCTTCTCTCAACCTATCGATTTGACTCTCCATGCATCATGTTGGCAAATTTAGTGCTTGGCCAAGCCATCTTTTTTTAGTTTAGTAGCAATACTATTATTTCTAACATTGCGTATGGGTAGATATGTACATTTTCATTGAAGCATAGGGCATATATGTTGATTTGTACATATGGGTAAATATGTTCTATTTACTTTCTGCATATCTGTTGATATGTAGAATCTTATTTTATTTTCTCTGCCATATATAAGTGATTAGGCTACTTAGCACATGGGTGTCTATAGTAAGTTTCACAGCTGCATTGGATCCATCTGAGCCATCTTGTTCTGGGAAGCTAACCTTCTCATGCTAGGGTCGAGGAGTTCTTCATTGTCAGGAAGAACCCCGAGGGAGTATTACTCCGTAGTTGGCATGGTAAAAGCACCTAGGCCACACCCTCATTTCAAATAGCAGATAGACATTGTTCATCAATAAAAGATCAAAAGACTCAAAAGTAGGATGGCTAACACTTGGAAATTGTTAATGCCTATTAGTTGATCATTCTTTCTTTCTTTCTTTTTGATGTATATGCATCCTTTGGAATGTACCTATGTATCAGATTTAATTATGTCAACATTTCATTGAATGAATGTAATGGAAACTTATCTTTTGTGCTTTAATACTTTCAATCAGCATTGTAATTAGAGTTAACAAACTATATGACTAAATGAAATGTCTTGACTTTTCAACTCCATTGCTGATGTGTATCTTCTCTTTTTCTATATATCTCGATTTGTGGATGATTTGGCATATTGTTGTAAGAGTCGTTCCTTACACTAATTAAACTAATAAATGATTAACTTGAAATCATTTCAATGTCCACTAGTGTACAAAATAATACATTCTCCAAATTGAAAGAAGTAGAGATAAGTCTGGATTTTAAAGTGAGAGTGAGGGAGAGAAAGATGAGGCCATTTTTTGAAAAAAAATAATCTGAGATAAAATAGAGTAAATTCAAGAAGTTGTCTAAAACTCATCTTGGTTTCTAACAATATTTTGGTATCCACACATGAATGCATCTTGAACTAGTAATAGGGTCTATCTTTAACATCATACATCTGTGGCTTATTCATGATAACACTACTTCAAACAATAATTGAAAATACTACAAATCAAAAGATCTTCAAGGCAATTTGTATGCATATTTGAATCTTTTTAAAGAAAACTTAAGTTATTTCTCTTAAGACTTTCAATGATTTAGAGCCTAATGGTTGTTAGCAAAATGACTTCAATTTTTTGTTGTCATTTTTGAGGGCTTATGGCTTCATTTATTTATTTTGTCTATAGTCTTTCAAAAGGTTGATTTTATGTTGTCATTATTTGAGGTAGTGTTTCTACTTATTTGAAGCCTTTTCATAATAGTGGAAGGAAGGAAATGAATGCTTGAATGTTGACACTATTCATAGGTGAAAGATAAATTTTTAGTATTCAATGGATAAATGAGTAATCTATGGAATGCTGAGTTCTTTTTCATGTGAGCAACATATATTGAGTTTAAACCTAACATATTGTCTATCAAGTGAGTTTAACCATTTGATGGTTAATTAAAGCATGAAACTGGAGGGTGACAAATACTTTTTTCTTGTACATCCTTTCCTTTTCTTTTGTGCTTCTAAAGTATAACAATGTCCTATAATAAGATGTCATTTCTATCTCTAGCTTGATTTTTGTTGGTGTATGAAATTTTTGTCACAATCTTGAGAGATATGTGTGACTAGCAAATTGTAAAGTGACAAATTCTTGTACAATTTTGGGGATATGACAGAAATCATGGAAAGGAAAAACACCACAATATTTGTAGGGAAAGAAGATTTAGCAAGGATTGGGGAATTCAAAACAAATATGGGAATCAAATGAGCCATGGTTCTGGAAGTGAAATCTCTCATGCAAATTAGAAAAATTGAAAACGTAGCCTTATATGCATTCCAAATATGCTAAGAAACCAAATAATTGAGGGTTTAATACTACGAAGAAACCAAATGCATGAGGGTTTAATCCTCCTTGTTGTCGTGTCATAGATGAAATAAATTTTTACCTTGAACAGTTATGAACAAATCTTCATCACACCACTGAACTCTCACACTCGCACTTTGCCGTGTGAATAAATGAATTTTCATTTTTCATTTTTTTATATCCCCAACAACGTCAAAATTTTGAAATTATCTGGATCATATTTTTTTGAAAAAATGAATTTGAGAAGTGAAATCATCCTGCCATAAAAAATTTAGGTCAAAAATATAACCTAAATGTACTAGTGAGCTAACAATGGACCTCCTTGAATTGGATCTTGAATACTTGAATGCTTGAATGCTTGACAATGGATCATCCAATATAATCTTCTTACCTTATGCCCTTAGATAGCAGATCTTCACTTAATAGAATAATGGATGCACTAGATAATGATTTATAGAAAGTGTATGTCAAAATGAGGGAAGAAGGCTTTCTTATATAGAGATCTAGGGCACAAACTTCTAGAGAAGGATGACATTGGAGAATTAAATCCCAACTAACCTTAACCCCTAGAAATGGACCTAGATTAAATGAAATCTAAGAGTTTACCATTCCAAATCCCAAAATAGCTAACTCAGAAACGAGAAAATGAAACTTTCTAAAGCTCGATATCCCAAAACTCCAAGAACTTGAAAATTGGACCTGGGGTCAGGGACAAGGTTGACCCTACCCTAGGTCAGTGTCAAGGTTTTCCTTGACCTAGGTTAGGGTTGAGGTCGACCTTGACTGTTCAGGTCATCCTTGAACCAAAAAGTTTAAGTCTTCAATTTCATAGATAATGTTGTCAGAAAGAGGTTGGAAATAGGGAGAGAGAAACAAAATAGGGGAAAACAACTAGATCCATGCAAAGACCTATTCAAGGCACTTGACATGACTCTAAACCACTTACTCAAAGGTATAAATGCTCTTAACATGGAAATGCTTTAATTTTAAGATGATACAAGATCTATGGGATGTGATTTCTTTAATGAAACCTCAAACTATGTCACAAGAAGATTGAGATAAGATGGATTGAAAAGCCAAGGGTTTGATAATTCTATGTTTGACTAATTTTGTACTCTTTAAATGTTAATGAAGAGAAGGCTACACTTGTTCTTTGGAAGAAGCTTTGCGATATTTATCCAGGGAAATTCTTGGTAAATAAGTTATTTCTAAGAAAGAAGTTGTATTCTTTGAGAATGGAGGAAGGGGGTTCTGCTACTGATCACTTGAATGCATTTAATATGCTAATTTCTCAGTTGAATTTTGTTGGTGATAGGATTGATGATCAAGATAAATGCACGCTTCTATTATGTTCCTTGCTAGACTAATGGAATCATCTTGTTATGGCTATTGGAAACACAACAACCACTTTCAAATTGGAGGATGTGGTTGGTTTGTTTTTATCTAAAGAGATGTGAAGAAAATATTTTGAAATGGCTAAGGAGCCCCTAGTTGCTCATGGTAGAATAATGGATAGAAAAAAGAAAAAGGACAAGGAGGGAAAATCCAAGTCTCTAGGTAAAAATTCCAAGGAAAAATGTTGGAATTGTGGAAAACCTGGTCATTTTATGAAAATATTGCAAAGAGGAGAAGAAAAAGAAAGGTAAAAATGATTTCTCTGATTTTGACACTGATAAATCTTCTCAAGATGATGTAAATGATTTTGTTGCATCCTTGGAAACACATGCATAAGAAGATTTATGGCTGATAGATTTAGGTGTTTCTTTCCACATTACATCTCACAGAGATTGGTTTTCTAAGTATGAAGAGTTTGATGGTAGAAAGGTGTATTTGGGTGATAAATATCACTTGAATATTGTTGGTCATGGTAGAGTCAAGGTCAGATTTCTTGATGGTAGAGTGAGGGGGATTGATGGTGTACTCCATATCCCTAGTTTAGCAAACAACCCACTTTCAATCAACAAGCTTGGTAATGTGGTTGTGCAAGTTGTTTTTGCACATGATGCTATATGGTGCTTGCTAAGGGTGTTAGGATGGGCACCTTGTATAATATGGATGCATGCATGATTCAGTGCAGTAATGCTTATGTGAAGTCTAAGAAAAGGGCTTTAGCTTCTTCATCCTCACCAACAGATTAAGAAAAGAAGAAGACCATTGCTTCTACATTTGATGGTCATGTTTTTTGGGTACCTAAAGATGTTAATACTTTTGGAAATGAAGCTCCCTGCTAAGAGGACAATGTTATGGCACTAAAGACTTGGTCACGTTGGTGAGAAGGGTCCTAGAGTGCTAAAAAGTAAGAGCCTTGTTGAGGGCTTTGATGATTGTAATATGGAGTTTGACTTATGTGAACATTGTATTTATGGTAAGGAACAATGTGTTTCATTTTATTCCAATTCTCATAAGTTTTTTGGGGTTTTGGATTATATTCATTTAGATGTGTTTCGTCTAGTTAATGTTCCTTCGATATCTAGATCTTTGTATTTTTTCTCATTCAAAGATGATTATAGTAGAAGGACATTTGTGTATTTCCTCAAAAGTAAATATGAAGTTTTTAGTTAGTTTAAGGAATTTAAATCCTTGGTTAAAATCATACTGGTAGAGAGATTATGTGTTTGATGATTGATAATGGTGGTGATCTTTGTTTAGCAAAATTTGTCAGGTTCTATAAGGATCACAGTACTGAGAGACATAAGACAACTCAATACACTCCACAAAAAAATGGAGTTGCAGAGGAGATGAATAGAAAATTGATGGAGAGGGATAGGAATGTGTCCAAAGTTGTTGGCCTTGAACAAAAATTTTGGGCTGAATTTTTAGCCACTATATGTTAATTAATTAACATGCCTCCTACTTCAGCACTTGTTGAGAAGACAACCATGAAGGCATGGTCCAGCAAGAAACCCTAATTGAGACATCTCAGAGTCTTTGGTTGTGAGGCATATTCTCATGTGCCAAGTGAGAAAAGATCAAAGTTGGAGAACAAGGAATTTAAGTGTATATTCAATGGCTATGGTGTTACTGTGAAAGGTTACAAGCTTTGGCATCCAGTTACAGAGAAGGTGTTGTATAGTAGAAGTGTGATATTTCATGAGCTGAAACCTCCCACAATGAATTATCATCCAGAGGAGGAAGAGAAGCATAAAAAAGAAGTAATTCATATTCCTACTATAATGTCCTACTCAGAAACCCAAGAGAAATAAACGTAACATATTACAATGTTTATTGAACTTTTTTTTTCCTTTCTAAAGTTTATACAACATCAAAGTAATAATGCAAAAGTAATATACACATATACAACATTTACACAAATGCAATTACAATATGGATTTCCTTCCTAAAGGGTTCCTTTGCGTTGAGTCACATTTAAGAAAGTTTTATTAATTAGTTAAGTCTCAAATACAATGTTCATGATCATAAGGAGATAGAAGATACAACATCTCGTAAGCTAATACAAAAATAAAACTAATACAATGAAAGTACATCCACTGCACATGTCACAAGGTATGTGAGAATAGATACAATATATCAGAATATATAATAACATTAATATATCTAAGGAAGAGAAGTTCCCAAGATAGGAATAAGAATGATAAAGGTACAACTGCTACAACAAACATCCAACATTTGTATATCCGAGGGGGAATCAAATGGTAAGAAGACACTACCTCCCAACTATGTGATTGCATAGTCAGGCTTCCACTCCCATCGTGTAGGGAAGATAATGAATGATCCACATACGGTTAATCAATCATAAAAAATTCCTAGGCAAGGAATCCTAATAGCCAACAACTACCTCAAAGGTAACACATACTACTTAAGAAGAAAAGATAATCCAAAAAAAAAATACTCAATCCAATACCAACACCACATACCAAGTCAACATACATATAGAAAGTATATATATCAAGTCCCAAAAGATCGTGAGAAATTCCACAAAAGATATGCACCTCAAATCAAAAGACATGTCAAAAACACAATCACCATGAATCACCAATCACCATCAATGAAAGTAAACACTAATAATAAATATATTCAACAATAAGAAGAACACCAATAACTTCACCACTAGAGGCAAATACAAAATCTATGGAGGAGACTTAGGCTATATACTAGAGAGTGTCATTACATGGCCAAACTACTTGAATTACCCTAGACTGGTCTATCATTAGACCTTAGACCCTCAATGTGACACATGTGGAACTAGAATAACCTCTCATGAAGATGAGAAAAACTAGTCATACCTCTCACTAGGTATCATCCCATTCCCATCCTTAGCCTATACAAGCGCCCAAAGCATGGGCGAGGCAAACATCTAACTTATCTTTTTAGTGTATTTCAAGGAAAGGGCTGGGCAAGATATTTTAATTACTATGTTATCACTTTTTACACAACTTACAATAGGTTACCCTAGTACTGACCACTTTGGGTCTCGGACCCCTATTGCAAGCCACTTTGAAAGACACATACCTAGACAACCTTCTCTAAGCACATAAACCAGAATTGTGTCCCAAACCACAACACCCATAATGAAAGAACTCAGTTCCTTAACATGAAACTATAAAATAATTTGGTTCTCAAAACCCAAGTCAAATGTTCAACAACATAAAACTCATAAAACATAAGTATCAATTTTGAATCATAAAGTACATCACGACCTCTAGTCAAATAACCATCATAAAAGAAATCTTAAAATACACCTCTTGTGCACATCCTAGTTTGGCCAGCTAAATAGTTCCTATAAAAGTCATCACAAAATAAAACACCACATTAAAATTTCCAAAACTTCAATTAGACACACACCAAATAATACAAGGTTCTATCAAATGATTTAGATTAGACAATTTTCAGAAGTTTTGTTTGATTATATAAAAGGTTATAAAAGTTTAGATAAATTTAGTTTGTTAATTATATATAATAAATTTAGAATTAAATACTTTATATGTTAAATCAATAATATTTAAAGTAAAGATAAAACATTTTCAAAGTTCATAACATTGAGTTTTAATGCATTTTCTCTATGTAAATTAGCTGGTATGTTAAATGTTATAATCTTATATGGAATGGTAAAGATCCGCAACCTATATTAATGGAGAGTTAATTTAATTTCACATATTATTTGTTATTACTAGTCTTAAAGAAAAGTTCATTTGAATGGTGTAAAATATGAATCTTCCTAGCAATAGTATTCAGATTTGAAGGTTACCAGTTTAGAACAAAGAACATAACTTTTGTTTGAACTGTTGCATCTTCATAAAAATCAATAAAAATATTCATAGTAGACTTATTTACAATCAAAAAGAAAGAATTTTTCTAAATATGTATTTTGTAAAATTTATAAGTAATTGTTCGTGTGTCTCTAATTGAAAAATCAAGCTCAAATAGGCCTTATTTTAGTATGATAGTCAATCTTTGACTATGTCTATACAAAAAAATCAAATATGATTTTTATATATGTTAAATAAAATCCAAATGGGTGTCTACAAGTATCTATATATTTTTAATAACATATAGTAAATAAAAGTTATAGCAAAAATCATACGTTTCAAACTCTCAAATTGACACAATGTAATCGCAAACAAATTCATTCATAATCAAGAAAACATGAAGATAATTTTTCTAACATTATTTGCAAAGAGATTTTAAAACCCCTACCTTTAAATACGAAGTTGATTTGTTAAGAAGAAGAAGAAAACTCAATTGTAGACTTTATTTCCAAGCTTTGAAAAAAATCTTTTACATCAAAATCTGAATGCATAACTTGTCACTTGTCTCTTAAAATCTTTGTTCTCAATTATCTTATTGTTCTCCAAAAATCTTCTCTCCCCAAAAAGACCAGAATGACCTCTTAATAAATAATAAATAAATAAATAAAATTAATAAAACTAAGATTTCTAAAATAAGTAAACTTACAAAAGAAAGTAACTCAACTAAAATAAAACAAGTGCCACATAGTGGCTTAGTACTTGCCTTTAGTTTTTATATAGATATAATTTTAATTTAATAAATTTGTTATAATTTATAAAATATTTTAATTAATAAAAATATTATATATTTATAGCTTTCTATAATGGTATTAATTATATATATATATATATATATATTGCATGTGATACTATTATATTATAAATAAATCATAATATCTTTATAATAATATATAATAATATTTCTTAAATGATTATATAATATAACAAATATCATTGTTTTAGTATTTTTAATTGAATGATAAAAATTATATTATAAAAAAATTACAATATTAAAATATAAAAATCTACAATTACATTCAAAAAAATATTTGGTACCTCTGGTGGAGTGTGTGGGGTTGCTCATGCTGGCATGTTTCCTCTTTGTCTGAATTCTGGGATCGTTTGGGCCACTCTGCTTCTAAGACTTCTTTTCTTTAGGTTGCTTGGTCCATTGGTCCTTCCCTTATTTTGTGGCATATATGGCTTGAGAGGAATAGGAGGATCTTTCATGATGTGCACTTTGAGCTCAGGCTCATGTGGGGGAAAATTATTAACTCTCTTCATGAAACTCTCCAAGCTAAATGTGACATTGCTATTGGTTTGGATCCTATAGATGTTGGTATTTACTCACGCTTTTCCTTTGCTCCACACAGTGGCATTCCTTTTGCTTCCCACACCCAATCAACAAATGGAACTAGGCTGCACTCACATCCTGTCAATCGTGAGGGGCATTGGACTCCTCCTACGGTTGGAGTTCTTATAATCAATACTGATGGTTCTTCTCGGGGAAATCCAGGGCCAATTGGTATTGGGGGTGTTGGGTGTGATAGTTCTAGTGATATTCAGTTTTTCTTTTCTATCTACAAGAGTTACCATACTAATAATCTCATGGAAGCTCCGGCTATCTTGGTTGCAGTGCAACAATGTTAATCCGATGTATTTCTTATGTTTTCAAGGTAATCCTATTGTATCTTGACATTCTATTTGCATTCATGCATATGTGGATTTAGACTAAGTAGGTGACATTAATAGCAGAAGATCTGCCAATGATATGTTTTCATGATGTTTGGTGGTGCCATTAGTTGGATGAGTAAGTGGCAAGTTATAGTTGCTTTGTCCATTATGGAAGAAGAGTACATGGAAGCTACTCATGCTTCTAAAGAGGCTATTTGGTTTAAGAGGTTGTGTTTTTATATTGGTTTTGATGCAGGACAATTTACTATATGTTGTGACAACCAGAGTGCTATCTATTTAGCAAAGACTAGTACTTTCTATGCCAAAACAAAGCATATTGATGCACAATATCATTTTGTTCGTGATATTGTGGAAGATGGAAAGATGAAGCTGGAAAAGGTTAATACTTTGGACAATGTTGTAGATGCATTGACAAAGTCAGTGAACACTAAGAAGTTCAAATGGTGTGTTGGTTCTATGGGCCTTGAGGCCTATGTTGTGATACAGTAACCCCTATAACCTATCTTCATCAAGTGGGAGAGTGTTGGGATAAGGTAACTCAACCTTATCATGATTTACCATTTTATTTATTTGTTCATTTTGGAAAGATGCTAAATAAAGAAGAAATCTTCCACAAGGATGGACTTGGAGAGGAAAACATAAAGTTTCTCAATTTCTCTGATTTATTCTCTTTGCTTTGTTTTCAAGCCAAGAGTTGTGCATAGAGGAAGTTTCTAGAACAATTTGTAGATACATTGAATGTAGATTCTTTAGAAACTGTCTCCTCTTGTATGAAAACTATATCAGTACAAGGAATTGTTGTAGAGAATTAATGAGGCAGAAAAAAAAACATTGTTATGTTGCCGGATTTATTTTGGATTGTAATATCACAGCTGATTACTCTTGAAGAGTTGCGACTCTGGAAATTGTATTGTAACTTTGTTGCTGATAATACAATTGATTCTGACTGTGGAGTGGTAGGTTTTTTTCTGAAAGAGTTCCCCACGTATATATATCTGATGTTTGTGTATAATCCATTTTCTGTATTGTGTTTATTTTGCTTGCAATAGTTTAAGATTTTGTGGGATAAATTTCAGCATCTTTTCTTTTGTTAGATTTTTGTATTTAGAAGCATTTCCACACTTACATTTCCTTGCAGTGTTTTGTATCCTTGGCAACTGGTTTCCATTCTTTGCGTCTAATGTTTATGACCTAACCCAGCTTGAATTTGTGAGTACTCTGTGTAATAAATGTGTTCGGCCTGGTATCATCCCACCTAATCTGTTAAGGGAGGCACTCTTAAACTATAATATTTAGCATGATATGGACTTTTTGGGGGTTTGTTTTCTGGTCACCTCCTTGTAAAACGCTACGTTTTTGTCTCAGCATTTGATAATGTGAAGCTCTTCGATTTCCATTTTACTTGAGGGTTTTTGTTTCCTAATCAAGGGTACTAAGTGTTCCTTTGGCTAATTGTCTTCGCTATAGCGTGGCCGCTATATATGCTCTGTTGTTTCAACATGATATGGATCAGTGAATCCTTCTCTACCTCATGGTCCAGTGCGTGGTATTGGAGGCCCGTTAGGTGAGGTTGTGAGATTGGCAATTTTGGTTCCATCACAGCCTGAATGCAATTTATCTCGGCCACCTGTATCTCAAGAAATATTTGAGAGGAAGTCCTAGACCTGAATATGGTGGAGTCTACATTGGACAATAGGCGGATGACTTGTAATGTTGCCGAGGTGACCACCGCGGTTCCCTTCTGTGAGTCTCTTGCTTCATGGGGTTTCACTTCGAGTGCTGCAGATGTGGCAAAGGAGTTATTAGTTGTGGATGTGGAGTGATGTTCTTTTTGCATTATTTTGAATCCATGAAAGTTGAACATCGTTGGAGATTTGTCCAGTTTAGTATACAGGGTATTATCAGCTGTCTCTTGTTTTGGGTTTTAAATTATGTTTCTAGTCTAGTGGTTATTTGCCACATTTTGTATTTGACAGATCACAGTTGGATATAAAGTCTGCATCAAGGGGTGTTACTTTGAAAGTCTATTTGTATAAGGGTAAGTATTTGGTTTGGTATTTCAGTACATTATCTTCTAAATGATCAAATTTTGAAGATAAGTCTAAACTGTTTTATTGTCTTGTGTGTGCCTGCGTTAAATTAATATGTTTTTATAAGTCTTATTTAAAAATCCATACATGTGTCAAAGAGTTTTGTACAATTAGTCTAGTTGAATGGTTATTCAATAAATTCATTAGAATTTAAGCCTTGTACTAGCATGAAGAAAATGAATTTCATACAAGGGAGGTAGTGAACATTTACTTACCATTGATGTATCACCTCAAGTGAATAAATATATAGATATACAAAGAAAATTGGTCATGATAAGTCTGCTTGAAAAGCAAAGGTTTCCATCAAATTCCTAGCCATAAATGTGTTAGATGTGATCTTTTCAAATTTAGAAAGAGGTCTCCATCTCTAAGCACTTCTCCCAACCACCATTTCCTATATTTCACTTTGTTCAAACAGACAAGAAATATATACATTATAATATTTTAATTTTAGAATTTAAAAATCTTACATATGTCAAAGAGTTTTGGACAATTAGTGTAGTTGAATGACTATTCAATAAATTCATCAGAATTCAAGGTTTCTTTAGTATAGATATCTCAAGTTTATAAGAATCCCAACAAAATCATGAACTAAATATCTTTAACATAATGAATATCCTTCAATTATCACTTGAGATCACTTGAAAAGGATCTCTGTCTCTAAGCACTTATCCCAACACCATTCCCTCTATTTCACTTGTTCAAACAAACAAAAAATTTATACATAATAATATTTTAATTTTACAATCTATGATGTATTTAAATTTTATTTTTTATAAATAACTCTCCATATTAATATTTACAAACTATAATATGCAAAACTCTGTGAATACTTGCAAGAAAATGGGGGAGTAGATGCAAAGACTACTCTAATTGCCATGAGCACAAGCTCTCCTCTGCAGTTGTAAGTGTGCATTTCATTACCTCGTTACATATGTTCCCTGAATACAGATTCCTCAGTTTTCTTTTCACAAAATGTCATTGCAGACCTTGCTGTTCACCACAATAACAGGGCAGTCCGCATTCTGAGTACAATAGTCAGTCACGCTTCCCAAAAACACCCTGCACTTCACTTATGTTTCAATCAATCACAAGCTTTTCTCATTTCTCTTGCTCAATTAATCAAAAGGAACATAAAGCAGACAAATGTTTTACCTCTTGAAAAAGCCATGGCCATGACTACCCAAAACCAGAAAATCAGCTCCAAGCTTATCTGCAGCTTGACACAACCTCTCCTTTGCCTCACCAGCAATTACCTCTGTTTCTGCTTCCACCTGAACTTCAAAGCCCACAAATTCCCATTATTTTCCATCATAACAAATGCTAGAGCTATCAGAAGATACTCAGTCCAAGAGATCAATCAGTAGAGTAGTGTGGAACCATATCTGTATAGATTCATTGTTTCATACTGAACAACAAAATAGGTTTATAAATGATAGACAATAATTTATAAAACCACTCTAAAACAATTTACCATGAAATAAAAAGGTTATTAATATATAAGTTCATTTCAAGAAGAAACTGAAGAAAACATAATACCCACATTGTTGTTCTTGCAAATAGCAAGAGCCCGCCTGAAAATCTTTTCTGTGGTCCTACGAGCGTCAATCTCCACAAGATTCACAACATCTGAACTGAGCATATATGCTGCAATGTCACACCACGCATCAGATCAAAATATCAACAGAAAACCCAAACAAAAAAGAAGGCCCATTGTGCTGAACATAAAGAGAAAAAACCTGTGTAATACAATACCGGGTCCTGCAGCAAAGAAATCAGTTGGCTGGACGTGAAGAATAATGCAGTTGTTCGGCTTCTCAAGCCCTGGTAAGAGATATTTGCAAGCCCATAACAAAGCCCTCATGCTTTGCTCAGACCCATCCACGCCCACTACCACAGTCTTCCCTTTGCCTCCCATTCTCCAATGTTTTTCATATACTTTTCTATGATATTCCTCCACGGATTCTACTTTCCAATCAATATACCCAAACTCCGTTATATAGGGTTTTCCAAGCTCCTATACATAGGGTTTTTCCTTGGTAAATAATATATTTTTGGTTTTTTCCAAAATTCATTTATAATCTGAGATGAATTGTAGAAACAAGTCAAAATTTATGTTGTGTGCTTAAACCTGAGAGCGACAAACAGAAGGAGGGACAGGTGGAAGAAGAGTTTGGTATAAGTTAAAAGAACTCTCCATTATTGAATACTTCTAACCACCATGAGATACTGCTGTTGCATTTACAGTCTTGTCAGGAAAAGGATCTGCCATTACTTTGCATCTCCTATTGACACGTATTAGGTTAGATCTTGGGATAGTTACAATGTGACCTTGATAGATGTTGAAATTCTGACTTAAATGAGAAGAATTGGGGAAGATCGAACGAGATGCCACAACGTATGAAAGATGGGTCCTCCCCAACTGTCATTCAAACAAGAGTGCATGTTCTTGTCACTCCATATCTTTTCATGGAGAGACCCAACTGACAATAATAACAAAGACAGCAACTTTATTCTCTGAAGTTCCCAGCAATGATATTGTGGCACCATTTCTGCTGTCAACGTCCTTTAACAGTCCTATTATTTTGGCTACCTTTTCTTTTGTTTTTTTAAGATAAGGGTAATGATTAAACATTTTTAATTTATTTATAGAGACATTATTGTGTCTGATTTAGAGGATTCTCTTAGAAATGTGATCAGTTTAAATTGAGAAAACCTTAAAATCTTTTGGGGAAGATTCTAGTGGAGTCACCGAGTCCCTGGGTGAAATTACTGTTGATATTTCAAGAGCAGGATGCTGTCAAGTATTGGTTGATAGATAAGTTATCCACTAAATTTCAGCCACCAATTCACCAAGTACTCGAGATTTTTTTGGTTGACAGAAATACTTGATTTTGCAGTTCATTGTTCCTCTTCCAAATTCAGCAATGTGTATGTGTCAAGATTTTAAGTTACACGTTGATAGAAACTAATGCTTTTAGAAATGGCATAGAAAAATGTGGCCTCTTATGATTCCTTCACTTAAATTTATGATGTCTACTTTCACAATCTAAGGAGAGATATCAGATTCTATTTGATTGTGTGAATTCTAGTAGATGAACATGATGGGTTAAAGAGAGCAAACAAAGAGATAAACATGTAGTTTTAAGTATCCTACATAATTAAGACTAGCAGATGAAATAATCAAAGAAATAGATATGTGGTTATAAAAACGCTTAAATTAACAGTATCATATATGTTCTCATGTTTACTCTACAAAAATATAGAATAAATATTATTTATTTATTTATTTATTCTAAAGAGTTCAATCATTTCATTCTCACTCTAGAAAATATCAAATAATCAAAGTTGTTGCTAACAAGTCTAAGATAATGAACAAATAATTCAATTATAAATTTGTCAACAAAATGGTCAAACAAGACACTCAACAATCAACTCATTAAATAAATAAGTGAATTGTCATAAGAGTTCTAGTTTCTGGGTTAGATTGTGTGTAGTTTTTTTAATCATCAACGTTTCGGATCATACTACATGATCCATCATCAGGATGCTAGAGAACAAGAAGAACAAAAAATGATAAGATGCAGATGTAGCAAACTCCTAAAAAAGGAACAGGAGAGAGGGAGGGGGGTTAGCTAGGTTGAGAGTACCAAGGGTGACAAGAATAAAACAATAATAATAATAAAAAAGAAAAAGAAGAAAATTAAGGGAATAAGGAGCCAACGGTGACAAATAAATTAAAAGGGGGGGGGGTAAATACAACCGGAGAAAGCTAGAAAAATAAAGATAAAAATTAAAATTAAAAAATTAAAAATTAAAAATTAACATTAAAATTAAAATTATAAATAAATAAATAAAAGTAAAAATTAAATAAAATAAAAATAAAAATGTTATATATATCCATAACTAAAACTGCTCCCTAGAAATAGCAATTATAACAATAAGGAAATAAATCTGCGAGAGAAACCGAGCCAAACAAGACAATAAAGCGCCGAGAGGTGACCTACAGAAACAAAAAGGGGGGGGGGGGGGGGGGTGCAGATGATAAGGGGGAGAAACAAGAGATTGAGAACACAGGAAAGAGAGCGAGGACCTCAACACAGGGAAAGAAGACGAGGGGAAGGGGGGACGAGGATTGGGGGGGGGGGGAAGGGGGCAAGGTACGAGCAAGAGGGGGGGGGGGGGAAGGGAGGGGAAAGGAGAACCAAGGAGACAAGGGAAAGGGAGGAGAGAAGAGACACGCGAGAGAAGGGGAAAGGACAGAAAGAAGGTCAGGACCCGGGATTGTTGCTGTGAAGGGAAGATAATAAAGGATGCCAGGAAGTGCTCAAACTCCAACCTTCATCTCGATTGAGGTTAGAGGGATGGTTATTGATTTCAATGGCCTCTTTGAGCTTGCGCTTGAAGAAATTGTCCTCTCTGTACACGATTTGGGTATCCTCTAAGCATATGTGATGCTTGGTCGAGGAAGAATGCTCAGCAAGAGCTGACTTAAGAATTCGTTCATGTTTGATGTCAGCAGCATGCTCTTTGATTCTAGTGTTGACAGAGCGGCCAGTTTCTCCAATGTAAGGGGTTCCACAAGAACACAGGACTTTGTAGACCCCAGCCTCAGTAAGGATGTCTTTGTGGTCCTTAGCGGGAGGGATGCAGTGTCTCGGAGTGGATATGGGCTTGAATGCCACTTTGATGCCCTTTTTGTTAAGAAGTTTAGAAATCTCTTTGATGCCACAAGATCTCTAAACTTCTTAACAAAAAGGGCATCAAAGTGGCATTCAAGCCCATATCCACTCTGAGACACTGCATCCCTCCCGCTAAGGACCACAGAGATGTCCTTACTGAGGCTGGGGTCTACAAAGTCCTGTGTTCTTGTGGAACCCCTTACATTGGAGAAACTGGCCGCCTCTGTCAACACTAGAATCAAAGAGCATGCCGCTGACATCAAACATGAACGAATTCTTAAGTCAGCTCTTGCTGAGCATTCTTCCTCGACCAAGCATCACATATGCTTAGAGGATACCCAAATCGTGTACAGAGAGGACAATTTCTTCAAGCGCAAGCTCAAAGAGGCCATTGAAATCAATAACCATCCCTCTAACCTCAATCGAGATGAAGGTTGGAGTTTGAGCACTTCCTGGCGTCCTTTATTATCTTCCCTTCACAGCAACAATCCCGGGTCCTGACCTTCTTTCTGTCCTTTCCCCTTCTCTCGGGTGTCTCTTCTCTCCTCCCTTTCCCTTGTCTCCTTGGTTCTCCTTTCCCCTCCCTTCCCCCCCCCCCCCCCTCTTGCTCGTACCTTGCCCCCTTCCCCCCCCCCCAATCCTCGTCCCCCCTTCCCCTCGTCTTCTTTCCTTGTGTTGAGGTCCTCGCTCTCTTTCCTGTGTTCTCAATCTCTTGTTTCTCCCCCTTATCATCTGCACCCCCCCCCCTTCCCCCCCCTTTTTTGTTTCTGTAGGTCACCTCTCGGCACTTTATTGTCTTGTTTGGCTCGGTTTCTCTCGCAGATTTATTTCCTTATTGTTATAATTGCTATTTCTAGGGAGCAGTTTTAGTTATGGATATATATAACATTTTTATTTTTATTTTATTTAATTTTTACTTTTATTTATTTATTTATAATTTTAATTTTAATGTTAATTTTTAATTTTTAATTTTTTAATTTTAATTTTTATCTTTATTTTTTCTAGCTTTCTCCGGTTGTATTTACCCCCTCCCCTTTTTATTTATTTGTCACCGTTGGCTCCTTATTCCCTTAATTTTCTTCTTTTTCTTTTTTATTATTATTAGTGTTTTATTCTTGTCACCCTTGGTACTCTCAACCTAGCTACCCCCCCCCCCTCTCTCCTGTTCCTTTTTTAGGAGTTTGCTACATCTGCATCTTATCATTTTTTGTTCTTCTTGTTCTCTAGCATCCTGATGATGGATCATGTAGTATGATCCGAAACGTTGATGATTAAAAAAACTACACACAATCTAACCCAGAAACTAGAACTCTTATGCATGGATTGTGGAAATCTCATTGATCTAAGTGAATTGTCACTAAAAAAATCAAATAGAGCATTCAACAAACATCTAAAGAAAATATATTCTTCATACTTCTCTAGCCTACTCATCTCCTAAATTCAAGGTGTTAATAAGATTTCTTTTAAATAAGCATTAGCCTTGAAACCATTGGACCAAACCATGATTAGAATTGATTGAGACAAAAAAAAATTGTCTTTGAAGAAAATATATTCTTCATACTTCTCTAGCCTACTTATCTCCTAAATTCAAGGGGTCGATAAGATTTCTTTTAAATAAGCATTAGCCTTGAAACCATTGGACGAAACCATGAATCTTAGAATTGATTGAGACAAAAGAAATTGTCTTAAAAAACTTTCACTTTAGCATTCATCAAGAGATAACATAATTTTGGATTAATGATGCACTTGATTGCATAGGAATCGTCATACATCTCTTCAAAGGTTTTTTTTATAAAAGCTAGACATTCTGACCATAACTTCATGGCACAAAATATTCTTCAATGTCAAACACTTATTCCTTACCAAATCAATAAATTTATACAACTACCACCTTGTGTAGAATAATCATTGACAATAATATACTTATTGTAACATCATAAATGGTAACTCCTTATGTATCTTATCCAACGCCATTTTTGGGAGAAATTTTGATTTTTTTTTTTGTGAATAGTCCATTTTTTATTAATTATAATATTAAAGTTACATATTCACAAAAAGAGGTTAGGGGATACAAAGATCATCTGCGAGAGTTTACATTGCCCAAGGCTAGAAAGCTAATCAACTATTCATGAAAGAAATAGATAAACTGCCCTTAGCTCAGCCAAGAGGAGGATCATGACGATCATCGGAAGTCCTTACATTAGTAGGGTTGGTGGGTGGTTGAGGAGGAGCCCACCCTCAACAATAGATTATTTTTCTATATGTAATGTCCCTTTCTTCAATCTTTGATTATTTCCAATGTCTTCCTTTGAACTTTTAAAAATGACTTCTTTATAATCACTTCAATCCTCACTTCATCTCTTATTAATATGAAAAAAGAGACCTAAATGACATGACTCTTCATAGTCATAATATTTTATTTAATAATATATATAAAAATTTATAGGCTGAAGTATTTTGTGTGTGTGTGTGTGTGTGTGTGTATGGGTTACTATTTATTATGATATAGTAAAATATAATAATATTATTAGCACAAATATTATTTTTAATTGTTAATATATATTTAATAAAACTATTATTATTATTATTATATATGTGATAATATTTGTATTATTATGTTATATGGCTAATGTTATTATGTTAGTTATTTTCATATGTATTATTTATCCTTTTAATATTATAAATTTTATATATAATAGTTATTTATTATTAAATCCTATTTCTAGGTAGCAATATTACAATCCTCCCCTCTTAGATTTGCTTGTTCTCAAGAAAAGATCATTCATACATAACCTTTCTCATAGATTCAACATGCAAAGCATAACAAGACCTAAAGGATTTTTGGAATATATATCTTAATGCATTAAAAGACAAAGTAGACATGAAGTAGACACATGAATGCATGAAAACATGATGCATACACAATGTAGATACATGAATAAATGAAGATACAAAGTAGGCATGATGTAGACACATGATACATGCATTCTGGACCTATGCCTTTCAATTCACTAGAGTCAAGAAATGATTTATCAAATATACTTCTCTAATAGAATCTTGTACCCTCAAATCATCATTAGTACACACACACACACACGTGTGTGTGTGTGTGTGTGTGTGTGTGTTTGTGTGTGTGTGTGTGTGTGTGTAAATAAGTTTCAAATAAAATATTCAAAAACTATGATAAATTACTCCAATATAATATCATAGTAAGCTCAAAAGAAAACCTTCAGCTAATTTCACTTCTTTTCTCTTCCCCCAAACTAAAGAAAACATGAATTAAGGAGAACACCAACCATTTATTAAGTTGACATTACCAACAGTGACCCTAAATATTAAGTAACTAGATGCATATTTCTTCATCTTTTCCTATTTCCATAATGAATGGTAGAATTAATGTACTTAAGTAGAAATGGGCTCCAAGAGGATCCCTCATGAAGAAAGCCCATTTTAGGAATCTTCTCCTCACTATATCCGAATTACTATACCTTTCACAAACTCCCTCTTCATTGAAACTATGCAAAGACCTAGGTTCAACCTTGAATATTTTATGAGATATGTGATGACCCATTTTTGTAGTGCCTCTCCCATTTGATTGATGCAAGTCAGCATGATGGATGCTACCTTGATGATCTTGCTTCTTAAGTGATCATGTTTAGGACCCATGAGTGGTCTATACCCTTGGGGTGACTTTATTATATTGTTTCTTTAACTGGTTGTTTTCTCTTATACCTGATTGTTGAGCTTATGGTTGAGGATTATCAATGGATATTGTTGGGCTTATTATGATGTGATTGTGTCATGGATATTTACATCATTCTTGTAGTAACCTTTTACTATTGTGCAAATGAAAGATTTAAATAGATTATTTTAATGAAATCAATTAGATGCTTTAATTATGCAATTTTGTATAATTGTTGCTTCAGCTACTATATATTGTGCATCTACACTTGATTGTGTTTGTTTGTTGTGCAAGACTTATATTCTTGGTAGTGACGCATGGAATTAGTGGTCAAACTTTTCATGTTGAGCCAATAGTGTCCTTGTATGGGAGATGCATCTTTTATTGTTATTTTAATTTTCTAGTAATTGGTAAATCCAAATTCATAATTTGCATTATGTGATTAGACACACGAGTGTGTCTGTGCATTTAGGATACCACATCTATCATGGAAGAAATATTCTAATTAAATGCTATTTTAATGGCTTTCAAGGATTTTGATTATTTGATTAAATCTTTATTTTGATTATCAACAACTTTTCTATACTTGAATTTCATTTAATTGGAATTGCCCAATTTTGTTTGGGTTGAGAAGGGAAATAATCTAGTAAGCCATTTATTTTCCTAATTTTAGGTTGCACTTTTTAAAAGTGAATATATATCCCAAAAAGTGAGTTATTTCTCACTTCTCACTTTTAAATTGGAATTTGAGAGCAAAATTCCTAAAACCCTCTCAAGGAGGTATTGTTGTTTTACTCCTTGCGAGAGCTATGGGTGTGGGATCAATATGAGATTGATCTTATTAGATCCGGCTCAAGAAGACCTTGGTTTGCCAAGACTTTTAGCAGTTTTAATAGAGCTATTATTTTATTGCTAGTATTTCTATTTTTGCCCTTTTGGTTGCCAGGTAGGGCTCTTCCTTTTTATGCCTCAACTCCATTTTTGAGTCTATTTTTGGTACTAGTTTTCTAGGAGGTAGATAACTATAAATCCCCTTTGTTCCTATATGTTGGCTCTACCCAGTTGGGCAGGTAAGAGCATTTGTTTTCCTTTTGGAGTGGTGTTTGGGGCGTTTCAAACCACTATGCTAGCCATTTTTGCATATAGACTCTGAACCTAAATTTTATTTGATACTTGGGGATTTTAAATACTTGATTGTAAAAAGGGTTTTAATTTCGTTGATTTTTGGTCATTTTTTACTTTGCCTTGATTTGTGTGTCACTCAGTTTCCTTAGGTGTTTCTTGGCACTAATGTTGGTCATGAATTTGGATTATTTATGAAGTTTCCAATCTAACCATGGTCTCTCTTCACATCATTGGGATTAATGTAGAAATCATACTCCCAAATTTAGGCCGGTTGAGTGAGTTCATGATGTTTGGTGTCTTCTTGCCTCTTTGGGATTCACATCAAATTCGTACTCCTATAGATAGGCCACTTGAATGAGATTGTACTTGTTTCATTGTTGCATTTCTCATATCCAACACTTGCATTGGTATTATGTGATTACGTTCATGAAGTTGGCTGTGCACACACACGAGCACACGCATGTGCATATGGAAGGATCTTGCGAGACCCGAACTCTCAGATATAGGCCAGCTAATTTGGGGGTTGGGTTGGGAATTTTCATTGCCTATGAGCATTCATTATGTGATGACCATGGGTATGTAGGGTAGGCAATGGAGTGGCTTCTCTCGTGTACCCTAGCCCAAAAGTGGTCGACCAAGTAACGTGAAGAGATTCTAATAAGATAAAACCAATTTAATTAATGGAAAAATAAACTTAATGACAGATAAGAGTACAAAAAATGTGGCGTCCCAAGGGATTTGATCGAGGGTGTGTGGGTTTGGCCTCGTGAGGGAGTTGATCGAAGACACAACATCTGGCCTCATACGAAAGTTGATTGAAGATACATTCTGAGTCTAGCGTCCCGAAGGAGTTGATCGAAGGATTGAAGTACTTGTGCTACCCGATAGAAAGTAAGTAAACTCCACTAGCATCCCTACATAGTTATCCTTAGTGGGTCTGACCAGTGACATATTGTACTGCATTATCTTCTTGATCGTATAGACATTTGTATTATGTTCTTGATTAATGTGTGTGTTAGCCTTAGGTGATTCTTATGGATGTTGAAATTCTGACTTTAATCAGAAGAATTGGAGAAGATCGCAGGAGATGCTACAACGTATGTAGATGGGTCCTCCCCACCTGTCATTCAAACAAGAGTGCATGTTCTTGTCACACCATATCTTTTCATGTAGAGACCCAACTGATAATAATAACAAAGACAGCAACTTTATTCTCTGAATTTCTAAGCAATGATATTGTGGCGCCATTTCTACTATCAACGTCCTTTAACAGTCCTATTATTATGGCTACATTTTCTTTTGTTTTTTTTAAGATGAGGGTAATGATTAAACATTTTTTTATTTATAGAGACATTATTGTGTCTGATTTAGAGGATTCTCTTAGAAATGCGATCAGTTTAAATTGAGAAAATCTTAAAATCTTTTGGGGAAGATTCTAGTGGAGACACCGAGTCCCTGGGTGAAATAACTGTGGATATTTCAAGAGCAGGATGCTGTCAAGTATTTGTTGATAGATAAGTTATCCACTAAATTTCAGCCACCAATTCACCAAGTACTCGAGATTTTTTTGGTTGACAGAAATACTTGATTTTGCAATTCATTGTTCCTCTTCCAAATTGAGCAATGTGTATGTGTGAAGATTTTAAGTTACACGTTGATAGAAACTAATGCTTTTAGAAATGGCCTAGAAAAATGTGGCCTCTTATGATTCCTTCACTTAAATTTACGATGTCTACTTTCACAATCAAAAAGAGATGTCAGATTTCAAATATCGTTGGCAATCTATTTGATTGTGTGAATTCTAGTAGATGAACATGACGGGTTAAAGTGAGCAAACAAAGAGATAAACATGTAGTTTCAAGTATCCTCCTTAATTAAGACTCTAGTAGATGAACTTCATGAGTTATAGTGAAATAATCAAAGAAATATATATGTAGTTATAAAAATGCTTAAATTAACAGAATCAAATGGTCCACTGTTTGTATATGTTCTCATGTTTGTTCTATACAAATATAGAATAAATATCTTTTTTTCTATTTATTCTAAAGAGTTCAATCGTTTCATTTCCACTCTATAAAATATCAAGCAATCAAAGTTGTTGCTAACAAGTCTAAGATAATAAACAAATAATTCAATAAATTTGTCAACAAAATAGTCAAACAAGACACTCAACAATCAACTCATTAAATAAATAAGTGAATTGTCACTAAAAAAATCAAATAGAACATTCAACAAACATCCAAAGAAAATATATTCTTCATACTTCTCTAGCCTACCCATCTCCTAAATTCAAGGGGTTGATAAGACTTTTTTAAAATAGGTATTAGCCTTGAAACCATTGGACCAAACAATGATTAGAATTCACTAAGAAAAAAAATATTGGCTTAAAAACTTTCACTTTAGCATTCATCAAGAGATATAATAATTTTGGATTAATGATGGACTTGATTGCATAGGAATCATCATACATCTCTTCAAAGGTTTCTTTATAAAAGCTAGACATTCTAACCATAACTTCATGGCACAAAATATTCTTCGACGTCAAAAACTTATCCCTTATCAAATCAATAAATTTATACAACTACCACTTTGTGTGGAATAATAGTTGACAATTATATACTTATTGTAACATCATAAATGTTAACTTCTTGTGTATCCTATCCAACACTATTTTTGGTGAAAATATTAAAAAAAAATTTGTGACTAGTCTATTTTCTATTAATTATAATATTAAAGTTACATATTCACAAAAAATGGGTTAGGGGATACAAAGATCATCTGTAAGAGTTCACATTGCCCAAGGCTAGAAAGCTAATCAACTATTCATAAAAGAAATAGATAAACTATCCTTAGGCTTAGCCAAGAGGAGGATCATGACAATCATCAGAACTCCATACATTAGCAAGGTTGGTGGGTGGTTCAAGAGGAGCCCACCCTCAACAATAGATTATTTTTCTATATGTAATGTCCCCTTCTTCAATCTTGATTATTTCCAATGTCTCCCTTTGAACTTTTAAAAATGACTTCTTTATAATCCCTTCAATCCTCAATTCATCTCTTATTAATATGAAAAAAGAGACCTTCTAAATGTCATGACTCTTCATACTCATAATATTTTATTTAATAATATATATAATAATTTATATGCTGAAATATTTCATATATATACAAAATATTAAATGCTTAAATATTATACCACTACTGGGGATTGGTGTATAGATGTGGTCTACTTCTAGTTTGAGGCTAGTGCTAGATATTCACTTGATACTTTGGTGTATTTGGAGTATGTTCTCTTGTGATTTATGTTTTACTTTCAATGCATTTGATATCATGTTTAGATGATGAATAGTATGTTACTTTATGCATTCCTTTATCATGATGTATCATATTACTAGATGATGTTTCTTACCACTACTCTGGATTAGTGATGCTATTGGTAGATTAGCATGTTGGATATACTTGTTCTTATGCTATTAATTGATAGTTATTGGTAATAATGATCTCATGAGACAACTCCAACTATTTTTTTGGCAACTTGAGATTCATACTTGGGGGTATAGTTAGGGCCCTTGAGGTCTCATTATGCCATTATGGTAGGGAGGAAACAAGCACAATTATTTTCAGTTTGGTGGGTACATTGCTTGTGCTTTCCTTCTTGAGATGATCGATGTATGCACATGTATATTTACTGTGATGTTGTTTTCTAGCATGATTATAGTTTTTTTTTATGTATTAGATATTGTGTCATTTGATCTCTTTTTTCTCTCGAGTGATCATTTCCCAATATACATGGATCTGGTACTCCCTAGTGTGGAGGTTTCACATTTTTATGCCTTCTCCTTTCCTTTCTATTTTCTTGTCAACTTTTCTGTTGCCTAGGAAGGTGCTCTCTTGCATGACTAAGTAAAGTCTCACACGAGGATGTATTCTCTCCTGTGAGCATGCATTGTCTCTCACAAGTGTGTGCTTCCTCGCGCAGAGTAAAGAAAAGTCTCAAGCGTGGTAAAATGTAAATTGGTGTATATTTAATTATTTATACTAAGATATATTTTAATATATGTGACGATTCATTTGAGATAGGTTCTAGACCTCTCCGAGTTAAGATACAAATTCTAGAAAATTTTAGGGCTTCAAGAATTCAGACTTAGCCAGATTTTAAGGCTTTAGGATTTTAAACTTTGCCAAATTTTAGGATTCAACATTTGTCTTTCCGCATGGTGTCCAGTAGATGAGTGGTTGTAACCTTGAGTCCTCATCTTGTGCATGACTGTTTGAGGGTCTCTTCTTATAATTCTTGATTTTGATATGGTTAGTCGGAAATGGACTTGTATGTTTAACCATGCTAGGAACTTGTTCTTTGGGGCTTAAACAAACATCTATCCTTGTGTATTCTCATGATTCATGTGATTTGTAGTTGTAAGTTATAGTTTAGTTTTTGGGGATCTTTGGAAGTGTTT
Organism: Cupressus sempervirens; assembly: GCA_028749045.1. Taxonomy (NCBI): domain Eukaryota; kingdom Viridiplantae; phylum Streptophyta; class Pinopsida; order Cupressales; family Cupressaceae; genus Cupressus; species Cupressus sempervirens. The sequence continues at coordinate 315,098,163 of CM053790.1, read as the reverse complement.
GTAACACTTCTACTAGTGTAGGTGAACATGTGAGTTTAACCATGTTCCCTATTCTTATTACCTTGTTTAGATGTTTCATTATTGCACTTGGTTACTTTATGTTATTGTTAAGTAACTTATCTTAAGAAATAAATTATTTAGTGCATATTTTATCCTTGTGTTCCAAGGATCACCAGACAAGGATGTTTTATTCATTGAATATTTCTTGGCCCTTTCCTATTACCATAATGAATGCTATAATTAATATGCTTAGGTAGAAATGAGATCCAAGAGGATCCCTCATGAACAAAGCCCATTTTGAGAATCTTCTCCTCACTGTCCTCGAATTACTTTACCTTTCTCAAACTCCCTCGTCATTAAAAATATGTGAAGACCTAGGTTAAATCTTGAATAGTTTATGAAATGTGTGATGACCTATGCTCATAGTAATATCCAGATTTACATTTAGTCATAATGTTAGGATTAACCTTAGACAAAAATAACAATTACATGAAAATATAACCAATACCAAAAAATAGTATATTGCACATAAGAGAACACAAGACACCAAGATTGAATGTGGTTCACCCAATCCATGGGCTACGTCCACCAATAGCAAGTCCAATATTATTATGATCCAGTGATTACAACCTAATAACAATCTGTAATCCCTTACAGCTCAATACTACCACAAGAACCAATTTTCACATCACACACACTATGAAAATCCCTAACCCTAAGCCTTTTTATACAAACTTTTTTATTGCTTACAAAAATAGGGCTAGAGAAATAGAGAAATAGTAGTCAACACCTTTTATAATATAAGGTCATTTTTGGCTTTGGGGATGCTACCCCCAAAAACCCCTATGAAGGTGTTGCCCCTCAACCTCACCCTACACTGTGATAGGGAGTGCACCTAGGGCACTGCCCTAGGACCCTACAGGGGTGTTGCACCTTGACCCTGTCTTGGGGGTGCTACCCCCAAACCCCCATAGAAATAATTTGGAGGGAAACCATGCCAAATAAACCTCTAAGTCTAATTAGGCTCCACATCACAAAATCTCCCACTTGGAGACTGATCAAACTCCACAATAATAACCTCCCACTTAGAGACTGATCATAGTGCTACTAAACCTGTAGCTCCCACTGGAAGATTAAACCACCCTAGACTCTATTGTGCTTTTAGTTTGTTCAGTCTAGAAGATCAACTAAAGCTAAACAGGAGTGAAGCTTCTTCCATATCACTACCTTTGTAAACATATCTACTGGATTATCATGTGTATGTATCTTCACCAGCTTTAACTATCCATCATCCAAAACTGATCGAATGAAATGGTACCACAACTGTATGTGTTTTGTCTTTGAATGTAGAGCTGAATTCTTTGTAAGATGAATGCCACTCTAGCTATCTATAAACAAATACTTATCCTTATGTAGGTTTCCCAATTATTCCATAAAGAACTGAAGCCATATCATCTCCTTGGCTACCTCTATAACAGTAGCATACTCTGCCTCTATAGTGGATAACGCATTAACCTACTATAATCGAGAAACCCAACTCATGGCTACCCCACCAACAATAAATATATAACTTGTAGTACTTTGCCTGGTATCAATATCCCCTACCAAATCTGAGTCAACATATCCCTGTAAATCAGTAGTAGAGCCCCTAAAATATAGAGACTTACTGGATATTCCTCTCAAATATCTAAGAATCCATTTAACTGCATTCCAATGCTCAGTTCCTAGATGACTCATATACCTGCTAACAACTCCCACTACATGTGCAATATCTAGCCTAGCACATATTATAGCATGCATTAAGCTTCCTACAACTAAAGCATAGGGTATCTTAGACATCTTGTCCTCCTCTTCTTGTGTCCTAGGACACATCTCCTTAGTCAACTTCAAATGACTAGGTAAAGGTGTGTGACAACTTTAGCATTCTCCATAGAGAAATGTTGCAACACCTTCTCAATATAATCAGCCTAAGATAAAATCAATTTTCTATTCTTCTTATCTCTAAAAATCTTCATACCAAGGATTTGTTTTGCTATCGCCAGATCCTTCATAAAAAATGCATGTGCTAACTAGCATCTCAGCCCCTTAATATGATCCACGTTAGACTCAGCTACAAGCATATCATCAACATATAAACATAAAATAATGTAGCTATAATCATCCAACCTCTTAAAATAAACACAATGATTTGAATGACACCTACTATATCCATTCTCATGCATAAACCTGTCAAATTTTAGATACCATTGCCGAAGTGCTTATTTCAAGCCATATAAACTTTTCTTCAATCTACACACTAAGTTCTCCTTATCTTTGACCTCAAATCCTTGTGGCTATGCCATATATATCTCTTCATCAAAATCACCATAAAGGAAGGCTAATTTAACATCAAGTTGCTCGAAATGAAAATCTTCAGTAGCCACAATACTTAAAACAATATAGATAGAAGCCATTTTAACAAGAGGATAAAATATTGCATCAAAATCAATACCCTTTTTTTGTGCAAATCCTTTTACCACTAACCTGGCTTTAAATCTTTTCTTACCTCCATCCTCTTCTTTCAACCTATAAACCCATTTATTCTGTAAAGCTTTTTACCTACAGGAAACTTGCGTAAATCCAATGTCTTATTGTTCAACAAAGAGTCCATTTCTTCTTTCATTGCAGACTCCCACTGAATCTTAGTATCCAGCTGCATAGCTTCATAATAACATTCAGCTTCACTAGTATCAATAAGTAAAATAGAATACAAGGAAGGAGAACATCTTTCTAGAGATCTACTAATCCTTGTTGATTGTCTAACATTAATTGGGGTGTATGTTATTTGTTTTTTCACATATGAGGAACTACTGGAACATTAGTTTTTGGAGTATCATCTAGCACTACATAATCATCTTCTTTCTTCTCATTATGCTGCAACAAATCTTTGCACAACATTTTCTCATTGAATATGACATCCCTGCTTCTTACAATCTTACAATTTTTGAAATCTCAAAGCCTATAACCAAATTCATTAATTCCATATCCAACAAATACACAATTCTTTGACTTAGCTTCCAACTTGGTTATATTTTTACAATCTATATGAGAAAATGCTTCACAACCAAAGGTTTTGAGAAAAGAATAACTCACCTTCTTACCAGTCTATGCTTCCTCTGGAATACCACAACTCAAAGGAGTAGACGGACTTCTATTAATCAAATATACAATAGTATTGACAACCTCCACCCACATGTTTGAGGGCAACCCTACATGCAACCTCATGCTTCTTGCACACTCTATTATAGTCATGTTCATGTGTTCAACCACTTCATTTTCTTATGGAGTCCTTGGAATAGTTTTATATCTATGAATACCATTATTGGAGAAATAATCTTCAAATTCATTATTGCAATACTCACCATCATTATCAAATCTGAGACATTTTAATTTCTTTCCAATCTCATTTTCAATTGAGCATTTCCATTTCTTAAAAGTTTGAAATACATCATATTTATGTCTAAGAAAATAAACCCATACTTTTCTAGTTTCATCATCAATAAATCTAACATAATAATGAGAGCCACCAAGGGAAGATACTTGAGCTGGTCCCCATACATCTGTATGCACAAGCACTAATTTCTCACTTTTATTTTCCTTCCCAATCTTCACAAAACTCACTCTCTTTTATTTTCCATACACACAACTTTCACAAAAATCCATATTGATACATTTCAAACCTAGTAAAACTTACTTTGAATGAAGTACTTTCATAACTTTCTCACTCATGTTCCCAAGTTTGTTGTATCAGAATCTACAACATTTATTTGTTCTCTCTACTCAACTGCAACAACTATTCCTGAACATTCATTTTTCTCTGAAACAATCAAAATAGAAAGAAAAATATAACCTGTACAAAGATATAAGGTGCCTACTTTCACACCTTTTGCTACTATGAGGGATCCTTTTGAAAACTTCCAATTTTTATCATTAAAAGTAACTACACAACCCTCATCACTGAGTTGCCTTGCTGAAATTAAATTCTTACTCAACCTTGGAACATGTCTTACCTCATGTAGTAGCCAATGATTCCCATTTTGTAACTTAATCTTAACTTTTCATTTTCCAACAATCTGACAAAGTTCATTATCCCCTCAATAAACAAGCCCAAAATTCCCTTGGACATAATCAATAAAATAACCTCTATGAGGTATAGCATGAAATGAAGCACCAAAATTTAAAACCCATGCATCATCAACACTTTCTAAAGACAAAAAAAAAAAAAAAAACTCTTCAAATTTGTTACTTACCACATTTGCCTCCTTGTTCCCTTCTAGTTTATCTCCTTCATTGTTCTTTCAAGTCCATCAATCTTTCTTCTTATGCCCTATTTTACCATAGAACCATCAATCTCTCAGTATTTTGGATTGAGACCTCTTCCCCTTTGAATTTCCTTTTGATTTCCCATGATTTTTGGAATTATTTCCTCTCTCAGTCATTCTGCCTCTACTTTATGTATTCAAAGCACTTCTTAATGTAGATCCACTTGAGGATTTCCTACAAGTTTCCTCACTCAATATAACACTAATCACATCATCAAATTTCAGAGTATTAGATCTAGAAACAAAATTACTCACAACCATTACCAAGCCATTTGAGCTTTTAGGAAAAGAACACAAAATCAAAAGAACCCTAATTTCTTCATCAAAATTAATAGCCATGAAAGATAACCGACTAATAGTATTAAACTCATTTAAATGATCTACAATAGATCCACCTTCTACCATTTTCATATTAAAGAAATGCTTCATGAGAAATATCTTATTTGAAGCAGAGGGCTTTTCATAAAATTTCACTAGAGTTTCCATCAACTCTTCCATTATCTTCACTTTTGTAATTTTAAATGTCACTGATGGTGCCAAGCATAATTGAATGCTTCCAAGTGCCTTTCTATCTAAAATATCCTAGTCCTCATCTAACATAGTTCCTTGTTTCTTGGATTTTCCTTCCAATGGCTTCCATAAATTCTTCTAATAAAGATAGTCCTCCATTTGCATCTTCCATAACTAAAAGTTCTGCCCATTAAACTTCTCCACCTTTAGCTTACCCTCATCTACCATCGCTCCCCCTTGACCATGAGACTCCCACTCGACCATGAGACCTTCCTATAGAAGTCACTAAAAAAATGATGATGGTCTAGCTAAAAAAAAAATGATGACCATCTAGCTCTGATACCACTTGTTAGGATTAACCTCAGATAGAAATAATAGTTACATACAAATATAACCAATAGTAAAAAATAGTAGATCACACATAAGAGAACACAAGACACCAAGATTTAACATGGCTCATCCAATCCCTAGGCCACATCCACTAATAACAAGTCCAATATTATTATGAACTAGTGATTATAACCTGATTACAATTCGTAATCCCTTACAGCTCAATATCACTACAAGAACCAATTTTTACATCACACACTATGAAAATCCCTAACCCCAAGCCTTTTTATCCAAGCTTTTTTGCTGCTTGCAAAATTAGGCCTAGAAAAATAGAAAAATAGTAGCTAACACCTTTTACAATATAAGGTCTTTTTTGGCTTCGAGGGTGCCAGCCTCAAAAACCCCTATGGGGGCATTGCCCCTTGATCCCACCCTATACTACGATAGGAAATGCACCTGGGGTGCTACCCCAAGACCTTGCAGAGGCATTTCTCACAAACCCCTATAGAAATATTCTAGAGGGAAACTGCACTAAATAAACCTCTAAGTCTAATTAGGCTCTACATCACAACACATATTGTATGTGTGAATTAATATTAGAACATTGATCATTCCTTACAATCTTTGTGTTCCTTTCCTTCAAAATTTTATTCCTAGTTATAGATGTAGTGGATTCCATTTTGAAACTAGGGTTTAAACAACCTCACCTAAACAAATTCATAATCAACTTAGCTCGATACTTTGAACCTTACTTAATTTGTTCTCCAAATCTTGTCAATGGTGTAGATGCTCAAAAATGGTTCATGTCTACTATTTAATCATATTTTTATAAGTTAACACATCCCATTTTCTCATTTCACTATTCGAATCCTTTGACCAATTTGATCATCATTCAAGCATATCTCAAAAATATTCTTCATCACTCACGCCCTCTTCCAAATCAACTATAGATCATTTTAGAATCAATTCTTGTTTTATTTGAGTTTTTCAGAATTGATTCTAAATCATTTCAACATCATTAGAATCTCATCCAATCAACCCTAAATGATTTCAATGTCATTAGAATCCTTTTTAAATAACACAAAAATCATCCCAAATCAACCCAAAACTATCCCAAATTAATCCTAATTAATCCAAAACATGTCAAATATCTCAAATCAATCAACATTTTTTGAACCCTAGACATTTTTGTGTTCTTCAGTACCCTAGAAATCTATCAAACCTATCAAATCTGACCTTAGCACTCCCACATCCTTGAGTGCTAGGTCAAATCTATCATCTTTATCATTCGATCATCAACATTATCAAGTCCCTTAGTGTTTGATCATGACCTTATCCAATTAATTTTAAAACATTGACAATGTTCACCAATGTTATTATATCAATCAACTTCGATCCTACGAAAAATTACAATATCCATTGCATGCCACATGTCCTTAATCCATGTCATATGTCCTTGGCATGTTATCAATCCTAATCAATCAATCAATCAATTGGATCATGGATTAGATATTCCCACCATCATCCTAATCAATCTGAACACCACAATAGTTGGGGTCAAATTGTGACAACAATTTGTGATGACGATGTAATTTGTGGTGATTTTCATATTTTTTTTGTAATTGTCCCCGATGTTGTTGCAATACTAACATTGGCATCATAATTAAGATGGTAGAATGATTACAAAAAAGAAAAAAGAAACACAAAATTAATCATTCCCATTTGATTGATTGTGGAGAGCTCTGAACGAGGGTATAGAGAAGTTGTTAAAGAGTGTGGAGTGTAGATATCTATGATTTCCTAGTCGTGCCCTTGCTCTGCATTTTGTTGCCCTTTCTTTGCATTTTTTTGCTGTGGTATTTTTCTTATAATGTATTCCCCTCATTATTTATTCTTTCTATTGTTTCATACTAACTTTAAATATCTTCCTCCCTATATGAGATCTTAAACTCAATAAAATGTTTTTTTGTTGTCCATGGCATTGAATGAGATTGATTGTATTGTAATAATCTCTAGTTAATCTATGGTCATGTCCTAGCTCTGTGATTGCATTTTTGTGTCATGCCTTTATGATCTTCATGCCCTTGCCCTTGCTTTTCCCTTTCTACATACATATTCTAGAACGAAATAATAAAATAATAAAAATCACTCAACCCATGCTTAGATATTCCTAGCTAGTAGGATCAAATACAATTTTCCATGGTGATAAAATTTCCAATGGAGATGCATCACTTGCATGCCAGTTATGAAACACATTCCCATATTTATAAAAAATGGTTGGATATAAAGGCTTCATAAATTGACCCAACAATGGAATTCAAGGATGTAACTATGCATGTATTGGCACAATCTCCCTACTAGAATCCCATGTATCTACTGGTACTACTAATTTGGGCATCACTATATGATCCAAAATATTATGAAGTAATGAAGCCAGTAGTAACTTACCCCATGTCTTCAAAAAATGTACCATAGGTTCAAGGTCTCTTGGCTCCCAAGAATTTGTAGCAGCTATTCTCACTTCAAGAAGAATAACTTCAGTGAAGAGTTGAGTGTAAGGAGTTGAAGAAGCAAGTTTTGCTTCTATGTAAATTCCATAATCATGAGGCTCATTCCATTGTAGAAGCCTCTACCATAATGACATTACCTCTAAACCATGCAAAGGATGTTGAAGTGGTTCCCAACCTTGAAACACTTGAGTACAATGGATAGTTGGGAACATCGCAAGGAGATTGTGCCAATACTTGAAACATTCTTATAAGAAATTGCAAATGAAATACATGAAAAATTAAACAACTTGTAGTCCTCCCATTATTTGGACTTTAAGTTCTCTTGAAGACACTTCCAAGTGATTCCAATGTAATAGTACCTATCGCAACACTTTCCTGGATTCTATCTAGCACCGCTTCCATAATAGCCTCTATGTTGTCTAGTTATTTTTTTTGTTGCGCAATATATTGCATATGCATTCTTCTAGAGGTGTGTTTGGTGGCACTTCTAAAACATGTGTGATTTCTCCATTTAGGGTTGTGCATGTACATTTCTCATCAACCTTTAGCCCCAAAATGAATGTAACAGTTCTTCAATAGTGGTCTAAAGTGGAATCATAGACATTCATTCTATTGTCCATCACCATTATTGTGGAGATCATATAGACCATATTTCACATGCCATTCTTGTGTAGAAGAGAGTGTTACTGAAAGGATTCTAGTAGAGGAGGGCTAAACAACCACCTTACCTTACTTCTTGTCTCTAATGGCCTTAGTTTTACAATACAACTCAAATTGATCCCTTTACTATTTTTATTTTTTTTGTGTTTTTAGTTGTGAATGAGATTATTGTGAGAGAAGTGATTAGTTATTTTTTATTTTCATTTTAAAGATCAGTTTTTCATTCATCATTATTCAAAAAATTAGGTTTTAGAGTTGTGTTAGTTGGTGTTCCATATGTTGGAAATATAAGGTAGGAAAGGTTACTAAGAGGGGAGGGGCGAATCAGGAACCAATAAAACTTTATCTTAATTCACCAATTGATCCTTCATATAATATTCTAATCTAATTGTATGTATGAAAAAATGAAAGAAAATAAACATTCATAACACTTTGTCACAAGATATGGTGACCCAAAATCCTTCCAAATAGAAAGTAAAACTAGGGTAAGGATGATACCCACAAGCTTTAGTATTATAGTATAAAGTTAACCTATCAAGGCTTATAATTGACCACTTCTAGTGATCTTCCCTATTAGGAGCAATAAGGACTGTGAGGTCCACCTTGTTAAAGGATTTATAAACATACAATGAAGTATGCACTTAGTTCAAATATTTAGCAAAGACTATTAAGTCTACCTTGTTAAAGGATTTGACTAATGCACCTATTAGGATGAACCAGTGAATGATCTCAGATCTACAACTTTGATTTGTTGGTTGAGATTCCTTGTATTGCAATGATCACCTGACTATGATAGATAAATCTTTGCTATCTCGTATACTACTTGTAGCCTTCTTAATTCACACTTTATCTTATCATATCTCTTCACATATATCTTAATTGGATATGATACAATGCATTACATATATACCAATCCAAATCACAACTTACTAGAGTTGGCTACAATACTAATTTCATCATAATTCACAAAGTCGGCCCAGCTGGTGGAACTTGGGTTTTGAAGACAATCTCAGTGATGTTCTTATACACAAAAAACACTGTCAACTCTTGAAAATCTTTGGCACTCATTTGAACTTTAAGCTCAGTCCATACTAATCACTTCTAAGTGGCTTGAACTCAGTTACCATTATGTGACCTGGTGAACTCTGAAAAAACTTGGTAGCAACTAAATCACTTGGTTGATACTGAATGACTCGGTCAACACTAGATCCACTTTGTTAACCCTATGAGCTCAGTATACATTGTTGGACTTGGTTAACACTATAGAGCTCAGTTAACACTACAATCTTCTTCACTTCCATCAAATAGCTCAGTAGCCTTTGCTACACTTAGTTCGCACTATACATTGTTTATAAAGCTCAGTAAACACTGTGTAGCTTGACAAACATTGCAAACTAACTCAAGTGATTGGTAGACATTGTATTCTCATTACTTAGCTTGGGAACAACTAAATCACTTGGTTAACATTGCAAATTGATGCAGGAGCATCCAGAGGGATAAGGGCAATCCTGTGTCACCCAAAAAAATGTACTTAGACTTAGTTTTTGTTTCATGTGTTTTCATTTTTGGATACCCATTTGGGTCAAATAAAGGTTCCAACTCTCACAGTTCCACTATCAGTGTGTTTGAAAATCTTGAAAAAATAGGAGCATGTAATTGGGCCATCATTTTGGTAAACTAGAAGGTGTGAATTGACCAAATGAATGTAATCGTGATTTAGAGCATTCTAGAAAAAGAATCAAGTCAATAGGCCCCACGGTTTGAAAGTTATTGCAATTTATTGAGTTTTGGAGACCTCCTAAGAATGCTTCAAAGTCAGGTTAGGGGCATTAAATGACCTCAAAAAGGGCCAAAAAATGGGGGATGAGTGAAGCTGGTCCATAGGGCTATAGAGCACTTTGAGAGCTTTCTGAAAATGTAAACGGTTCGTCAATCGGAGCTACGGTTCAAAAGTTATGCCTCCCAGAAGTTTGGTTACCGTTTCTGGATTCTTCTAGATTTGCGCCAACTTCTACCATAGCTTTCAGAACCTTCTATTTGGTCGGTGGATGCCTACTAGCACTTTCTAGAATGTACTCCTAGTCCTTAACCCTCCAAGGTCTATTTAAGGAGATTTTTGGCATTGTAAAAGGTAGTTTGGAGTGGAGTTTGAGAGGAGGTACTGAAAGGAGAAATTATCTCTAGATTTATGCTATTGTAAGCCCTTAGGGCATGTTTTGAAGTTTATTTTCTTTGTACCATTTGTACTAGCTTATTTTTTCAGTTAATACAATTTCCCTTTTCTATTGTGTCTATTCTGTTCTTGGGTTGTGTCCCCATCAAGTGGTATCAGAGCTAGTTTTCCTGAGTGTGTAGACAGAGTGCCGACTGTGAGACAGTTTGCACCAGGATTGTGTGGTTGTGGGTTCAAGTTGGAAGATGCCTCCACAAAGAGAGCATGGTGGAAGGGCCAGAGCTATTAATCATGAGGAGGTTAGAGCCCTCCAAAGGCAGGTACAGGCATTGCAAGAGGAGCTTCGTAGAGGAGCAAATGTTGCCGCAGGTGACAACAGTGTGGATGACAATGAAGAAGAAGTAATGGGACCAGAAGGGGAATTTGATGGGGAAGTTCTGAATCATGTAGAGGAAAGGCTTTTTAGGGCCATTACTAAGTTTGGGAAAAGACCCACAATTGAAGTGGGTGTATTTTCAGGAAATCTAAAACCAAATGAGTTGATCGATTGGATCAATGAACTGGAAGAATACTTTGAGTATGAGGATATCAGGGACCCAGATAGGGTTAAGTTTGCAAAGGCCAAACTGAAAGGCCATGCCAAAATTTGGTGGCAAGAGGTTCAATTGGAAAGAAATAGAAGAGGAAAGGAGAAGATCACAAGGTGGGATCGCATGGTAGACAAATTGAAGAAGCAGTTCATTCATGTGGACTATGAGCTTGATTTGTTTAAGAAGATGCATGGGTTAAAGCAAGTAGGAAGATTAGTCCAAGAATATACAGAGGAATTTTATCGACTCTTGATTAGAGCGAGGCATGCAGAAGCAAATAAGGAGAAGGTTGCTCGTTATATTAGTGGGTTGCGACCTAGCATCTAGAAGGAATTAAGTCTGGTAAGAATGACCAGCGTTGAAGAGGCATACCAGTTTGCCCTATGAGTTGAAGAGAAGTTGAATAAAAGGTTTGAAGGAAGACAAAGAGGGCACGGTCAAGGAGGAAGGGGAAGTGGTAGATCATCTGGAGGCCGTAATGAAACCCAAAAGAAAAATGAAGATGTGGGTACTAGCAGGAACCAGAGGAATGAGGGTTTCAACCGCTCCCATGATCAAGACTTTGGAAATCAGAGAGGAAGAGGTAGAGGATGTGGACAAGGAAGAGGAGGCTTCCGTGGTACCTATTTCCATTGCAATGAAGAAGGTCATCGTGCCTTTGAATGCCCTCAATGAAAATGAAGGATAGATAGGAGAGCTGAGGGCTAAGCTAGGGTTGCTCATGTGGATGAGGATGCACAATCATCACATTCAGAGGATGCAGAAAGAGGAGAGACCTTGGTAAATGAAAGAGTCCTACTAAGTGGTGAGATTAAACCAGGACAACGAAGGAGTTTGTTCCGTACCAGATGCAAGTGTGAAGATAAATGTTGTGATGTGATCATTGATGGTGGTAGCACTAATAACTTGGTATCAGAAGAGATGGTCTCTAAGCTGAAGCTCAAGAGGGAGAAACATCCCCAGCCCTATGGGATTGCTTGGGTAAAAGATGATCATAAGGTCCTGGTAAGTGAACAATGTTTAGTGAAATTCAAAATTGGGAGTTACCATGATGAAGTTCTCTGTGATGTTATTTCGATGGATGTTTTCCATCTATTGTTGGGTAGACCATGGTAGTTTGATAGACATGTAGTACATGATGGACATGCAAACACATACTCTCTGACAAAGGATGGAGTTCACCACAAATTGAAGCCCATGAAAAAGGAAGGTGAAAAGGTATGTAGCAGTGCTAGGATTTGTCTTGTTGATGAAAGGAAGTTTTTAGATGGCATGAAACATCAGCATATGTGCTATGCTTTGATTCCTAGAAAAGATAAAGAAGGTAGTAGTGAAATGCCACTTGAAGTTTCAGATTTACTAGGGGAGTTTGGAGATATTATCTCTGATAATGTTCCAGATGGATTGTCACCAATAAGGAAAATCAGTCATCAGATAGATCTGATTCTAGGAGCTAGTTTGCCTAATAAAGCTGCTCACAGGATGACTCCTACTGAAATAGAGGAGCTAAATAGACAGGTTCAGGAGCTATTGAGGAAGGGCTTGATTGGAGAGAGCTTGAGTCCATGTGCAATACCTGCAGTACTCACACCAAAGAAGGATGGAGAGTGGAGGATGTGTATAGATTCTCGAGCTATAAATAGGATCACCATCAAGTACCGATTTCCTTTGCCAAGGATGGATGATATTATGGACTGCTTGAGTGGAGCTCAGTACTTCACAAAGATAGATCTAAAGAGTGGTTATCATCAGATATGGATTTGAGAAGGAGATGAGTGGAAAACAACCTTCAAGACCAAGGAGGGTCTTTATGAGTGGTTAGTCATGCCCTTTGGATTAACGAACGCCCCAAGCACCTTCATGCGGCTCATGAATGAGGTACTTAAGAAGTTCTTGGGAAAATGTGTTATTGTTTATTTGGATGATATTTTAATTTTCAGCAAGACTTTGGAAGAACATTTATTGCATATTCGTAGTGTCCTTGAAAGGCTAAGGGAAGAGAAACTGTTAATTAATCTGAAGAAGTGTATCTTTGCAAAAAGGGAGTTAGTCTATTTGGGGTTTGTTATATCACTTGAAGGTCTCAAAATGGATCCAGAGAAGGTAAAAGCCATCTTGGAATGGCCTACTGAAAGGTCTGCTACTGAGGTAAGATCATTTCATGGTTTGGTTAGTTTTTACAGGAAGTTTATTAAGAATTTCAGTGGCATATGTGCACCCCTAACTGATACAATAAGAGGGGATAGAAAAGAGTTCAAATGGACCGCAACAGCTGTGAGAAGTTTTGAATTGCTAAAGAAGAAGGTGACAAAATAGCCTGTGTTGGCACTTCCAAATTTTAGAAAGGTTTTCCAGGTGGATTGTGATGCTAGTGGCAGTGCTATTGGGGCTGTATTAAGCCAAGAAGGTAAGCCTATTGCATATTTTAGTGAAAAATTGAATGATGCAAAGAAGAAGTATTCTGTTTATGATCAAGAGTTCTATGCAATAGTTCAGGCTGTAAAGAAATGGAGGCATTATTTATTGCTAAAGGAATTTGTTTTGTATATTGATCATTAGGCATTACAGTACCTAAATAGCCAAGGTAAATTGAATCAGAGGCATATGAAGTGGGTAGAGTTCTTGCAGAGCTATACATTTGTGTTGAAGGATAGAAGCGAAAAATCTAACAGGGTTGCAGATGAACTAAGTAGGAGATGGTTGTTGCTTATAGTAATGCAGGTTGAAGTAGTTGGGTTTGATGAACTCAAGAAATTGTACCCTGAGGATCCTAATTTTTTTGAAGCATGGAAAGCTTGTAAAGAGCCTATTGTTGTAGATAGAACCAAGTGGTTCAACTATTTGATTCAGGATGGCATGTTGTTCAAGGGTAGTCAATTGTGCATTCCAAGGAGTTCCATGAGGGAAAATCTGATTAAGGAGAAACATAGTGGAGGGATGGCAGGACATTTTGGTCGAGATAAGACCATTTCCATTCTTAGAGAACATTATTTTTGGCCTCAAATTTCACAGGATGTGAAGAATTTTGTACAGAGTTGTTAGGTTTGTCAAGTTGCCAAGGGGTTTAGTCACAATACTGGCCTATATCAGCCATTGCCTGTTCCATCAAGGCCATGGGAGGACATAAGTATGGATTTTGTTCTTGGATTTCCAAGGACACAAAGGGGTAATGACTCAGTATTCGTGGTGGTTGATAGGTTCTCCAAAATGGCACATTTCATTCCATGCCACAAAACTCATGATGCTGTCCATATTGTAGACTTGTTTTTCAAAGAGGTGGTAAGACTACATGGTCTTCCAAGGAGTATAGTTTCTGACAGAGATACTAAATTTGTGGGATATTTCTGGAGGACATTGTGGAAAAAGTTGATAACAGACTTGAAATTCAGTTCCACGCATCACCCACAAACTGATGGCCAAATAGAAGTGGTAAACAGAAGTCTGGGCAATTTGCTAAGATGTTTAGTTGGGGATAAGCCCAAGGGATGGGATTTGATTCTACCACAAGCAGAGTTTGCTTACAATAACTCTATAAATAAGAGTACTAGAAAATCACCATTCCAAATTGTATATGGGAATAGTCCAAGCACTGCACTAGAATTGAGGAAGATAGAACAAGGGGAGAAGGCAAGTGCTGAAGCTGAGGAATTTGTTGAACATATCAAGTGTCTACATGAGGAGGTTCAAGCACACATTACCAAGATGAATCAAGAGTATAAAGCTAGGGCTGATCAAAGGAGAAGACATAAGGAATTCCAAGTAGGGGATCTAGTCATGGTGCACTTACGAAAAGAAAGATTTCCAGCCAATACTTAAAACAAGCTGAAAATGAAGAAATTTGGCCCCTACAAAATTTTGAAGAAACATGACTCAAGAAATGCATATGAAGTGGAGCTTCCAGATGGTATTCACATTTCTCCCATTTTCAACATTGCAGATTTAACAGAGTATCATGATGATGGTGCAGATGAGGAGCTGGTGTTAGAGCCATGTCCAATTCCTGCTTCTAAGAAGGAGGAGATAGAAGACATTCTAGATCATCGTGTGGGTAGGAGTACCAGAAATAGGCAGTATGAAGAGTATTTGGTCAAATGGAAAGGATGACCGATCGAGGACTCAACTTGGATTTCAGCAGCTGAGGTTTCCCATTTGGGATTTCCTCTACCATTCATAAAGTGACAGGGTCACTTTTCAATCTACCTTGGGTGTTTGATGCAGGAGGATCCAGAGGGATAAGGGCAATCTTGTGTCAACCAAAAAAATGTACTTAGACTTAGTTTCTATTTCATGTGTTTTCATTTTTGGATACCCATTTGGGTCAAATAAAGGTTCCAACTCTCACAGTTCCACTATCAGTGTGTTTAGAAAACTCAAAAAAATAGGAGCATGTAATTGGGCCATCATTTTGGTAAACTAGAAGGTGTGAATTGGCCAGATGAATGTAATCATGATTTAGAGCATTCCAGAAAAAGAATCAGGTTAATAGGCCCCACGGTTTGAAAGTTATTGCAATTTTTTGAGTTTTGGAGACCTCCTAAGAATGCTTCAAAGTCAGGTTAGGGGAATTAAATGACCTCAAAAAGGGCCAAAAAATGGGGGACAAGTGAAGCTGGTCCATAGGGCTATAGAGCACTTTGAGAGCTTTCTGAAAATGTAAACGGTTTGTCAATCGGAGCTACGGTTCAAAAGTTATGCCTCCCGAAAGTTCGGTTACCGTTTCTGGATTCTTCTAGATTTGCACCAACTTCTACCGCAGCTTCCAGAACCTTCTATTTGGTTGGTGGATGCCTACTAGCACTTTCTAGAATGTACTCCTAGTCCTTAACCCTCCGAGGTCTATTTAAGGAGATTTCTGACATTGTAAAAGGTAGTTCGGAGTGGAGTTTGAGAGGAGGTACTGAAAGGAGAAATTATCTCCAGATTTATGCTATTGTAAGCCCTTAGGGCATGTTTTGAAGTTTATTTTCTCTGTACCATTTGTACTAGCTTATTTTCTCAGTTAATACAATTTCCCTTTTCTATTGTTTCTATTCTGTTCTTGGGTTGTGTCCCCATCACAAATTGACTGATAAGCTCAATAGCAACTATAGAGCTCGGTTACAATGTAACTAATTCACTAAGTGTTGAGTCACTGATAGAAAAATTGGCCTTAATGTCAACACTCTCCCCCTTTGGCATTAGTGACAAAAAAACTTATCAAACCAAAATAAAATTTGAATTACAAAACTATAAGTTGAAACTTCCTTTGCCTTCATTCTATGTCTTCAACTCATTTTGACTTAGTAAAGCTATGATTTGGTAACATACTCTATTTTTGTTTTTGTTTTTTAAAATTGCTTTTGTAAAAATATTTTTTGCTTATCTGTACAAGTATTTCCATGATACTATACTGCTCCTCCATACATATATCTCTCCTATATGCATACAAATGGAGTACAGTATATTTCTTCTCCTTTACAATATCTTTCCCCTCTTTACATACATACACACACACACACACTTCTCCCCATTTTCGACATAAATATAAAAGATGTATGATATCTATATGATAATACTAAAATGTGACAAGAATTTAGAATGTACCTTCAAAATAAGTACCATTGTCTTGTCTCATTTCTCCTATAGTACCTTACTTGCATGCAATGCAATCAGAACTTCTGCTAATAGTTCCATCATGTGATCAGCTATGGAGAAGTTGTTATCATGGATAAGTGTCTTTGCATGTGCAATGTGTTTCTACAATACATCCATGTTTGGAAGAATCATTCCTTGGATATCTATAGGTGTGGCCCTGATCCTAGCTTCTTCCTTTAATACTTATGCCTACAAGTTTGTTAGATATCTGATCTTTGTGTAATGTGTAAAACTATGACTTGAGTCAAGTGACAGTTGGTGTAGACTTTCCTTTATGTCTTCATCTATCTTGGAAAATTTCTCTTTGACATCATTTGTAAAGATAGATGTGCCACTTAACTTGACAAATAATAAAACAACATTATTAACAGATTTTCTAGTGAACCAAGAATAGTAGCTAACTCTACTTGATCTATTGCAATTCTTTTTGCAACTTGTTCTAACACTTTGTTCTCAAACTTTCGTTCACCTCTTTGTAGCAACTTCTCCTATCCATTCAAGTCTTTATTGAATTTGTGGATAATTTTTGCTAACTGATCAATAATAGATTGACTACTATTAACCTTAATACTCAAAGCATCAAAAAATATGCTCTCTATGTCTTCAAAAACTTGATTCTCTTTCTTCTTCTCTTCTCTAAGATTTTTTTTCTTGGTTCTCTTCTTTAGTAATTCACCCATGGTGTACATTTGATTAGGAGTGAGGGTAGAGATATCTCAATTTGGAATAACTATATCCTCATCTAGATCAATAGCTTCTACTTCTTTACCCTTTTCTTTTAGAATGGACAAAAAAAATTATTTTCCCTTGTCTAAGACTTAGGTACTTGGTTGAAAATTGTTCTCAACTATCATTGTATTGGCTATGGATACATGTGGAATTTAAATAATTGTTGAAAATGATGGACTAGAATTTTTTTTTGAAATAGTACTAGCAACAAGAATACCTTGTTGTTGCTTGGTCAAGGTTGATGATGGAGGGACTTGTTGCTAAGCAAATGAAGTGTTGGGCACTTTAGTCAATGAAATATTCTACTAAATATATTTAGAGCTTTGTTGGGTGCTTGGTATAGTAGTGGTATCCACAACTAACTTGATAGAAGCTATCTTTGAGCTAGATTGCACTAAGGCTATGCTCAGAGAGTGAGGAAATGAGGCCATGACTACTACTGCAATTTTATTTACATCAGTTTCCTCAATATGTTGTATCTTTGGAAGACTTTCTCCAGTAGCTTCTTGTTCCTCCTTATGATCTAGATTGACATCATCTTACTTATCATATTTTATTTCTATATCTTCTTCCTTATTATCATCATCCTTGTCATCAAAATATACAAAAAGTCACTAGGTTAATGCAATTGATAGATGCTTTTCCATGTAGTTGTAGCTACCTTGACCACATATTCAATGTCTTTCAGTAGTATCATACATGTGTTGAATTTAAGAGTGAACTTCTCTTCATTTTTCTTCAAGGATTCCTTTACCTCCTTTTTACTAAGATTTGACAGTTACTTCAAGGTTTTCTCAAAGATGTACTTGACAGTCTTTGTTGCACTTTCCCATCTAGGTTTGATTACCTGTAGAAGTTCATTAGGAATTTGTTGTCTAAGGTGATCTGGTGAGTACTTCCATTTGCCCAATTTTTACATAAGCATATCCTCAATCTTCTTTTTCTCTTATGCATTCCTAGTTTCATACTTAAGAGATTTTAAATTTGTCATGTCAACTCCTTCTTCCATTTTCTTTAATCTTTCTAGGTGTATCTCTTTTGAAGATTATTTGCTTGGCTTTATCTTTACCTAACTTTAATTTCTTCCTAGACTTGGACACCCTTCTTGTGAATACAACAAGGGATGATTTGGTAGATTTGGTTATGATAACCTTACCTTTGTGTTGGAATTTATTAATTGGAAGAGTTTTTCTGAGAGGTGGGGGGGGGGGGGGGGTGTGAATCAGAAGAATTTTCCTTATTATCCACTTTTATACCCTTAATAACATATAACTAAAATGAACATGCATGCATATAAACATTAAGAAATCAAAACAAACATTCATCACCACATAACACTTGAGATTTTGGTGACCCAAAAACCCTCCAGGAATAAGAAGGTAAAATTGGGGTGGGGATGATACCCACAAAATCACTGCAGCAATAATGTTTAACCACTTCTGATGGTCTGCCTTGTTAAAGGCTTGCCCTATTAAAGGCTTTACACTATGTCAATAGTGACCTAGTTAAAGGATTTACAAACACTTTACATGAAGTGTTACCATGTTAAAGGATTTAATCACCTTTTTAAAGGCTCTACAAAATAGCTGTTAAGCTAACCTATCAATATAGGGTTTCTTTTCTAATACAATGGCTAAAGAGTATTAGGTATAATAAACCTGATAGCTTACAATCCTTGATTGCTGAATATAGGCACTTGTTATTCTTTCTCTAATCTTGATCCTCTATGATCTAATATTTGTTCATATCCCTTAGTTTGTTCTAATCAACTGAATATCTAACTGCTGCTCTCTTCCTCTAAGTCTTTTTACTCTAAACTCTGAACTCCACTATAGTTTCCCCTTTTACACTTCTTCATCCATTTTTTTGATACAATGAGATTTAATCTTCCTTATAAAGACATTCAAAGACTTAGGGTTAGGTATGGATCTATGATCCATATTGAATCTTTATTTCCTACTCATTCCTTGCACTTTTGTTATTGGTTGCATGCCTTCTTCATTTTTCTAATTAGATGCATGTAGTTTACATAGGAGAAATAAAAGATTCAATCTTATCTGTTTGATCCTTCTAGATTCATCAATGTTGGTTATAAAAATAGTTTACATCTAAATTAATGAAGTTACAAAATCATATGTGCATTCTGTGTTACTCGACACTTACTAATTTCTGATGCTTGACACATATAATAAAACTATCTCACTCGGCTTCTGTTGCATTTTTGTTTTGCTTGACATCGTCTGTGACTCGGCACTTAAATATCACTCAGCTCCTATATCATGCTCGACACCTGAAGTCACTCAGCACTTGATCTTCACTTGACACCTGAAGATCACTCAACACATGTTGTGGCTCAGCATGCATAGTGTGCTCGACTTCAATGTAGAAAGTGGTTAAGTGTTTTGGCACTCAAATGTCAAAACCATTTTGAGACTAAAAATCTCCCCCTTTGACATGAGTGTCAAAAACACTTAAATAAGCATTATTTATCTGACCTTATGAGTACATTCACTAATATACTCAGTATATATACAAAGGTTAAAAAAATTTGATCAAAATTTTGTAACTTGCAATATATACCTCAAAATTATTGTAACTCCCCCTGAGTTGATTGTGCCATTAACTGTGTTGTCTTGTTAACCAAAATTACCAAAATTTAGTGATGTGTATGTCTCATGCTGAATGCTGATATAACATTATATCTCCCCCATTCTCTTTATCTCCCCCCTTTTGACACTTATGTCAAAGGGTTCTAAGGGTTAAGACCATATTTTGCCAAAAATGTACTATTTACCTCCATAATCATCTTGAGAGAAGCATCACAATTACTCAAAGCAATTTCAAGAGATTTGTGTTGGATGGAAGTCTCTGCAGCAAGATGAACAAGACCATCTAAAGTAGACAAATTAGGGTCTTTCTTTAGAACATTTTCTGCATAGGCTTGTTCCTTATGAAGGATTTCCAAGTGTGGGGTGATGGATGATTGAAGCTATAGCAATTTGGCTTTGATGGTGCTCTCTTCTGTTGTCAATTCAGCCAATTCCTTCTGAGTATGAAGTGTTTGAGAAAAATGCTTCTCACTTTGAGCTGGATCCTTAGGTAGCTACATGCTTTGAAATATTTAGATTCCTCTCCAAGCTCATTATCCTCTAACTAGTCTCTTGTGTGAAATATGAGAAGTCACACAACTTTTTGTATAGTGAGAATATATTCTCAAGTACCTATTTGACCTTTTCAATTTTCTTAGCCAATTCAACTTGTGATATTGCTATTTCATTTGCAATTTTCTTGTTTACTTTCCCTTGAAATTTCTTTTCAGACCATTCCATTAGTTTTACATTGGTCTCTTGGTCTTCACTTTGTACCTGGTCCAATATATTGGCTAATTGCTCCATTATGGGCTTTGTTTCATCAGGTACTTGTAAATTGAAAGCATCTAGAAATATACCCTTAATTTCTACTAATGCTTGCCTATGTTTATACTCATTCCTAAGTACCTCTTGCTTCTTCTTCCTTTCAAGTGCCTCTTGCACTTCAGTCATTTGGGAAATGGTCATGGTGTCAAAGTCATACCTAGGAATGACTATCTCTTCATCAAGAGTAGGGTCTCCATAGTGAAGTACCCTTGCAACCTTGGTAGTACTCGAGCTTGGTATAGATATCTGCAATGGTACTATAGAGCTGGGCTACTGTGAAGTTTCAGTGGGAGTCCTTGTTCTAGGCAAGTTGGCCAATGTTTGAATTGCCTTCTGCTCCTTCTCCTTAGGGCTCTCCCCTTCCTTGTCTTGTTCTTTTCTACCTTGATCAATGAAAATTATCTTAGGCAATGCACCTTGTGTTTGTGCTATAGATACGAAGGTATCTTTTTGTCTAGTTTTCTCTTTTGTTGTCTCCCCTGTAGGTGTACTTACTAAAGTATCAACCTTAGCAGTTGTATCTTTAATTTCTTGCTCTTTAGGTTGAGTACTAGTAGCTATAGGAAGTTGTGAAGGTGGTTCTTGTGGATTCACCTTTGCCTTCATAATTTTAGCTACTACCTTTTGCAATTCATCTACACTCACCAAAATAGGGCTAGTGCACAACTGTGATTGCAATGTTGTTTGGTGAAGAATCTTCTTGAGATCCTTTGTAGTGAGTGGATTGATGTTTTGAAAAGAGGTGTTAGGAACATCCTTTATTTTTACAGATTCTGTAGGTGTAGTTGCCATATGTGGAGGACTAGGTGGTGGCAATTGGGTGTCTTGGACACTCTGTTCTTGTTGCTGCTCCTCAGCTATTGCCTGGTCACCTTCTTGGGCATCTTTTTCCACATCTTCATCTTTTTCACTTTCATCAATATCTTCTTCTTCATTTCTCCCTTCAAAAGGGTCCTCTTCTCCCTCCTTTCTTATAGTCAATCCATAGATTACCTTCTATATTTGTGTTGACTTTTTGACATCTTCAATCTGGTTCTGCAAGATACTGAAGGCTCGATATTTAGGGACAAATTTGTTTAAATATTTCTTACTTGCCTTAATGATTTGACCTTTTGTAAGGTCTGGCATTAAATGAGCCAAAGTTGACTCTCTTATTTCCTTTTCCACTTTGAGGCAATAATGCCACTTATTCTCAATTAATGTGCTTAGCTCCTTGGGTATTGAGTCATCAAGTTCAAGTGGAGTAGTCTTGAACTTTTCCATCATAGTGTAGATGGACTCCTCAACTATGTTTTGTTGTTCTATAGACAACTTATTGAACTTTATGGTCTTAAGACCAGACAAATCTACATTATCTCTAATATCATTACAAATGCTTTCTAATCTAGATGAAGTGGAGTGTCTTACCATTCTAAACTGTTCTTCATCAGATTCTATTTCTTCTTCCTTTGACTCTTGTGGTGCAACAAACTTTCTTTTATTTTGCTCTGCAAGCCCACCTTGCTCTATTGCCTTCTTCTTTTCTTGTTCCTTTGCTGCTTTGGTTTTTCCCCTTGTATTTGCCCTTGTAGTTGGCTTAGCTAGGCTTGGTTTTGTCATAGTTTTATGTGCCTTAGGCTATGCAACTGGTTCCTTCTTTGCTTTCCTTTTCTTGGGCTCAACCTTGGGTGCATCCTTCTCTGCACTTTCCTCTTCTTCATCATCTTCACCCATGCCTTGGGTTAATGCAGGTGGTCCTTGCTCTTGCTCTTCTTCATCTCCTTCTACTTCTTCATCTTCTTCATCCCCTTCTGTTGTGCCTTCACCAAGTTTTGGCTTTAGCTTTTTAACTAATTTATCCTTTTTCTTGAGTGTGGAGGCAGTCTTTAACTCCATATCCACCTTTGACCTTACCACATCATAAGTGCCAAAGTGTGGGGCACTCTTGTCTATCTCTTCTACCAATAATGCAGTTATTGCTACATATGTTTCATCTATGTTGATCTCATAACTAAGAGGCCTTAACCATCTCACTCTTGGTATGATGGCTTGTACATAGGTATAGTCAATATCTACAAGAAAAAAAACATCATTTACATGTTTCTCCACTAAAGAAACTAGAATCCTGAGTCTTGCTTCATTGATTTCTTAAAATCTTCAAAATAACTTGTCATCAGTGTGTCAAAATTGTCTCCCATTTGTTCTATATATTCATTAATTTGGGCTATGATAGTTCTATCATTTCTCCATGCAACTTTTCCAAAAGAAGGAAATTCATTGTGAACATAGAAGAATATACAAACCAAAATTGCACCAAATTTGCATTGGGCACCCTTTGTCCTTCTTATAGCTGCTAAGTTTTCATTAATCTGTTGTAGTTGCAGCTCTATAAGATCATAAGTATGATCCTTTTTCTTTTTCACCAATTTGTAGCCTGCATCTACTGCAATACACAACACACTGTTGAATCTATTGGATTGATAGAATTTATGGGCAATAACTCTAATAGCAAATTCAACTAGAGGATCTTGAATGGTGTCAACTGTCATTCCTCTTTTATTCCACTTGGAACCTGTGTTTTTTTCAATAACCTCCTTGGACTCACTTCTCAAGGTTTTGTACCAATCTAGGGTACGATATCCAGTTACCCTATGAATGATTCTTTTCATGATCTTTATAGAAACATCTTCTAACCACAGACTATCGTGATGAATTTTGCTTAACTCAAGTCTAATCCATTCTGTCTTAAATATGGTGGGAATACTCAAAGCTCATGTTAAACCCTTCCTCTCAGCAATTTTATATTCATCCTTCAAAACTCCATCGACACACAACTTCTCGTAGGCTTCCCTTATTTCCATATCTCCTATTGCTCCTATCTTACATTTATAGCATCTCCTTATGTCCTGAACCATAACAACTTTTGGGGGTATGCGGGAAAGGGCTCTGATGGGATCGTTCTTATATGCAACTTCAGGGATGAGACAAAAAATTAGGCTGTTTAACCTCATTTTTTACTAGATGGACCTCAAATGATTCTTTGTCATGGGTTTTCTTAGAACTCGAAGCCATTTGTACAAACTAGGGTTTCTTTTACAAAGAAATATGAAACTACATAACTTAGCACAAATGAAAATACCTCAAGATCGATGAAAAATGCATTGTAAGAGGTTAGAATCTATTTGGAACACTTGATTCTCTACTATGAAGTCACTCTGCTCTTTTCTCTTCTCTGCTTCTCGTTCATGATGAAGAAAAATGATTAAAATCACGATAACATACCCTATTTCCATTGCATTAAATGCTCAACTGCCCACTCGACTTCCATCAGAGTTACTCAACTTGACATCAGTCATCCACTCGATTGCTATTAGGAACTCAACACCCACTAGAATTTTACTTGACCTCTGAGGATAACTCGACAGTTTTGTAAGAATCTTCATATTATGACTTGGCATATCTGCTTATGCTGATTTCTTCTTTTCAGTACTTCTTTATCTTGGGACTGGTGTATGATATAATTTTGTATATCAGTCCCATGCATCTATTCATGTTTAGTTTGATGAAGTGTGATCACCTGACCCATTGGGTGAAGTGATCCCTTCACTTGATGTGCTGCACTCATCTTTCTTCTTTCAAGTCTTATTCATTTTCCCTCTTATTTTCTTGACATCAATCTTTTCTTTTCCTTTTTTGGATTCAATTTTTGGTGCTTTTGACCTTGTAGGATAGTTTCTACTGATATGACTAGTTTTCAAGCAGCTGAAACAAGTGGTTTGACTTAGCCACCTGCTATAATTCCCACTAAAGTGTGTCCTTATACAATTTTCAGAGATATGTCCATATTCTTGACAATAATGATAGCTTTGCCTTGTATTGTAATTCCAATAGTAGTGATTTTCATTTCCTTTTGTTTTTGCATGTTGATTTGATGTCCACATAGGCTTTGATCTGCATTCAAAGGCTCTATGTCCATACTTCTTGCAATTATGGCAATGTCCATCAAATTTTTGTGTCCTTGTGACTTTGGATCTGCAATCTTGTGTCATATGTCCTTGCATGTTGCACTTGTGACAGTAACCCTTGCTTTTCAATGTGTTTGGCTGATTGATTCTTCTACTCCTACAAACATTAGCAGTATGCCCCCTTTTATTACAGTAATGAAAAGTGGGTTTAGAATCCTTACCTTTGTCACTTCTTTGCTCAACACTCTTTGATGATTCCCCAACTTCAGTGTTTTTGTATCCAAGTCCTGATGTATCATGGGCTGATCTTGGGAATTTCAGCAACTGTTCAAAGTACTTGTTGGCTTCACTTGACTTGTTGAGATTCTCTACTATTTATTTTTCTTTGTTTAATTCATTTTGCAATTGTTCATTCTGCATCCTCAAAGTAGAGATCTCAATATCTTTCATATTGAGCTCATGATGAAGGTTCATCATTTGGGCAAGTGTATCCATTTGCATGTTTGAGATCCTTATTAATTCAGTATATTTTTCTTCAAGTTTGTTTGCAAGATTCCTTTTGTCATCTTCCATCATGACTCTATCCTCAACCACTCTTTTCTTTTGTTCAATGATTTCACATAAAATTATGGCCTGTGATTCATGTTCCATCTTGAGAGATCTTATTTCTTCTGCTTGAACTCTATTTTTCTCCATTAGTTCTACTATTGCTACATCAAACTCTTTTGAATCTCCTTTGGCAAATACTTGTGTGGTGTCAATCTCCTTGTAGTGAATATCATTTTTGGCTATAGCTATGTCCTTTCTTCTTTTCAAGGATTTTCTTAATTCCTCTGTAGCTTCTTCTACCTTGTGTAGAGTGAGATGCACATCTATCACCTGGTTCTCAATGATCTTTCCAAGTTTGAAAACTTCCATCTTTAGACCTTTTCCTCCAAGTTGTTAGGCTTCTTCTTGAGATAATTTAGCTCTGATACCAATTGTTGGAATGTCTTAATTGGAAGATTTCTTCTAAGAGGGGGGGGGGGGGGGGGGGGGGGGTGAATCAGAATAATTTTCCTTATTATCCACTTTTATACCCTTAATAACATATAACTAAAATGAACATGCATGCATATAAATATTAAGCAATAATGAGAAACAAACATGCATCACCACATAAAACTTGAGATTTTGGTGACCTAGAAACCCTCCAAGAATAAGAAGGTAAAACTGGGGTGGGGATGATACCCACAAAATCACTGCAACAATAATGTTTAACCAGTTCTGATGGTTTGCCCTGTTAAAGGCCTGCCCTATTAAAGGCTTTACACTATGTCAATAATGACCTGGTTAAAGGATTTACAAACACTTTACATGAAGTGTTACCCTATTAAAGGGTTTAATCACCTTTTTAAAGGCTCTACAAAATAGCTGTTAAGCTAACCTATCAACATAAGGTTTCTTTTCTAATACAATTGCTAAAGAGTATTAGGTATAATATACTTGGTAGCTTACAATCCTTGATTGTTGAATACAGGCACTTGTTCTACTTTCTCTAATCTTGATCCTTTTTGATCTAATATTTGTTCAGATCCCTTGCTTTGTTTTGATCAACTGAATATCTAACTACTGCTCTCTTCCTCTAAGTCTTTTTACTCTTCACTCTGAACTCCACTATAGTTTCCCCTTTTACACTTCTTCATCCATTTTTTTGATACAATGAAATTTTGTCTTCCTTATAAAGACATTTGAAGACTTAGGGTTAGGTATGGATCTACGATCCATATTGAATCTTTATTTCCCACTCATACCTTGCACTTTTGTTATTGGTTGCATGCCTTCTTCATTTTTTTGATTGGATGCATGCAGTTTACATAGGAGAAATAAAAGATTCGATCTTATCTATTCGATCCTTCTAGATCCTTCAATGTTGGCCATAAAAATAGCTTACATCTAAATTAGTGAAGTTAAAAACTCATATGTGCATTCTATGTTACTCGACACTTACTAATTTCTGATGCTCGACACATATAACAAAACTATCTCACTCGGCTCCTATTACGTTTCTGTTTTGCTCGACATCGTTTGTGACTCGACACTTAAATATCACTCGGCTCTTGTATCATGCTCAGCACCTGAAGTCACTCGGCACTTGATCTTCACTTGGCACCTAAAGGCTTCTCAACACCTAAAGATCACTCGGCACATGTTGTGGCTCGGCATGCATAGTGTTCTCGGCTTCAATGTAGAAAGTGGTTAAGTGTGTTGGCACTTAAATGTCAAAACCATTTTGAGACTAACACTTTGTTCCTGAGAGGCTATTCATCCTTAGATTTTTCTTCTTCTTCTTCATCATCTTCTATATTATCACTCGGTAAGCATTAGAGCAGAACTTGCTTTCATTGTGCCTTTTAGTATCTTCTATACTCTTTTCCTTCCTTTATTTACTGCTTGAGGTAGCTCAATTTCAAGCTCAATTCTTACCTTTGCCTCATCATATGTTCTAAAATACATGGCTTTAGGATCCAAAGGCTCATTTAGTAGAGCCTCTATGATATCTTTAGTGTCATCAATGTTAACCTCATACTCTAGAGGCTTAACCCATGCCACTCTAGGCCTGATTGTCTAAATGTATACTTTGTGACAATCCACCATAAAATAGATATCATCCTTGTAGTCTTCTACAAGTTTCTTAGGAATCCTAAATCTATTATTCATATTCTCTTTGAATGTTTCAAAGTAGTTATCCATGATGCTATCAAAGTTTTCACCCATCTCTGCTATATACTCATTGATTTGATACAAAACAAGAACATCTTTCCTCCATACTACTATACCTTTGGAAGGGAAAAACTTTTGAACAAAGAAGAATAAACATGTTAAGATAGATCTAAACTTACATGGATTATTCTTTGATCCTCTAATGCTCTCCATGTTTTTGTTGAATTGGTTCAAAAGTAACTCAACAAGGTAGAAGGATAGGTTATTCTTCACAACATTGTATGCTATATCGATAGCTTCACATGATACATTGTTTAACTAACTAGAGCTGTAAATCTTGTGTGCAATTACATGAATACCAAACTTTAGCTACATGTATGTTACACCACTAATCTTCATTCCTCTTCCATCCCACTAGGAAAGAGTCTACTTTTCCAATTTGACCTGACCTAGGGTTTTGGTTGTCTTGGCTTTGTTTAGCATGGGAAGTTCAATGATTTTGTGAATCATTTTTTTCATAATATGAATGGGTTGTTCAAGCCATAACTTCCCATTGTGTACACAAATTAGGATATATCTCATCCACTTGAACCAAAAGTCTCTTGGCATATGAGAGATATGCATCAAACCCTTGGTTTCCAAATGTCGATGTTCAAGTTTTAATGCACCATCCACACACAATTCCCTAAATGCTTCATTAATCTCTAGGGTTTTGAGTTCCTAAATTAAAAAATGATAAAAGGAATGAATGTTGTGCATGAGAAACACCTTAGGTAGAATTTGGGACTATGCACCATCTGGGTCAAGTGCCTCTACAATCACTAGACTAAACTTGAAATTGGGTGCCTTATAGTCAACTCCACGAATCAACATTTTAGACCCTTTCTTCATTTTTCTGCTTGAAGATGTCACGCTCGGTAGGATTTTAGAAAACTTTTAGAATTCTTCAACAAAAAATACTCAATTTTCTTGAGGGCTCTAAAATTGTTCTGCACAAATATCGATGGAAATTCATAGTGAAAAAAATGCCTTTGATTTCTCCCTTTTAATGAATTTCCCTTGATCAATTAGCATTAATGTTTTGCACTTCATGCTCACTCAATGACAAGTTGTCCTCCACTTGGTTTATTCATTAATTCTTGGGAGACATCTTCAACTTGTTAGAAACTACTAGATTTTTTTCTAGAATAATATGCAACCAGAGTCATCATCACTTGGTAGAAACTACTACATTGGTTTCTACAATAATATGCAACCCGACCTTGCTCGATAAGCTCTTGCGACCCGACCTAGCTTGGTGAGGTCTCCTACTTCTCATCATGCTTGGTGGTCCTTTTGCATCTTGAATTCTAATTTGGATCTTTCTTCTTGCTGGATGGAATTGATGTTAGATTACTTCTTCTAAATCACAACTCTAATGATCTTCATAAGGAACTAAGTTAAAATGATTGAACCACCCAACTCATTGACTTGGGTGTCTTTCACTTCATGATATTGGTTTGAATTCTCTAGAGATTTTGGTACCCATTTGTACCTCATTTGTTTTCTAATATTGTTAGCTTTGGCTTTCTTTTCATCTTCAAATCTACCTATGTTCATACAGTTCTTGGCAAGATGTCCAAGTTTTGTATAAATAAAACATCTTTTTGTAGTATCTCTTTTCCTCATATGATGCTTCACACAATTTTCTCTAACGTGCCCAAATTCACCATAGTAGTGACATCTACACCATGTGTTGTAATCCCATCCAAATATTAATTTTACAATTTTTTCTGCTAGGTTCCACTACTTGGTTTTGCACTTTGAAGATTTATGTCCTTGTTTCTTGCAATTGTTACATTTACCTTCAAACTTAGGTTTCTCTTTACATTCACTTGCTCTATGACCATGTTGATTACAACTATAACACTTCTCATTGAATTTTTCTTTGCCATTACTCCATTATTTGTTTGAGATATGACCTATCTTATCACAATGATTGCAAGTAGGACTTTTATTCTTTTGAGCTCCTTGCTAAGATGATTCACCTTCTTCTGTGTATCCTATTCTAGCTTTTCCTTTGTGTCTATACTAACTTTGTTCATTCAACTGATTCATGCTTTCCTAAGATTTCATCATTCTTTCATAATTTTTCTTTTGAATGTTGAGATTATTCTATAGTCTTTCATTCTCTAATCTTAGATTCATAAGTTCTTAATTAGTATTAGTGAGTTGATCAATGAAGTCTGCTTGCTGAAGGGATAGTTGTTGAATTTCATTGTTATTTTCTTCTATCTTTTCTTTGGCTTTATCCTTTTCTTCCATGACTTCACATAATCTCAGTGATTGGATTTATTTTTCTCTTTTCAACTTTCTGATTTCTTCTTGAAGATTGGAATTCTTTTCTAATAGTTATTTGATTGTTTCATCAACTTCATTTGAATTTCTTTTCGGATATATGTCTTCAATTCATTCTTCAATGTACAGATTGCCATTCATTTGTATTGCAAGATCTTTCCTTCTTTTTAGTGATTGAGACAGTTGCTCCTTTCTTTTTTCAATTGTGTAATGGCTAATTAAAGATCCATATTTTAATTATCAATAGCCTTATATAGCCTATATACCTCCATTGCCTCTGATCTTTTCTCAAGCTATTAAAATTTTGATGTGAGAACCTAAGAAGCTCTGATACCAATTGTTGGAAATATAAGGTAGGCAAGGTTACTAAGAGGGGAGGGGTGAATTAGGAACCAATAAAACTTTATCTTACTTCACCAATTAATCCTTCATATAATATTTTGATCAAATTGTATGCATGAAAGAAAGAAAAAACTAAACATTCATAACACTTTGACACAAGACACGGTGACCCAAAAACCTTCCAAATAGAAAGTAAAACTAGGGTGGAGATGATACCCAAAAGATTTAGTATTTTAGTATAAAGTTAACCTATTAAGGATTACAATTGACTAATTTTGGTGATCTACCCTATTAGGAGCAATAAGGACTATGAGGTCCAACTTGTTAAAATATTTACAAACATACAATAAAGTATGTACTTGGTTAGGAGATTTAGCAAAGACTATTAAGTCTACCCTATTAAAGGATTTGATTGATGCACTTGTTAGGATGAACCAGGGGTTGATCTCTGATCTACAACTCTGATTTGTTGGTTGAGATTCCTTGTATTGCAATGATCACTTGACTATGCTAGATTAATCTTTTCTTTCCCTTATATTGCTTGTAGTCTTCAACCACTAGACTGAAATCTTGCCATTATAAGTTTGTGCCTGGATCTTTGAGCCCATCACAAAATTTTCCTCCATTTCCATCTCCCTTATTGAATACTCTACAATTTTCCCTATCTTTCCTCCTCAAAATATAACTGGCTTAAAACACTTTGGAAGCAAGTATAGATTGGGGTGCCTAAAAATGATAAGACCAACTGACACACACTAGAGATTGTGATCTCTACAAACATGAAATGAATGCCATCGGGGGATGGAGTCATAATGAAAATTACACTCCCCATATTATCAGCAAGGATGCATGATTTTATATTTTTGTATTTAGCCATTAAATAATTCCTCTCTTTACTCTGAACCAAGAAGTCAAAGGTCTTCAAATATCTCATTATGTGATCCCAAAGCTACATTTGCACCCATGTTGGCCAACTTATCTACCACTCTATTTGCTTCTCGTTAAGTGTGGGAAACCTTAAAATCTTAAAATTCCATTAACAATCCTCTAATCTTCTGAATGTATTTGTCAAGTTGCCACACTTCCAGCTTCCCCTTCTTTATTCTATTAATGATGATCTTTGAGTCTTATTCAAGATGGACTCTTTGAATGCCCAATTTAGCTCCCAAAGCTAGAGCCTCTTTTGCCACACAACATTCTGCCACATTATTCATGCCATTGTTCAATCATTTGGTAGTAAAGGCAAGAGTGTTTCCCATATGATCTCTTGCTACACAACTACACCCTAAGACTCTCGGATTACCCCTAGTCACCTTGTCAAAGTTTATTTTAACCCACCCTTCCTCTGGTGGTCAATGTATTTTAGTTTTATTTGTTAGTCCCTAGACTATAGTTTTCAAGTCAATCTAGTCTATAGTTTTTTTTTTTTTTTTGGAAAATTTCATAGAATTATTCTTATCATATGTTAAATTTTTATTTTTCTATTTAAAGGAAAAATTTAGTTTTTAATTTCTTATTTTTTATTGGTTGTACTTATTTTTCTAGGATTTTCTTTTTGAGAAAAATTAATAGAAAATAAGACCACTACAAAAATGACAAGATACATGTCCTTCGCATGTCTCCTCAAGCTTGCACAAATGACATTTCTATCAAACATGTTCCTTTCATTCAAAAGCTCAAAATCTACCAAAATCTCATTCTCTTAGCAAACCCATTAAAGCATCACTTGCATTAAAAACAAAGGAACCGACAATACCATTAAGGATAGAAGAACCCAAAAAGGTAGATACAAAGGCAAAGGACCAAGAAGCTACTAATTTTGTTGACCCAATAGCATTAGAAGCTATTGATTTTGTTGCCCCAATAGCATTAGAAGCTACGCATTTTGTTGACCCAATACCATTAGCAATTCACTTGCAATGGATCGAGATGGAGAACATAAAACAAAAGATCATTCTTAAGTTCAAAAGTCAGCAACTATTCTAATAGAAGTTGATTTTTATTGGGAATAAGAAAAGACATTGGATTTATTTTACCTAATTTTAATAATTAGATAGGCATAATCCCTTTGCTGGGTCCATATTCACAAGTAGTAGAAAAGACACCTAAAACTAAGACAAGGTGTTGTACATGACCTATTTAGTTTCAAGGGTGTTTTCATTTTGTAGAGATTATTTGTATAACCATTTAGTATTTGAATTGTATGTAGTCAAAATATAATTTGAGGTAGTGTAGGATGTACATTTATGGTTGATCTCATTCAAAATTGTGGCTCCTACAACCAGTCTCTAATGCTTGGGAGATTTCTCTTAGGAAAGTTACATTATTGTTCTCAATTAAAATGTAAGAGAATTTTTTTATAATTGTAAATTCTTATAAATTGGTTCCTAGTATTCAGTGCTATTGAAATTTATCTCTATTCATTACTACGTTTTAATGTAACTGAATCTTCCTCTCAGACTATCAATGTGTAAATGTGATTACAATTCTTTGAAATCACAAATATTTGTAGTTCACATTCCTAGAACAAGAAAAACCCTTTTTTTGTGCTGGGGTTATAGTGTAGTCTATTTAAGCATTTTAGATATATAAAGACAAGGAAGAAATGTGGAATATTGGGCTTGGGGGGGGGTGGGGGCGCACTGGAAAAATCAGTGTGAAGATTTGTAAGGAATTTGGGCATCATTTGACAATTATAATATCTTACAATAAGAAAAGAGAAGAGGCACTAAATGTCTTTGGAGTAGAATGCCTTTTTAGCAATGATGCTACCCAAAATCAAGTTTTTTAATTTTAACAAAAGAAGCATACCAACAGTTTTTCTTTGAATGATCTAATTGAGGATCAAAGATTATTGCGCTTATTTGCTAATTTATTTCTTGTACAAGTTTTAGATTTTTTATTGATGGTAATTTTAATTAAGACTATAATGCTAAATCTCAAAGACCATGCAAATTTCCAATCATATAATTAGTAGCAGTTTTAGTCTTTTTTCATGCATATATTAAGAAGAAGTTTTATGCTCTAGCTTGTAGTTCTGTAGAGGAATAAGTAGTTAAGAGTCTGAGAATAAATGCATGATTTCAAATGCATATCAAACTATTTTTTATGTCCAATAAGCCATGTACAACATGCATAGGATTTGGTAAGACTTTCTAGTTTCTTTCAATTAATTTAGGAATTTGATTTGTAGTCTATGGTAGTAGGAAAAAAAAATGAAACTATGATTTGTATTCAACTTTTGTGTGTAGTTTATAAAGAGAGAAATATTTCATTTCAATATTCAAGTTTTCAAGATTGGTCAAGATCCTCACAAAAATAATGCAGACTAGGATAAATGGGTAAAGTCTACAAGAAATTTTATTAAAAGATATCATAGCAGATATTTTTAGAAAGAAACAAGTCATAGCCTAGTTAAATTGGTCTAGTTGTTGATTAGTTGGGTTGATTACAAATTCCTATAGACCTATCATCAGATTAGGTAATAAAATGAACACTCAATTGTTCCCAACTAGTAGGATCAAGTACAGTTTTCCAAGGTGATAAAATTATATATGCAGATGTATGTATGTATGTATGTATGTATATATGTATGTATGTATATATGTATGTGTATATGTATATATGTATGTGTGTATGTATATATGTATATTTGTATGTATATATGTATGTATATATGCATGTATGTATCTATATATATATATATATACATATGTATATGTATATATGTGTATATATACATACATATAGACACATATGTGTGTGTCTATTTATGTTTTGGTTAACAATTTGTTCTCCTATTAGATTTGATAATCTTGAATCTTTGATACCCAAAGTTTGAAGAAACAAAAGGATGTTTACCAACAAATGGGTCAATGTCTGTATACTATCATTGCCCTCTAAATTGATTAGGTATAGATCTCTATGATTCTTGCAATAATATTCAATGAATATGGTTTTATGTGATTAGAAAATCTTGATATTATAAGCTCTTAACCTGAGAGCAGTAAAGGATAACCGAATCATTTGTAGGCACAAACAATTGAGGCAAGAAGTATATGAATAACCTATCACACTCAATGGAATGATTTCAATAAATTATCTTGATATCCTCCAACTTTTAATTCTATTATAAATGCATTTACCCATCCATATGTAGAATTCAGAAAGAAAAGAATATACAGATGAAGGCAAGTAGAATTTCTTTATCTATTATCCTTGAATGAAATACAATTCAACAAGTATCTAATAGATTCATATACATTATCCTTCAAATTCCAATGGATTATCTAACATGTATGAAACTATCTAGAGAAGAAACAAAATTTTATATGAAACAACAACTGGAATTAATGAACTACAAATATCAAAACAAAGTGGAATCCATTTGATTATTTACAGGATCATACACAATTTTCTTTTGGCTCTAAGTGAAAAACTATCTAATGAATGGACCACAAAACATGAAAAGAAAATACTATAAATGGAATTACAGAACCATTTACTCTCAAGTTTGTCAACTCGTGTTGTGTCCAATGAAGTTAAATTTATAGTTCTTCATTATCTCTTAATTTTGGCAGATCAAGAGTCATAGAATAAAAGGGAAAACAAATATGAAATTTTCTAGTCATGTGAACATGTGGCATCTTCTCCATTGCTGATTCTAAATCCATGGTGCTTCTAGAACACACAATTAACATTTAGCTTCTTGCAATCTTCATAAAAATCTATGGAAAATCATTGTTGCTTTTATGTTCTATCATTTTGAACCAAACCTATGCATTTCATATTCCAATAGTCATTACCGTTTCAAATTCTAACTATTGATGTTAAATCAATGATTGTGATTAAAAATTGAGACCTTCCTTTATAATTTCCATCATGGGTCCCTCCTTGTACATGTGTTGAACTGTTGCTTTTTTGCATAAAATAATGGTTGAGCAACTTTTTATAGTGAGATAGCAATGATGGTGGATCTTCCTTTAATCAAATAGAGATAATAAAATGATGTTAAGTCTTTTTGATTTGTGGCATCGGTACCTATTTCCAACTAAGCACACCATGGCAGATAGATGGCAGTACTTTATTAGCTGGAAGATCTAACATAGTCTTTTGTGTTACCTCATGACTATTTTGGGCCCATCCGGACACATGTTGTCATGTTGCTTTTTTATATAAATTATCAAATGAGCATCTTTACATAGTGACATTACAACCTCCATAGATCATTTTTGATCTAATGGCTGAAGGCATCTAACTTTCTTTTAATATTAAAATGGGACCCAATTTGACAAGTAAGTACAATTGACCAATAGAAAGCATTCTTTCATTCTATTGACTTTTCAACTCTGTAATGTATACACATGGATTAAATTTTAACTATCAATTTTTCTTCAAAAAAAGTAATACCACCTTTGAACTATTTTCTTCACCATTTTTGCATTTTAAGCATTCATTCTGTATTGAACTCAACTGAACTTGGTTCTAAACTTTTCTCGTGATCTGGATATCAATCTTTGGCCTCATTCTTTGATGTCCTCAGCCACATTTTCTCTCTCTCTATATATATCTATGAATATGTGTCCTTCTTTAGATATAGATCTTTGACCATGGAGTTAGAAACTTTCAGAGATGAAGAAATGCTTTCATAAAGAACTACTTCTCAAGATGAATCTTGTCTTAGACATGATTAGGAGCAAGGAATAATGATTCATTAGAAACATTCAAACCTTCTTCTCATCAAGAGAACACATAACAAACCCTTCCAAAACCTAATCACCTAGCCAAGAATTAATATATAGCTCATGATTTGAGCACTAGGTTATCTCAAAGGGAGGATGAGAAGAAAGGCCATTTTATGGGAAATCTATACTCAGACTCAATACATTGACACTTGACTTAACTTCAAACCCTAAAACAAAATGATATGACTGAAACTTGGGCAACAAATGGCTTTGTTTGAGAATTTAAGCATGATAATGCTTGAAAGAATCCAAGTAATCTCTGGTTTCACACAAAGAGTGACAACTTGGAAACAAAGACAAAGGGCTAAACTGGGAAAACAACAACAACTACCAAGAAAAGAAAGAAACTAAACTAAGAAAACACTGGAAAAGGAAGCCTACCTATCTAAACTATTATACAGGGGTTACTTTTTTTCAATTTTGCATTTGATACAACTTCAAATCTTGCCCATTATAAGAACATGGTAGGATTTCTCTAGTGCAATATGCCAATTTAAAATAATTATTTTGATTTTCTTGTGTGATTTGAAAAGGTCTTTTCCACAAAGATTAGAACTTAGAAGGCATACCTCTTGGCCCATGTCTCTTATCCCATAACAACACCAAGTCACCTTCCATAAATTTTCTAGGCCTTTCTCTTCTATCAAACAATTTCTTTATCCTTCCATGGCATTCAGTGATCTTATCCACAATATCTTCTCTTTCTTCTTGCAACTTGGTGAGATATAAGATCCTCTTTTCTAATCCATTTTGGAAAAAATTATCTTCAATTAAAATTTTTAATTTGCAAGTACCTAATTCTAATGTGTTTGAATTACAATAGGAAAGGTTAAATTTTGGGTGGGGGGGGGTGTGGTGAATTAGTAGTTTAAACTTTGACCCATAAAACATTCATTGCACATTCATCTCATACATTCACTAAGTAAACTGAAATGCCATGTAAAGCATGCACATCTATATCATGTAAACAAGTAAACATTCACACATATATGACATCAAATATGATTACCTAGAAACCCTCCAATGAGAAGGTAAAACTGGGGTGGGGATGACACCCACAAATCTCCACTACTATAGTAATAAAGTGTATCCAATGAAGGTTACAATGTTTGATCATGAGACATGATCTACCCTATGAAAGGTCTACCCTATTAAAGGCTTACAAATACTGTTAGGTCTTACCTCGTTAAAGGATTTCAACACCTTATTAGAAGTGTGCTTTGTTAAAAAACTTCAACTCACAATTAAGTAAGCACCTTGTTAGTGGATTTCAATACAACTTGTTAGGACTACTTTGTTAAGAGATCTAACTAATTTACCTATTAAAATATCTCAACATTGATCCTATGGTTAGCACTTTCTTGCTTGATGAAAAATCACCTCTAAATTGATGTGTTCATCATCCTTCTTGATCAAATGTCTCTCTACTATGTATTATTTCCTTCCTTTGTTCTACTTTAATTGATTTTTCAATTTCAATTTACAATTCCTTAGCCACCATGAATACTCTATTTATGCATGCAAACTTCTCTCTTCACTCCTTTCACATTCCTTCCACACACACTTGAAAGTTTAGGGTTTTTTCTCCTTAAGAAGACCTAGGTGACTTAGGGTCAGGTATGAATCAATGACTGTGATTCATCCACTTTGCCACTTAAACCTTCCCTTTTTTCTAATTGGATACATGTACTTCATAGGGATTCCAACCTAAGATTCATCGTTATCACTAAAATAACATAATTCAACCTCTAAGTTGGCTAAAAATGGTTTACATAGTAGTTTGTGCCATTACAAAGAACTATGATAAAATTGTGTTACTCAATATCTGAAGTCTTTGATGCTCGACATAAGCTGATTTCTATACTATGACTGAACATCTAAATGACTCGGCATACACTACCTACTTGACTCCTAAGTCACTCGACATACACTATTTTCTTAGCACTTGAATCACTCGGCATACACTGTTTGTTTGGCACTTGAATGACTGGGCACATGAGTGACTTGGCACTCACTATGGACTTGGCATGCTCTATCTTATACATGTTGTGCTCATCATATACTAGTTTTTTGACATGAACTAAGTAAATGACTTAAGTGTATAGACACTCACTTGTCAAAACTAATCTCAGATCAACAATGACCCCCTTTGACATGAGTGTCAAAAACACATGGTCATGCATTAATGTCCAAACTATTATGAGCATAACATATCTCTTATTTGAATTCTTTACAAAATTTCAAAATATCAAAATTTTGAAAACAACTTATACCTCAAAATCTGATAACTCCCCCTGAGTTGTTAAATCTAATTTTGAACTCAAAATGTTACTCCTATTGAGTAGATATTCTATACTATTCTTTTCTTTCTCCCCCATTATTTGCTTTGTCTTAGCTTAGCTCTCTTTCTCTCCTTTTGTTTAAGCTAACTTTCTCCCCCTTTGACTAGCTCTATTTCTCCCCCTTTTTGACACTAAATTCAATGGGCTATAAATTGATAGTGTGTTTGTCCAAGAAAGATTTATGGACCTCAAGAATAATTTTAAGAGTGGCATCCCAATTTTCACAAGCTACATCCAAAGACTTAATTTGGATGGCTGGCTAGATAGCAAGGTGAACTAGGCCATCTAATGTAGAAAGATTAGGATCTTTCTTCATAAGAGTTTCTACATAGCCTAAATCCTTGTAAAAAATCTCCACGTGAGGAGTCAATGTAGTTTGGATGTTGGTTAGTTTGGCCCTAATGTTGGTTTCATTGGTAGATAATGCTACTAATTGACTCTAGGTTTGCAATAAAGTCTTGAAATGCTTTTTTCTTTGAGATGGAGTCATGGACTCCTGATGACTGTTTGTTACTCTCCAAGCTCACGATGTGATTCCTTGTTTCTTATGTGAAGAGTTTGGGGTTTCATAGTTTGGTGTATAGTGAGAAAATGTTCTCAAGTACCTTCTTCACACTTTCTACCTTAGTTGCGAATATAACTTGTGTAAGTGTTATATCACTAGATATTTTCTCATTTACTTTACTTTGAAATTTCTTTTTAGAACATTCTAATAATTTTTCATTAGTGTCAAGGTCGGCATCACTTACCTTTTCCAATATATTTGTCAATTGTTCAATGAGTGGCTTTGTTTCATTTGGAGTATGCATATTAAATGCATCTAGGAAGATGTCTTTAATATCATGAAAAGCTTGCTTCTACCTATGCTCCCTTCTAAGTAGTTCTTGATGCTTCTTTCTAGCTAGGGCTTCTTGTAGTATGCCCATCTACTCTATTTTCATTGTGGTATAATCATATTTTGGTAGAATAATTTCTTTATCCAAGCTTACATCTGCATATTTTATTACCTCTTCTACCTTTGATGAACTTGGACTCGGCACTGAGACTTGCAAAGGTGTTGCATTTGTGCTTGGCCTCTGAAGACTATGATTGGAAGGAGTGTCAGATTTTGGTAAAGTTACTAGGGATTGAATTGTTTCTTGCTCCTTTAGTTTGGGTGTCAACTCGGTCTCTTCAAGCTTGTTTGTTTATACCATAATGCCTTGAATTGCACCTTGAACTTGTGCTAGAGGTGTAGATAAGTCTATATGACCTATTTGACTCTGTGTTTCAGTAGTGCCTTGAGCTACAATTTATCTTCTCTACTTGTATCAACCTTTGTTTTTGTAAGTTTTGGTACTTTATCTAAAGGTTGTACATTAGTGACTTGAGGGGTGATGGTAGGTGGTTCTTGTGTTTACCTCTTCCCTTATAGTGCCAGTCACCTATTTCTGAATTTCATCTACATGCACTAATACATGGTTGTCATATAATTTAGCCTATAGTGTAGTTTGATCAAGTATCTTTCTCAAGTCTTCTTCTATTAAGGGATTGA
Source organism: Cupressus sempervirens (assembly GCA_028749045.1). NCBI lineage: Eukaryota > Viridiplantae > Streptophyta > Pinopsida > Cupressales > Cupressaceae > Cupressus > Cupressus sempervirens. The sequence continues at coordinate 315,058,304 of CM053790.1, read as the reverse complement.
TGTTTTGAGTAGTGAGATCAGAAACATCCTTTACTATAACTACTTTAGTATTCACACTTGTTATATGAGGGCTGACATTTGGCAATTGTGTATCTTGTACGCTCTATTCTTGGTGCTACTCTACCTCATCTATTGCCTAACTATCTACATTCATTTTAGTACCTCCCACAACTGTGTCTTCATTGTTGTCATCTTCTTCATCATCTTTAACCTAAATAGGTTCTAGTTCTCCTTCTTTTACTATAGCTAGCCCATATGTAATTTTTCACATTTGGGTGGTCTTATTTACAACATCTTCAATTTTTTTCTACAATATGTTGAAGGCTCTATATTTAGGGACAAATATAACAACATATTTCTTTATGACTTTAGAAATTTGTGCCTTACTAAGTTCAGGCATAACTTGAGCAAGGGATGTCTCCCTAATTTTTCTTTCTAGGTTCAAACAATAATGTCATTTTTGCTCAACTCTTTCATATAGGCTTTTAGGCATAGAGTTGGCAATATCTAGAGGAGCTTTCCTAAAATTTTCCATCATGGCATATATTTCCTCCTCCACTTTATTCTTTTCAACATTTCCAAGATTATCAAAATCAATGGGAGAAAATCCTAATAAATCTACATTATTTTTTACATTTTCACATAGGTTGTCTAAATCTAAAGATGGATTATGACTCACCACTTGGAATTGGCTATTGTCATCAAATTTTGTTCTTTTCTCATTAGATTCATCTTGAGCAATGTATTTTCTCCTTGGTCTTTTCTGAGCTCCTCCTTCCTACTCTATCAGTTTGGCTTCCTCTTTATCCTTTTGTACAGTGACACATTCACTAGCCCTTGTGGTAGGTGTTGTAGGTTTGGGCTAGCTTGGTTTAGCAACCTTCTTAGGTCTTGTCACTATTTGTGCTTTAGCCTTTCTCTTCTTCTTATTAGTAGGAGTAGGTTCTTCCTTGACTTCTTCTTCCTTGACACCTTCTACAATTTCTATTTCTTCCTCTTGTTGATCTTCACTCTTTCCTTGTGTTAATGCAAGTGGTGCTTGGATCTAAGTGTCTTCTTCCTCTTCATTCTCTTTCTCTTCATCCTCTCCCTCCTTGGCACCTTCATTGAATTTATCTTTCAATTTCTTAACTAATTTCTTCTTCTTCTTCATTGCAGAGGAAGTCTTTAATTCCACGGTAATCTTAGATTTGGCCATCTCATAAGTACCAAATGCTTTGGCATTTTTATCTATTTATTTTGCAAGTAATGTTGTTATTTCTAAAGAGGCCTTATCTACATTAATTTCATAGAATTATGGCCTTAGCCATCCTAATCTTGGGGTTTTTTCTTGAACAAATGTATAATCAGCATCAACTAGGAAACAAACATCATCATAATGCTTTTCCATTAATGATATTGGAATCCTTAATCTTTTCTTCATAGATTGCTTGAAGTCCTCAAAGTAACTTGTCATTACTGACTCAAAATTTTCACCTAGTTGTTTAATGAATTATCCTATTTGAATTGCCACCAAACCTATCTATCTTCCATGCCATAGTGCCAAATTTAGGAAATGTATTCTAAACATAAAATAAGATACATATCAAAGTAGATCCAAATTTTCACTAAGGACTCTTTGAATTCCTTATTGATCCTAGGTTTTCAATCAATTGTTGTAGCTATAGCTCAACAAGATCATATGTATGATCATTTTTCATAATTTTGTAACCCACATTCACTGCAATATAGGGCACACTATTCAATTTTCTTGATTGGTAAAACTTATGAGTAATTACTCTTACTACAAAATCTATCAAATGATCTGTGATGGTGTCTATGGTCATTCCCCTCTTATTCCACAAAACCCCTATGTTCTTCTCAATAATTTCTTTTGATTCACTCCTCAAAGTCTTTGGCCAATCTAGGGTTGGATACCCTGTTACCCTATGGATTATTCTTTTGGTGATTTTGATTGGCCCATTGTCTAACCATAGTGAATTATCATGAATCCTACTCAATAGAATCCTGATCCATTTAGTTTTGAAAACATTTAGGAAATCAAGGGCATGAGTTAACCATTTCTTTTCTACAATCTTGAATTCTTCCCTTAGCACACCATTTTCACATAGTTTACCATGTGCTTCTCTGATCTCCATATCACCAATACTACCAATCTTATAGTTGTAACATTTTCTAACATCTTGAATCATTAAAAATTTTGGTGGTATCATGGATAATGCACCAGAGGGATCCTATTTGTATGCAATGTCCAATATGGATTTGAAAATAGGTTGTTTTACTTCATTACTAACCAACTGAACATTCAAAAACTCTTTACCCTCTACACCTTTTAAACTAGATGCCATTTTACAAAACTATGGTTTTTGAAATTTAAAATAGTATAGCTTGGCACACGATAAATACCTTTCAAAATTTGATGAAATAATGTCAAATGGTTGCTCAAATCTCTTGCAATCACTCTAGATGAATTTCTAGATCAGCTCTAGCTCTTCTTGCTCTTTCTCAATTTCAAAATGATATAAAATGAGCTGAGATAAATTAAATACCCTTTTGAAATATTGTAATTAATGTTGAGTGCTTACACAGCTATAAGCTCAACATCAACTAATTTCAAGCTTTCTTGGAATCCACTAGTCTTTCCATTTGTTTAGCAACCATTACTAGCATGACAATAACTAGCCAATCTATTAGTTTGGTATCCTCTAGCATTTCACTTGGCAATCATAGGAAACTTTTCATGCTCGGTAGTAACATGAAAAACTAAAAGATTTTTCTTTGATTTTTAATAACACCTTGCATCTTTATTCTACTTATGTGGACTTTTCAATATGAAATCCTTTGGAACTAATGTATGATATAACTTTTGAATATTAGTCCAACATACCTCTTGATTTCTTAGTTTGATGAGGTAAGATCACCTAATCTATTGGGTGAAGTGATCCTTTCTCCATTTGATGTGTTGCAATCCTCCTTTTTCTTTCATGTCATGTTCATTTCATTTCTATCATTTTCAACATCTTCCTTGCCTTTTCCATTGAACTCACAACTTGGTGCCTTTGACTTTGTTGGACAATATCGACTGATGTGACCAATCTTCAAACAACTAAAACATATGGTTTGAATCAACCACCTCTTGTAGTCACTTTTGAAGTGTGTCCTAACACAATTCTGAAAAAATTTCCATACTCTTGATAATAGTGACAACTATACCTTGTATTATAATCCCTGTTGTAAGAGTTGATATTGTTCTTTACCTTTGTTTGCCTATCTGATGACCACATGGGTTTGGATCTACACTCAAAAGCTCTATGTCCATACTTTTGATAGTTATAACAATATCCTTCAAATCTTTAAGTGTGCATGGTCTTAGTTCTACATTCATGTGCCTGATGACCTTGTTTTTTGTACTTATGACAGTGAACCATGATCTTATGCTTGAAATTTTGATTTACACTCTTGCTCCTACATAAATTAGCAATATGTCCTTTCTTACACCAATTATGACAAGTAGGTTTGGAATTATTACCTTTTTTGTTCCTTTCTTCAACACTTTTTGGATGACTCTCCTTCTTTAGTACTTGTGTATCCTAGTCTAGGTGTATCATTATTGGATCTAGGGGATATTAGTAATTGCTCAATGTATTTTACGGCTTCATTAGGTTTACTAAAACTTTCAGCAAATTTGTTTTCCATTTTTAGGTCACTGTTCAATTGCTCATTCTAGAACTTCAATGTTGTTTTCTCAATATCCTTGGCATTCAATTCATAGTTGGCATTCATCATTTGACTCAAAGTATTCAATTGCATTTTAGAAATCTTAGTTAGCTCTGATGATTTCTCTACCACTCTACTAGTCAAAACTCTTTTGTCATCTTCAATCATGGCTTTTTCTTCCATAGCTTTCTTCTTCTATTTAGTCACCTCACATAGTAGTATGGCTTATGATTCTTGCTCTAACTTGAGATTTCTAATTTCTTTAGCTTGGGATCTATTCTTTTCCATTAGATCTATAATTACTGCATCAAATTTATTAGAGTCTCCATTAGAAAATAGCTTAGTAGTGTCCATATCTTTGTATTGTGTGTCATTTTCCTTAATAGAAATTTCCTTCCTTATCTTCAAAGATTTCTTTAAGTCTTCTCTTGCTTCATTCAGTTGATGTAGAATGAGTTGTATTTCAATTTTATGATTCTCAATGATCTTTCCCAACTTGTAGACTTCCATTTCTAGGATCTTTCCTCAAAGTTTCTCTTTCGATGAACAAGGCTCTAATACCAATTGTTGGAATTACAATAGGAAAGGTAAAATTTTGATAGGGTCGAGGTGGGGGTGAATCAATAGTTTAAAATTTGACCCATAAAATATTCACCACACATCCATCTCATACATTCACTAATTAAACTAAAATACCATGTAAATCATGTACATCTAAATCATGTAAACAAGTAAACATTCACATATATATAACACTATATATGATTTCCTAGAAACCCTCCAATGAGAAGGTAAAACTGGGGTGGGGATGACACCCACAAATCTCCACTACTATAGTAATAAAGTTTATCTAATGAAGGTTACAATGTTTGATCATGAGACATGATCTACCCTATGAAAGGTCTTCCTTGTTAAAGGCTTACAAAGAGTGTTAGGTCTTACCCTGTTAAAGGATTTCAACACCCTGTTAGAAGCATGCATTGTTAAAGGACTCCAAATCACAATTAAGTAAGCACCTTGTTAGAGGATTTTAATACCCTATTAGGACTACTCTATTAAGAGATTTAACTAATTTACTTGTTAAAATGTCTTAGCATTGATCTTGTGGTTATCACTTTCTTGCTTGATGACAAAACACCTCTAAATTGATGTGTTCATGATCCATCTTGATTAGATGTCTCTCTATTGTATATTATTTCCTTCCTTTTTTCTACTTTAACTGATTTTGCAATTTCAATTCACAATTCCTTAGCCACCATGAATACTTTGTTTGTGCATGCAAACTTCTCTCTTCACTCCTTTTGAATTCCTTCTACACACACTTGAATGTTTAGGGTTTATCCTCCGTAAGAAGACTTAGGTGACTTAGGGTTAAGTATGAATAAATGGCTATGATTCATCCATTTTTCTACTTAAACCTTCCCTTTTTTCTAATTGGATGCATGTACTTTATAGGGATTCCAACTTAAGATTCGTCCTTATCACCAAAATATCATAATTCAATCTGTAAGTTGGCTAAAAAATGGTTTACATAGTAGTTTGTGCAATTACAAACAACTATGAAAAAACTATGTTACTTGGCATCTAAAGTCTCTGATGCTTGGCATATACTGATTTCTATACTGTGACTTGACATTTGAATGACTTGGCATACACTATCTTCTAAGCTCCTAAATCACTCAGCATACACTGTATGCTCGGCACTTGAATCACTTGGCATACACTATCTACTTGGCACTTGAGTGACTCAACACTCACTATGGACTCAGCATGCTCTATCTTATACACATGCTTGGCATATACTACTTGTTTGGCATGAACTAAGTAAATGGCTTAAGTGTATAGACACTCACCTGTCAAAACCAATCTGAGATCAACATAATGGCAATGGTAAATTAGCTTCTACTCCATATAACAATTCAAAATGTGAGATCCCAATAGCCCTTTTATGTGTGGTCCTATTAGCCCATAAAGCATCATGAATGTTCTTATGCCAACCTTTCTAATTCTCTATGACCAATTTATTCAAAATATTAATTAGGTTCTTATTACTAGACTTAGCCTTCCCATTTCCTTGAGGGAAATAATTAGAGGAATGTTCAACTTAAATACCATTATCATAACAAAATTCAATTATCTCTAAGGAAGAAAATTAAGGTGCATTATCCATTTCTAATTTCATAGGAACTCCAAACCTCACCAGAATATATTCTTTGAGAAAGTCACGTACCACTATTGAGGAAGTCTTCTTCATTGGCTTAGCTTCAACCCGTTTAATAAAATAATCTATAGCAGTGAGTATGTATGAAAGTCCTTGACTAGAGGGAGGATTAATTGGGCCTATAAAATCTTGACGCCATTGGTGGAAAGGAGCTTTTCTTAGTACTAGCCTAAGAGGTAAAGAAATGAGCTGAAGTTTACTAGTAAACATCTTGCACTTCTCACAATTAGCTACCCACTTATATGCATCTTTAAACATACTAAGCCAATAATAACATTGTCTCAAAATTTTGAAAGCAATAACAGTAGAAGGAAAGTGCCCTCCACATATTTCATTATGAAAAGATGTCAACAACTTTACCTATTGTTTCTTATCCACACTTCTCATAAATGTTCCATCAATAGCTCTCTTGTACAAGACATCATCATGAATTACATATTTCAAGGCTTTAATTTTTAGATCTCTCCTTTTCTTAGTAGTTAATCCATTAGGGCATTCACCATATGTCAGAAAATAAGCAATGTTTGAGAACTAGGAATCCTAAAGACTTACCATAAGAAGTTTTGAAATATCTTATTCTTTAAATTATTGATCCTTTGCCAAGGCTTTACAAAGTGCATTACCTCTTAAAAATTTAGTTGGCTTAATTTCTATATCATATTCTTGGACTTTTTCTATCCATGCTCCTCTATTATTTCTACCAACTTCTTATTGTGTCAAAATACTTTTTACTATAGGATCTGGCACATATATTACTAAATGAGAATGCAACACATAAAACCTAAAATTTTTGAGGGCTATCACCACTACATATGCATGTTTTTCCATTTGAGAATATCTTAGTTCTTGATTTTTAAAAGGTATAATAATGAAAGCTATTGGAGCTTGTATTTTCTCCTTATTTTCTTGTATCAATATAGCTGACATAGTATGTTCTGAGGCATAACTTGTAAATGATGAACTCTTTAGTCTAGTCAGGATGAACAAGCACAGGGGATTCGACAATAACATCCTTGATATGTTCAAAACCCCTTTCCTAGAATTACTCCATTTGAAAGTTTTATTTCCTTTCATCATATCAACTATACATTTTGATATTTCAAAGAAATTTGAAACAAATATTCTCAAGAAATTTATCTAGCCAAAGAAGGACTTCACTCTAGTTTTACTCAATGGTAGACTTAATTGCTAAATAGCTTTAACTCATTTGGATCAATCTTCACCCCTTCCTAAGATACAATATGACCAAGAAACTTGCCTTTTGTAACATAAAATGCTGAATTCTTTGGGTTCAAGGAAATACAATGATATTTTCATCTTTGCAACACCTTTTCTAGATCTCTAATATGATCTTTTCTCTTTTTGAATAAGAATGTCAAATCATCAAGATATATGACAATAATTGTATCTTTTAAACCTTCAAAAGCTACATTCATTCCATGATGAAAAGTTGTTCTTGCATTGATTAATCCAAAATGCATTCTATTATGTACAAATGTATCCTATTGTGTCATAAATGTAGTCTTGAACTGATCTACTTCATTTACCTAAATTTTATTGTATCTAGAAAATCCATCCAACATAGACATCATTTCTGACCCTGCAACAGTTTGCAAAATATGATCCATATTAGGGAGAGAAAAGTTATCCTTTAGTGAGGCTTGATTCAAGTTTTTGAAATCTACACAAATTCTTATTTCTCCACTCTTCTTTCTCACTGGTATAATATCAGCCATCCAAGTGGAATGATGAATAAGATATATAATCCTGGCCTGCAACATTTTGTCAATCTTCTTGAAGATTGTCCCTTCAACTATAGGGTTATAGTTCCTTTGTTTTTGCCTGAATGGCATTGCATCGAGTTTGAGAGGGATCTCATGTTTAAAATTTCAACCCATCAAATTCTTTAAGTCTTATAACTAAAAGAAAAAACATCTTGAAATTCAATGAGTAATTTTTTGATCTCTACCCTCTCCTCTGGTGTGCAACACTTTCCTATGTTTATCATCTTTGGGCTGATTTTTGTCCCTATGTTAATTCCATCATCTTTACCATAGGTCTTTCCCTTCTTATCTCTTTCTCTCTTTATATATGCATCATGCTTATCAATAGAAAATTCTAAAGAGATTAAATGAGGTGGAATCTTGTTACCTTTCAATTGAACCACATCAAATCATGTCTTCTTTTTATCTCCTGCCACTAAATCATCACCTTATAAATTAATTCTTCCTTCAAAATAAAAACATTAAAAATGATCTTCTCCTTCAATGAATTTGAGTATTTTTTTATCATCTTCAAATAGCTACCATGAAACTTCATTATCAAGGACATTATGCCTAAATAGAGCTTCTACTTTATAAACTTGGTCTTTGAAATTAGGATGAGGTAAGAGTGATGATGCAGAGACTACTAGGGAATCAACTGTTGAATTTAATTATTTAAGGACTAACAAAATTGAGAAGGCATCCAAACTCTAAATTTTATCCCACACCTTATTACGATAGTTCTTCAATATTGAATTCTTAACTGCATACTAATTTCTAACTTGTCTTAATACCAATTCTGCATCTCCTTGTGCTTTAAGCATCTTTACTCCCTTTTGTTTTTCTTCCATTATACCAAGAAGAAGAGTTTCACATTCTACAGTATTATTAGTGTTTTTAAAATCCAACTTATAAGCAAAACAATTCATTTCTCCATTAGGTGATATCAACACCACACCTACACCTAAAACAACATTTGCAAACTGCCATAAACTCCAGGGTCCACAATTGATCACCTTTATTTTGTTTTGATTCTTCTAATATCTTAGGGGTATTAGAGAACAAAATATAATTGCCAAACTTCATTTCATGATACAAGGTCTGAGATCTAGGATCATCTAATTTCAAAATAGTGAATTTTTCTTTCTCCTCTAGTTCTAGCTCCACCTTTTTGTCTCCAACTTGTATAGTGGCACTAGACCAATCTAATTTTATTTATCCCCCCCATGTGTTTTTAAAAATTTCTACTCAAGAGAATTTCATAGCTTGCAGGGATGTCTACTACTAGAATAGTAAGTTTCAATCTCTTAGAGAGGTGAGCAACAAGGAAAACTTGAGCATCTTTAATTTGTCCTAGTCATGGAACTTGTTTTGCACCCATTGAGTAGCATTTACCAAAAGTCTTAGCCAATGGATTCCTAAAGATTTTGAAAAAGAAGCAGGCATCACATTATCAGAGGCTCTTGAATCTATGATGCAGTTACTCAATCTATTTCCATTTATGAACAAAGAAATATTAAAAAGGATCTATTTTCTCATTTGGGCATGTGGCTAAAATGGTAGATTCTTCTTCTTGAAATAGTCTAGGAATTACATAATTTTAATTATCAAAAGAAGCTCCACTAGTGATAGCCTTATTATGATGTTCAACATTGGCATTAATATTAGCATGATCTATCTCTTTACTATTGCAATACTTAACTTTTCTTTTCAATTGATCAGGATTATATTTCAAATAATCCAATGGAGATAATTGAATTCTTGTTTCTTCACAATATTGTACAATGTTAAATGAATTAGTAGACTTACCTTTGCACTCCTTTTGTGAAAATGAAGTTACTATGCCACTATTTTTATGAACTTTATTTGATGGTGCATTATTCTTGACAGGAACTAAGTTGTTCTGATTTTTCTTCTTCTCACCTCTGGTCATAACCATCAACTGTGGTCCTTCTAGAGTACCAAAACAATCACCTCCTATTTTTGAATCTGATTCATACTCTAAGAAATAATTTTTAGATTCGCCACAAGCAACATGATCATCCTCACTTTCAGGATATTCAATTGTTTGTTCTTTGTTATCCACCATCTATCTATATACGATCATATCAGCACATGTGTCTCCATCACGATCTGCTCTTAAGTGAAAATCACACATATTTTGTCTTTTTGGAGAAGGTTCAATTGCTAATCTCTATTGAATAGGTGATATTTTCAAAGCTTTACCTCCATTTGGATTTCTATAAATTTCTTGATGAGGTTGATATATAGGCCTATTGATTTGTTTTTTCAATGAAATGAGCTCATTAGACAATTTTTGAAGCATGGCTTCTGCATTATTGGAAGTACTAGCTATATTGCTCATAGTTCTAGATTGAAACTCTCTTTTCCACTTATGAGAGGCTATCATGTCATCCTCCATCTCCACAGTTAGTGTTTGAGTAGCTTGCAAGTTAGCTACATTTTCTCTTCTAATCTGGTATCCTAGATTAGGTGGCACGGAGCTAATGTAGAAAGTTTTCTTATTATCATTAGTAGGTGCACTTACAATAGGAATTCTTTTGAGAAGTTTGTTGAATTTTGCATTGAAATTGTTGGTCATGTTTTTTTGCCCTATGCCTTCATGAATCTATCTTGCTATGAATTACTAGTTTTGTATGCAAATTAGGGCTTGGTCTTATCAAATATTGGTTAATCCTAAGAAAGAACCCTATTTTAAATAAAATGTGTGATCGAAATGAGCCCTTTAGGTCATAAGATTGTCACCCCTTAGTTGACTGGGAGAAAAACATTTTAAAAAGTTATAATTTGTGGGAACCCTTTAAGATATTTGTTTTGACTTCATAATTCCCAGAAAAATCCTGCACCATCAAATTTTTTTTAAGATCTATAGTGGTTGTTATATTGTAATGAAAAAATTTGGTCACATTATCTCATGCAACATAGCAACCAAGTACAATGTTACACCTAGGACCTGGTTGATATTTAATATAATTTTAATATTTTTCACCCTAGCCATTTGATCTTTTAAAATCAATAGTGGTTGCTATGTCACAACAAAAAAATGGGAGGGTTTCAATGGTAGCAACATGGTGACCTCCTGCAAAAGTGAAACACAACAGGCCCAAAAGTGGATACAATGCTAGGATCTTGCTTGTCGTAAATGAGTTCTACCAGCATGGTGGGTTGTCAAATATGTTAGGTGCAGTAAAGGAGGAACCAAAATAAGAACATGTTATTTTCCTCTTCACAATGATAGTTTTCTATAGAATCACAGTGGTCACTATGTTGCAATTGGGAAATTCATCATTTTGGCTGGTAATGACATAGTGCCTTCCTGTAAAAACAAAACATGGTGGAACCTAAGTTTAAAAAGTAGTGCCATGAGTTTAGAATGTCTTGCCAGCATGTCAAAATGATGTCATGTCATGAGCTATGTGGATTTCTCTTAGAAGTAAGATACATGATTAGTTGGAGCCATCAGATCAAAAATGCATTGATGGTGGGCACCAAGTCGCTATGAGAAGTTGCTTGATCTTTAGTGGTAGCAATATGGGAACCAAAGGGAAAACATAAGGACCCGCCACAATTTAAGTAAAGTCATCATAGAATCCTCATCATTTGATCATAAGTGCATTAATGATGATCGCTATGTCACATGTGGAATTTGCTTGATGTTTATGCATAGCAATGTAGCAAGAGGGTGACACGTGTTTGCTAGCACTAGTGGGTCTAGATCAAGTTGCTAGTAGTAGAGGGAAAGGCTTACATGGATAGATTTTATTAGGTTGACTACCAACCTGGCAAGTGGAAAATGAGTCATCCATGATTTTTTTCCTAGATTGTTAGATTTTTTGGAATCGATGGTGTGTTTTAAAAAATAGAAGGTGATCTCACCCTATTTTTCCTTTCGATTCATGTATGAAGATTGAAGGCTCCCCATGTGAACAAGAAATAGAGTATATTGCAAAGATTTTTCCATTTCTTCTCTACACAAACAAATTTTAGACTTTTAGAGAGCTCAGAGCCATTGAAGAATTGTGCCTTATGTGATTAGAGGGAAAAAGAATTTGCACTATTCACATTGTGTCACAGAATTGTAGTGAAAGAGTAACAAAGAGCCAAGTAAGTTTCTCAATTCACCATATATATCAAAGTTTTCTAGTATTCTATAAATTTTATCCATCATACCCCCAAAGAAAGTATTCTTGAGACAAGTAGATTATGCTTAACAGAAACATACATGATGACCTTCTTGAATTATTGCTTGAGTCAAAAAATGAGTCTACCCAGATGAAGAAATTAATTTTTGTAAACCCTAGGCTCAAGATTGTAGATGGTTTATATGATAGAGGAAATTAGATTAGGGATGTTACTACTACCAAATTAGGGCTTTTTCTTTTTAAGAAATGGTTTTTAGAAAGAAAATTTTTTGCTCACCATGGAAAACATTTGGAATTTTGATTTAGGAAAACTAGTGGTCCCTAGTGTATTCATGGATGTTGACCTACTCATGGCCATTTCTCAAAACTATGATCCTATAGCTAGAGTAGTAAGAAGATTAGATGGGGAATTCCTGATGAGAATAAGTGTTGAAGAAATTTGAAAGGTCTTTGGTTTGGAGCCCTTTTCAGATTACCATATACCCATTGACCTATCAGGACTAGAAAAGGAATACTTATCAATGAAGGATAAGGTCAGACAAGGTGAATTGAGGGCACATTTGGCCTCAATTGGGAATCTTCCATTGGTCATATAATCTACAAAAGATCCTTTTAAGAAGGAATTTTTCACCTCTAGAGCCCTACAAATATATGACTTTATGTAGAGTTTTTGGTGAGGATGAGAAGAGTTTAATGCCAGTCAAATTTATGTATATGATGACTCAAATTTCTTCTTTTAGTGTGGATATTATTTTTAATTTTGCATCCTATATAGTAGAAGAAATCAATATAGGGCTAGTTGGAATTGCCAGGAGCAAGGTAGAAAAGATTTTTCGCCATTACTCATTGCTGATGCATATGTTCTTGTTTAAGGGGGTAACATATTTTAGGAAGGAGATGGCTTTGAACAAAGAACATGAAGGAGAGGCTCTACTAGTCTAGTTATAGAGTACAGATATGACTGGGGATGCAGAAAAGGCTAGTTTTGTTATGTTTGATTGATATTTTGCCTCTAAATTGAGAAGCCTCTTATTAAGGGACAATCCTAGAATCCCTAGGGCATTAATGAATTTTATCAAACCAATGAAAAATCCATCTAATTTAAAAGTGTCACATAATTGGGTTCATATCATACCATACCCTATTTCAACAGTCTTTAGGGTATATGGTTTCCAAGGGACTCCCCATGTACTACCCTACTAGGTGCCTTTGAAAGTAGTGATAGCTAAGATATTGTGGTAGTTAGGAGGATTGGAGGAAACATATTTGGTTTAAAGAAATAGAGGCTCAATTTTTCCCACTTGTACTATAGCCCACCATTTCATAATTACAAAAGGTGGATGGTTGTTTTTGTATAAATTCCTAGATTAGTACAAGATGGTTGTGTCTCACCCCCGCTTTTGTGATTCTGAGGGATTTTTTGATATATTTAGATCAAGGGATAAAGTTGGTTCCAAAAAACATGAACCTTATTTCCGTGAGGATATAATAAGGAATGAGTTGTCTTTGCAAGAGCAGGAGATCAAGAAAGAAAAATGGAGAGTTTTTTCTAGAGTTCTGCAATTTATTTATTGTTTTGATAAAGATTACAAGCCTCTAGGTGATGCAAAAACAAAGGCAAATAGAATAAATAAACTCATTATTACTTTTCCTGAAATCATGGAGGCCATGAATGAAAAGAAACAATTTTTTATCAATTTTTTTCCAAAAAAGGCCAAAGAGGTCATGAGGAGATTGGCACCTACTCCTACAGTATGAATAGTGTAGTTGGTTGTCCAGAAGAGATTTGTCTATAATGTGATTCAGAATAAAAGGGCCATTGTGGATAAAGGAAAATAGATAACAAGATTGACTAGTATTGTCCTAGAAGAAAGGCCTGATGAACTCTCACCTAGAGGCAAAAAACAATAAGGGAGTAGAGACCTCAAGTTGAGGAAATTGACCTACACAATTCCCATTACAAATTGGAGATGAACAACTCACTAGGGAGTGGATGGAGCAAATGGGATCCCAAGGAAAAATATTCATTACATAGGCTGAATTAGAAGAGGGAAATCCATAGGAACCTCTAATGCCAAGCCTAGAGTTAATAGTGGTAGATTATAGAGGAAAGGAGCTAGATCCTAGATTGAATAGGCCAGTCATGATTTTATATCTGATGACATTTTTTTAAAACTAGAGCCTTCTACCAATTTGCCTAGAGAGTAAACATGGGAAATTTTGAGGAGAGGTGTAATAAGATGAAAGTAGAGCATCTAGGAATGGAGGATATAGATGTGAAAAATTAGGTAAAAGAAGAAATGATGCAAGAATTCCAAAGTATAACCCCTAAAGAGGGGAGAGAAATGGTAAAGGCATCTGGTGTTTTGTTGCTATCCAATTGGGATATAGTAGATGCTTTAATTTTTAATTTTGTTTTAGATAAACTAAGTATACAGGATCAAGGGAAGAAGGAAATATAAGGTGCCAAATTCAGTGAGGACCATGCTATATTAGTCACTTGGTTAGTAAGGAAAGGATCTAGGACTAGCTCTTCCCAACCTGATGATATTGGATTAACATGCAACCTGATTGTGAAGAGAGTAGAAGAAACTACTACTGTAGAAGCTGCACATTTGGCTATTGGATTATCCGGCTTGACTTTAGCCACTGCTAAAAGAGACCAAAAAGAAAAGTTAGAATTGTAGGATAGATGTGAGAAAATTTTGGCTACATACAATAAAGAAGTTCAAAGAAGGATTGAACTAAAGAATAAAGTGATGGGACAATCCACTAAGCCACAAATCACTTATCCTCATACATCAATAGAATGTTCTAGATTCATTCCCTTCATTAAGATCCTTGATACTCCACAAAGGCCAAAATTTTATACTGCTAAGGAGTTGGAGGAAGAAAAGAATAAGCTGAGGACCTTGCAAGATGAATTAACTTATCAATATAGAGAAAAACTTAGAAAATAAATCTTATATCTAGTAGATAAGATTGATTGACCAACATTCTATGAACAATTAGTGAAAATATTGGATATGTGGAGAGAAATCAAAGATGTTGAGGAGGTTTTGAAACCTATAATACATAAATGGGATGGAAGAGATAAGGATATCACCCATTTATGCATTTCAATTATTAACTTATCTTGTGAACAGATAGAATTTTTTTTTTGATATAACTAGTAATCTATCTAATTTTGAAAATAAGAGGGTGGTAGTGCAAAAAATAATAATAATTTGTTTCTCAAAATGTCTAGGTGAGAAATTTGATCTCTTTCCCCATGCACTCAAAAAGATTGACAGAATAAAAGAGAAAAAAGAGTGGCAAAAAGAATTAAATGATTTATTGTGCAAAAGAATAAATGAAGTTAGTAATGAAGAAGGACATGTGTTATGGGCAAGGAAAAATGAAGAAGTTGTTAAAGTGCAACTATTTTACAGTTCCCTTAGAAAGGAATTTTTTGAAATAAATGAATTAGGGGATTGGGTGGTTAAAAAGCAATGAGAAATCTTGAGCTTTGATTGGCCTAATGATATAGTCTTCAACAAATGGATGGATGATTTTGTCCATTCAAAAAAAGTGGAAATAGAAAAAGATGATATGGACTAGGATGAGGACCAAATAGATGACACATCAGTGCATGCAAAAGAAGACAAAGAAGAACAACCAGTAGAAGAAAAATCAAACATAACTATTATTTTAATAGTACATGATGATGCAAGTGGAGATCCTCGATTTGAAGTGAACTTGCAGAGATCAGAGCTAGACACATCATTGGCAAACCTGATGGCTACATATTCTGAGGATTCAGAATAGTAAAAATGCCAATCATGGAAATTATAGCATTTGAAAGTGTAATAGAAAATAAACCCACCAAAAGGAATATTATGATGTAAAGTTTTTCTGTTGCACAATTTTTTTTCTTTTATGATAGTAACAAATGTAAATATCTTTTGTCTAAAGGACAACTATCAATTCTCTATTCCTAAAGCTTGTTGCATCTCACCCTACATAAGTGAGATTCTAGGGCTAGAGAAAGGGTCTGAGTTATTGCATAATTCTAGTTTTTATTTAGTTTGTTCAGTCCATTTTCTTGGTGTAAACTTTATGATGTCTTTCTCTACAAGTATTTAAGAGGTCTTATCTGGAGTCATTTTTAGTTTTTTTTCATTTTATACAATTTTCAAAGGAAAATAGTACAAAGACGAATTTTCCCCATATTTGTTCTTTCTAAATCTTGTCTCCATTCTTATTACCTACTCATTTTGAAGTTGCATGAGCAAAGCTTGTTCAATTGAATGCAATTAAATCAGGTTGTATGTCAATTCACTATTGCTTTTAATTCAATGAATTAAGTAAATGCTTTAGTGAGATTGATAGGGTTTCCATGGTAATAGGAAGGATGTCTGTAAGAATTATTTTCAGTGAGAATTGTTGATAGTATTGATTGTAATGTAGTCAATTAGATCTAGAAATTGAATGGACTCTAATTCCCAATGGATGAGGCACTGATCTATTGATTAAGTCTATAGATGGAAAGATCATGAACAAAAATCAAGCTTAAATTCAAAATCAATTTTACTTTATTGTTTGAAGAATTTCAATTCTGGTTAGCACTTGTTTGCATTTAATTCCTATGTTGTAGTTAGCTGCTATTGACCAAAATTATTTGTAAATCTGAGAAGAATTGTGACCAAATCTGCTATAAGGGATGTGTGTTATTGTGAAATGTCATGGAATGAATAAAATATGTATGCAGTATTAGATTGAAAAACTTTCATCCCTCAGGTGTACCTACCTTGGTTTTGTAGAGTCTAAAGAATAGAAAATCTCTTATGATTTTGTTGAAGTTGGGCTCAGATTTGACGAACATGTAATTGTTTATGGGAAGTATTTGATTCTTAGGTTATTTTATTCTTTATTACCTTGATATTAAGTATTTTGTTGCTTAATAGTTGAACAACACCAATAGAAATCTCTCATAGAAACTAAGGTTTCTTTATTTCTTTGTGCCAATTGTAATAACAAGGTTTGTGCATCTTCTATACTTTTGTATCTTTCCTCAAATCTTTGTTTCATGGTGTTCCAATTTTTGATGCATCCTACAAGTAGGTCTTGAAACCAATCAACAATATTATCCACTAGTGTATCTACAAACATTTTGACTGCCACATCTTCATGTTGAGGATTTACTACACCACAAGCCTTATGGAAAGCACCAAAGTGCTATTCTATAGAGGTTGTACCATCACCATTAAATCTTTAGAAATTCTTCCTTGATTCTCTTGGCAAATCATTATTAGCCTCAAGGGCAAGAGGACCAATAACATTTCCCCATGGTTGCTCCATAACTACTGATACAGTGACTTGATTTGTTTAAAAAGTAACAAAAATAGGAAGAGCGGTACCAATCAATAGCAAAGCTTCAAAAATAGAAGGAATAGAATTTATGAAAACATGAAGAGCAGAAGATTGACTTCTCTATGTTCTATTAGGAGGAACAACTTTAGATAGAAAAGTATCTTGAAGTTTTTTAGTTACAAATTCCCTTGCATATGTTCTTCTCTTCTGCAAAGATCTTCTAGGATAGGAAAATTATCCTTCTTGAGCTCTTTGTATATTGGGTCAATATTTCCCTTTTCCTTGGCACTCATGGTATATTTAGAATCTAGAGTGTATCAAATTTATCTTACTAGTCTTCAACTTTGGATTTATTTCTACTTCTTTGGTAGGTTGAGGCTGTAAACTGGTATCAAGTCCTCATGGCAAACACTTGAATACCACAAGACCTTTCTTGCAACTCAAATATATATTTTAGAGTGTAACTAATAATGAAGGGAAATTATTCATAATTTTCATTTGAAATCTCCCTAGTGGAGTTGCCAAAAATTATTGGTTAACAATTTGTTCTCCTATTAAACTTGATAATCTTGACTCTTTGATACCCAAAGTTTGGAGAAATAAAAGGATGTTTACCAAAAAATGGTTTAGTGTATGTATCCTATCACTACCCTTTGAATTAATTAGATACAACTCACTATGATTCTTGCAATAATATGCAATGAATGTGTCTTTATGTGATCAAGAAATCTTGATATTATAAGCTCTTAACCTAAGAGCAGAAGGATAACCAAATTGTTTGTAGGCACAAACAATTTAGGCAAGAAGTATATGAATAATCTATCACACTCAATGGAATGATTGCAGTAGATTATTTTGACATCCTCCAACTTCTAATTATATTCCAAATGCATTTACCCATCTATATGCAAAATATTGAAAGAAAAGAATTATACATATGAAGGCAAGTGGAATTGCTTTATCTATTAGCCTTGAATGAAATGGAATTCAACAAGTATCTAATAGATTCACATACATTATCCTTCAAATTACAATGGATTTTCTAACATGTATGGAACTATCAGGAGAATAAACATAATTATTTATGAAACAACAACTGGAATTACTAAACTACAAATATCAAAATGATGTGGAATCCATCTAATTATCCACAGTATCATACACAATTGTCTTTTTGCTTTAAATGAAAAAGTATCTAATGTATGGACCACAAAACATGAAAAGAAATTACTATAAATGGAGTTACAAAACCATTCACTCTGAAGTTTTTCAACCTGTTTTATGTCTAATGAAGTTATATTTATAGTTCTTCATTATCTCTTAATTCTGGCAGATCAACAGTCATAGAATAAAAAGGAAAACAAATATGAAATTGTCTAGTCATGCAAATACATGGCATCTTCTCCATTGTTGATTTTGAATCCATGATGCTTCTAGAACATACAATGACCATTAGGCTTCCTGTAATCTTGAAAAAACTCTATGGAAAATCATTATTTCTTTTATGTTCTATCGTTTTACACCAAACCTATGCATTTCATATTCCAACGATCATTACTTTTTAAATTATGACTATCGATGTTAAATCAGTGATTTTTATTAAACATTGAGACCTTCCTTTATAATTTCCACCATGGATCCCTCCTTGTACACTTGCTAAATTATTTCTTTGTCACATAAAATAATGGTCAAGAAACTTTTTATATCGAGATAATGACAACGATGCATCTTTCTCTAACCTAATGGCGATAATAAAATGATGTTAAGTCTTTTTGATTTGCAACACGAGTCCCTCTTTCCAACTAAACACATCGTGATAGATAGATGGAAGTACTTTATTGGTTGGAAGATCTGACATAGTCTTTCATTGTACCTCATGACTATTCTGGGTCCATCCGAACATGTGTTGTCACATCACTTTGTCACATAAATTATCAAATGAGCATCTTTACATAGAAACATTATGACCTCCATAGATATTTTTTGATCTGTTGGTTGAAGGCATCTAACTTTATTTTAATATTAAAATGGGACCCGATTTGATAGGTAAGCACAACTAGCCAATAACAAGTGTTCTTTCATTCAATTAACTTTTCAACTCTGCAACATATACGTGGGAAATAAATTTTAACTATTAATTTTTCTTCAAGAAGAGTCATATCACCTTTGAAATATTTTCTTCACCATTTTTTCATTTTTAAGCATTCATTTTGTATTGAATTCAACTAAGCTTGGTTCTTAACTATGCTCATAATACGCATATCAATCTTTGGCCTTATTCTTTGATGTCATTTGCCATGTTTTCTCTATATATATTTGTGAAATTGTATCCTTCTTTAGATATAGATCTTTGACCATTGAGTTAGAAACTTTCAAAGATGAAGAAATGGTTTCATAAAGGACTGCTTCTCAACATGAATCTTGTCTTAGATATGATTAGGAGAAAGGAATTATGAATCATTAGAAACACTCAGACCTTCTTTTCATTAGGAAAACACATAACAAACCCTTCCAAAACCTAATCACCTACCCAAGAATTAATATATAGCTCATATGATTCCCACACTAGGTTATCTCAAAGGGAGGATGAGAAGAAAGGCCATTATACATGCAATCAATACTTAGAATCAATAGATTGACACTTGACTTAACTTCAAACCCTAAAATAAAATGATATGACTTAAATTTGAAAACAATATGTTTGTATGTATGTATGTATATAGAGAGATGTTGTGGATTGTGGATTATGGACTATAACCAAAAAAAAGAAAACATGACATTAATCATTCCCCATTTGTTTTGATCTATTGTGGAGAGTTATGCATGAAAGAGGGTGGAGAGATCTAAACAAGGGTGTATAGCTCTGAATATTCATGGAGATCAGTAGAGATATAGGATTTTATTTTCATTCCCTTGCAATCGTTCCATTTCATTGCCATGCCCTTGTGATCTTTGTATATGTGTGTATGTATGTATGTATATATGTACTTATGTATGTATGTATATATACTTATATACATATGTATGTGTATATATATACACATGTATGTATATTTATATATATAGTGATCTTTTTTAAGGTGCTTATTGATCTAGCTGCATACATATTCTAAAATCCAAATAATAAAATAATAAAACTCACTCATCATGTAGCATGGTCATAGATGTGATGGTAATGCCTATTGGTAAGTATATTCCTCTTTCTCTCTCTCATTTTTTATGTGTTTATTTCACTTTAACTATTAGTTCTTAAGGGGCATTTTCTAATATTAGACTCATTTTATGCAGGAGACGATGGGGACATTCCTAGATGTACCCATGTTAGATGTATGAGAACACTAAATAATTGTGATAAGCTTCCATATTCATGTGGTTGGCCCTAATTAGTTGAGAATATTAAACTATTCTTGAAACCAAGTGAAGCTCAACATTAACCTATGATTCAATGACAACTAACTATGTGAATCTCTTGGTTTCAGGAAATGTAGGAGGCTCTAGAAGAACCAAATTAGCAATGTTGTATTATTTGGTTTCTATTTTCATCTATAATTTCATCATTTAATATGATATGGGAAAGACAAACAATTTCTAAATACACATAATTTTTTTTCACAATTTTAAAATGATTGTAGGCATAAAAAAGTAAATGGGTTCTATTAGAGAGAAGGTACCATTCAAATGGCTCCTGAATGAATATTTATATGTAAGAAAAAGTATGAGCTCTGAGGGACATGTTTTGATTACCCAAATGAATATTTATATGAAAGAAAACATGGGAGTTTTGAGGGACCATCCATGGACTATCCATGGAAGATCATGAATCTACTACTTTTTATGTTTTGAGCCTCCTAATGAATTTACTATTTTTATCTTGGACTATGCGATTTAAAGGAAGATTTGAAACTAATGAAGGACATGGGATTGGATGCATATAGGTTTTCCATATCCTAGTCATGGATATTACCATGTGAGCCAATTTTTTAACCCTTAAACAAAAGTGACTAGCAATCAATGGTTTCTTTCTTTAAAAAGTTTCTTGTTTTTGGTGAGGATAGATGGCACAATCAAAGGTGGAATTAACAAAGTTGGAGTGGCCTACTACAACAACATTATCAATTAACTATTAAACTAGGTTAAAATTAATCCTATTTTCTATTATGGACATAGAAATCTCTATAATTTTATGCAAGCCATAACCAAATCATGTTTGACAAGTTCTAACCTAAATTTTATCCTTGAGAAGTCTTTCTACTCAATTAACTTATTTCTTTTTAATTTTGAAGTAATTACATTTTCTAATATTGAGCACAAGGCACACTTACAAACTTTTTGTTTCAATAACAAACAAGGTTACTTACATTTTTATTGTAAAGATCTATAGTCGGTCAATTTTATGGGTCTAAGAATAACACTCCTTGGTCTAAATGCTACTCAAAACCCAACTATTGTAGCAATGTGGCTAATTGTGGCACTTAGTTTGAGTTCATTCAACCAAGATGGTTTTTTTCTAAATATGCACGTAGGTCTCTTGTCTGTATTGGTATACCAATGTCTTCATTTTCAAACATATTATAGTTGGTCTTTGTAGATTACTAAAGTCTATAATTATTTCCAATAATTTAGATGTCCTTCATTTGAATTCAGTGTGCATTAATAGCTTTAAGAAACTTGAACAATGATATCATAATTTTCTCTTCTTAGAAAAATCACTTTCTGAATATCTGGATTCTTCTTTCTTTGTTGTATAATCAAGATATACCACCATAGTATGTAGAAGTTCTTCATGGTATGATGGTTGATCCCTTTTTTATCCTCAAGTTTCAAGGAAATGGATTGATTTCTTATTAATTTGATTCATTCATGACAAAAATCTTATTATTCATATCTATACTAGGAAGGTATCACAAATTCAATAGGTGCATTTGTAGCCATTGTGAGCACAATTGGAATAGGGTATTTTTATTCAATGGTTGGGTTCATTCCAATGTTTCTTTACACCTACTATCATTTTGTATTTTATTTCAACCATCTTCTAGAAAATACAAAATGACATTAAGTGTCAAGAAACAACAGAATGAACCCAACCACTGAATAAAATACCCTATTCCAGTTGTGCTCACAATGGTTGCACATATCCCAATTGAATTTGTGATACCTACCTAATATAGATATGAAGAATAAGATTGTTGTCATGAATAAATCTAATGAATAAGAAATGAATCCATTTCCTTGAAACTTGAGGATGAAAAAGGGATCAATCATCATACCATGAAGAACTCCTACATATTGTGGTGCTATATCCTTACTATAAAACAAAGAAAGAAGAATCCAAATATTCATAAAGTGACTTTTCTAAGTAGAGAAAATCATGATATCATTGTTCAATTTTCTTAAAGCTATTGACACACACTATGTTAGAATTGCTTTAAAATAATTGAGAGGGGGCTGTAGTTATTCAAGGTCCAAATGTCCAATTAAAACTTTTCACCAAGTAAAGTGAGCCTTTAAAACTATTCTTTCATCCAAGCTTAAAATTTCCTAGTTAGAAAGTTACTATAAATCAACATGCAAGCATTGTTGGAATGTCTTAATGGGAAGAGAGCTTTTGAGGGTGGGGGGGGAGTGAATCAGAAGTACTGGCCTTTTCTCTTGTTTTAAATCCTTAATAACATATAACTAAAATTAACATGCATGCATATAAGCATTAAACAATCATGAGAAGAAAACATGCATCACCACATGACACTTGAGATTTTGGTGACCCAAAAACCCTCCAGGAATAAGAAGGTAAAATTGGGGTGAGGATGATACCCACAAAATTACTGCAGCAATTGATTTCAACCACTTCTAATGGTTTGCCCTGTTAAAGGCCTGCCTTGTTAAAGGCTTTACACACTGTCAAATGTGACTTGTTGAAAGGATTTACAAACACTTTACATGAAGTGTCACCCTATTAAAGGATTTACATAAGCCTGTTAAACGCACCTAACTCAATAGGATTTCAAAATTCCTAATACAATTGTGAGAGAGTATTAGAATAATACACCTGATTTAATGCAATCTCTAATGCTGATCTCAGGCTCTTGATCTACTCTTCTATAACTAATCTCTGCTAGATCTGATCTGCTAATTGTGTTCCTTTTTCTATTCTAATCAAGTAGATGTGTAAATGTTTTCCTTTCCACTAAATCTTTGACACCAAATGTTCTGTAACAACCTTAATAATAGGCTCTTCTTTTCCTTCTTCTTTCCTCACTTTGTTCAATCACATTAAGACTTCCTTATATGGATTAGTGGTTCATTATGCATCCTTGATTCAAGTGTTCCTGCTCAAATCCTTGAAGTTCACCTATTGGTTGCATGCAGTCTCTGATTTTCTGATTGGCTGCATGAGGATTACATAGGTGGTTGGGAGGATTTGATCTTATCCTTTTATCCTATCACGAGTCATGCATAACCATTTCACATAATGGTTTGTATTGGCACAAATTCTAATGCTAGTCTTGCATTTCTTGGAACATGAAGTAATATTGATGCTCGGCACCATCTATTCTAGATTGCTCGGCATCCTCTATAGTTTCTACATTACTTGGTACTTGTTAGTTTTCTGCATTGCTCAGCTTCTATCGATTCTTGAATCACTCATCTCCTATTAGCTTTGCAATGCTTGGCACACATTATACTTCTACTTTTCTTGGTAAATACTATCTTTTGATCTACTTGGCACTATCTATAACTTGGCATCTGTTAGAGTTCTAGCTCAGCTTCCATTGTATACTCAGCATGTATAGTGAAGATGGTTAAGTGTGTTGACACTCATTCTTACTTATTTGATCAACAATCTCCCCCTTTGACATGAGTGTCAAAAAAACTTAACTGATCATTCATGATCCAATTCTTGTGTGTCCATTCTTCACTTAAAAAATTTCAAAAAGATATTGTGAACAACACTATACCCTATGACTCCCCCTGAGTTGATCATGTCATGAATTCTGATGTCTTGTGCCATTGTGCCTTATGTTTTCTGTTTCTGATCTGTTCTTAACTTCTGATCTTGTTTGATGACCCTATTTTCATGTGATTACCAAAATTTTGCATCTCCCTTCCACTTCATTATTACTTATCTCCCCTTTTTGCTATTTACAATCATTCAACTTTATTCTCAAAATGAATGAATGAAGTGAGGTGAAATGATCAAAATGTGGATCAAAATTTGGTAAATATACCTGTTATCTCCTTATATACCTTCTAAATTTATTTCTCCCCCTTTTAATATATCTCCCCCTTTGAATATATTGTCCTCCTTTTTGACACTTATGTCAAAAGGGTTCTAAATGGTAATGCCATGCGTGGCCAAAAAGGTTTTATTTACCTCAAGGAGAATTTTGAGAGTTGCATCCTAGTTATTTAATGCAATGTCCAATGACTTGTGTTGGATTGCAAGCTCTACTGCTAGATCTACTAGTCCTTCATATGTAGAAATATTTGGATCTTTCTGCACTATTTCAGGATACATTTGCTCTATATGTAATATCTCCAAGTGAGGAGTAATTGAGGCTTGAATCTGCATTAGCTTTTCTTTAATGGTAGTCTCCTCTACTGTTAATGTAGCTAATTCCCTCTGAGTGTGAAGAGTTTGAGAAAAATGCTTCTCACTTTGTACAGGATTTGAGGATATTTGCATACTAGAAAGCTTTAGTTTACTCTCAAGGTTCAAAATTTTTGGATTTATTTCTTGTGTGAACTTGGAAAAATCACACAATTTGCTGTAAAGGGAAAAGATGTTCCCTAGTACAATCTTTATCCTATCCAATTTCTTGGCTGGGTCAACCTATCCCAAAATAATTTCATTAGCTATCTTTTGGTTGAGCTTGCCTAGAAACTTCTTTTCTAACCATTCCATTAATTTTGTAGTTGTATCATGGTCTTCATTATTAACTTGGTCAACTATATCAGATAGTTGCTCAAGGATTGGCCTACTTGCATCTAGAGATTGTAGGCTGAAGGCATCCATGAATATATCTTTGATCTCATTCATTACCTACTTGTATTTGAACTCTTTCCTTAATGCCTCTTGCCTCCTCTTTTCCAATGGACTTTGTATTTCATTCATCTTTTCTTTAGTTAGAGTGCTTGAATCATAATAGGGTATTTGAATTTCTTCATCAAGCTCAACAATACCATAATGAATGGTCTTGGCTACCCTAGTAGAACTTGAGCCTGGTGTCCTAACTTGTAAGATCAACATGTTAGTACTTGACTTTTGAATAGGTTTGGTAGGACTTCCTATTTTTGGAAATTCAACCAAAGTTTGTATTGCAGACTCCTCCTTATCCTGTGTTTCTTCCTTATCCTCTTCTTATGCCACTGTTGCTGGGGGTGTACTCGTTATCTGTACTGATATACCTATGACTTCCCCTACTATTGCACTCGTCTCTTGATGAGCTTGCATGGCTATTCTTGGTGGTGATGGAGGTGGTAGAAATGAAAGTCTAGTAATTTGAGTGATTTGAGGTGGTTCTTGTGGTGGTACCTCACCTTCCTTGATTTTATCTACTGACTTTTGTAGTTCTGCAACACTGACCGAGATAAGATTTGCACACAATTGTTCTTAAAGAGTTGTTTGGTCAAGGATCTTAGTGAGATCCTCTATAGTTAGTGGATTGATGTTTTGACTTGTGGTTTCAATAACATCCTTAATCACTATGATTTTTGCAGGTGTGATAGTGGAGTGAGAAGGGCTAGGAGTTGGTAGTTGTGTGTCTTGCACACTTTGCTACTCATTAGTAGATTTTCTTTCCTCCTCTTCAACCTTTTCTTGTACTTCTATCTTCTCTTCTCTCCTCCTTCTTTTCTCTTCTAGCTTAGCAGTAGCTTCTTCTTTGTATTCCTCTTCAAGGACATCTTTAGTTTTTTTATATAAATTCTTCCACGATCTTGTGGTTCTTTGCACAACTTCTTCAATTTTGTTTTGGAGAATGGAGAATGCCCTATACTTAGGTGTAAACCCATTGTTATACCTTTTGACTACTTTAGTTATATGTTCCCTTGTCAAATCAGGTAGTATGCTTGCTAGGGTTGATTCTCTCATCTCCTTCTCCATTTTCAAATAGAAATGCCATCTGTCTTCTACAATTTTAGACAATTCCTTTGGCAACTATCCATCTAGTTCAAGAGGTGTATACTTGAACTGTGCCATCATTGCATAGGCTGATTCTTCTATCCTATTTTGTTCCTCTTTAGTGAATTTATTGAAGTCAATCTTTTTCATGTCACTTAAGTCTCCATTCCTAATCTTTTCACATAATGTATCAACTGAAGACTTAGGAGGATGACTTACCTTTTCAGATTGATCTTCCTCATCAGTATCAAGTTGAGCCACATTTGTTTTTCTTTTTCTTGGCTTTTCCTGTGCCTTCTTGGTTGTCTTCTTCTTCTTTGTAGCTTCCTCTTTGGCTTTTCATGTGGATGCCCTTGTTGTAGATCTAGTTGTTGGATTCTTGGGTGTTGGCATGGTAGCTTTCTTTGGTTTAGGCTAAGGAGCAGGAGGCATCTTTGCCTTCCTTTTGATGACTTTGCCTTTGATGGGTGCTTCCTTGGCTTCTTCTTCCTCAACACTCTCATCTTTGTCTTGTCCTTGTGTCAATTCAAGTGGCCCTTGTGTTGGCTCATCTTCATCTTTCTCATCATTACCTTCCTCTTCATCATCACTAATCTCCTCTGCTTCTTCTACTGCACTTGTTGCTTCAATACCAAATTTCTTCTTTATTTTCTTTACTAGCTTCTCCTTCTTTTTCACTACTGTGGTTGTTTTGAGTTCTGTAACAACTCTTGATCTGACAGTGTTATAGGTTCCAAATGCCTTTTCAATTTTATCCATCTCCTCTGCAAGTAGTGCTATGACGACTACTGAAGTTTGGTCAACATCAAGTTCATATCCCAATGGTCTGAGCCATCTTACTCTTGGAAGGATTGCTTGTATTTTAGTATAATAAATATCAACAAGAAAACATATGTCATTTACATGTTTGTTCACCAATGAGACTGGTATCCTCATTCTTTTCTTCATTGCATTCTTGAAATCATCAAAATAGATAGACATTTGATCATCAAAGCTATCTCCTATTTGTGCAATATAATCATCAATTTGATCAACAATTGTTTTAATTTGACTCTAGTTGACTTTTCCCAATGAAGGAAATTCCTTCATCACATAAAAGAACATGCATACCAACATTGATCCAAATTTGCATTGTGCTCCCTTGGAATTTCTTATTTCTCTAAGGTTTTCATTAATCTATTGCATCATGAGCTCTACAAGGTCATAGGTGTGGTGTTTCTTTACAAGCTTTTATGCCACATCCACTGCTACGCAGGGTACACTATTCAACCTGCTGGATTGATAAAACTTATGTGATATGATCCTCATAGAAAAATCTAGAAGGGGATCAGTTATGGTGTCTATGGTCATGCTTCTATTGTTCCACTTTGCTCCGGTGTTTTTCTCAATGGTTTCCCTCTTTTCACTTCTGAGTGTCTTGGGCCAATCTAGGGTTGGAAAACCTGTGACCCTATGAACCATATTCTTGGTTATTTTGACTAGTCCTTGCTCTAACCAAAATGATCCATCATGAATTCTACTAAGTACTATCTGTATCCACTCAATTTTGAAAACGCTTGGAAAAACCAGGGCTTTGGTTAAACCCTTCTTTTCTATGATTGAAAACTCATCTTTTAATATACCATTATCATAGAGTTTATCATAGGCATTGAATATTTATAGGTTTCCTATGGCTCCAATCTTATAGTTGTAACACTTACGCACTTCTTGGACCATAATGACTTTTTTAGGGATCATAGACAATGCACCTGCAGGATCATTTTTGTATGCTAAGTCTAGTATGGGCCTAAACTTAGGTTTTTTAACCTCATTACTAACAAGCTGAATCTCATACATTTCCTTTCCTTGGGTTGACTTTGAACCAGACACCATTTTGGCTAAACTAGGGTTTAATGTTTAAAGCAAACTTCACAAACTATACAGCTCGACACCTGAAGGAAATACCTGGTTAAATTCTTAAATTGCTTGGGTAGATGTTGAATCACTGTAAATTGCTGGTTGAATACTCAAAAATTGCTCAGTTGTGCTCTTGGTAATTACTCTTCATTTGAATGGCTCAAAATGAATTGATTTTAACTTTAATCAGCTTAAAAACCTTGCATTTTTGTACCTTCACCTATCACTTGGCTTCCATAGATTTTCAACTCGGCATACACTTCATTTTACTTGACAACTATTCTCACTCGACATCTTCTGACTCTGTCGATAACTTAACAACCACTACAATTTTTCTCAACTCCCACTAGACTTCTTGACTCAGCTTCCAAAGTAGTTTCACTCAGCAACCAAAAATAGCTCAGCATCATCAGTGAAATTTTGTCTTGGCATCTTATCTCATGTAGATTTATACTTTGTAGTGCTTCTTCTCTGTTTAGGGCTAATGTATGATACTTCCTTATATGTATCAGCCCCATAGGCTCATCTTGTGATTAGTTGGATGATATACGATCACTTGACCTCTTGGGTGAAGTGACCCTTCCATTGGATGTACTTGGTACATCTTTTTTTTGCCATGTCTTCTTTATGTCTGTTCTAATGTGTGCCTCCTCAACTTTTTCTTTGCCCTTATTTACTTTAGTCTTGAGTGCCTTGGCCTTTGTTGGACAATTCTTGCTGACATGTCTAGTTTTCAAGCAACTAAAGCAAGTAGTTTGGTTCAACCATCTTTTATAGTTCCCCTTGAAATGTGTTCTGATGCAATTCTAGGGTATGTCACCATACTCTTGACAATAATGACAACTTTGTCTTGTATTGTAGTCCCAATTATAATGATGTACATAGTTGTCCCTCCTTACATGCTGATTTGGTGTCCACATAGGCTTTGATCTACACTCAAAGGCTCTATGTCCATACTTCTTGCAATTATGGCAGTGTCCATCAAATCTTTGTGTCTTTATGACATTAGACCTATAGTCTTGTGTCATATGTCCTTGCTTGTTACACTTGTGACAATACCCTTTACTCTTAAGTATCCATCTATTCCTGCAAACATTAGCAGTATGCCCCTTTTTATTATAGTAATGACAAGTGTGTTTAGGATCCTTACCTTTGTCACTTATTTGCTCAGTACTCTTTGATGATTCACCAACTTCAATGCTAGTGTATCCAAGTCCTGATGTATCATGGGCTGATCTTGGGGATTTTAGCAAGTATTCAAAGTACTTGATAGCTTCACTTGACTTGTTGAGATTCTTTGCTATTTCTTTTTCTCTCTTCAATTCATTCTGCAATTGTTCATTCTGCATCCTCAAAGTAGAGATCTCAATATCTTTCATATTGAGTTCATGATGAAGATTCATCAATTGGCCAAGTGTATCCATCTGCATGTTTGAGATCCTTGTTAATTCAGTACATTTTTCTTCAAGTTTGTTTGCAAGATTTCTTTTGTCATCTTCCATCATGAATCTATCCTCAACTGCTCTTTTCTTTTGCTCAGTGATTTCACATAGCGTCATAGCCTATGATTCATGCTCTGTCTTAATAGTTCTTATCTCTTCTGCTTGAACTCTATTTTTCTCCATCAATTCTGCTATTGCTGCATCAAATTCTTTGGAATCTCCTTTGGAAAATACTTGTGTGGTGTCAATCTCCTTGTAGTGAATATCATTTTTGGCTATAGCTATTTCTTTCCTTCTTTTTAAGGATTTTCTTAATTCCTCTCTAGCTTCCTCTAGCTTGTGTAGAGTGAGATGCACATCTATCACCTAGTTCTCAATGATCTTTGCAAGTTTGAAGACTTGCATCTTTAGATCTTTTCCTCCAAGCTATTAAGCTTCTTCTTAAGAGAATTTGGCTCTGATACTAATTGTTGGAATGTCTTAATGGGAAGAGAGCTTCTAAGAGGTTGGGGGGGGGGGGGGGGGGGGGGGGGGTGTTCGGGGGTGAATCAAAAGTACTAGCCTTTTCTCTTGTTTTAAATCCTTAATAACATATAACTAAAATTAACATACATGCATATAAGAATTAAACAATCATGAGAAGAAAACATGCATCACCACAAAACACTTGAGATTTTGGTGACCCATAAACCCTCTAGGAATAAGAAGGTAAAATTGGGGTGGGGATGATACCCACAAAATTACTACAGCAAATAATTTCAACCACTTCTGATGGTTTGCCCTGTTAAAGGCCTACCCTGTTAAAAGCTTTACACACTATCAAATGTAACTTGTTGAAAGGATTTACAAACACTTTACATGATGTTTCACCCTATTAAAGGATTTACATAAGGCTATTAAACCCACCTAACTCAATAGGATTTCCAAATTCCTAATACAATTATGAGAGAGTATTAGAATAATACACCTGATTTAATGCAATCTCTAATGCTGATCTCAAGCTCTTGATCTGCTAATTGTGTTCCTTATTCTATTCTAATCAACTAGATGTGTAAATGTCATCCTTTCCATTAAATCTTTGACACAAATGTTTTGCAATGACCTTAATAATAGGCTCTTATTTTCCTTCTTCTTTCCTCACTTTGTTCAATGGCATCAAGAATCCCTTATATGGATTAGTGGTTCGTTATGCATCCTTGATTCAAGTGTTCCTACTCAAATCCTTGAAGTTCACCTATTGGTTGCATGTAGTCTCTAATTTTCTGATTGGCTGCATGAGGATTACATAAGTGGTTGGGAGGATTTGATCTTATCCTTTTATCCTGTAATGAGTCATGCATAACCATTTCGCATCATGGTTTGTATTGGCACAAATTCTTATGCTAGTCCTACATTGCTCGGCACGTGAAGTAATACTAATGCTCGACACCATCTATTCTAGATTGCTCAACATCCTTTGTAGTTCCTGCGTTACTTGGCACTTGTTAGTTTTTTGCATTGCTCAGCTTCTACTGGTTCTTGAATCACTTGACTCCTATTAACTTTGTAATGCTTGGCACACATTAGACTTCTACTTTTCTTGGCACATACTGTCTTCTGATATACTTGGCACTATCTGTAACTCGACATGTGTTAGAGTTCTGGCTTAGCTTCCATTGTATACTCGGCATGTATAGTGAAGATGGTTAAGTGTGTTGACACTCATTTCTCAATCTTACTTATTTGATCAACAAGCATCATACATGAAAATCAACATATATCATAGTGATTTATGTGGAAACTCAATTTGAGAAAAATCGTCAATAGCATGCTACTCAGTTCTCACTCTTTTAAAGTGATTCCCTGTGAAAGGCCTGCCTTGTTAAAAGCTACAATATATTGTTACATGTGACTTAGTTAAAGGATTTAACCACCTTATTAGAAGTGGGCCTGGTTAGAGGACTTTGAACATTCACTTGGAATGCCACCCTATTAAAGGATTTAAAAATGGCTATTAAACCAACCTAATTCCATATGATTTTACCTTAATTGATAAAATTTCTAGAGAGTAACAATAAGGTGTTTTGACCTAATTAAAATTCACAACTTATCTTGTAGATTTCAAATCTCTATTCAACTATTCACATTGCCAAACTTTCAGTCTCTGCAACTCTTGATAGCTTGCTCTCCTGTCAAGCTTTGTCTACTTGAGTCTTCATGCTTGATATACCAATGCAATATTTTCTATGACCACTAATTGAAGCAGAGTCTATGTGCTCTGTTCTTTCTTCTCCTTGATGTCTTCTTCTTGACACCCTTTGACCACTTCACAATTTGGCACCCTAGAAGCTCTTGCTTCTTGGTCTATGACTCCTTAAATAGAAGTTTGAGATTGCTTTTCTTGCTCAATTCTTCCCTCTTCTATTTTTAGTTTGAATGGATTAGGTAGGATTCATTGAATCTAACCCATATTTTGTTTCTTCTAGAAACATCATGAAGAATCCTCTTGAATTCACTCAAAAATGATTTACATAGAATTCTATGCCACCATCTCATCATCCTTATCCTCCAACTAGTTCACAAAATTCAAGGTAACAAACTTGTCAACTCAAATTTGCTAAATCTTTGACTTTTCAAATAATGTAGTAGCTCGGCACTATTGAAATTCTAGTGCTCGACACATACTATGTTTCTTGGCATTAACTATGTTTTACTAATTCTTGGCACCTACTGTAGATTCACTCAGTATCCACTAAGTTTTTCAGATGCTCAACACCTGTTACTTTGCTCGGCACCTGAACATGCTCGGCTCCTTCTATATCACTCGGCACAAACTAGATTTTTCATTTGCTTGGCACTAACTGAGAATTTGGTTAAGCTTTGCAGTCAACCTTGTTGCAACTTATTTCTCCAATGTTTCTAAGTGTGGCCAACTCCTATAACTTTAAGTATGTTATCAATTCATCATTTAACCAATGTCTTAATTGATCCTTGCACTACATTACAAAACCATAACTCAACCTTTCCCTTAGGTGCTCCTATTATATCTTGTTGATTAAATCCTCTTCATCAATCAACTAAGTGATAGCACTTGGATCTTATAAGCAACTATCATTCCAGCAAGTAGCAGGTTTGAAATTAATGACAAAACAATGATTGAAAACATTCGTTTAACAACAATCTCCCTTTTTGATAGTATTCATTTTTCAATAAGATTTCCAACACACTAAATTCAAATGAAGGACATTTGAATCAATAGTAGAATGATATACTTAGTAAGCTACAAAGACCAAGTGTAATATGCTTGAAACTAAAGACACTGGTATATCAATCAAGACAAGAAACCTACATGCATATTTAGAAGAGAACCATTTTGGTTGAATGAACTTAAACTAAGTGCCACTGTTAACCACACTACTACAATAGTTGGGTTTTGAGTAGCATTTAGACCAAAGAGTGTTATTCTTGGACCTAGAAAACTGATTATTGTAGATCTTTACAACAAAAATATAACTAACATTGTTTGCTATTGAAACAAAAAGTTTGTAAGTGTTCATTGAGCTTAATATCAGAAAATGTAATTAGTTCAAAATTAAAAAGAAATAAGCTACTTGAGGAGCGAAACTTCTCAAGGATCAAATTTAAGTTAAAACTTGTAAAAGGGGGAGAGATGTGAAAAGTGTAAAAGTGTAAAATATATTGTAAAGTATATTGTAAGGGGGAGCATATATGTTAAGTTGAACAAGTTATGATAGATGTAATGTTTATTATGATAGATAAGTTTTTGTCACTTAGCCAATTTTCCCTATTTTGTTGCCATCAATGCCAATGGGGGAGATTGTTGACAATTGGCTAATAGTGATATATAATTATTGTCATTTATGGCAACACATAATGTACATGCTAATAGGAAACCTCAAAAATAAAGTTACTTAGTGTTGTTTAATCTGAAAATTTTCTAAGTATAGAATTTGTTTTACAACAATGTATTGTTTTGTTTATAACATTTTGTCAACGTCATATTATTACTAGCAAAGTTACATGAAGAGAGTATACATGTTTTTGATGAAATGTATAACCTCAAAAGTTTGTATGGACTATAAGAAACAGAGTTAATCATGTTTTGATGATGTAGGATAGTGAAAATTAAGGAAAGAATTATTTTGTTTACAAAAAAATTACTTGTCCAATTAGTGCTAACATCCTAGGTGTTTACTCTAACTTGGAAAAGTGAATTATGATCTTAGATGACCCAATAGTAATTTGTGTAAAGGCATGGTATTTATGCAAAGGACTTCTTGTGATAAGAACAATGCTATTTTAAGAGATGATGTAATTATAAATTATAAATTGTGATGAGAAATTTTTTGTGAAAGCAATATATGAAAAGTTTAATATGAGCTATCAAGTGATCTGAGATCAAGCTAAAGATTAGAGATTAGTCAAGGAAAGAAGAAAATAATAGTAAATTATTTGATTGAGCAGTGATCTCTTCTTGTAGTTGAAATTGCATGTTCGGGCAGTGGGCTCTTCTTGCATGCATTGTACCACAACTCCTAAAAGGGACTGCTTATATTGAATTTTCTCATTGACTCCTAACAAGGTCCATCCTCTAACAAGGAACATAAATATTAGTATATTATCTATTGGGTATAATCCCCACCGGAGTTTTCCCTTGGTCAGGGTTTCCCTAGTTAACAAAATATGGTGTTATGAGTTATCTTTATGCATTGTACTTTATTTCTTAGTTATGCATGGTCTAAAGTAAGTAATAATATCTAGTTGGTGACCAAAGTTTGTAGATTACTAATTCATTTCCACCCCCCACAGTAATCCCTATTTCTAATAGTATGTGGAGATAGTTTTCTTGATAGTGTGTGGAGATGGTTGCATTTTGAGGATTAATGAGGTTCTTGGTAAAGGTGTGGTTTATGCTTTCATTTGACACGTTATCCTTGGTGTGAGGATGGTTTCATTATTATGTCATGATACACTCTTCATACATGTTTAGAGTTTTTGACATCTTATAGTATGTTCATATGGAGCATATTATCTCTTTAGTTGAGATGGTTAGATCATGTTGTCATGTTTATATTCCTAAGACCATTGTTGGAGCTTTGAGAATGATCTTGGTTTAATTTCTTGGTATTGAATACATTGATCATAAGTTGGATACTTCATGATATTGATATGTTGCATTTGGAGTTGACATGGATTGATTGGTTACAGGTGCTTATGGATACTTAGAAATGGTGGTGATGCTGATTTCTCTTGGATTAGAGAAGTATTTGTTGGGATAGTTATTTGGTTTTAGAAGGAAGTCTGAGGGGCATTCACCTAATATGGACTTGAGAGGAGATTGTTCTTAGATGAGTCTTGGTTGGAGACTTTGATATTTTGATGAGCATTCTCATTCCCCACTCTTGGTCTTCTTAGTGGTTTGCTACTTGAGAGGTATAGCCCATTGTTTCTCTTGGGTGCATTATGTTTATGCGCGTCTTTCATGGATATGGATCTTGAGCTACAATACATGAGTTAGTTCTAGAGGGTTCAATTGAGAGATGGTTTAGTATTGTTTATCTTCATTTTCATATATTGTTATGTTGGTTGAGTTTGGTAGATAGTTTTATATTGGGCATATTCCTTGGATTAGGAAAGGTTTTATGAGTTTGATCTTCTTGTGAGAGGCTTACATCCATGATTAGTTATATGCTATGGTTTGGGTGTTGTTGAGGCTTCTTGGTTGGGGTTTTATGGAGGAGATCATATTTTCACAATTTACATCTACAAGTGTGTATAGAAGGACATGATACAGGTTATGATTTGCATGGTTTCTCTTTAGTCTTAGTTATCTTCTTGGCTATTCAATTTTCACTTACATTGGATTTGAGATTGGTTAGAGATTTTGATTATTGGTTTGTGCTCATGTATGTCATGTGAGAGATGACATAATTATTCATTTATCTCTTTTCTCTGTTGGTTGTGGAGAGCTTGGAAGACTGTTGGAGATTTTTTATGAGAGTTGTTCTTGCAAGTTATTAGTTTATTTTTTATGGATGTCCTTAAGACTACATGGATTCACTTCTTTGAGATGTTGTGAGTGGATTGGTTATAGCTTTGAAATTATCTTTTGCAGTGGGAGCTTCTTGGTATATATGTGGTAGATATTACTCTTGAGGTTTGTGATTGTAGGTTACAAATTGGATATGTTGATGATGTGAGATTCACTTGGTGTACCATTGGAGGTATGGATAGTTGGATGGGTTTCATACTTGCTATGGGTGCTATTTCAGCTATGGATATTTTGACAACTATGAATACTTGTGATTAGCTTTGGATCAGGTTTTTGTGCTTATCATTTTAGTTGATACATGATTTGATGATCTTCTAATGCAACACAATGGGTAGCTTTCTTTTTGGATGGCTTCTATGTATATCCAGTGGTAGTGGCATAATAGAAGGTGATATCATTGATGTTTGAGATGCTGGATACTTTGATTTTGTTACAAGTACTAGGATGGAGCAGTTCGTGTACTTTGATCTATGATGGTAGATGTGCTAGGAGGGATTGTTTCCTTGTTCATTTATGTGGCTACAGATTGACCCTATCCAATGTATACAAGTGGGAGATTGTTGAGATTATGAGTGTTGCACACATTGCATAATCTTGTTATATTGTATTATTTTATTTTATTATGTAATGTTGCACCTAGATGGGTGTACAACATGTAAATATTTCAATGAGATATACTTGATAAGTTGTATTGTAACATTGTGATAGTATTTCATTTAACTATTTAATATTGGAGAAAAAAATTAAATTTCTAATATTAAATGTGGGGACAATGGGTTAGGTAGCACATGGTTAATGTAATACCACTTGGTGGTTTTGTGGGACTTACAACTATATAAGCAACCACAAGGGTAGTTGTGGAGACAAGAAGACAAAAGGCAAAAAATAAAGAGTTGAGCATGACAAGGCTTAATAGGTTAGCCAAGGGAGAATTTGTGAAGGTTGAAAGCATGGCATGGAATGTGTGGATTTATGCTTGTTCATATGGATTACTTGGTTGTGGCTATGGAATTGAAGGGTTCCATGATTGTATTGCAATGGTATTTTTTGCTGAATAATGCATGGTAATGGATGCTTTTGGAGGTTGGCTTTTTCCCTCAATGAGGGTTTCCCAGGGTATATCTTATGTCACATTTTTGTGGGTATGTTGTCTATTATCTTGCATGTGGATTTAAATTTTGTATTTATTTTAGATCTATTATGGGTTATGTGGAAACAATTATATTCTTTGTTGCAAGTTTCCTTACACAAAATAGAAATACCGATGCTCTATTTTGTAACAAAGGATGCCAAATTTTAAAGAAAATAAATCCAAAGTTTTATGAAGTGATCTCTAATTAAATGCAATATTTCTTTCTTCATAAACTCCACACAAAATTTGAATATAATTTATAATTTTATTTATTTTTCCTACTACCGTAGACTACAAATCAAATTCCTAAATTAATTGAAAGAAACAAGACAATCTTAGAAACTCCTAAGTGTGTTGTACATGGTTTATTTGACATAAAAAAATGTTTTATATGCATGTGAAATCATGCATTTATTCTTGAAATCTTAACTACTTATTCTGCTACAAAACTACAAGCTAGAACATAAAACTTCTCCTTAATATATGCATGAAAAAAGACTAAAATTGCTGCTAATTATGTGATTGGAAATTTGCATGGTTTTTTTGATTTAGCATCATAATCTCAATAAAAATTACCACCAATAAAAAATAAAAAACTTGTTCAAGAAAAAAATTAGCAAATAAGGGCAATAATCTTTGATCCTCAATTAGATCATTAAAAGAGAATTGTTGGTATGCTTCTTTTGTAAAAAAAAAAAAAAACTTGATTTTGGGTAGCATCATTGCTAAAAAGGTAGTCATCTACTCCAAGGACATTCAACGTCTCTTCTCTTTTCTTATTGTAAGAGCTTATAATAGTCAAATAATGCCCAAGTTCCTTGAAAATCTTCACATTGATTTTCCAAGTGCCCCCCAAGCCCAATATTCCATATTTCTTCCCTATCTTTGCATATCTAAAAATGTTAATTAGACACTACACTATAACCCCAACATAGAGCAAGGGTATTGCTTGTTCTAGGGGATTCTTTTTAAGGAATGTGAACTACAAATATCTATAGAATTGAATGTTATGAAAAAATTTATAATTATAAGAAAAATTTGTTAGACTAAATAATTAATTTACTAATTATTTATTCTATTACTTAAGCTTACTCAGGTAAATGCATTCATTTATTAAGTGTAGTCTAGGAGTTTGTTATAAATTGTTGACAATACGGGAGTTTGTTCTCTCCTAAGTCATACTTTTCCTCTCACATTGTTTAAGGACTTTCCACCTTATGTGGATGTATGCTTAGTTGTCACACTTATCTCCTAGCATCTTCTAGCTTGTTCTAAGAGATTACTGGAGCTCTTTATATTCACGCTCCCTCATTGTATCACAACAACATCACTTTTCATCATATTGCAAATACATATTTTCTTGTGTTTGAATATTCTCTCTCTCTCTCTCTCATGTCCATTTAGGGTTTTTTTCCCTTGCTCCACACTCTTCCTTCTTTGGCTTTCCTTTGATAGGTTATTCACATGTAGGTGATCTTAGGTGTCTTTGGAGTTGAATTTCATCAAATCCAACATGGTATCAGAGCCTCCCTGCTGCTACTTGGTTGAAAATTTTTTGAAGCCATGATTTGGAGTCACAAACCTTAGTTTGTTTGTGCATTTTTCTTCAAATCAAGGGAACAACAAATTTTTAGAGCACTTTCAGCCCAAATGGACATTGCCATTGGATCCGGAAGGCCATTTGCAATTAGGATTCATATAAAACTTGTTGATTTTGGAGACAGAGCTCTAGGAGGCAAAAAAAATTTCCTTGCAGGCCCTTCTGTATAGTCGTATGGATGATTTTTGAGCAAAAAAAATTTTAAAAATAAAAATCAAGCGCAGTGCCTAGGCGCCACTACGAGGCTGCTTGCGCTCCACATAGGCCTCGCTAACACTAGTAGTGCAGCCGCAAGGTAGCCGCCACGGGGTAGCCACTGCATGGCTACCATTGCTCAGCCAGTCCTCCACCCTCCATCGGTGGTGCCTCCATTTTTGGCCACTTTGCCAGCATGATTAGCACCTTTGCACCTGGTTCTGCTGCACAGAGCTTCACCCCTCTCCATCACTACCTATGTCACTGCTCAACAGGTCAGCAATACAGTTGTCAATAGCACAGAGCCCGCGTGGATATTTTGTGCCTAGTCAGCATGCTGTGGGGGTGACACATGGCATGGGTGCCACGTGGACCCTACCACATCACCTATAACATCAACTGCTACCACGTAGACCTGCCAGGTAGCGTGCCACATGG
This sequence comes from Cupressus sempervirens, assembly GCA_028749045.1. Lineage (NCBI taxonomy): Eukaryota > Viridiplantae > Streptophyta > Pinopsida > Cupressales > Cupressaceae > Cupressus > Cupressus sempervirens. Next base: position 315,019,212 of record CM053790.1, on the reverse strand, counting down.
CATCCTTTTTTGCTACATCGGCCATGTGGCCATTAATTTTTTTTCCATGAAATGCTGACATCAACATGATGTCAGCATTGCATCATCAGACCTTCTTGCACTCTCCTTCTAGATCCTTTTTGACCTACTCTCAATTATTTGGCCATAACTTGAGCATACAGAGGTATTTTTTTGATCTAAAAGAAGCGTCAAAAAGATGGTTCTAAGATGGAGACATTGATGTAGGTATTTTTAAGTTTTGATGCATTTTTGTTACCCTTTTTTAGTTGTAGTCTAAAGTTCTTTTTTTTGACTCCGACAAGTATATCTTTTGTGACCCATGTCAGTTTTTTGAAAACTTTATATTTTTGGAAAGCTGGTTCTGTCACTTTTTCAAAAATGTGGTCCTTTTCCTCAGTTTTTGGCCCATGCTCTTTCTATCATATTTTTAGTATTTTTTCTATATGGTGGATACCTTGAGTGTTTTAGGCCCAAGGATCATTTTCTTGGCATGGTTTCTCTTGTTTTAGGATGTACTTTGTTTTTTTGCAACTTGTTTTTAGTTCTGATCATTGTAGCTATCATTTTAAAGCACTTTTATGTATCACACTGAGATAAAGTGTCACTCATGCATTTTGGGGGTCATGAACGTTGTTTTTGAGTCAGTTGTACATGCACTATTTTTATAAAGCACCATGGGGGGGATAGTTGTTTGCTATTTTAGGCATTCTCCCTTTTTTAAGTGAGTTTCCCTTTCATGACATTAACCCCATGCAGTGTTAGTGTGACTGTGTCTTTATAGGTGTTTGTACCTCTTTCCCTCTCTCGTCATTCTTGGTTTGTCTGTAGGAGACTTTGACCCACCTTCTTAGTTGCATGTCATACCACCCTATCTACATTAAGGGGGGGTTATGTTGTTGTTCTAATACATACTTGGTTTGATGGTTTGATAGTGTGAGCTATGTATTCAGTGGTTGATCCAGTATACAAGGTGATTGTAGTGGCTGGCTACCTATGCATTTCGGTGAGATGGATCATCTACCATATAGAAACACTCAGTTCGTGCCTTCTTCTTCCATGGAGGTTCTTCAAATCAGTAGTTTTCTTCTTGATGGTAGATTTTTTGACTTCTTCATGATTTAGTGATGCTCTTCATGGTCACTCCTTGTTACTATTTTAAGGGACATTCCCCTAGTTGGAGGCTTCTTTAGTTCTTCACTAGTTTTTTACCTCTTTTTGGGGGAGGGTTTTTCCCACGTGGTTTTCTCTCTTTCCCCATTTTTAGAGGTTGCATCTCTTTACATTGTACATGGGTACCTAACATGGCCTCGTTACTAGGACCCATTCTACATTTTTGCATTTCTTAGTTTTGTGAGCTTAAGGCATTTCCCTAAGTTGAACTTAAGGGGGGGTGTTAGAGTAAATAGTTAATTTACTAATTATTTATTCTATTACTTAAGCTTACTTAGGTAAATGCATTCATTTATTAAGTGTATTCTAGGAGTTTGTTATAAGTTGTTGACAATACGAGAGTTTGTTCTCTCCTAAGTCATACTTATCCTCTCACATTGTTCAAGGACTTTCCACCTTATGTGGATGTATGCTTAGTTGTCACACTTATCTCCTAGCATCTTCTAGCTTGTTCTAGGAGATTCCTAGAGCTCTTTATATTCGGGCTCTCTCATTGTATCACAACAACATCACTTCTTGCATATTGTAAATACATCTTTTCTTGTGTTTGCATATTCTCTCTCTCTCATGTCCATATAGGGTTTTTTTCCTTGCTCCATGCTCTTCCTTCCTTGGCTTCCCTTTGACAGGTTATTTGCATGCAGGTGATCTTGGGCATCTTCGGAGTTGGATTTCATCAACTCCAACAAAGATCTCTTTACATTTCAATTGAGAACTTCACTGTACCTTTCCCAACAAAAATCTCCCAAGCATTAGAGACTAATTATAGGAGCCAAAATTTATAATGAGATCAATCATAAATGTACATACAACACTACCTCCAACTATTTTCTAACTACACACAATTCAAATACTAAATGCTCATACAAATAATCTCTGAAAAATGAAAACACCCTTAAAACTAAATAGGTCATGTGCAATGACTTGTCTTAGTTTTAGGTGTCTTTTCTACTACTGGTGAATATGGACTTGAGAAAAGGGATTATGCCTATCTAATTATTAGAATTAGGTAAAATAAATCCAACATATTTGCTTCTTCCCAATCAAACTCAACCTCTATTGGAATAGTTGTTGACTTTTGAACTTAAGAATGATCTTTTCTTTTATGTTCTCCATCTTGATCATTAGACTAAACTAGCCCAAACACATTTCAATATCATTAGACTATTTGCACAATAAATAGATGTGACTATACTTTATGGAACACCAACAAACATAACCCTAAAATCTCATTTTTCCAATAATGATGAATGGAAAACTAATCTTTACAATCAAAATACAAAATAATTGATCACCTATCTCACAATAATCTCATTCACAAATATAAAAACATAAAAAAAAATTATTAAAGGGATCGATTTGAGTTGTACTTTAAAACTAAAGCCATGTAAGACAAGAAGTGAGGTAAGGTGGTTGTTTAGTCCTCCTCTATTGGAACTCTTTTGGTAACACTCTCTTCTATACAAGAATGACATGTGAAATATGGTCTATATGACTGCACAATAATGGTGATGGAAAATACAATGAATGTCTATGATTCCACTTTAGACCACTACTAAGGAACTACTATATCTATTTTGGGTCTAAAGGTTAATGAGCAATGGACATTCACAATCCTAAATGGAGAAATCATGCATATTTTAGAAATGCCACCGAACACACCTCTAGAAGAATGTATATGCAAGAGACTGTTAGAAATTTGTTTAGTGCTCCCCTCAACATTCGTAAGAAGGGCTTAACCACCTAATGTGTACTGTAAGTTGATTGGTTGTACTGGGCATTAAAATATTAGTCTTTTGGTGCAATGATAACCCCACATTAATAAGTGACATCAGAGCTTGGTCACAGGTTTGAATTCTCAGACCCTCGGGTAACACTAAGGGGGAGATTGTTAGAAATTTGTCCAGTTCTCCCCTTGAGACTCATGACAAGGTCTTAAACACGTCCTACATAGTGTAAGTTGAGTGGTTGTATCGAGAATTGAAATATAAATCTTTTGGTGCAATGACAACCCCACTCTAATGGAGACTGCATGGTAAAAATAATAGCTAGACAACATAGAGGATATTATGGTAGCAGCACTGGATAAAATCTAGGAAAGTGTTGTGGTAGGTACTTTGACATTGGAAACACTTGCAAGTTTTTTTGAGAATATTCCAAATATTTTGAGGACTACAAGTTGTGCGATTTTCATGTATTACATTTGCATTTTCTTATAAGAGTATTTCAAATATTGACACAATCTCCTTGCAATGATACCAAGTATCCATTTCTTATAAGAGTGTTTTAGGGTTGGGAGCCACTTCAACATCCTTTGCATGGTTTAGAGATAATTTCATTGTGGTAGAGGCTTCTACAAGGGAATAGGCCTCATGATTATGGCATTTTCACATAAGAAGAACTTGTTTCTTCAACTACTTACACTCAACTCTTCACTAAATTTATTCTTCTAGTAGTGAGAATAGCTACTACAAATTCATGGGATACATTTTTTGAAGACATGAAATAAGTTACTACTAGCTTCAATACTTCATAACATTCTAGATCATATAGTGATGCCCAAATTAATAGAAACAATAGATACTTGGGATCATCACAATGAGATTGTGTCAATACATGCATGGTTACATCCTTGGTTTCCATTGTTGGGCCAGCATATGGAGCCTTTATATCCAACATTCTAGAATATGTATGCAACAATGGAAAAGCAAGGGCAAGGGCACAAATATCACAAGGTCATGGTATGACAATGCAATCACAGAGCTAGGGCATGACCATAGATAGACTAGAGATTATTACAATATAGTCAAGCTCACTCAATGCCATGGACAATAAAAAAATATTTTATTTAAGTTTAATATCTCATATAGGGAGGAAGATATTCAAAGTTAGTGTGAAACAATAGAAATACTAAATAATGAAAAGAATGTATTATAAGAAAAATACCATGACAACAAAATATAGCGAAAGGGAAACAAAATGTAGAGCAAGGGCATGACTAGGGCAATCATAGATCTCCACACTCCACACTCTTTTGTAACTTCTCTATACCATCATTCAAAGCTCTCCACAATCTTTCACGCATAGCTCTCCACACTTGATCAAAACAAACGACGAATGATTTATGTCGTGTTTTCTTTTTTCTTTTTATACTCACATAGACGTTGCAATTATGATGCCATGATGACATTGGGGATGATTGTAAAAAAAACATGAAAACCACAAAAAATTACATTGTTGTCACAAATTACTATCACAATTCAACCCTAAATGTTCTAGTCTTTGTAATACCCTAGTCATTGGATCATTGTGAATGTGAAAATCCGGTCTTCTCTATAAGATGGTGTTTTCCATCCAAGTGATTCCAATGTCATAGAACCTATTGCAATGCTTCCATGGATTCTATCCAGTTCTCCCATAATATCCTCTATGTTGTCTAGTTGTTGTTTCTGCCATGCAATCTCTTTCTAAAGCTTCTCCTTCTCCTTCTATAATATTTCCATTGACTCTCTCGTGCCTTAAATTATGATCAAACTTTTAAATATATGCCTCTACCATATCTAAAATCAACTTCACATTGTGTTGTAACTTGGGCATAGGTGTTTGATCCTCAATAGCTTTCATTTCAAAATTTCAACATTCAAGTTTTCAAGTTTCCTCTTCATTATATGTTTAATTTATCAATGACTTCTTCTAGTTTGATTATGGTGCATCTCAAATAACTACTCCAATGATGTAATCACCCATCTATCTCTAGATTGTGCAAGCACTTGTTGTTTTATAGAATCTTGATAGATACTAACAATTCCAAAGCCATAAACCTGAAGACCATCATGTATGCATCCCACTTTAGGGAAAAAATCAATTTCATGTTCTTGTGCATATGTTTCAATCACTTCCTTTAAAATCAACTGCGGTGTGCCCATGGAATTATTTATGTGAATTCCACTTCCCATGAAAGCTAAGGCTTGCTATTGAGCATATAATGTTGCTTCTTGTTGCTATTGAAGTGCCTCGAATTGGCACTACTCTATCACCCTAAGATAGGTTGTATTCTCTCTAGCCCTAGGTTGTTCCACAGTCATACCCTCTACAACTTGATTCATTATTTCAATGGCTATAATTTAGCTAAATTTTTATCCTCTCATTCTTGTAGAATTACCATCTACTTGTTGATTAGCTAGATTGATTACAAATTCTTGTAGAATTATCATCAGATTAGGTAGAATAAGATAAACACTCGACTCTTCCTAGCTAGCAGGATAAAATATAGTTTTCCAAGTTGATAAAATTGCATATGCATATGCATTCCTTGTATGTCAGGCATGAAGCACATTCCTCAACTTATAATGAATGGTTGGATATAAAGGCTTCATAGTAGACATGGTACAGACCTGTTAGGTTGTATGAATAATGACTACAATGATAACATATCAAAATATATTAAATATTCTCTAGAAACAATTTTTTTAATAATTCAACTAGCCATCACAAGTGTGATAGAATATTCCAATGGCTAGCCATCACTTGAACAACAAGGGCATTGTAATTATGACAGCTAGTCCTAACACCTCAACATTGCTTCCACAATGAAGCTGTCACAAGGGAGTTGCAATCATGATGGAGACCTAGATTCTTAAGATGTCATTAACATGAACTCTTGTCCTTCCTTCTTCCAATTTATGATAGTTTTATCCATCGTAATTTTGATGGATGACCTTGCTATCACAATTTTTGACAACAAAAGTCTGACACTTATCTAATGGGAGCCAATTTGTACTTCTTTTTCTTAGGTGAAGAGTGGCCATTGCAAGTGCAATGGCCTGCTATCACAATTTGGGTCCAAATTTAGTAGTGGAATAACCATCGCATTTCATCAAAGGATAATCATTCATTTATCTAACCAAATTGGCCAATCATTCACTAATTTATCCTATGGGATTAGATAATCCATAATTTATTCCGATGTCACGTCAATCATTTTCATCCCACATTACTAATTATTCTTACTAACCAACATTCCCAATTAATTAATTGATCCATCTTTGCAAACTATGGGAATTCTCAATTTCCTAAGTCTTATTTTCCACTTCTAATATCTATTTTACTTATTTCTATTTGTGTGGAATTTTTAATTTTTAATTCAAATATTTCGTCAAGTCCTCACACATGGACCTAATGTGTCATAGATCCTCCCTCTACACTTGGCTAAAATGTTTCATATTTGACATATATTATTCCTTACACATGACTATTATAAGTCACATTCATCATAGATTCTTGTCTAAAAGTGACTTTGATGTGTCATATACATGTCATAGATTCTCTTCCATATTTAGCCATGTTGACTTCTATGTGTCATAGAATCCTACATTTGGAATATTGAGTCATATTTTTCATTGATATTCTAAGGAATATCATGCCAAGTTGCACATTCAAATTGGAAAATGTCCATCTCCTCATTCATGTCTCACCTCTTGCATTTTGGTTGAGCCATCTTGCACTCATTTCTATTCTTCAACCCCTTTCTTTAATATCACACCTAAACTACACTTCTACTACTCTCAATACCATTCATCATGTCATTGTTTCATTTTCTTTCAATTGTGGGCACTATAGGCAATTAGAGCTACATAAAAATGGAGAAGAAAGAAGTACATGGGAATTACAACTAAAGAGGGGGTTTTCTTATTTTAATTCCTTCAATTTCACTGGTTTTCATTGTAGATTAGAAGGGTTTAGTATATGTTGGATGAGTCTTGTGGTTGCTCATAATATGCTAGGTTCTAACCCATTTTCTAGTCCTACAGATGGCATGATGTGATTCACTTATTCTATCATTGAAATCACCGTGATCACCTTTGAATCCCCCGTGTTCACTGAAATCACTTGGTAAATGAAAATGAATGTCAAAATTGATATATACCTTCAATTTTTCAAGTTAAGACTTGCAATAAATGTGAAGAAGGTGCATTATGACTGTCTTGATCTTTATATGTTATGTTTGTACTTCTTTCCTTTCAATACTCAGTCATTGCTAGCTTGGTCAACATATCAATTGGGTTCAACTATGAATGCTCAGCTCATATGACACTACTCAAACACTATAGACCATAACACTAATACTCGACATTTATTTTGTTTGATTCTTCCTCAGATTCATCCTTGTATATCTTTATTCATGTATATGTGGACTTTCAATCATATTTATTGTTAGCAATTGATAGTAATTTGTCATTCAAGAGTACAGTTCCTTACATAATTGTTTTACTCAATTGAATGTAATGTGATCACCCGATCTATATATATACATATATGTATATGTATATATATGTTGTTGTATGTATATACACACACACACACACACACATATATGTATGTATGTATGTATGTATGTATGTATATGTATATGTATATGTATATGTATATGCACATATGTGTATATGTACATATATATCTATAAGATATAGATATATATGTACATATGTGTTGAAAGAATTGATTAATTTTTTATTGTCTTTGATATTACACAAAATTTCATATCATTATCAGTTAGCATATGCCAAGTTCACTCGAGCAGTGAAGATAGTTTTCTGAGTCTATCAAGCATTCCAGAGTTTGCCTAGTTTAGAAGGCAATGTCTACTGAGTTCACTCAAACACTAAAGGAAAGTTTGCAGATGATGAGTGTTAACCAAGCTCACTCGGTTAATGAAGGAAATGTTGGATGGAACTAATTATAACTAAGCTCACTTGATTACTAAAGGATCTCTGCAAGTATGTAGTGTTAACTGAGTTCACTTGGCTAATGCAGAAAAATCATTTCTGAGTTAGTGTCTATAGAGCAGGGTCAACAAATGAAGGACTTTCTTTTTTTAGCATATTGAGTTCAATTGATTTGGTTATTGGTTCTAGTTAATAGAGAAGATGAATATTAATTATTCTAAGTTTTTTTCTAGCTGACTTGACAATATGAAAGATATAAGTATAAGATCAAGTTGAGGAATAGAAAAAATAAGGGAAAAAGTGTGGAAGATTTGATGATACCAAGAGGAAGCGAATCAGAAGGATAAACATAATATCCTTGTGGAGTTGAAGAGATATATTTGATTAGAAAGGATCAAGTATACAAGCCCAAATAGAGATTTGTGATCATCAATTCAGTTGCATCAGAAATCAACTCATCTCATTGTTACTCTCTGAACATTGTAGCAGTGATCCAAATCTCTTAAAAGAGTTGGCTTAACAGGTATTTGGAAATCCTCTAACAAGGTGGGGGTTCTATTGAATTTTCTAACGACCTCTAACAAGGCCACTCCTAACAAGATGATTAAATCCTCTAATAGGGTTACATGTAACAGTGTGTTTTGTAACCTTTAGCAGGGTTGGCTTCTAATAGGGTTCACTTCAAAAGACTTAAAACAATAACTAGTTGCAATTGGTGGTTTTTTCCAAATTGGGTTTCCATGTTAAATTTTGGTGTCAAATGTGTTCATTCTATTTCTTTTATATATTTTCAACTAAATTATAGTAATGATAATCATTGATAACATATTAAGATTTGCATGTTAAGTAATTACTAAGAAAATATAGTGTTTAGCAAGTTATAAGATTTCTTTGTTTGCCGAGCATCAACAGAATCAAGTTTTGACAAAATTATCTTGTACTGACATCTAAGGGACCTGAGATTTATTTTTGTACTAACTAATTTACCCCTCTGCTCTTAGTTACTCCTCTTATATTTCCAACAATTGGTATTAGAGAATTTGGTGCTTGCAGAAAAGGTTTCAAGGACCTAAGCTAAATATTAGGATGTCTTACAGAAGAGAGATTGCCAAGTTGAATAGAGATAATTTTTCAACATGGCAAAGACTTATGAGGTTACATTTGGCTACTATCAGTTATTTAGGTTTTAAATATCTTGATTCTAAATACAAGACTCCCACTAGAACATTATTAGTTCAAGATATTTTTTAAAAGAAGAATCATAGCATCATGATAATTGATATTGCATCTGCTCTTAGTTATGCTGAATTTGATGAAGTAAAAGACTATAAAATAGGTCATGAAATGTAGACCAAACTGAAAGACATTTATTGAGGAGATGATTATGTAAGAAAAGCTAAAGTAGAAAGTCTCAGAGGTCATTTTGAACAGATGAAAATGAGAGAAGATGAAAACATTGCAAAATATGTGGAAAGAATCAAAGCAAGTGTGAGCACAATCAAAGCATCTAGAGGAGATATTGATGACAAAAAAATTGTAACCAAGGTACTCATAACTATTCTTCCTATTTATGCAATTAGAGTATCTTCTATTCAAGAGATGAGATGTGATCCAAATAACAAAACATCCTTGGATTCTCTAGTTGGAAGATTGACAACTTTTGAGGTAGATAATTATGATAACTATGTTCCTAGTTCCAAAGATATTGAGTCTTCATTTGAAGCTACACTCTCACTCAAGAAAAAGAGTAAGAAATCAAAGGAAAGTCAATCAAAAAGTGAAGAAGAAGAAACAAAAGAAAGTTCAGACAGTGATCTTGAAGTTTTTGAAGCCCTACTTGCAAGAAAATATTCCAAAGGAAGAGGAAAGTACAAAGGTAAAGTTCCTCTGATATGTTTTTCTTGTTAAGAAGTTGGTCACATTGTTGTAAGGTGTCCAATTAAAGAAAAAAAGGATGAAAAGAAAAGCAATAAGCACAAAGAAAAGAAGTATTCCAAGAACTACAAGGACAAATGTAAGAAATCTTGTTTAATGGCTAAATATTCTAATAATAGTGAAGATGAAATGGTATATATTGTTGTAAAAGATTAATCTGATGTTGAAGAAGATAAGATGACACTTATCTCTCATGTTAGAAAAAATGATACATGGATTATTGATAGTGGTCATTCAAATCATATGACTAGAGATAAAACAAAATTTGAACAAATGGAATATTATGATAGTGGTAGTGTGAGATTTGGAAACAATGAACCTTGTAACATAAAAGGAAAGGGATGTATCTCTTTGATTAAAGAACATGTATGTGACAATGCTTGTTGGGTTGAAGGATTAAAAAATAATATAATGAGTGTGGCATAGTTGAATAACATTGGATTCAAGGTAGAATTCATGGATGGAAAGGCCAAACTGCTGGATGGAAAAGGAAACCTAGTTGGATCCGGTAAGCAAACAAAAGGTAATCTATTTAATATTGATCTTAGTGAAAGTTCATGTTTTATTGCTCAAATAGAAGAAAGCTAGTTATGGTAAAAAAGACTATATCATGTAAACTTTGATAATCTAGTTAAGATAAGAAAACATAGAAGAGTAAGAGGTATTCCTAGTTTGAAGAAACCTGATACGGGTCTATGCAAAAATTGCCAAATTGTTAAGATGGGAAAAACTAGTTTCAAAAGTAAGAACTATCATTTGGAAGAAGTATTAGAGCTTGTACACGTAGACTTATGTGGACTTATTGAAATAGAAAGTTATAGTGGAGAAATTTTTTCCATTCTTTTTGTTGATGATTATTCAAGAATGATGACTACAATGTATCTAAAAGAAAAATTAGAAGCTTTTCAAAAATTCAAGTGGTACTTGGCAATAGTAAAAAAAGAAATTGGAAAGAAATTGAAATATTTGAGGTCAAAGAGAGGGGGTTAATTAATCTCCAATGATTTTGATGAATTCAACATTGAAGAAAGAATTAAAAGACAAGTATTAGCCCTTGGTACACATTAGCATAACAGTATAGCTGAAAGAAGGAATAGATCCATCATAGATTGTGCAAGAACATTGATGATAGAAAAGAATGTTGCAATTAAATACTAGAAAGAAGTTATCATCACTACAATTCATACCTTGAACAAAGTACAACTAAAGAAAAAATCAAATCAAACTACTTATGAACTATTGTATGACTACAAACCTAATGTAAGTTACTTGAAAGTATTTGGTAGCAAATGTTATATCTTGAAAGAATCTAGAAAAGGAAAATTTGATGTCAAAGGTGATGAAGGCATATTTGTAGGATACTCCTATAGACGTAAAGAATAAAAATGTTTGAATTTATCTACTCATAAAATCATAGAAAGTGCACATGTGAGAATTGATGAGTTTGTAGAAAAGAGTGAAGAAGAAAGCATAAATAGCTTGAGGATTATACAAGATTTGTTTAGTATGAACTTGCTAACCTACCAAATCTTTCTGGAAGAAAGGAGACTTCACCTCCTAAGTCCCCAAAATCTCCAATAGTTACCAAGTTGTAGACAATACAACCTGATTCATAGTTTGAAGGACCCAAGTCACAATCAGAGGTTGTCAAACTAGAGTAAACTGAGTCTGAAGGACCCAAGTCATAGATAGTGGGACTCGAGCTTGATACTAAATTTCATGATGAAATCAATGAAACTCATTCCAAATCCAAAGAACCTGTGTTAGCAAGATATATTTGAAGGCATCATGCACCTAATCAGATCATTAGAGACAAATCAGATGGAACAATGACAAGAAGAAAATTAAAAGGTAGATGCTTACTTGCTGAATTTGAACCTAGAAATGTTAAAGATGTAATGGATATGAAAGTTGGATTGAAGAAATAGAGAAATAGAAAAGAACAAAACATGAACTCTTGTTCCTAGATCCAAGGATAAAAAATGTAATTGACACAAGTGGGATTTCAAAAACAAGATGAATGAAGATGAAAAGGTTTCTAGAAATAAAGCAAGGTTGGTGTGTAAAGGCTATTCTCAAAAAGAAGGTATTGATTATGGTGAAACTTTTTCTCTTGTTGCAAGATTAGAAGGTGTTAGAACTCTACTAGCATATGTAGCACACAAAGGATTTAAATTATATCAAATGGATTTAAAATCTACATTCTTGAATGGAATTCTTGATGAGGAAGTCTATATTGAACAACTAGAAGGTTTTGTAGATCCTAGAAAAAGGGAAATGGTCTACAAGTTGCATAAGGGATTATATGGTATCAAGAAAGCTCCCAGAGCTTGGTATAAAAGACTTCATAATTACTTGATATAGATTGGCTTTCAAAGAAAAAATGATAACAGTAGCCTATATATCAAAGAGGGACAAGACAAAAAGATTTTGTTAGCATAAATTTTTGTTGATGATACTTTATTTATAAGAAATGATGACTTATGCAAAGCATTTTCAAAAGAAATGAGTAAAGAATTTGAGATGTCTATGTTTGGAGAGATAAAATTCTTTGTTAGATTAGAGATTCAATAGAAGAAAGATGGTATCTACATTACTCAATCTAAGTATATGAAGGAGATACTAAATTTTTTTGGAATGGAAGATTCAAGACTAGTTGGAACCCCTATGTCTACTAGACATAAGCTTTCCAAGAATGATGATTCCAAAGAAGTAGATTAGACCACATATAGAACAATGATTGGAAAGTTGTAGTATGTAGTGGACAAAAAGCCTGATATTGCATTAGCAGTTGGTATTGTGGCAAGATTCTTAGCAAATCACAAAGAAAATCACATGATGAAAATCAAGAGAATCATGAGATATATGAAAGGTACTAAAGACTATGGCCTATGGTACAAAATAGGAGGCAATTTGGACTTAAAGGTATTCATTGATGCTAATTGGACAGGAAGTCTTGATGACAAAAAAAGTACTAGTGGTGCAGCCTTCTTTCTTGGTAAAAGACTAGTGTGTTGGACAAGCAAGAAACAAAATTGTATCTCTCAGTCCATAGTAGAGGTAGAATATGTGGTAGTAGTAGTTAATTGTTCTAACATTGTTTGGTTCAAACAATTGATGATAGGTATGAAGATAGAGATCAAAGATCTAGTAGTCATATACTATGATAACACCAGTGCAATCAACATATCAAAGAATTTAGTGATGCATACCAAAACAAAGCATGTTACTATAAAATATCACTTCTTAAGAGAATTGGTGCAAGATAAAGAAGATAGATTGGAATATGTGAACACAAAAGCAAAAATTGCAGATATATTCACTAAGCCATTACCTAAGGATGCATTTCTATATCTAACAAGTAAGCGAGGGGTCATTCCCCTATCTGAAGCTCACTAAATGAAGTTTAGTGATGCATCAACCAAAGCATGTTGAAGATCAACCAGTTGTTGTAGTATTGACAAGGGCATATTGCAAATGAATCAATACTTAAGGTACATTGATTTTCACTGAGTATTGTCTTTGGCATGTGTTGTCAAAGAGGGAGAAGTATACTATCATATCTCATAGAAATTTTGTTGAAAAGATGGAGAAGTGTGTTGTCATACTAAAGACATTTCATAGAGGGAGATTGGAAGAGAAGAATTATCAAAAAGGGAGAATGAACTTTGTAGAAGTTCTAAGCAAACAAAAATTTTCTAAAAGGGGGAGAAATTGAAGGCAAAAAGAGTTCACACTGATAAAGGGGGTTCTCATGGATGTGAATTAGAATAAAACTAATGATATGTTCCTTACTTTATTCTTGTTCCAAAAATTTCATTGTATTATGACATGTTGTGTTTCCATCAATGCCAAAGAGGGAGATTGTTATTGTCTTTGATGTTACACAAAATTTCATATCATTATTAGTCAATGTATGTTGAGTTTACTCGAGTAGAGAAGAAAATTTTTTGTGTCTACCGAGCATTCCAAAATTTGCCTAGTCTAGAAGGAAGTGTCTACTGAGTTCACTCGAGCACCAATGTAAAGTTTGTAGATGATGAGTGTTAACTAAGCTCACTTGATTAATGAAGGAAATGTTGGATGGGACCAGTGCTAACCAACTTCACTTGGTTACCAAAGGATCTATGGAAGTATGCAGTGTTAACTTAGTTCACTTGGTTAACACAAGAAAGTCATTTTTGAGTTAGTGTCTATTGAGCAGGGTTGGCTAACAAAGGATTTTCTTGTTTTGGTATATTAAGTTCAATTGATTTTATTATTGGTTTTAGCCAACTGAGAAGATGAATATTAATTATTCTAAGTTGTATTCTAGTCAACTTGACAATATGAAAGATATAAGTATAAAGTCAAGTTGAGGATTAGAAAAAATAAGGGGAAAAGTGTGAAATATTTGATGATGCTAAGAGGAAGCGAATCAAAAGGATAAGAAGAATATCATTGTGGAGCTAAAGAGATATATTCGATTAGAAAGGATCAAGTATACAAGCTAGAATAGAGATCTATGATCAGCAATTTAGTTGCATCAAAAATTGGGTCATCTCATTGTTACTCTCTAACCATTGTAGTAGTGATCTAAATCTCTTAATAGAGTTGGCTTAACAGCTATTTGTAAATCCTCTAACAAGGTGGCAGTTCTATTGAATTGTCCAAAGACCTCTAACAAGGCCACTCCTAATAGGGTGAATAAATCCTCTAATAGGGTCACACCTAACAGTGTGTTTTGTAACCTTTAATAGGGTTGGCTCCTAACAGGGCTCACTTCATAAGAGTGAAAACAATAACTAGTTGCAATTGGTGGTTTTTCCCAAATTGGGTTTCCATGTTAAATTTTGGTGTCAAATGTGTTCATGCTATTTATTTTTCATATTTGCAATTAAGTTAATGTAATGATATTCACTGATAATATCTTAAGATTTTCATGTCAAGTAATTAACGAGCAATTATAATGTTTATCGAATTACAACATTTCTTTGTTTGCCAATCATCAACAGAATAAAGTTTTGACAAAATCATCTTGTACTGACATCTAGGGGATCTAGGATTTAATTTTTTAGTAATTGATTCACCCCTCCCCTCTTAGTTACTCCTCATATATTTTCAACAATATGTACATGTGTGTGTGTGTGTGTGTGTGTGTGTAGATATACATACATGTATAGATGTAGATACATATATATAGATATGTACATATATATACACACACATACATTGAGTATGAAAATTGAAGGTTTGGATTGATGACTAAGATTCTTTGTAACTTCTTATGGAATTAGTCTTGAGTTAATTTCTTAAGTAAGTATGAGGGTGTTTGTTGATGAAGAACTGCCTTTATCATTTCATCCCTTTGTCGAGGCTAGTTGTTGTGTTTCCAGAGCACACACCCCATTTTTCATCTTGCAAATAGGGGCCCTTTCTTTTATTTTTTTCCTACATATTTTTTCTCATTTGTCTATCTATTTAAGGTCACTTTTGAGGGACCTTGAGGACTAAGAAGCTCTAGGTTATGTCAGGTTGGTTTCTAGGTCAATAGCATTTATTTACTTTTGTATTGATTTCCCATTATTTGTCTAAGTATTTTTCATATCTTTCATTTTTCATTCTTAGATCATGATGGTGACCTTTGGGATCCATTAGAATTGTTGTAGATTCATAAATGAGATTATAACTACATTAATTCAATTTTTTTTTTCAATAAAGCACTACTGACAATGGTATTACATCTGCAGATTCAACACAAAAACCTTAAGAATTTAGATCAAAGAAGCACAAGGAGCTCAACTCCATGCTAATCTTGGACTATAGGGAGGCCATAAGTCATAACAAAGTTTTAGAAATAAATACACAGGAGTGCTCTGAGACTCCATCTGACAGAAATCTAAAAGCTATTTTCAAATCAAGGAATATTGATTTCTTGGCAATTTTACACACCTTGTGTAGGTCTACAATTTTTAAGTCTTAGAGATGCGCACATGTATGGTCCCCCAAGTGCGCATATTCATAGGTGAACAATTTTGAAGTCTTAGAGATGTGCACATCCAGAGGTCCCAAAGGTCCCCTACATATGCATGTGTGTAGGTGTGCAAGTAAACAATTTTAAAGTCTTGGAGATGTAGACATGCAAGATCCTCAAGTTCCCCTAGGTGCATAGATGTGTAGGTATCACAATTTGAGATAACTTATAGTTACACCACTAGTTAGATTCTAGTTTCTAAATTTGGAATTTTCATGCACCAAAACCATGCTTTTTGATCTTAGTAGTGGTTAAATAGTAGATACACATGGAAGAGGTTAAGTTCCTATTTATGGAAGGCTCCTAAGCTCTAGCTACTACTTGAAGATGCTTCCTTTCTATCTTCTTCTTCTCTTTATAGTTTTGAATCATGTAAAGGCCCATGCACCATTTAATTGATAAAAGAAAGCATGTAGGCCTACAAAGCACCATATTAGGGGACATTTTGTATAGATTTAGCTTTATGTTTGTAGTTTTAACATACTATTAGTATGGGAAAAACCCTACATCTGAAAATCACATGAAGGAGAGGGTTTACTATAAATACAAGGATGTAACATGTATTCAAGTTTGACATTTTATGCAATAAATTATAATATTGGTGCTTTCATTCTGTGTGAAGTGATTCTTTTTGAAATGTGTGTTCTCTTTGTGAACTAATAATTCATGAATAAAAAAGGATCTAATACTCTTATTATTTTTGGGATGCTTATGTGATTTTAGTTTCTAGGAGTTTGTCATGACTAGCCACATGATACCTTTATAGTGATGAATCAAAGGAGGGGATTTCTACACATACATTCCTAGCAATTTGTCTCATGTGCACACATTTTTGTGGCTGGCTTATTTGATGTATAATGGAAAAATCATACTATCTTACAAAGTTTTACTAATGATTGCATTAGGGAGATTATGGTTGCACTACTCCAATTTTAATTGGTTTCCTACCATCCCCATTGAAGATTGGCTTATGTTCATTTAGATTTCATTTTCAGCAATTTTCTTAGTTTCTTGTTACCTTATCTCTTTGAAATTTTCTTCTCTTAGAAAATCTAGTTAAGTTAAAAATTCATAATAGTTTAGACTTACAGACATTATCATAAAAATCAGAAAATACAAAAAAAAAGGTTTTCTACTAAATATTTTCTAAGTGTCATAGAGTAAGATATTAGACTTCAATGAACTAGCAAAGGCCTCCTCATTAAATAGAAACATTTATCTTAAATTGAGCTACCCTATAGTGCCTCTCCCATTTGATTTATATAAGTCATCCCAATGGATGCAACCTTGTTGGTCTCTCCTTGAGAAGGGATCATGATTGGGATCATGAGTGGTCTACATCCTTGAGCTGATTGGATTTAGGTTATTGTATGAGTTGCTTTGATTATGCTTATGGTTGATTTTTGAGATTATGATGTGATTTATGGTTCACTAAGGTTTGTGCTAGTGGTTACCAAGATCGATGTGGTATCATGATGTTATTCCATGATTACCCAAAGATGTGTACAGAGATTGCACTATGTACTATTACCATGCTACACTGGACTAGGTTCTTGTAGCTGTGGTTAGTCATGTATATGACTGTGTCTCTTATGTGTTTTACATGTCTTTTCATTTTTTTTACACAACCATAATTAAATTCTTAAATAATTAGAAATGGATTGTCCATGTTGGATTCCTAATTTATGTGTTGCGGATATTTACCTTGTTATATTTTGATTTGAGAGATACTTATTACTCATGTTATATTTTACATTTGAGATGACTTGAGGGTCAGATGTTATACTTTGATTTTAATATCTTAGATGTTAGACTACTATGTTTTTTAGTTGATCATAATTGCATAATGATGCCATTTTGAGATGACAGTATGCTTTATGATGATATCTAGTTATCCCATATTTGGACATATCTTTGATCAGGTTTATGTGGCAGATTTAATGTTATGGATATTTACTTCATTCTTGCTTCTTATGCTTTATGTGAATGTGAGTGGTATAAATGGATTATTTCAATATATTTGAATAAATGGTTAAATTAGGTATTTAATGCATTTAATGCTTCATCTATGTTATTATATGCAATTGCACTTGATCATCTATTTTAGTGTACAAGATTTATATCCCTAGCAGTGGCACATGGAATTAGTGATTCAAACATTTATATTTTACCAATGGCATCCATGTATAGTCGACGTATCTTATTTAAATGATTAAGTTAAACTTTCTAGTGATTTGATAAATCTGGACTCATTTGCATTATGTGACTAGACCTGTAAACATATCTATGTATTTAGAGGTTCACATTGTCATGAAGGTTGTTAAAGAAATTCTATAATTTTGGGGGTTTTCAAGCTTTATTTTGTTTTATTTTAATTTATGGCATATTTTTCATAGATGAATTCTAATTACTTGGAATATCCTATTTTCATTCAGGGCGATTCAGGGTTTAACTGGGTTGGTTGGTTATTTACCATAGTCAACTATTCACTTGAAAAGTGAATAAGTATCCAAAAAAAAGGAATTTAATTCCTCACTTCTCACTTTTGAATTAGAAAGTTTGAGAGTAAAACCCAAAATCCTCTTCATGAGGATTTACTATTCTATTTCTTGTGGGAGCTATGGGCATGTGATTATCATGAGATTGGTCTCCTTGGATCCAACTTAGGGAGACCTTAGATTGTCATGCTTTTTTGCTACTTCTATGGGATTTTTATTTTATGGTTCATAATTTTGTTTTTCCCTTTTGGCTATGAGGTAGGGCTCTCCCATTTTATTTTTTCATCTATGTTTATACTTTTATTTTTGGTATCCATTTGTTTAGAGGCTGAAAACTAGTGTTCCCCTCTGTTTCGGTATGCCAACTCTACCTAGTTGGGCAAGTATGAGCATTTTCCTATTTTTTGGGATAAAGGTTTGGGGTTTTGCAATTTATGTTGGCCATTTTTGCATACAGTCTCCAAACCCATATTTTATTGGATTTTTGTCTCTTTTTTTTCCTAAGACCAAATGGGTTTTAATTTTGAAGTTTTTGAGTTTTGAGGTTTTTGCCTCAGTTTGCGTGCTGCCCAGTTTTCTTAGGTTTTCTTGGCATGATATTAGTTGTGGACTTGGATTATCCATAGGATGTCAGTCAAACCATTCTTGTACTTTTATGTTGCTTTACAATGTGTACCATACCCATACTCTCAACTTTGTGTTTGGTTCAGTGATTTTATACATGATGTTACTATTTCTTTTGGACCCTTGTTATTGTTTTGCGGACACTAAGATTCATATAGAATCCATACACCTAGATTGAGGTTGTTTAAGTGAGTTCATGATGTTTGGTCTTTTTGCATCATTGGTATTCATGTAGAATCCATACTCCCAGATTGAGGCTGGTTGAGTGAGTTCATGATGTATGGTTTTATTGTTCTTTGGGATTCATGTAGAATCCATTATCTCAAGCTTTTTTTTGGTTGAGTGATCTTTTACTTGTGTTCTCATCCAACCCTTGTGTTATGATCTTCATGATGGTGGTGCGCCACACATGAGTACATGCACATACATTTTTTGGGTGACTTACAAGGCATGATCTTCTATGGTACTTTGGAGAGTTCTGATCATTAGGGTTGGGTTGGGAATACACATGCCTATGGGCACTCATCATTGGATGAGTATGGGTAGGGTAGGGTAGCATATGGAGGGGGCTTCTTTTTCATAGCTCGATGTCCATTTTCCAAGTGTTGGTGCTTAGAAGTTTTAATCAAGTGATAACTAAAGAAAATATTGGGTGGTAATAAAACTTAAGATAATAAAATGTATGTGTGAGAGCCTTTTGTTGAGGAGTTGAGTTGCATTATCCAGGCTTTGGGCTTTTCATTGCCAAGTGACTCTCCATGATGTCAGCCCCTACTTAGTAGCCCTTTGAGTGTTTGACCAGGACCTATAGAACTTGCATTCTCATGTTCTTGGTTGATGGCAGAAATCTTTACACAATCTAATCCAGAAACCTTGTATCATAACTATTATGGATTGTGGAAATCTAATCATGTTAACCTTTTACAATTATTTTGAAATTTTGGTCAACCCAACTTCAGAAGGCCATACATTTCAAACTATTACTCTAATTGGCTATTATAACCCCTTTTTGGAATCCTTAACTTATGATCTATAGGGCGTAGTTTTCTCAAGCTCTAGTTGACCCCATTTCAAAGCCCATCTAAGGCCTCTAAGGTCTTCAAAATTGAGCCTAAAGTTTTTATACCAAAATTTTACAACAAAAATTCACAATATCTTCATGAATACTCATGATATGGCTCTAAGCCTCAACTTGTAAGCTGATATATCCAAGATGAACATCTAGCTCTAAAAATAGGATATTACAATCTCATATGACTGACTTACTAAGTAGAAATTTGCCAGAACAACTCCTCTACACTGAGACAACCATCATTTAAGAGACAAAAAAAGAATTTTTATTTGAGTGAATCAAGATTGCTCTTACACCCAAGATGCTCCTGCATCACCTTTATTGTCATGTTCATGCATCCCACCACTCCATTTTCTTGTAGAGTCTTTGGAATAATTTCTGCCTACAAATACCTTTAGTTGAACAAAAATATTCAAAAAAAATTCTGCAATATTCACCACCATTATCCAATTTGAGACAT
Organism: Cupressus sempervirens; assembly: GCA_028749045.1. Classification (NCBI taxonomy): domain Eukaryota; kingdom Viridiplantae; phylum Streptophyta; class Pinopsida; order Cupressales; family Cupressaceae; genus Cupressus; species Cupressus sempervirens. The sequence continues at coordinate 314,998,715 of CM053790.1, read as the reverse complement.
TTTAACCTTTTACCAGTCTCATTCTCAACCAAGCTTTTCTATTTTTTAAATTTTTTGAAATAAATCAAACTTATGTCTAAGAAAATAAAACCATACTTTTCTAGTTGCATCATCAATGAATGTAACACAATATAGAGAGCCACCAAGAGAAGATATCTGAGATGGTCCTCATACATTTGTATGCACACAAGCTCTAATTTCTCATTCTTCTTTTCCTCTAACTCATTTGAAAACTAACTCTCATTTATTTTCCATACACACAAATTTCATAGTAATCCATATTGATATATTTTAAGAGTAGGTTAAACTTTCCTTGAATGAATTTATTTCATTCCTTCATCACTTATGTGTCTAATTTTGTTGTTCTATAGTGCTATTTAAGAATCTACTATAATTTTTTGATGTTCTTCCTACCCAACTATAATAATTGTTCTTGAACATTGAGTTTTCTCTAAAATAATCAAAGTAGAAGGAACACTATGATTTATGCAAAGATATAAGGTGCCTACTTTCACACCTACATTCTTGGAAACTTTTTATACCTTCTAATTTTTATCATTAAAAGTAACTATATGAGCTTCACCACCTAGCCCCCTTTTTAAGATTAAATTCCTACTAAACCTTGAAACATCACCAATCTCTTAAAGTAGCCATTGATTCCCATTCTAATAATTCATATTAATTCTTCCCTTTCCAATAATTTGACATGTTTTATAATCTTCCAATTCAACTAACCCAAAATCTCCTTGGGAATTATCAATAAAATAACTTCTATAAGGTATAGCATGAAATGAAGCCCCTGAATCTAAAACCCATGAGTCTATTAGAAATGTTTAGAATAATGGGGATGGGGTGGGGGAGGGGGGCGGTTGGTTTAATTAGTTACTCAAGGTTCATAATACCATTTGAACAATCAATCAAACATACAACATTCACAATTCTATTTATCCTGCTATAGTTCGGTCTCTACAGTATATTGATAAAAGATATTACTAGTAGTTCACTATCCTATTATAATAGACTTTCTAAATGTAAACATGTAAATGTAAAACATCATAAAACATTCAAGACAAGTTTGACACTAGGATTTTATGTGGAAGCACAATTTGGGAAAAACCACCAACATGTCACCACTTTTTCACTCTTTTGAAGTGAGTTTTGTAAGGAGCCAACCTTGTTAAAGGTTAAAATATACATTGTTAAATGTAACCTAGTTAGAGGATTTAGTCACCCTATTAAGAGTGGCCTTGTTAGAGGACTTTGATCATCCCATTTAGAATTTCACCTTGCTAAAGGATTTACATAGGTTGTTAAGTCCTTCAAGTGACTCTCAGGTCAACCTTCCTTAAAAGGATTTCAATGCAAACTATTTACAATTATTAGAAAGAAAACAATAGGTTTTTGATTTGCACAATTACAACTCACCTTTGCAAGTTTAGATCACTATTTAGTTCATATGCTAATTCACTAATAAGTCCCTTTGTCAACATTATCTCTTAACTCACTCAACAATCCTTCAAGCAGTCATCCCCTTTATATAAAATTAAAGTCTACTACTCTGATCAACTTATCAACTTCAACAGGCTTGTTCCTTTATACTAGAAACATGTTCACATGTGTAGATAGTCTTGCACTAGATCAATTTTGATCTCCTTCTGTGAATAGTTTATCTATTCTGACTATAGGGCATCACATGCATCCACACACTCACACACATAAAGTTCACATGTTCACCTCCTTATATAGGTAATTTCTACTTTACCATTTTCAATTATCACTGTATATCTTAGATTTAACTATCTATTTCATTAGGTTCATTGTATCTGATCATCTTCCTTCTTTTCTAGAAACTTCTCATCCTTTGAATTTGATCTTGGGTATTCTACCTAATCCTCACCTTGAATTAGATGATCTAACTCATCAATCTTATCTTCAACATGGTTTCCATATCCCAAGAAATCAACTGAGTCAACTATAAATCACAATTCCTCAAATATATTCAAAATATTGTTACTTGACAATCACTAAGTTTTGACACACAGTCATCACTTGATCACTTCATCACTATAAGACTCTTTTCTTAGTACCAACTAACTTGCTTAGTCGATATGGAGGCTCAGTCAACACTAGGTTTTCTCAGCACTTAATGTTGCTTGGTTAACACTAGTATCACTTGATAGTAGAGAAAATTGATAGCCTCATGAAAGAGAACTATTCCACAACTAGAGATGGAAACATAAAGGACGGAGGGAAAATTAAGACTAGGAAAGAAGACATGATCAAAAGAAGATAGTAGGCTTCTTGGTCCTTCCCCCCAAAAAACTGGCATAAAGCCAATTTTGATGGAGCGGCTAAGGGGAACCCTGGTCCCACCAGATGCGGTGGAATCATAAGAAATAGCTTGGGAGTTGGCATTGCTGCTATCTCCTCCCCTATTGGTCACCAAACCAACCATTTGGCTGAAGCTAGTGCAGCTAGACTCACTGTTAAGCTGTTCTTGGACTCAGGGATCAAACAATTGTGGCTTGAAGGTGACTCCCTAAATATAATTAATTGTATTTTAGGAGTAACCAAACCATCATGGACCATTGAAAGCATAATTAAGGACCTAAAAATGGACTTGAGAAAATTTAAAAATTACCACGTTAGGACTGTGAAGCTAACGTGGTTGCTAATTGGTTCGCAAACATAGTGGTCACATTCAATTCAGTGATGACATGGGGAAACAATAATCATTTTTTGGCGGCGGCCATTGAGCTCATCCGAAAGGAGAAAATTCAAGGTACCAACTCAAAATCTTTTTATGATGATGACACATGCTAAATCATTTTTTAAAAAGGGAATCAATTGGAGTCATGTAGAACCCCCACCACTTCATAATAACGTGTACAGATTACATGAGCAGAAGAAAGCCAGAGTTAAACCCAAAAACATGCGCATCAAAGCTCTTGTCCTTAGTGATTTGTCCATCTTTGAGCTCTGCAATTCTATTCAGGGTTTAGGGTTAGAGTGGCATAAAATCGCTATGGTGGGAGAAAGGATTAGAAGAGAGCCATGGGGAGAAACAAAGAGCTGGAAAGAAAAAGGGAAGGTTTGGAAAAAACTCCAGAAGGGCGGCATAACCAGCTTCATGGAGAGGCTCCATGGTTTTGATGCGGGGGTTACCAAGATTATGGTTGAAACCTGGCACAACGGAAAGGTCATAATTGATGGTGTCTCCCACCAAATCACAGAGGGTCTCATTGCAGAGGTGACAGGCTTCTCCCAGGAAGGAATTAGCTTCTTTAGGGATAAGAAGATGTCCGCCAATGTTGTCAATGCTTTCATCAAGAATGACAGGGAGAAAAGAAAACTGGTAAAGATTGACACCTTCTACGACATAGAGTCCATCAAGAAGTTTTGGGGGCTTGTTCTGAGGATCATTATAGAGTATGTCACTTTGGAGCCCAAGTTTGATAGAGTCAGAACCCATCATTTTGTTCTACTTAATCATTTTAGACATAAAATGAAAATCTCCTTTCCTTTCTATATTTATACTTCTATGACTAAGAATATAGAGAGTTACAAAAAATGCCCTGTCAAGAATCCTACCCTTCATGAAGGTCTTCTCCTCCTCATTTTTGAGTTTCTAAAAACCCAAACAAGAGTCGAGTCCATTGGGGCTTCAGGTGGCTCCTTGGAGGACACTGCTAGCTCAGACTCAGGGGAAGTGCGCATTGTGAAATCTGTCAAGTCTGAAGCCCCAAAAGCCAAACCCTCTCCCTACTTCCCTAGCAGGAAGAGCCCCAGGTTCCCTCCCCCTAACCCCCCTACCCCTCATCCTAAGGAGTCTAGTGAGGAGTCAGATACAAAGTTAGAGGAAGCAAATCTGGTGGCAGAGAAGGAAAGTGAGTTGGAAGACGACAAGGAAAAAGATAATGACAAGAAGGAGGTGACCCGCATGGTAACCCAGGAAAACCCCAAGAAAAGAAAATTGGACCAAACCCCAACCCATGATCATCTCAGTGATAACGCTGATTTGCCCCACAGCCCCACTGTGCCCTCCTCCCCCCTGGAGATCCCCATTTCACCCCCAGAAGAGATGATAGAAATTATGGTTGAAAAGGGAGGGGAGGCCATCAGGAAAAATAAGAGAAGAGCTTGGTGAAATCTCAATATGGATAGTGTTAGTATGGCCATTGTTAGAGAACCTGCTAAAATCCAAGTGTTAGGGGATCTTGACAGTAGCACCCACTATGACGAGCTCCTTGACATGACTCTTCTAGTTCTATCTGACAATGCTCGTGAAACGGGTTTCAACTTCCTCAACAATGCAAAGAACAGCCTAATTGACAATTTTTGCTCCATCAAGTGGATTTTTTAGGAAATTGAGACTTTGAAGGACAGGTCCAACTAGACTAACAACAGGGGGGAAGTCAAGGATCATGAGGCCAGAGGTAGTAAAGACTAGGTGGGCAGCTAGGAAAAAGACAGAAGCAAGGACCCTAGTGACAATCAGGAGGACAAAATCACCCGGCTCAAGCAGAAGGTCCAAAGGCTGGATTCCGTCCACCAGGTTGTGACTAAATAGATTGTGGACACCCTCCATACCTTGAATGAAAACATTGTTAATCTGGGGGACTATCTGACCAATGCTAGTCTTGTGGGGAACATGGAGTAGAGTACAGAGCATGGAACCAGCCGGGAGGATCCTCAGAAAGAGACTGGAATCCAAGAAAGCTGGGGGGACCACATGCATTTCCCCCCCATGATCCAGGAGGAAGAGGCCATCCAGAAGGAAAGTGATGCTGCAGAAATCATGCAGGCAATGGAGAAGAAGGGACACTAGTCTTCCCGCCAAGCTCTGTTCCTAGCCTTTGTTTCCCAGGCTTCGGGCCTCTTTGTTTCTGGCCTTTTGAGGCTATTTTTGTTTTTTCTGACTTTTATGCTTTAAGTTGTTTAATTCTATAAAACTTTGGATTTCAGGATCCCTGTAAAACCTGTTTTCCCAATAAAAAACACTAGTATCACTTGACATACCTTAATCTTATACTCTATTGCTTGGTTAAGCTTTAGATCTATGATATAAACAATCACTTTTTCTTATCAAAGTCTAACTAATCAAATGTCCATTGTAGCTTCCTTTTCATAGTTCAACCTTTCTCTAGGCACTATTGTTATGAGAAAATTCACAAATCCTCTTCATCAATCAAAATAAATATGACATTTAGATCAGATAGTAATATATCTTATTAGTAGATTTGACATCAATGACAAAAAACAATTGTTCCAATTGTAAGTTTCCAATAGAGTCATCTTCATTTTCATGGGAAAGAAGCAAAGAATCCTCTTTAGATTTATTACTTACCACATTTCTTCTTGTGTCATGGCTTATCATAGTTCCATAAATCTCTTGGTCCTTTGGATTGATACTTCTTTTCCTTTTATTTTCCTCTTGATTTTTGCATGATTTCTAGAATTATTTTCCTTCTTTTTCATTCTACCCCTACTTTATGCATTCAAAACACTACACAATATAGATCCACCTAATCTTTCCATACCAATTTACTCACTTAAAATAACACCAACAACATCATGAAATTTTAGGATATTTGAACCAGGAATAGAGTCATTAAAAACCATTACCATGCCATTCTAGCTTTTAGGCAATAAACATAGAATTAAGAGAACCCTAATTCCTTCATCAAAATTGACATTTATAGATGATAATTTACTAGTAACTATATTATATTCATTTAAATGATCATCAATAGAACCACCTCCATTTTAAATAAAAGTTTCATGAGAAACACCTTATTTCAAGTGGATGGATTTTTATACAATTTTTCAAGGGTTTCTATCAACTATTTATTTTTCTTTACTTTTATAATATTAAATTTCATTGATTATGCCAGACATAATTGAATACTTCCAACTTCTTTTCTATCTAAAATATCTTAGTCTGCATCTGACATATTTGGTTCTTTCCTAGATTTTCCTCCCAGTGGATGTCATAAATTCTTCTAATAAAGATAATCCTTCATTTTCATTTTCCATAACTGAAATTTCCTCCCATTAAACTCCCCAACCTTCAACTTACCCTTGTCTTCTATTACTCCCACTCAACTATGAGACTCCCACTTAATCATGAGACCTTCTTACAAAGGATAACTAGAATAACATGGCTTTGATTTCACTTGTTAAGATTTTTATAATTGTATGTAAATATTTAACCATTATGACAAAGGAATAAAATAAACATAAATGAAATAGATGACACAAGATTTAATATAGTTCACCTAATGCTAGGCTACATCCACCAAATATAGAGTCCAATACTATTATCCAGTGACTTCAACTTATTACAATATTCAATATCCCTTACAACTCAATAACTTTTCAATAATCTATGTATTCTCTCTAGAAAAACCTAACCATAAGGTAATAGTACATTAATTATGTCATCTTAACAAGTTAAACCTAAACATACTTGGCAATTCAACCTTGGAAATTGGCTAATAAGTCAGATTGAAAATATTTGACGAGTTAACCTCACGCCTTATGGAAAGTGTATAGTACATTCTTAATAAGTAGCCACAAATAAACATGTAATATATTCATGCTTTAGCACTTAAATTTTTCTTAAATTAAATTCATACATGGAAAATAGTTATGAGAAATTTTAAACAATAAACTAAAAAGAAGAACTTGTCAAGGGACAAATAAATCTCAAATTCTCCTTATGTATCTTGAGGTTTAGTTGGAATAAAAGCCAAGAATGTATTTGAGCATGTACAAGTCCATAAAAAACATTAATTAACTAACCTAACTAATACCCGCACCCATAAACTAGGGAATCATTGGACAATGTGCACACTTCATCATAACCTTCACATTATAAAATATTAAGTGCAATCTACAAGGAATCAATGAAATCATTCCCAACATAATAGAAATAATAGTAGTTAACAATTAATCATAAAACCCACTATCATCTCTATTTTATATAACATAAAGGCACAATACCTGGACAAGAGAGTTATATAGTCACACTTTTATTTTCCTTTAACAAAAGTCTTAGAATGATCTTTCCAACATTGAAATAATATATCTCTTGGCACACTTATTGCACTTCCATTTCTTCTTTCCATATTTTCTATAAAAAGTTTTTTTTGATACCTGTAAGGTCTTCTAGGTCTCTAGATGTATTATAGTGCACACAAGTGGGTTCTAGTAAAGGTTATATCCTCTACAAATTTTATTCTCTCTAGAATCCTCTATTGTATACCTCACAAATAATACTTATCTATCCATGAGAGTTGTGAGAGACAAGGAAATGATTTATGCATCTAGATCCACAAAAGCACAAAGGAAAAATAAAAGTAACCAAATAAAACTTGTTTAATAATCAATTAAATTTACCATTTTTCTCTATTATCCTTTCTTAATTAAACCAATGAATCAAACTAATAATATATAATAATAACTATGGACTAAAATTACTATAAAACTACTAATTTAAATTATAAACCTTCACATATCCACAAACCAAGACTCTAGGGGAAACACAAAATCACATTTTGCTATAGAAATATATCCTTTTTAAATTAGACCAATGAACATGGAAGGTTTTAGCAAAACATGAACCTTGTTATTTATTAAGGGGGGATATAGAATCATTCTTATCATGTAGAACTATTCTTTGCACAAAAATTTATCTATAATTAAAGAAGTAACTTGTACAAAAAAGAGAAACCAATGACAAATTCACACAAAAAAAACACCACATTTGTATACTAATGAAATACTAGAAAATGGAGCACCAAGAAATCATGACTGATATTTTAGGAAATTATCTCATTCAACCTATTTCACTATTATTTGATCCTATAGCTAGTCATGACTATATTATCTATATTTGATTGATTGATTTAAAATAATAGAAAAGAGGCTACAACTACACAAAACATGGTAAGGAAAAATTCAACACTATATCTAACAAAGTGAATTTTGAATAACTACTATAGTGGGTTTCAATGTTCTACTGTCATGAGGATGAAATTTATTATAGGATTTGAATATTACATGAATCCTTAAGCTAAGATCAGTTGTGATGAAAACATATATTTGATCCTTGAGATTAAAAAAATTAATTGGATGAGTACAAGGATCTAGGACACTTATACATCTTAGTAAAGTATTAATAGTGCAAATTTATAAAGTAAGAGAGGGGTAGAAAAGATATGCATTGTGCTTATGTTGCATATTAATGCCAAAGAGGGCCATATATGAAAGCTTATCGATATTAATTTTCAAAGGGATTTCTTAGGTGGATATTGAAATATTGTCGAAAATACCACTAAAGTAGAATTTAAATTCTTTAGTTGATTTAGTTCCCAATGAGAACTTTTCTCCAAAGAAACATAGAAAATGACTAAGGATCAGCTATAAATAAAATATCTTATCTATGCCACTTGCACCATATTAAAACATGGCCAAGGATCCTTTAATCTCTTTTGCAACTAATATCTAAGTTTAGTACCATATAAAAAATATTGAAGCTTCTGACATTAAATCTAGAGTTTAAACAATCAAATAAAAAATAATAAGTTATATCATTAGCTATTAATATGAATCAAGAAATATTTATTGTTGTTATACTTTTTTTGGTGTCATCATATTTTTTTTTTGCAATTAATATGGTATCAAATAATACTAGTTTTATATTGATATTATGATGTTGTCTCATCCACTACTGTTGTAATCCTACAATATTATATTTAATGGTATTTTTTAATTTTATGAACTATTTTTGTATTTTTAAACATTACCAAAATATGCCTTTCCATTAGGGACATTTGGTCATCCCTAAAACAATTGAGGCACATCTCAAATATCTCCTACAATCTCAAGGACAACAAAAGATCCCCACAACATTTTCTAATTCCATAACATATTTTAGAAACATTTAAATATTTGAATTTTTTGGGTACTACCATGGTCATTTGCAATCATCTCATAATACATGAAATACTACTAGGAAAGGGGAAAAGATTTGAGGATCATGAACACATCACCATGGAACAAAAATGATAAAAACATATATCTTTATATAGAAAGTAAGTGGTAATTTTTCAAGAATAAAATTTTGGTGAAGAGATTTACAACTCCCAGTGAGATATTTAATGCAATCTTTGTGTCAAATAGAAACAATATGAATCTAAATATTTTTATAACATACTTTGCAAATATACATTGACATTATCTCATCCTAAAGGAATTTACTCTTCAAAAGAATAGAAGATATAATTTTTTATAATGCTAATATTTAGAGAAAAGGCTCTTGAATTGTGTATGCATCACCTTGAGGGGAAAATATAGTAATTCACCTTGGTAGAATAGATAATGTATATTCTACAATTTGGTAATTAAAGCTTTTGCACTTTGATTTATACAAGTCACGTGTATAAAGTGTCACAATGGAAGCTTGCAATAAATATCATTTTAACAAAAGGTTTATCATGTTGTTTTACTTTTTTTTAAACATTCTTTAAATGTTTTAGAATGGAAACTGTCGAGCTAAAATGGAGTCAAAATAGGAGGGTGACCTCCTCTATAAATAAAATTTATGAAATTTAAAGGTGCCCAACTTTATATTGCTCGAGAGGAAAATAGTGGCATCTAGAAGAACCTCATGGGAATTCAAATAAAAAAATTCTTGTAGGTGGTGGATGTGAAAAAATTATGTTCAAATTTATAGAAGGTTACCTCAAGAGTAAGTGGATTGGCTAGTTTTCAAATTGTTAAGGAACCTTATATATGAAATGAAAGATCAAGTCTACAAAGTGATATGAATGCCCCTCCTATAAGAGGCTATAGACCATGTTGATGAAACCATCCAAACTTGTCATAGATCCTTTATGTCTCAATCATGATATTTCATTTTCTTTTATGACTCATTCCTCAGTCTTGTGCTCCATGTCCTTACTTCTTGTCTTTTTTTTACCAAAGGATCATAATCATGCTATTATTATCAAAGAGTAGAAAGTACTATAGCATTAAAAGAAAATTAAATGGGCTAAAAAAAATTTTAAATGGCTTAACAATACTAATTAATAATTGAATAATTTTAATGTATAAGTTGTGATATTTCTTAGAGTTTTCAACGAGTCACCTAATGTTGGTAAAGGGTATTAACAATAATAATATGGCATTATATTATATCCTAGATAGATAAATTTTCATAATAGTGATTTAATCATGTTCCTTTTTGGATTTAGGTAAAAATAGGTTTTACAGGGAATCAAAACCCATTAAGTAGGAGATTAGATGAGATAAAAGATAGAGTCCAAAATAAGTACTATGATAGAAAAATAGATGTTCCAATATAAAATCTACCAAACCAATAAACAGATCCAATAATAAAACTAAAAAACTAGTGACAAGGACTAGATTAAGACACACAAAAAAAACAACAAAACCAAACCTAAACCAACTCCTTAAGAGCTTTAGCAGCCTGAATCTCCACAACCTATGAATTATATTCAATGTTCTTGAATGCCATGGTCACCTTCTTCCTATAAAGATACATTCCCCTCATTCTTTTCCTTTGGCCATCAACATCCCCCTCCTGTTGGTTATTGTCTTTGTTGTTAAGGTCAACATTTATCTCAATTCCCTAAAAGTTCATTTTATATTTACCATGAGCACAAGCTTCTAGATGGAGTGCATTCTATTGTCATTTTCCTTTAGGGTTTTATTGATTCTTCCCTCCACCTTCTCTAGTTGACTCAAGATAATCTTGTCCCTCCTTTTCCTTACATCCACTTCATTTTGTAAACCCTTATCCATAATTTCCACCATATTTTTGTCAGCTATGATCTTACGGGGAACACCATGAAGTCTAACAATGTCTCGCAAGAACACTTGAGCTATGTCTCATGCTGTGAATGTAGTACGCACGGGTGAGAAATGGGCAACCTTGGTCAATGTGTCAACTATCACCAAAATGGCATCATGGCGACAAGATGACATAGAAAGACCAACAATAAAATCCATAGATATAGTGTCCCATTTCCACACTGCAATCTCATGTGGTTGTAGAAGCCCGCCAGGATGACGGTGCTCTGCCTTCACCCTCTGGCACTCGAGGCATCTCGCAACTATGCTAGCAATCTGCACTCTCATGCCTGGCCAATGATACAACTGCCTCAAATCTGCATGTAACTTCTTAACACCGGGGTGCGTTGCATAAGGTGCTCTGTGAGCCTCAAGTATAATGAGCTCGCGCAAACCCCCAATGGAAGGTACATACATATGTCCCCTATACCGCAAAAGTCCATCGGACTCCAAGGAATACTCTGCAAACTTCCCTTCCAAGGGTCTCTGAGAATGTACTAACTGACTAACTTCTGCATAAAGCTCATCAGCTGGTAAGTGCTGCAAAATCCGCTCTCTCAAGTTAGTGCAAGTGGTCACAGATTAAAGCTCATGGCGCCTTCTGCTTAAGGCTTCTGCAACCACATTCTCCTTTCCCTTGATGTAATGAACATCAAAATCATACTCACACAGGAACTCCATCCACCTTCTTTTCCTAGCATTAAGGTTCGGCTAAGAAAATATGTACTGCAAGCTCTGGTGATCGGAATGAAGCTCAAATCAATGACCTAGAAGGAAATGTTGCCATCTCACCAAGGCATGAACCACTGCCGCTAGTTCTAGGTCATGAGTAGGATAATTGAGTTCATGATTCTTCAACTTCCTAGACTCAAAGGAAACAGGTCATCCTTCCTGCATAAGGACTACTCCTAAACCATCTAAAGATGCATCGGTGCACACCACAAAATCTGCAACAGGATCTGGTACTGCAAGAATTGGTGCACTCATGAGGGCTCTCTTGAGCTCTTCAAAGGATCTACCACACTTCTTTGTCCACTCGTACTTCTTCCCCTTCCTCTGAAGAGAAGTGATGGGGTGTGCCAATCTAGAGAATCCTGAAATGAAGCGTCGGTAATAACCTGCTAGCCCCATAAAGCTCCTCACTTCAGTAACACTGGTGGGTGTTGGCCAATCCATGATAGCCCTAATCTTTGATGGGTCTACTGAGACACCATCACCTGATATGACATGACCTAAATAATGTATCTTAGGTCTAAAGAATGCACACTTCGACAAGCTACCAAACAACTGATTCTCTCTCAGCTTCTGCAATACCTGTCTCAGGTGCTCTTCATGCTCTCTCTCATCATGAGAATAAATAAGAATGTCATCAAGAAACACAACCAAAAAATTATCCAAAAATTTATGAAATACTCAATTCATGAGGCTCATGAATATAGCTGGAGCACTCGTAAGGCCAAAAGGTACCACGGTGAACTCGTAGTGGCCATACCTAGTACGAAAAGCTGTCTTGGGGATATCACTATCCACAATCCTCAACTGATGGTAACCTGACTTTAGGTCAATTTTTGAAAATACTCGGGCACCTTGTAACTGATCAAAAAGATCATCGATTCTGGGAAGAGGATATCGGTTCTTGATGGTCACCTTGTTCAACTACCGATAATCAATACACAACCTAAGTGATCCATCCTTATTCTTGACGAAGATCACCGGTGCACCCCAAGGTGACACACTAGGTCGAATATGCCCCTTCTCTAAGAGTTCCTCCAACTAAGCCTTTAGCTCACTAAGCTCATGAGTAGTCATCCTGTATGGTGCTCTTGAAATTGGCTCGGCTCCTGGCACTAGATCTATGTGAAAATTCACTGCTCGCGGTGGAGGCATACCAGGAAGCTCTGAAGGAAACACATCTGCAAGCTCCTGAAGGATTGGAAAATCATCAAGGGATGGCTCCCTTTCTGAATCTTCCTCTCGGTCACTAATAGTGATAGCAAACAACTGACAACCCTTTCGCATGCACCGTCTAAGCTACATAGCAGAATTCATATGAAGGGACACTGGCCTCTTCACTCCTAAGATCTCCCTAGAGATACCATCATCATCCACACATTCCACCCTCTTCTGTCGACAATCCATCTTGGCGCTGTGGGCATAAATCCAATCCATGCCAAGGACAACATCATAAGAACCTAGAGGGGTAATGCATAGACTAGTCCTAGTGGACATGTCCCCAATCTGCATCTGACAACTCCGCACCATGGAACTAACTGACACTCTGGCTCCTAAGGCTAACTCTACCTCCCAACTAACATCCTGTCTAACTGCCACTAGCCCGCAACGCTCCACCACAAATGGAGATATAAAAGAGTCAGTAACCCTGGAATCAAATAAAACTGCAACCATATGGCCCTGTATAATACATGTAGCCTCGATAACTGTGGCCTGATGCTCATTCTGGCAGTTGTCAACCACTGCAAACACTCTATGGGATCTACCCATGTCACCAACTATTGGCTTCGAAAAAACCCTGCTCTGACCACTGGATGCCTGTCCCTGCGGACACTCCCTAGCTATATGACCCATGCCACCACAAGTGTAGCATGGTCCGCGAGTATAAGATCGTGCACCCTATGACCCAGACTGCTGTGGGCCTCCTGACCTACTAGATCCACTAAATCCTCCCCTAGAAGAATGCTGAGTCTTCACTGACTGTGATTGTGGGGCCTGTATGTTCTGATCTTGCCTAGGACCCTGTGACTGCCACTGCTTGGGCTTAGAGCCCTGATAACCCTGAGAAGGTTTTTGCTGCTGCTACTACTGGGTTTTTGGCTGTTGAGACTGCTGGCCCCTAGAGGACCCTGCTGTATAATTCTGATTCCCTTTCCAAGGGGGTTTCTGCTGGGAGGAGTTCTAGTTCTGAGACCGATCCCGTGACTCCTGCCTACCTCGAGTATCCTCAGCAACTAGTGCTATCTCCACTGCCTGTCTGAAGGTGGTAGGGAAGGCCATCCTAACTGGGCCCTGAAGAGAGAAATTCAGACCCATGATAAAGCGATGCACCCGTAGTTTCTCATCCTTCATGTATTCCACATAGGGAAGGATCTCGAGAAACCTACTCTCGTAATGAGCCATTGTAAGGCCTCTCTAATAAAGAGAATGGAACTCCTCTATCTGTTTCTGCCGAAAATGATCTGACAAGTACCTCTCTCAAAATCTTTCTAGGAAAGATTCCCATGTGAGGGTGTCCATCCTCACTCCACCATGATCTTCTCCTGATGCCACCAGTTGGAGGCATCCCCTCTCAACTGATGAACTGCTAGGTGTGCTTTTAGATTACTCCCATAAGGGCGTAACCCAAAGCACCCCTGTAAGCTCTGCAAACATGCCTCTGCTACTAAACCCTTGGTGGTACCAGTAAATAATGGTGGTCTAAGTCGAATCAATTCCCTGATGTCATCTCCTACATGTTTAGGAGGTCTGTCAAAAGGGGGTCCTCTCTGGTGTATGGACTCTTCCTCATGTTCACCTTGACCCTCTAACTGTCTCGGTGGGGGACTCCTAGTCCTCTCTCTAACTCTGGGCCTGCCTCCTCCGGGTCCCTCTGCTTCCACTACTGGAATCTGCTGAACTGGCTGAACTACAGGTACTACTCTTTGTTGAACTACACCAATCAAGGTCTGAAGTGCATCTATAATGTCCTGGTTCAGGTTCGGTGGTGGTGGAGGTGGAGGTGGTGGTGGTGGTGGTGGTGGAGGTGGTCCATCCTCCTGTCTCGCTCTACCACCCCTAGTCCTACGACCTCTGCCTCACCGCTTACGAGTAACAGGCGGCATCTACACAATTAAAAGTTTGAGTTAAGTTTAGGAAGCATAATGGTTAAGGTTCCTAGCATTGAAACACGAGCTCTGATACCAAAATTTCATGCCCAAACTATGAGGGTAAACACACACACAAATTTTTTATTTTTTTTTATATATAAATAATACTTAAATGTGCTCTAAGTTTGAAAAGATTGATTACAGTTTAAGAAAAGTTTCTCTACAACATTCTTGGTTTAAAAACTTTTGTGGAGGAATACATCGTCAGGATTCTGAAGTACATTGTTATTAGGTTGATATAAATGTTTACGGATTCGTTATTACATTGCTTAAACAATCATGCAAAGATTATTTTAATAACAATCTAAAAAAAAGATTGGTTTTAGATTATTCGAATAACTTAAGCTATTAGGACACTAATTAAACAAATTTTCAAAGATACTATTAATACCAACATTTCTTAAATCTCCAACTTGGCTTAATCTTCAACAAAAATCTAATCGAATTTAAATTAGATCTAAACTAAATTTAATATTAATTTCATATTAAGCTAATTTATCTTAAACTAACTAACTAAATCTATAGTTGATATAATCATTCATAAAAGAATGTCTAATCTATTAAATAGAACTTAACTTTTCAATTTAAATAAAATTTAAAGACTATCAATTAAAACATGAAATTAAACTAGCATTACTAAAGCAATATATATATATATATATAATTTAAACAATATACTTTAATCAAATTACACTTTAAACTAATAAAAACTAAAAACTAAATGCTAACTCCACTTACTAAAATATAGCTTAATAATTATAAAACTAACAAATAAACTCACTAACATATTTTAACATTTAACTAAAACCCAAACTAAATTAACAAACTAACTACTAAACAACTAATCTATCCTAACTAATATCTAAACTAACCCTTAACATTCTAACATAATATTAAAACATCTAAAAAAAACTCAACTAAAAAAATAATTAAAACTAACTTAACAAGACTTAACAATAACCTACACCCAAAACACCTACCCCCTAAAAAACCTACCCCCCCCTTGCATACTTGGGCGAATACCAAAGCTACCCCACGTAGCCCAAGGTCTACAAGGCACAGTCCATCCTTGGGTCAAACACGTGGGCAGTACGATGGCAAGCCCCAAAAAAAAGGCGCCCAAGAAAAATTTTGAACAAAACAATACAACTCCCAATATTTAAGAAGGCCATGGAGCGCTTAGATAGAGGGGATGGGACGTGGTGGAAAGAAATAAGATTTTTAAAAGTAAATTTGCCACTTCATCCCATTGCCTAACATTTCCTCATGAGCTGAGACCAGCACAAGTCAAGATGGGGTGCAGAATAGGGTGATGTCATCCGTACTTTGGATAGCTGACTCTGACTCCATGAGATACGCCTAAATTTAAGGGTTAAGGGTGTGCAATTATGTTTTAAAGTTTATTTGGTATGGTAGGATATTTAGAGTATTAGATATGAGTTTTATATTACTTTACATATTCATGTTTAATTTATTAATTTTTTAAATTTTTTTTGAATTTAAATATGAACAAAAGATCTACAGAGAATTTTCTCTGTTCTACAATGATTTAGTTTCCTTTCCCATGCAAAATCTAGAGAGCATTTTGCTCTTGGAAATTTTCTTTTGAAGCTTTATTTTTTTTTTAAGCATAGATTACATGGTGATGGATATATTTATTTTCTTTTGTTCTACAAGAAATATATTACTAGAACAGATTTATAACAAGAAGTTAATATTCGGGTCACAATAATGCATGGTAAATTTGATCTCCTAAATAACTTGAATAGCAATAAATCAACCATAGCCATTGTTTTCTTTCCTTAATCATAATTTTCATTTTGAACATAAAAGGAACTAGAAAATTTTGCTTAACTAAACCATCATCATTTCATCCTATTTTTGATGTGCATCCATCCAAAATAATGTGTTACAAAATTTAATCACATGACCAACAATTATGCTGAAAACACCAATTTTATTGGCAAACCCAATTCAAGGCTCAGCCGGGAAAGAATCAGGAAGAAAACCCAGCTTTGTTGCCATAAACAATAAGGTTTAAAAATACAATTTACAATAGGATCTCAATCCCAAATTTCAACAATTTTATCAAATTTTCTTCATGATCATAATCAAGGAGTTTGTAATATTTTCTGAATCTCATTTCAAGAACCATGGAGGAAACCAATATCTGATCGAGTGACAACCAAGCAAAACCAAGAGAAAATCAAACATGCATAATCATACATGGTTTACACAATAGGATTCACAATGAATCAAGACTAGGGAAAGGTGGATTCTTCCAACAGGAGAAGTCAAGCACAACACCAATTCAGATGCCCAATCGAGGCTAATAACCAAGAACTTCCGTTCTTCCATTTAAACATGCCATACTCATACCAGGTTTGTGCTGACGGGTAGGGGCCCATAACACCCTACCCTTTCTCCCTCTTCTCATCCTAAGAAGAGACTCTACACTAGTTGGAGTCCAACTAAACAGACCTTTCCCAAAATTGGTCACTTTTGCCCTCTCCAAGGGTGAGTAATACCAAAACACCCATGTAAGGAAAACTCAAAATTGCAAACATAATCAAGAAAGGAAAACAACCAAAATGACATGGTTTTCAAATCTTCCCACATACCCACAACCATACAATAGTGAAACAATAACAAGGTAACATGAACATGAAACCAAACATAAAAACTGAATAAGGGAGATGAGAATTTCCTACCTTCACAAAGAGGTAATGGAAATGAGCAAGTTTGAGTAGAGTATCCCTTCCTTCCTTCAAGCTTTTAGAAATCTTCTCTAATTGTAGAGATTGGGTAACAACCAACTAGTCCAAGGAAGGCCTCTAAATAAGCCCCCAACTCAACCACCCAAAAGGAGCAATAACTATCTCCACCCACTAGCAACTCTAGAAACTCCTAACTCAACCTACACCATGGTTAAACCCTAAGTGGAGATGAGGTGAGGTAACTCAAGATAACCAGGATCAATTTTAGCACAAAGGCAAAAAGGGACTTTTTGGGTGACCTCAAAAGTCAAAAAAAGGGGCTTAGGGGTTGGAAAAGACCCCTAACCCATACCCATACCCATTAGTTAGAATAATAACATGTTTTAAAGCCTTAGGAAAGAGGTTTAGAGTCAAATAAAATCTAGGAATAAAATAGGTCCAACTCACTACTCTAACTTGCAAATTAAGCACTAATCCGGATTAAGGGACGACTAACCTTGATTAAGAACCCAATAGAAAACTAACACTAACTTAAACCAACTTGGTCCAAAGGTTAAACAATTAACCCTAAACAGCACACCGAAGCACATAAACATTTTGCGAGTGTCAAACGACACTGAAAGAACATAATTACGAACATTAACATTCACTGAACAAGGAAGATGCATACATACATCTCACAATACAAATATGTGAATTACGAACAACAAGGTTTTCAAATTTAGCACATAGAGATCAGTTTTGTTCCTCTGTAGGGTTTCTCAGCTAAAATATATGCACACTCATTGCACCCATCAGTAGTCCCGTAAAATCACATGTACATAAATGTATACGTATTCAAAAATTCTCATAAATTAGAACATACATCAATAAGGGTTTCTTTATCCTACTTAATTCCTAACCATTTAAAATATCTTAAATCAAAATCTCAATCCTACATTTACTGATTTCATCAACATACATATTCATGAGCATTAAATGACAATCATCAAATATATCTGAAGTAACATCACACAACACGAAATAATAAAGTATGTTCTAAGCATTAGATAATGTCTCGACATCTCGAGTCGTGAATATAAAAAAATAATAATAGTAATGCATCACTATGCTACGATGGGTCGGGGCGAGGCCTCACAATTGTATACCTAGTTGTCAAAGGAAATAGTTAGCTCTTCTTTCTCCTTAACTTTAGTAAAAGTATCCTGAGGCTTCATGTACATGTTGAGGTCAAAATCCCCAGAACTGTTTGTTTCCTCCATAAGCTTCACCTCATTAGAATTTGAAGTAGAGTACATCGCAATGGTGATTAGATGACTCTCCTTCCTATTGTCATTTTTCTTACTCTTGTTACCCTAAATTAGATTCTCCTTATAAGACACTTTCCTCATTTTGGCTGTAGAGAGATTTTATTTTATTTTTTAATAGTGGAAATCCCCTCATTATTATCCCATGTTTTCATTTCATTGCCATTGTCGCCCCACAAATCCTCCAACTCCCTATCATCCTGAGAGTTAAATGAGGTGGCATCCTCCTCATCTTTCGTATCCATCCTGATATCCTCATTCTCCATACATTATTCTTTTTACTAGAATCAAGGGTTTTATTTTTCTCCTAAAGCCACTCTCCATTTTAAATTTTAGACTAGCATTGGGAGTTTTGGCTTTACAATATTTAGCAAAGAGAAGGATAAGACATTCGTGAAGAATGGGGCACGAGAAGGTTTCTTCCTATGGTTAACCACACTTCTGTTTAAAGATTTCATAATATAATAGGGGAAACAAATTTTGTCCCCATAGTGAAAGTGGTTAAGAAAGATGAAATTAAAATAATGGTCTTGCTTCTTTCTGTTGTCTAAAGTAAAATAGGCCCTAACAAAACTCAAAGCATGCCTCCATATAGGCTTAATTTTCTTATTAGAGAAGAGATTATCCACCTTAACCAACACTTTTCTTTCATCATCGTCATTGGGAAATTTTTGTAGAGCCTCCTCAATAGTCTTTATTTCCTTAAAGAACTTCAAACCTTCACTCAACAAACCAATGGTTTCATAAATAAAGGTGTTTAGAGGTAAATAAACCCCATACATAGTAATATTATACTCCCTCGAACCTTTGAAAAACTCCATAGTAACTTCAGGATCAAAGCCATGAAGTCTTTCACTCGATAAGTGGTGACCACTCCCATCTCTAGTTGATCCCACACCTCTAGCATTTCCCTCCATTCCTTATAGGAACTAGACTCTTTTCTCTTAGGTTCTCTGCCCATGACTTTGTAACTTCTCTGAACACCCACTTCTATGAAAACCAAAGGAATTTGAAATAATGCTAAGATAGATTAAATAAGATCCAAAATTACCCAGAAAGCATGCCGATCATCAATATACCCTTAGTTACGACCAGTTTCCTCCACATTAACTTATAATTATCACTATACAACTTTAACATATTCATCATTTTTGTTTAAATTTCTAATCCAACAACGTGTCCTGTCCTCATTGATTCTCTAGTCTTTTAAAATAAAATCCCTTGCAAGATTATCTTGCTAAAAAATCACCATGTTAATAATTAATGTCAATTATTATTCATCAACTTCTTTTATTTTTGGTAGTTAATTGTTAGTTTAAAAAGTTAAAATTTTAATATAATATGTGTATATAAACTTATAATAATAATGATATACGAGAAAAAAACAATTATATAAACAAAAATTATTGCCATGCTATAAAGCTACCAAGATGTTTGAAAGGTCGATATCATTTCAACATAAATAATGCATCATTAAATTAAGTAGACAATCAAATACAAAGTCAAAGCAACAAAAGTGCACCAACTAAAAAGGAAACTACAAAGAGAAACATACAAAGGAAAAGCTAATATTGTTTTTTGGCTTTGTCCTTTTACATATCAACAAATATAATAATAATGTATCATTAAATTGACTAAAATGGAAGTATATGGTTATTTAATTTACACAATAGGTGATTATTTTAATATTAATTTTTGTCATAGATAATAGTAATCACTTTTGATTTATTAAATGATTAAATTATCTCATTTCAACTAATAATTGTTGAGATATAAGTTACTTGGTTTAAGTTCCTATTTAAGTTCCTTGCTGATGATTGGGCTCAGGTTTTACTAGCTGGGAAGAGAAACGAAAAATTGAGAAATAAGTTAGTAGTTTTAAGGGATCATTGGATCCTAGTTATTCTATGTTATTTTGTTGTTACTTGGTTTGTTGATATCCAACTGTTTCTCAAACTTGGGTTGGCCTGGTTGTGCCAACAATTTTATATTATGAACTACAGTAGTATGGTTAACATTATAGACTTCTACTATAGACTAGATGTTTTTGTTCATAGTAGTATGCTGGTTAGTAGTTAGGGTAGAAATATAGTGGTTAAGTTGCTTCTTAGTTGTTTTTGCATCAGTAATGTTCTCTACTGGTTTTTGCTGGTGATGTGTTGGTTACTAGCCTTTTGGTTGTAAGGGCCAACCCCCTTGTTTTTGGTCACTTTTTATTTCAAAAACTATTGAGAAATTTCCATTTCTAAGTTTAAGAGATTTTTCTATAGTATATATGTCAAATTTTTACTTTAAAAATTATCAATTTTTATTTTTACTAGATTGGTTGAAATCCTTGAGATCTTATTAGCGAGCCTTTTGTAAGGCTAATTTTTAGATAAATTGATAATTTTTAATTTTATATATTTTATGACATATTATTTGATAGTTATGTTATACAAATGAAATATTTTATAAATCTTTCATATATTTACTTCTTTATAATTGAAAAAGTAGTAAAATCATAACATTTTTAAAATATATAGGAAAAGATAAAGATAGGAGTTTTAAAAATCTAGTTGTTTAAACTTTTTTTTTTACTACATCTTTTTTAATTTTGTATGAATTGAATAAATTTAATTTTGTTGTGTTAAAGTTAAGTTTAAATTAAGTTTAATTTTTTATTAGAAATCTTTAAATTTAATAAATTAGTTTTAATGCATTTTAATTGAATTTCTCTATAGATTAAATAAATGTCAACAGTGCTTAAATTTTTCCTTAAAGTTCTTTCAAATATTTATAGATTGAATAAATGTCTACACTATTTCTAAAATATCTTCACCTGTTGCATTCAAAATAAATACTCTTTATCTTAATTCTAGCATTATCACTATTGCTATATTTATTCTAGTTTGGCATTATAATTTGGCATGATACAAAAGCACACGAAAGTCTAAATTTTCAAAAAAAAAAAAAAAAAAAAAGATTTGCGAAAGTATAAAAAACCTTTTCTCTGATTTGTGTTGTTTCTTACTATTTACCATTGAAATAATTTTTTGTAAAAATTCGTTGTATTTTTGTTTTTTTTTTTTTTTTAAAGTCAAAAGTGCATCCTAATAAATGTACTAGTAACCAAGTTGACCTTGAACAAAGCCACATAGCATGGAGGGACATATTATCCCAAGGTTGGCACAATATTATAATAAAAGTCAATTGAGGAAGCTTTAATGTTGCACAAAGAATATCAAGGGGCATTAGCATGGAATGGCCATGGGCGGGCTGGCTTTAAAGGTGGGGGGTTTTGATGAGGAGATGCACTGAATGTGACCATTACTATAACTCTTGCAATAGTCTGTCAATTGTGGCCATTCTTAAACATCACACATTAAGGAAAAAATTACACTTGTAAAGAGTTACTCAACTTTGACTATTTAACACTTTTAGTCTAGGAATCAAGCCTTAGTGTGTGATGTTGCGCTAGACCAAATAGAAAATTCTAGTGCTGATGATCGAAGACAAAAGGAGGTCACAAGCCACAGGAAGGAACCATACTTGTTGAAGATGGCACAAGCATCCCAGGATGCACTTTGTGGATGAATGTGTGCATTCAAGTTATGGGAGAAGAAGTAATGGGAATGTGCGAGTGAGGTTTTACCACAAGAATCAACACTAGAATAAAATAACAATAGAATTGTTACCATATGTCTTGGATGGTTTAGAATAAAACAAAACCCTTGCCATCCCTCACATTGGATTTGCGCACAGATTACAAGATGTCCCTCAAAAGATATAGTTATGTTCAACATTTTGTATGATGCTTTCAAAAGAAAAAATAAATTCATTTATTGTTCAAGCGAGCTACATGGACTTGGTTGGATTTACCCACATATATGGCTAAATATGCTTTTTTCCTAGAATATCCTTGGTAGATTTTCTTTTGACATCATTCTTTCATTGATATAATCCAATCACCCATGCTTGATTTATATGACTTTTGTACCACCTTATGTTTCATCTAATAGGAATCTGTACCTCGCTTATTTTCTTCTATAAGACCCATTGCTTGAGTTGATTGAGACTTCATCGGCAACAATTTTCTTTTCCAAATTATTCCATTTTTATTAGTACTTGTGGGTAGGCTAAGTACTATCGCATCACTTTTTGAATTGTTACTCTTTTAACTAGTTATTAAATTTAAAAATTCCAACCAATCTCTACGGATTAAATTTTTTTAATGTGCAAATTTTAATAATTTTTTATAGTTTAGATGCATGTTTTTTAAGTTAATGAATTGTGAAAAATATTTATTAATTATGTGATTGGTTTTCA
The DNA here is from genome assembly GCA_028749045.1 of Cupressus sempervirens. Classification (NCBI taxonomy): domain Eukaryota; kingdom Viridiplantae; phylum Streptophyta; class Pinopsida; order Cupressales; family Cupressaceae; genus Cupressus; species Cupressus sempervirens. The sequence goes on along the minus strand of CM053790.1, from coordinate 314,975,624 downwards.
ATGTTTGAGTCTTATATGTGCAATTTTGAAATAGGAAAAACTTAACAATTTTACTACCACATTTTAAACTATAATTATTTTAAATAATTTTTTCATTCAATTGTCGAATTATATGTAAAGAATATTAGATTTATTATTATTATATACTTAAGATATTTATTATATTATATTTATATATTTTCAAAAACTTTCTATTTTCTTGAACATGCATTTTTATTTTTTAGTTTTTATTTTAATTGTAGATTTTATTAAATTTGTTTCCTTACTTATTATAAATAAATGAATGATATTATCCACTATGTGACACTTGTTAGTCTTGATTTCACTCCCGATTTAATCCCTTGCAAGATGTTCATGACAATTAGTCATCCGAATATTTTTATTATTTATCCATACATGTGAACAATGTCTAAAGATTGCTCATGATTAAAGAACTAAGGGGATTATTATTAATCTATTTAAACTATTAGAATCGTGACACAATGCAATATTTTGTTTCTCTTTAGAAGATACCATATCCAAGCTTGCTTTATATGAAAGAAGTCCTTTAGTCTTAATTAATAATAATTTCATTTATGACAATTCTTTTTCCCTTTACATATATCTTTAATTATATTGTATTTAATGCTAAAAAGTAAGTAGCAAGGAGACGCTGGAAGCATGCGAATAAGTCATTTCCTTTCTTAACTTCTATAAGACTTAGAATAGATATTTTTGGGCTTTACAAAATAAAAAAAGATTTATTTATTGGTATAGTATAACTAATAGAAGATTATTATTTTTTTTTCCTTTTAGAAATACAAAAATGTTTTATTTATGTAATTATATTATTTTACTTTAAATTATTTCTTTTTTATTAATTTATAAAAAGGGTATCTTGGATTAACCAAATTATTTTTGAGAAATCATATATATGCAAATTGTGTCTTTTTGTTTCATAAATATTATTGAGAAATAAAGAGTTGCCAAATTATTTTAGAATCAAATTTACTTAGAATTATAGTAGAGTGGATATCATATTAAGTGGTTTCAATAGGAAAAATATTCTCAGATGTTACAACTTCCAATTTATACCTTTATTATTATATATAAATAAATATTACAATATAGCTAATGTTACAATGTGTGTTTCTTTGAACTAATGAATGAATGAAATTGGCTACCGAATTTGTTTTTCAGACTTAGTTATAAGACATGTTCTGTTAATTAGTATATTACTTATAACCTTCCTTGATTTTCTCTATTTAAGATATTTTATGACAATATTAGACTAGTGACATATTAGTTTGTTTATGAATTTATGGTTATGGTGTTGTTAAGCTTGTGATATTAATGGTCCATTTGTTATAGTAAATCTATGATATGTTGTTGGTCATGATATCTCTATATACCTTGATGAGCCTATCTAGATTGAGTTTTGTTTTGTTTTTAGATTGAGTTATTTTGTTTTTGTATGTGTACCATCTTTAGCGAGCTTGATGAATTACTTGGATTATTTTGATATAAAAGTTTTCTCATTTGTAGTTTATGAGTGTACGAGGTTCTAGATTTCTTTTGCGATTTTAACATTTATATTAAGTTTTGAGAATGTGTTAAAATATGAGTTTTTTTTGTTTGGGTTTTTATTGTGTATACTAGACCTGATTTGGGATTTTTACGCTTATTGAAGTTAATATCCATATAGTTTAAGGACAGCTTTATGTTTTATTATGTTTTGGGCCTAATTGTGTAATTAAGGTTGTAAGTTGTTCCCGGTCATATACTTTGAATCTAATTATTGGAATTGGTTGAATGTTAACTTGTTATTAAATGTATCTCTCTTGATCTTCTTTACTTAGTGGGGATCATGATGTTATGGTTTCTTAAAGCCTAATAATGTAAAGGGATTTATTATTTCTATTTGTTGGATTGGGTCCCAAAGAGAACTTCCTTGTCTATATTTTATTTTGGCTATGTTATGGAACCTAGGGAGTTCCTATGTGAACTCTATTATGATTATTATGTGCTTTTCATGCCCTCTTTGGAATGTTTGAATAATGGATCATTTTGATGGTTTTTTGTGTATTCATCAAACACAATCATGATGACATCTTTAGTTACGAGAATTTTATATGGCTCCATTTGAGATTTCACTTTGTTTACTCTTAGGGTTGGCTTGGTTCATGGAATTAGACTAGACATGACATTTGTAAAAATTGGATTTGGAATTTTTTTGTTTGTGTCCAAATCTCAAAATTGAATTAGAATGGTAGAATTCTAATTTTACCTCAAAATTAGGTTATCAGACTTCCCACTAGCTATTGTAAATTGAGAATCAAAACCTAGTTACACTTTTTTGAGGAGCATAAAAAATCACATTTTATTATTTTTTCATATCTAATGACAACAAACAATAGATTCAATTACTTTTTACTAGTTTCTTTCATGCCTATGCATGAGTGGATAAAAGAATTAATCTAGTTTCTTTCAGAGCTTTAATGTTTCTCTATAAGGTGCTTTCCAACTCTATCACAACCTCTATGCTCTATTTTTATTTAGCTAGAAAATAGTGTTTGAACCACTTATTTTACAGTGATCTTAAAAAAATGATCTTCAAAGCTAGTTTATTTTTCTAAGAAAATTTATCATTTCTAATTTATGAAAATATCGGCCCTAATTCTTTGAAATAGTTTTTGGATTATTTTTTGCAAAAATTTGTTTTTAAATTTGTTTAGAGTTTTAAATGATATTTTATATAACTATTTTGGGGTCAATTCTAAATTTGACAACCACTTTCATATTTATTAGTGATTACCCATGGTTCATTTTTTTCCCTCCAAAAGTAATGGTTCTTTGTAGTCTACAACTCATTCATTCTAGATGTTTATTTGTAACAAAAAAAACATTTTTTTTTTGCATTTTTATGGTCTTTTCGTGATTTTCTAATAGCTTAAAATATAATCTTCCCATTTATCATTTACGTAGATCAAATTGTCCTACTAAAATTTCAAAACTCATTGTAAAGATTTGTAAATCCTTGAATTGGTTGATTTGAGATTTGCAAAAATCTTGATTATAACAATTCCATGAACCAAACCGACCCTTGGATTTTAGGTATGGAACATAAGAGGGTCTTACTAGGAACATAGTGATAACTTAATCTAATTAATTGGATATGGGGATTTCACATTAATAAACAATAATGGTGGGTCACCCATGCTTAGAATATGCATGCACTCTTTTGTTGAGGATGGGTTGAGAAGTCCTAGCCATGTGTGAAGCACTAATCTAATAGTCTGACACCTTGGTTCAATGAGGTGAGCATTTCCTCATGGTTTTCCCCTAGCCATTGGTCTTGGAGAGGTAGGAGGTGGCACTGGCAAGGAACCATACCATGACACCCTTTTATTTTTATCCTATAAGTTCCTTTGTGTGGTTAGATTTTACTCTGGTATAGGTTCTTTGTTCATGACTATTTTATGGCATTATGTTGGTTAGTTTGGTGAACTCCTATGTAACTTCTTGGATGCATTCACCTATGTTATTTTCTTTATTGTTACTTAAATTGGGGTGGGCCTTTCTTCTATTTCATATCTCAAGGGAGTGAGGTTGCATGGTTCTACGTGGTTGGGTGGAGAATCTTTTATCCATTGAATATTTCGCTAGACTCGTTTGAGAGCCTTGGATGATATTGATTTGTTCACACTCCATTCCTTCATCTTCTTGTTTGATTATCTAGATGTACTTAAGTGATTCTTCATATCTCATTTAATAGCTTCACATTGATGTATCATTACTATGTTATCAAATTAAGGTAACCAGGTTGTATCGAGATCTCATTGGGGGAATAAAATGTAAAAAGTATATGTAAATATGATGTAGTGATTACTTGTAATTTGTAAAAGTAAACATGTATCTATGATTGTGATGTATAGAAAGAGTAGATCAAGATTTTGGTCCTTATTATAAGAATGTTGATTTTTATATTACCAAACTATAGTTCCTAATGCAATCTTGTTCACATATGTATAATAGTCTTCATGTGTTGTCTGGTAGCTACATCAACAAACCTATAAGAACTAGTTTATTATTAATGTTAAGCATTATTTGCATTTAATGCAATGTAACCAATGATGCTAATGTTATAAGAATGAAATTTATGTGATATACTCTTATGTTTTTTATTAGATAAATAGGTTTTATAGAGAACCTAAAACCCGAAAGTTAGTACATAAGAAGGCTGATAATAAGCGTGATAGCCCAGCCAAAAAAGTAAAAGTTCAAAGGCTGATAATAAGCATTAAGCCCAACCAAAATAAAAAGTACTGAGAAAAGACCAAGAAAAGGAAACAGACAAAGCCACGGCCAAAAGCCAGCATAAAAAAGCCAAAAGACAGTGAAAAACAAAAAAATAGGCAAGAGTTATTCCTCGTTCTTTCGCTTCAAATACTACATCACCTGAGCAGCCTCAAAGGCCTGTTGATTCTCCTCTATTTCCATCTGTTGCCCTCTTGGACTCCCCTGGTCTTGTGCAGGAGTGGAGTTGCCCTTTGCAAGGTCATCCTTCATTCTGGTTTCGTCTCTGTCTTCTCCATCTTCATCATCATGTGTTTCTCTGTCTTTGATCCAGCCCATGAGAGAGATGATATTGTTGTTGATGGAGCTTAACAAGGAAAACATCTGATTGGCAAGGTTGTGATTGTAGTTTTCTAGATTATGTATCCTCTATTTTGCCAGAGTGAGCCTGTCAGTCGAATCTATCCTCCTGTTGTCTTCCATTCCTTCCCTTGTTGCCTCAATGTGTTTCACCTAGTCTTTAACCTCCTCAAGCTCATGGAAAAGCCATTTGATTGATCTAAAATTATCAATCACGCTATTGCGAGCATTATTTAAAAGATTCATCCCTATCTCCCTGGCCCTGTTCGAAATAGCCACAATCGTTGGATCAATTAATTCTTCCAGCTGCTACTCTTCTTGATTATCCACTAGGATTTGGGGATTCATGGCCTTCCTAAAGATTCCCATTTTGGCAGTCTTGACATTGAAATTAATCCATGCTTTCCTCCTGTCATAGGTCTACACTTCCCCTTCTGCATACCCAGCTTTCTCCTCTTTCTGTTCCTCAGGGTGGAGATGGATAGGAGAAAGGGGCAGCGTAGACATCTCCTCATAATGAGAGCGCACATCCTCCAGACTCTCCCTCTTGCACTTCATCCTTCCACTATCAACCTTTATTTCCTCCTGCGTCTCCTTCACCACCTCCTCAAACTTTGAATCCTCCTCATTGTTGCCGCTTCCCTCCTCAGCCTTCTCTACCTGCTTCTGCCTGAGATCCCTAGGGCTTTTTCTGCTTAGGGTTATGGGGGAGGGAGATTTTTTAATAGTCGCAACTTTCCCTAAGGAGGAGACTCCACCTTTCTCAAAACTAAGGCTCTGAATGTCATCCGAGTTAGAGGAGTAACTAGAACTTCCAGACTCCACAGTCTCAGACTGAGGGGGGGCATTACTAATAGTTTGAGCTTTGAAGTGCTCATGGATAAGAAGCAGTAGCCCTTCATGCAATGTCAGGTTTTCAATGGGCTTCTTTTTGAAGCTGCCCATCGCCTTACTCATAGAGGTTAACAGATAAAAAGGAAAAGAAATTTTGGTTTTCTTCTAGAAATGATTTAAAATAACAAAGTGGTGGGTGCGATCTCTATCAAACCTTGGGTCCAAAGTGATATACTCAATAAAAGCTTTCAACACATACCTCCATCACTTCTTCATGGAGTCGAGGACATAGTATGTGTCAATTTTTTTTAACGCCTTCAATTCCTTCTCACTCTCCACAAAATCCCTTACCGCATTAGCTGAGAGCTTCTTATCCCTGAAGAATTTGAAACCCTCGATAAGGATCTCGATGACAGCTGTGATTACCTCCTCCGTTATTCGAAAGTTGATGATGTTCACCTTAACCCTGCCCTCTTTCCAAGACCCCACCATACTATTAGACACCTCCTGATCATAACCATGCCGCTTCATGAGATACTTGGTTACCCCACCCTCTTCTAGATTTTCCCAAACTTTCATCCTGCTTCTCCATTTCTCAAAGTCCCTCGACGGCTCCTTTCTACATCTCTCACCCACCATCTCCTCACTCTACACACCTGCTTTACTCATAAGCTCTTCACTATGAGACTGGAAAGGACCGCCGAGATTAAGCAAGGAGTAGAGAAAAATAACTCTGTTCTTGCCCCTGAAATGAATGCAATAAACAACCCACAAAGCATGGCAATTAATCAAAGAAGGATATCTGCATTTATGAATTCCTATTTTTCTATTATGAAAAGTACCCCTATATCTTAACCCTTTCATATTCATAATTACACCTTGATATCCTTCGTACTTCCTTGGATTTTCTCCAAGTCGATCAGACACTTGACGTCTGCCAACAAAGAAGTTTCGGGAAGCCATGTCATTTTTTGGTTTGTGTCGACCCCTATATTTGCCAACCTATCGGCAATCGGGTTTGCTTCCTGAAAAGTATGGGTGACATGGAAATTTTTGAATTTGGCAAGTGCCTCTCTTGTCTCATTGATAAGATTTGCAATTTTCCAAGAAGGATACGAATTTTCATTAATGCACTTAATAATGTTATTCGAGTCCCCCTCCAGCCATAAATTGGTAACCCCAATTTCAAAAGCTAGTTTAACTGCATTACACGCAGCGTTGGCTTCTGTAAAATGATTTGTTTGGAAACCCAACGGGAGAGTGAAACCACAATATTGTCTCCATTTTTATTTCTAACCACACCTCCACTACCCGAGGATCTAGGGTTACCCTTGGAGGCTCTGTCGAAGTTGGCTTTGTGCCAACCTTCAGGGGGGAGGTGCTACTTGGCTTCCTGTCTTTTTATCATTTTGTCTTTAACCTTCTCCTTCTTCCTGCCTCTTGTCTCAAAAGCTCCCCCCTTCCTCACGGAAATATTTTCCTTTATGTTACTGAAGATCTTCCTTCCAAAAACCAAAGCTGCCTCCTCCCTGTCTCTGAAAATCCAGTTGTTTCTCTCCTTCCATATGCTCCAAAAAAAATGGGGTAGGAGCCAAGAGCTGATTTCCTTCAAGGCAGACCCATTGAACATACCTTGCCATTAGCAGAAGAAGTCCAGGAGGTTGGAAGGAATGCACTAGCTATGGTCAAGGTCTTGAGTGAGGAAGTCCCAGACTGTTTTGGAGTAAGAGCAAAGAACGAACAAATGATTGTCTGTCTCAGATTCGTCTTTGCATAAAATACATCTGCCAGGCATGATATGACCTCTTTTAATGAGATTTTCCTAGGTGAGATTTTTGTCCTGAAGTTCCAACCAAAAAAACATGTTGACTTTTGGCATTAGGCCTAGGAGCCAAGCCCTCGACCAAGGAGGGGACGCATTTGTACTCCATAAAGTAGAGTACCCAGAGGCAACTGAATAGAGCCCATTGGCATTATCCTTCCAAACCAGTTCATCCTTGTTGGTGCTGAGGGATAAGGAATTAAGAAAGATCATAATTGGTTAGAGTTCCTTTGAGATAACAGAAAGGTCCTTCCATCCCTAATTAGTCCTGTAGTTACTGACTTTGTGCCCAAAAAGGTTGATGCAATCATTAGCCCAAACACCATAGGTAGGGTTATTAATGAGTGGGCCCTGAGAAAGCCAACTGTCTGACCAAAAAAGAATGTTCTCCCCATTTCCCAACTTCCAGGAGACCTTAGAGTTAGCCAAATCCTTGGCTTTTAAGAGGCCATTCCAAACAACAGAGCCTTTGGGTAAATCCTCACTAAAAAGAGTAAATTGAAAAGAGGGCCTTTTTATATACTTGTTCACCATAGTGTCTCTCCATTCCCACGTGCTACTAAAGATGCACCAAATTTTCTTTGTCAGGAGGGCCTTGTTGATATGAGTGAGCTTCCTGATCCCCAGACCCCCATTAATTTTAGGGAGACAAACTTTGTCCCAAGCAACAAGGGAGTACCTTTTATTCTTATCAGTTCCCATCCATAAAAAATCCCTTTGGATTTTCTCCATTCTCTTAGCGTATTTTCCAGGTATGGTGAAAAGGCTTAGGGCATATATAGGTAGGTTTTGAAGGATGGATTTGACCAATTGACATTTTCCAACTTAGCTGAGAGAGGCTCCTTTCCAGCCAGCCAGCTTCTTACTGAACCTATCCAAGATGTCATTCCAGAAGGAATCAAAAGGGGTCATGCCCAATGGGAGACCAAGGTAGGAAGAAGGAAGCTTCCCCACCTGACAACCCAAGATTCTGGAGATTCTCTATTGTCTTCCCTCCAGAGTGTTGATAAAGAAAATAGAGCTTTTATCCCAATTTATAAGCTGCCCTGACCCTCTAGAATAGGTGTCCAAAGTGTCTTTCAAAGCCTTGGCTTCCCTAATCAAAGCCTCTCCTCCCATAATGGTATCATCAACAAATTGTTGATGCGTGAAAGGAGTGCATTTGGAAGAAGGTTTAAAGCCTTTGATCCTCCCATCTTTATTTTTTTCTCCATGAGTCTGCCAATACATTCCACCAGGATGATGAAAAGAATCAGTAATAGAGGATCTCCCCGACGAAGGCCTCTAGTAGGTTTGAAGAAATTAGAGGGGGATCCATTCACTAAAACAGCTAGTGAGGGGGTGGTGACCAGCTGGGAAATTAGCTTGCAAGATTTGACATCAAAGCCAAAAGCCTTCAACACCAACTCCAAAAAGGACCAATCCACCCGGTTGTAAGCTTTAGACATGTCAAGTTTGAGTAACATCCCTTCTCTCTTACCAGCTTCCATAGAGTGAATCACTTCATGCACCATGATAATCGAATCTAAAATCTATCTACCTGGGAAAAAACCATATTTTTGTTGAGAGATGATCAGGGGGAGGAGCTTAAGTAGCCTCAAAAAGTGAGCACCTTCGAGATGATCTTATAAAATGAGTTGCATAAGCTGATGGGTCTGAACATATCCAGAGTGTCAGCCCCTAGCACTTTGGGAATAATAACTAAGAAAGTGGAGTTTATTTCCTTCAGGATGCATCTGGCTCCAAAGAACTCCTGAACTACCTTAACAAAATCCTTCATAATGATAGGCTAGTACATTTGGAAAAAGAAGGTAGGAAAACCATTAGGTCCAGGAAACTTATCCATCGAAAGAGAAAAAAGAGCTTCTCTCACTTCAGAATCAGAAGGAATGGCCCAAATCATATTATTATGGTGTGGTTGGAGGATCTGAGGGATACGAGAGACAATATTATCCTGGTCCACCTTAGAGAGAGAAGGATCCCAAGAAAGAAGGGAGGAGAAGAAAGAGATAGCTTCAAGTGAAATATCATCTTCCTTAGTCAACACATCGTGGTCTTTTTTCAAGCCAAAAATCCTATTGTTAGCTCTATGTTTAAGTGTGGATAAATGGAAGAACTTTGTGTTCTGGTCTCCTTCCTTGAGCCAGTTGATTCTAGATCTCTGCCTCCAGAACTTTTCCTCTTTACTAATGATGTGATGTAAATCAGATAGGATGGATAGCTTTGCATCTCTACTCGAGGCATCATACCCATTTTCCTGAATGGAGGCTTGGATGGAAGAGAGATTAGAAGAAAGATCCTCTTTCATAGAGAATAAATGACCAAAATCTGACTTATTCCAAGCTTTTAAGATTCTTTTAACATTACTGAGTTTCCTTGCTACCCTGAGCATAGTAGTGCCTTCCACATCTATGCTCCACTAGCGCTTTATTCTCTCTAGAAGGTCGGGGTGTGAGGTCCACATTTTCTTGAAACAGAAAGGAGGAGGTCTACAGGGGTCAAAAGGGACAATCGAGAGAGAAATAGGGGAGTGGTCAGACCCAATTCTAGGCAAAAGAGCTAATTTGCAGGAAGAGGACTGCAACCAATCAGGAGAAATGAGGGCTCTATCCAGTCTAACCTGAATACACTCCTTACCTAAGCGTTTATTGGACCAAGTAAAGTTACCACCCATGAGGTCTAGATCCAAAAAGGCCAAATCATTGATAAAGTTGGAAAGATCATGCTTGCTATCCCAGTCCTGAGGCAGACCACCCTTCTTCTCCTTATCCAAAAGAGGGGTATTGAAATCTCCCATAATGATGTCTTTTTTCAAGTTGCTATTTTGAACCATCCCTACTACATTGGACCAGTAGTAATTTCTTTCTCTCTTGTTGTAGGGGGCATAAATGTTGAGCAAGAACCAAAATTCATTGGAATGAATATTGTACACTTTACAAAACATAATGTTACTAGCATTGGAAACTAATTCCACCTTGAAAATTTTTGACTTTTATAAAGTTAGCAGGCCCCAGAGGCTCCATCAGAGTCTGCAGCCTCTCCGCTCATCATGTTACTGAACTCTATGTTTCTCAAAGAATCCTTTTACATTTTTGTTTCTTGGATCATCAAAATATTTGGTCTCTGGTCTCTAATCAAATTCCTAATGATTTCCTATTTATGGGTACCATTTAGGCCCTTGATATTCCATGAGATGATCTTCATTTTTTACTCTTGGAAAAGTCCTTCAGAGTGCTTTGGCATCCATTCGCCAAACACCTTCTAGTCTCCTCTTCTTTGGACTCCCTTTCTAATTTCCTACCTGCTTTGGTTGTAGAGCCCACATCTAGTTTGCAACTACTCCTGGTCACTACTAGAGAAGCCTTGGACGGATCTCTGATTTGATTCTTCCTTAGTATCTCTTCCTTCTTTTTGAACTTCAAGGATCTAGAAGCCTTATTAGCATTCCTTTGGGTGCTATGAAGATCAACCCTTTGGTTCTGATCTTTCACCATATCCTCCTTATTTCCTGTTCTGGTCGATGCATCTTTGGTGGAGACCAAGTTTACCTCTAGATCCTAGAAAATGATAATTTCCCTATTATCTCTTTCCTTGATCTCTTCCTTGGAGCCCAGAACCAGCTGCTCCTCTCTAGGGTGGAGGTCCAAACCATCCTCTTGAAGACCTTTCTACAAGACACCCTTAACTTCCTCTTCTCCAGTCTTGAGGGTCCTTTCCTTGACCTGATCATCCCCTAACAGCTGGGGTTCGATTAAAGGTAGAGAGGAACTGGGATTGTGTAACTCTCCTACTTCACTAGTCTTTCCCTTAGGTGTTAGGTCTGTCCTCTTTGGGGCTTCTGCTGCAACATGGGTCTCCAAAGATAGGTCCTTCTGGCCTTGAACTGTGGTCTTTTTTTTCCAAATTTTCTTCATCCTCTGTTGAGAAGAAGAAGGGGGATTCTGCTTACTAGTCATCTTAGATTTCGGGCACTGAAATGCCTTATGACTAGTTTTAAGACAATGAAAATGTTAGATTAGGTGAAAAACTAATCTCCCAAGAACACCTGCATGCATAACCCTGTCACATGGATGAAGCAAAGAATAGAGGCAAGGAAAAATCAAGGAGGCCAAAAAGCCAGATTCATCTTATGGACATGCAAAGAGCAATATCTCATATAATCCAATAAGTGAATGTTTAAAATACAAAGAGGTGAATCCTTATAAAGGAATCATGAAACCCAAAAAGGGAAACTAAAGCCTAAAAAAGCTAGGGTTGCACAATATAATTAATAAAATATTAATTATATGCACCTACAAGATAGCTTAAGAAAACTAGAGTAATAGGCAACTTAATTAATTAAATCAAAGTGATTTAATTAATAAGTTAGAACAAATAATTACTCTAACACCCCCCCCCTTAAGCGAAGCTTGGGAGGAAGCTAAACTAGCACAGCTATGAAAGAGAATTGGGTCCCGGCAACAAGGCCAGATCAGGTACCCAATCACAACAAAATCTCTATAAAGAGGAGAAATAGAGAAAACCACATGGGAAAAACCCTACTCCAAAAAGAGATAGAAAAGAATGTTCCAGAAGAAGGAACAAAGAGATCAGAAGAGAATCATTGAAGCATGAAGAACCGCAAAACTCTATCAAAAAATGCTGATCTGTAGAACCTCCATGGAAATAGAAGGTACGAACCGAGCGTGTCTATATGGTAGATGATCCATCTCACCGAAATGCATAGGTAGCCAGCCATTGCAATCGCCTAGTATGTAGGATCAAGTACTAAATACATAGCTCATACCAACGAACCATCAACCAAAGAAGCATAGAACAACAATATAACCTCCCCTTAAGGCAAGTGAGGTGACAGGCAGCTGAAAAGGTGGGCCAGAAAATCTCCTACAACACAGGAACCAGACACATCGAGAGTGAGGTACAGACACCAATAAAGGCACATGTCATCGACACTGCATGAGAAAAAAGAGAAAGAGGGCCTATAAGCAGCAAACAACTATCCCCCCCATGGCACTTTATATAATAGTGCGAGTACAACGAATCACAATGATGAAAAGGATCCCGAAACGCAAGAGTGGCACTTTATCTCAGTGCGTTGCATAAAAATGCTTACAATGAATATCAAAAATGATCAGAAAAGACATAAGGCTGAAATAATAGAAGGTAGAGCCCAAAACGAAGCAACTAAAGCAACAAAATCGATCCCCGGACTTGAAACAATCAGGACATCCACCAGAATGCTAAAACACAAAAGATTGAATAGGATGTGCCTGGAATAGAATCTGGAACAAAAACTAGCATCAATGAAAAGAGCACAGAAAGAGCTGTCCAGTTATATAAAGAAGTCCAAAATCGGAGATTGGAAGCTCAAGATACGCCTCCCGGAGTGCAAAATAGAACATCTGGCTTTGACTACCATAACAGGAAATCAAACTACATCAAAACCCAAAAACACCTATACTAGCATCTCCGTCTCAGAACCAGCTTTCCGACACATTTTTCGGATTGAAAAAATACGTTAGTATGCTCAAGTTACGGAGAAAAAACTTCCAGGGCCTTTGAAAATGCAAAAAATTATTTTTTTTTAATAAAAAAAATAATAAAAAAACAAAAATCTTTAAAAAAATCCCTCCACCGCCGGCGGAGTGGCGGCCGGGCGGCAGGAGGTTGGAGGGCCGCCGCAGGGCGGAGCAGCGGCGGTGGCCACCGGCGAAGCCGCTGCGGGCCGCTGGCGGACCGCCAGTGGTAACCGCTAGCGGTTGCTGTCAGCGGTGACTGCTAGCGGCTCCGCTATGGTTAAATAACCATCGGCGGCTAAAACAACCAAAAAAAGATTTTTTTTGCAATTTTTTATTGTGACACCTCGTACTGCGTGCAGGGGGCCATACGGCCTTGTCGGACAAAAAAAATTGCCTCCCAAACCAACGGTGTCCAAAATGGACAAATTTTATATGGATTTTGACTGCAAATGGCCTTCCGAATCCAATGGAAGTGTCCGTTTGAGCCCAAAGTGCTCCAAAAAAATCTTTTTGTCCGTACAGCCTCCCACTGCTTCGAAAAAAAAATAGCTTCTGAAATGCTTCAACAAACCACGAACAACGAGCAGCAAGCTAGCTTTGAGACCATGTTAGATTAGGTGAAGAACTAATCTCCCAAGAACACCTGCATGCATAACCCTGTCACATGGATGAAGCAAAGAACAGAGGCAAGGAAAAATCAAGGAGGCCAAAAAGCCAGATTCATCTTATGGACATGCAAAGAGCAATATCTCATATAATCCAATAAGTGAATGTTTAAAATACAAAGAGGTGAATCCTTATAAAGGAATCACGAAACCCGAAAAGGGAAACTAAAGCCTAAAAAAGCTAGGGTTGCACAATATAATTAATAAAATATTAATTATATGCACCTACAAGATAGCTTAAGAAAACTAGAGTAATAGGCAACTTAATTAATTAAATCAAAGCGATTTAATTAATAAGTTAGAACAAATAATTACTCTAACAGAAAACACCCAAAAGGAACACTTTCAAAGTCCAGCTGCTGGATGTGGGTACCAAGTTTGGACTGAAAACAAACCACTTCGGGCATATCCTCCCCTTCCCTTACTGCAATGCATATCCTCACAGAAGTCAGCCTACTCTTTGAAGTAGTGATTGGGTCGATGGGGAGAAGCTCTTCGAAAGAGCTGGCCACTCCCTTGAAGACATCCTCATTCTAGAACTCCAATGGTAGCTCCGAGAATCTGACCCAAACCGGAGCTTGCTGGAGAAATGCTTTGTTTAAGTCCAATTGGGACCACCATCTCTAAAGCATGAGGGTGGCCCTTCCAAAGCTCTAGGGACTTTCACACACAATCTCAGCCATATCCTCTTGATAAAAGAACTCAAAAGAAAGGAAGCCCTTAGCCATTGCAGTGATAGAGACCTGACCTTTCAATCTCCATTTTTTCAGAGTATAGGCCCAGACCACATCAATATTTGGTCTAGGGCCAATAAACTTTTTGATGAGCGTTGAGGCCATAGAGACAATGCTGTGATCAACAATCTCGTTTGGAATAGCGATCATGCAAGATCCCTTTTCTAGACCAAACATAACCTTAACTAGAGGGAAAGAGGATTTATCTGATGGCTTGACTCCAAAGAGTGAGGCCCAATGCTTTGGGAGAATCCTTGGAATGTCCTCACGTGGGTCCCCATCACGTGACTCCTCGATGGTTGCCTGGATCCACTCCTGCATGCCTAGTGACCCTGTGAATTTTTGCCTATCTCCATATTTGAAATTTGAACTTGCGCTCCTGCTCCCATAGCGATTTTAAAATTTTATTAACTCTTAAGGCTATAGTTAAAAAAGAATTCACTTCTTCATTTTTTTGTTCTCTTATATTCCACTGTAGCGTCTTACATTTTATCAATACAAAAGTGAACAAAAATACCTTGGTAGGTCCTGAGGAAAATGTCTTATACACTAAATTGATTTTCCATTTGATAGAAATTGATGTCTAATTTAATGAGTGATAAAACCAAATTCCTTTCATTTTTCATATTAAGATGAATTATAAAAGAATGGGTATAGATAGGCAATAGAGAAAAATATGGGTGCCCATCTCAAAAAAGGTGAGGTAAAAAGATAAAAATGTCATATTTAACACCTAGAAAGAAAATTTCAAAACCAGTACTAAATCAAATGTTTCCAATATTTGTAACAAGAGTAAAAAAGCATTTGAAAAACATAAGAATGTGCTTAATAACTACAATGAATTTATTTTATACTTTATATATTACACCAAACTTAATGAGATTTGGCTCATTACATGAGTTTATATAGGATAGTGCTTTGTACAATTGTGTATTTTCATGGCTCCTAAAATGTGATACTTTATTTTTGGATGAGTTTTTAGGTACTTGTCAAAAACCTCTACCCTTAAATATCATATACTAAGGAGGAAATTAAGCTTTAAAAATAATGTAACTTTGACTAACTAACAATTTTAGCATAGGATATGTACAACACCATCTAGCTATGCAACGTGTGGGGTTACCAAAATAGATTGTGAAGGCAAAGAGAAAACTGAAATACACACAAAAGAAACTAATCTTATTGCCTTATAAAATGCATTATATAAACCCTCTATTTATAGAGGTCTAAGAACTTTCTTAAATAAAAATGCATTAATTAAATTATATAAAACATTAATATATTACATTTAATGCGACAATTAGAAGTAGTGGTTTGGACAACACTAAATGGCTAAGGATGGCTTGTTGTCTATTGCTCACGATGACGTTTGGGCTGTGGACTGTGGGTGGTTGGAAGTTAGTACTCTGCCAACACTTCCCCTTGATTTCTACTATTAACATATTTTGCATCAATAATACCCAAATTTTCTCCTAGATATTCAAATTTGTGCTTTGAAAATGTCTTAGTGAAAATATCTACCAATTGATCTCCAAATTTGCAAAACTCAAGGTATATTTCTCCATTATTAACCATTTCCTTGATGAAGTAGTACCTTGGATCAATATGTTTGCTCCTCTTATGAAATGCATGATTCTTGGATAATGCAATTGTTGATTTTTCATCATAAAGGATTGGTGTTGGTTCTTCTTGATTATGTTGTAGACCTAAGAGAACTCAATGCATCCATACTGCTTGACATGCAGTGGTAATGAAAGCTACATATTCTACTTCAGCTAATGAGATTGTCACTATAGGTTATTTCTTTGATGCCCATGATATAACTCTTGATCCAAGGTGAAAGATATATCTAGAAGTGCTCTTCATACCTTCATTGCTACCTACAAAATCACTATTAGTATAACCAATCAAACCTAAATCATTAGCTTTGTAATATAGGATTCCATATCCTATTGTTCCTGCAACATATCTCAATATCATTTTTCCAACATGTTAGTGAGAATTTTGTGAAGATTCTATGAACCTTGATATCAAAATTACACCATACATGATATATGGCCTTGTATATGTCATATACATTAAACTTTCAAAAAGTCTTTTAAACATAGTTGGATCAACATTTGAGCCCTTCTCCTCCTTGCTAAGTTTTGTTCTTGTTGCAACTAGAGTTGATACTAGATTACAATTTATTATTTTAAATCTCTTCAAAACACATTTATATACTTATATTTATAAATGAAAATACCTTTGTCACATTGAATAACTTCAATACCTAAGAAATATCTCATCAAACACAAATCTTTCATTTCAAATTCTTTCATCATTTTTGACTTGAAAATGTCTATTGATGGATTTCTAGTCAATATCAAGTCATCAACATAAAAACACACAATCAAAATCTAATGTTCCTTATTAGTCTTTACATAGAGTGTGGGCTCATTGTTACTTCTATCAAATTTATTACTTATCACATATGAATCAATCCTCTTATACCAAGCCTTAGGAGCTTGTTTCAAACCATAAAGTGCCTTGTTTAATTTATATAATTTTTTTTCATGTCCAAAAACCTCATAACTAGGTGGTTGTTTAACATACACTTCTTCATCAAGAAAATCATTCAAAAAGACAAATTGACATCTATTTGATACACTTTTCAATTTTTTTTTGTAGCTATTGCTAAAATAGTTCAAATTGTATCACGTCTAGCAATTGGAGAAAATGTTTCATTATAATCAACCCCATATTGATGTGAAAAACCTTTAGCAACTAGCCTTTCCTTATGCTTAACATTTTCACCTTTTGCATCAAATTTAGTTTTTTAGACCCATTTGAATCCTATACATTATTTTCCTTTAGGTAAATCCATTAATTCCCATGTTTTATTTCTTTTAATAGAGTCAATTTCTTCATTCATTTCCTTGATCCATTTGTATTCTTTAATTGCTTCTTCAAAATACAATGGATCACAAGAAAATAAAGCAAAGTTTGAGTATATGTCTACATTCTCTTCTTCTTGATCATATATCTCTTTTAAGCTTCTTATTTTGTTACCTTTGCACCTTGGTCTTGAGAATGTGGAATCTGATTCATCACTTACATTAGAACTTGGAGGTGAGGCTCCTTGCACAAATTTCCTTGGTGGAGTGCTAGGTGGTGTTTGAGTACCTTCTTCTTTTGATTCATCTTCACTTTGCAACATTGGTGCTTCACTTGTGACTTGTTTGTTAGCATTTCCATCCCATGAATTTTCTTCTTCAAATTTTACATCCCTGCTAATGATCAAATTCTTTGAAACAAGGTTAACTAATCTATAAGCTTTTGATTCTTCACTATAACCAATAAGGATATATTTTTCACTTTTATCATCCAATTTTCTTCTCAATTTAGATGACACCAATGAATAAGTAGCACATCCAAAAATCTAAAATGGGATACATTGTGTTTCTTACCATTCCATGCTCCTGCATAATTTTTTTCTCAACACTCTTTCTAGGACTCCAGTTCAAGATGTGTATAACACACGCTAGTTATTTTTCCCAAAAATCATTGGATAAATTTTTGACCTTCAACATACTCCTTTCCATTTCCATTATGGTTTTTTTCTTCCTCTCTCTATGCCATTTTTTTTTGTATGTACCTTGTGATAAACTACTTCTTAATTCCATGACATCTTCAAAAGTATAGAAATACATTAGGACTAAATTCACCACCTCTATCAGATCACAATACCTTGATGTCTAGGCCACTTTGTTTCTCAACCAACATTTTAAACTCCTTGAATTTTTCAAAAACTTCACTCTTTTGTTTGAGAAAGTATATCTAGGTCTTCATGCTAAAATCATCAATAAATTTTAGGAAATATATACTTCCTCCTAAAGATGGAGTTTGCATAGGTCCACATATATCAATGTGACCTAATTACAATGGTTCTCTAGCTCTATATGAACCTCCTACTAGAAATCTTTCTCTATGTTGTTTTGCTAATATACAAGTTTCACATGAACTTGGTGGTTGCACTATTTGAGCCAATCCTTTCACCATATTTTTCTTTTGTAACAAGCTCAAAGCATCAAAATGAAGATGACCATACCTCAAATGTCATAACCATGACTGATCTGAGAATACTATCTTGAAGCTAACTTAGTTTCCTCCTTGAATGCAATGAATCTAGAGGGGGAACATTCAATTTTTTTTCATGTTGACCATTGAAATTAACCCACCACCAGGATTTCCATCCAAGATTGTACAAACATCATTATCAAAAGAAACTTTGTAACCTTTTTTCATTAGTTGACCAACACTCATGAGATTGTGTTTTGATCTAGGCACAAAATATACATCAAGAATATATATTTTTCCTCCATTTTTGGTCAAGACATTGATAAAACCTTTTTCCATTATAGAGACTTTACTATCATTTCCTAACTTTACTTAAAATTTTATAGAATCATCCAAGATAGTAAACACATCTTTGTTTCCAGTCATACGGTTACTACATCCACTATCTAGGAACTGTATATCACTAGAACTTTCTTGAGTAACATTGTAAGTTATGAATAAACTTCCTGAGTTGTTATCAAATAAATTTGAATTATTAGAACCATTCTTTTCAATTTCTTCTTATTTCTTTCTACATTCACTTGGAAAATGACAAAATCTTTTACAATAATGGTATTGCATTTGAGATTTATCAAACCTAGATGATGGGTGTTGGAATGGACTTCTCCCACATCCTTTTTTTGAACTTTGAATGAATTGATTTTTTCTTTCTTCTTGTTTTTGACTTACACATCCATCTATGCTTCTACATCTTCCTCTTCCTCTATAGTTTGATCTTCCTCTTCCTCTACCAAAAGATACATGTGATCTAAAAGCATTCTCCAAATAAGAATTATTATTTCTATTCATCCTTGATTCATGAGATAAAAGTGAGCCTATTAACTCATCAATAGAGAGTATTGGCAAATCCTTAGATTTTTCAATGACAAAAACAATGGCATCAAATTGTCTAGGAAAACTACGAAGTATGTTTTCAACAAATTTTTGATTAATAAAATCATCACCATATGATCTAATCTGATTAACCACATTCATGACTTGATTAGAAATAGATCAATTGAGTTTAAATCCTTCATACACAATTTTTCAAAATCACATCTTAAAGTTTACAATTTAGCAATCTTAACTTTCTATGTCCCTTGATACGCTATTTCTAAAATATCCCAAGCAATATTAGACTTTTTTTTTGTAGAAACATTAGGAAAAATTGATTCATCTAAAGATTGTTGAATTAGAAACTGCTTTAGCATCCTTTTCTCTCTTATCTTGTAATTTATCCTTTTCATCTTGTGATAATGTAGACTCATCTTGTGGTTCATTAAAACCCTTTTCAATAAGATCCCAAATTCCTTGAGAACAAAGTAATGTTTTCATTTTTATTGCCCAAAACTCATAATTTTTACCAGAAAATATTGGAATTTGTGGTTGAGCTATACTACTCCTAGATGCCATATTAATATTCATAGTTACAACTCTAGTTTACAATTTTAAATTTTTCTTTACAAAGAAAAACCACCAAACAAATCTAAGCCAATGACATATAGCTTAAAAAAACAACAAAACAATACTTGTTTTCCCCTTTTAATAATTTTTTTTCTCATTAGACTTCAGTCCTTGAAATCAGCTCATACCTTCTCTTAAACATTAAACTAGCAACATATTTGTAGCAACTAGACTCCAACTTTACAAGCTTACTTGATCTATAATGAACAAAGTATTAGAAACTCAAACCAACAAATATTTTTCCTTGACTTAGGCTCTTCAGACTTTGATACCAATTTGAAGGCAAAGAGAAAACTCAAATACACACAAAAGAAACTAATCTTATTGCCTTACAAAATGTATAACAGAAACCAAAAACCCTCTATTTATAAAGGTCTAAGAACTTTCTTGAATACAAAAGAAATTAATTACATCATATAAAATATTAATATGTTGCATTTAATATGACAGTTAGAAGTAGTGAGGTGGACGAAACTAAATGATGAAGGATGACTTATTGTCTGATGATGACAATAAAGTGTGGGATGTGGATGATGGATGGTTGGAAGAAATTACTCCACCAACAGATTGGAAGAAACTTCTTAGCTACCTTTGTAAATGTCATTGAACATGTAGATGAGGACTTGAAATGATCCCTTCATTATATTTTAATCCATATGCATTGTGGTTATCGCTCGTAACTACAAATTTCTTGAATGTTTGGGACGATTGTTGAGATATCAAATATTGAATCTCATGAGGAGGGTGCCATGACATTTGTGAGGGAAATTTCCCTCTATAAATAGGATCATATTATCATTCCTTCACAAAAAATTTCCACACAACAAATAGAAATAGAATCTGACTATCATTTTAAGTCAAAATGGCCAAGGCAATAAAATTGTTATCATGTATGTTGCTAATAATAAGCATGGGAGGTATATATAGCTAGTAGCTCAGCCTCGTGATTACGTAATTGATTTGGATTGTGATGATTGTTGTTGTTGTTGGTAGTGGTATATTGGCAGGTATGGTAGAAGCTCAATTGGATCCATGCTTGCATTATGATTGCAATAACGATAACAGTTCTATCATTGGTTCCAAATGCTAGGAGATGGGACTATGTGGTCATGATCTAGGATGTTGTTGTTTTGAGGATCATAATTGTGATCCTCCTCCTTAGCCTGAGCCTGATCCTTGCGAGGATCCATTTTTTCATTACACGAATGATCTTGAATATGGCAATGGGTTTTCATGTTGTGAGATTGGTAGGTGTGGTTATGAGGTGGGATATTGTTGTTAACCTCTTTATTTTCTACAGTGGGAGTAGGACTTCTCTCTCATAAACACTTAGAGTCTCACAATAAGCTATGTATTATAATTTGGAATATGCTAATATTACTACTTTAGTTAAGCCAATATACTTTGTGAGGGACCTTTGCTCCTACAAATTGTATTTCTGGTTATGAGGTGGGATATTTCTATTCATCTCTTTATTTTCTACAGTGGGAGTAGGACTTCTCTCTCATAAACACTTAGAGTCTCACAATCAGCTATGTATTATAATTTGGAATATGCTAATATTACTACTTTAGTTAAGCCAATATACTTTGTGAGGGACCTTTGCTCCTACAAATTGTATTTGTGTTGAAAATATTCTAAGACCTCATTGATTTCTTGATTTTCTTATTGATTTTCCTATGATCACTTAAAATTTTATTTTTGAGTATTTCTAAAATGAAATATTAATCTTCTCACACATTGTGATTTGTTTCCTTTAAATTTTTTTCCAAAAATAAGAAAAGTAGATGAAAAATAAGCATGTTGAAAAAAGGCATGAAGTGAAAATGGAAATTACCACATCTTTCCCCTTGTAATAATGGAATGTCATATATGTTACTAAGGTAAATCAAATCATTCATTTGAGTTAGAAATTGAAAGAGGGATGGTAAATAAGAGAGTAGTTTTGTAGAACACTCTCCTGTATCTTCATAATTCTATGTGTGAGATTATTTTTTTCCCATATCACGTTGTAAATGGATTACTTTTTTCATGTCTTCCATATTTTGCATGGACTACCATAGTGCCTCCATTTGCATATTTTTCTATATGAGTATTGTGTGGATCTTTTGCATACAGACTAAAAACTTTTTTCATAAATGACATTTTGCATTCATCATATATTTTTATTTTCATGGTGTACATTAGAGATTTTAAATATGCATGAATTGATTACATCAACAAGATCAAAGTTCATTTTAGGAAAAAAATCTATTTGGAGGCCATGTATATTGTGTGTTTGTCAAAAACGTGGTGCATATTTGTACTCTATGACATAGATAGAAAAGTACAAAAACCTACAAGGATATTCAAAACACCATACCTTTTAAATAAGCATTTGACATAAGCATGCACTCTTGTTAATCTTCCACTTTTGAGTCATTACTATCGTATTTAATTAGTATAGATCTTCCAATCATGAGATGATGTCCTTTGGGGCATTTTGTCAAACAACTTAGATTCCTTATCTATTTTGATAACTTATTAAAAAATTGCAAGGCAATGAATTCATTACATACTTTAATCTTTAAAATTTTAATTTTATTTTAATGAATACATTAAAGTATGAAAATTTTAAATTTTAAAGTTATGAAGAGTAAAAAGTTGTGAAACTTTGAGTTTTCTTAGGATGAATTCAATACACAATTTAATTGTAAACAATTTGATTATTTTAGAGACTGGAATATTTTTAACAACCTAAATTTTCTATGAATGGACATGTTACATACAATAATCTTTAAGATTTTTTAAATTTATGAAGAGTAAAAAGTTGTGAAACTTTAATTTTTCTTATGATGAATTCGTTACACACTTTAATCTTTAAAAAAATTGATCATTGTAGAGATTGACATATTATAACAACCCAAATTTTCTATGAGTGGACTTGTTACAAAAAATAATCTTTAAGAGTTCTAATTAGTTTCAAATTGACATTTTTCCTTCCCATCATTTAAATCAACAAATATAATACTATGGCAATAGATTATAAACTTGAATCATATGTAATTTTTTTTCAAATAATTTTCTTAACTAGACATGCATGCAATAGATAATCTATTTTTAATTTTACAAAACACACCAATTTCTTGAATATCTAAACTCCTATCGGCTCATCGTTGCATGTACAAAAATGTGCATGTACTAGTTTAGTTACCTTTTTTTTATTAGATTGTGAAAACACTACAATGATGTTATGGAGCTGGTATAATATAATAAGGTTATGTATTGTTATTATAGAATATTTGTTCTAAATTGTGTTATTTATATTACTTAAGTCTCTACTCAATCATGGAATTATTGTAGTTAGAAGAGAGATGGTATTTTTAGAGCATTCAATATATTATCTTTACAAAATGAACATATATCACAAAGAGAAGATCATCTTCTAGTATTTAGTATTTTATTTTCTTGGAATATTTAAATATCTAAAAGGGAGATGGTTATCTTGTATTTGTAGTATTGTATTTTCTTATATTGGTGATAGATAAAGGGGAGTGGTTATCTTAAATTATTGTGTGCTATATTGACATCTTTGAATTATAATAGATAAAATAGAGATGGCCATATTAGACCAAGTTGACTCAATTAGAGTTATGTTAATAAAGTTGATGAGTCATTTATCCAAATTGATGATGAAAATTATATTCTTGCAAATGAAAGAAATGACAATGACACAACAATTATGATGGAGATTAAGTAGTAATAAGTAAATTAAATTTAGCTTTTAAATTAAAGTGCTCTTGTTAATAATTGGTGTATATGGTTATAATTTATTAGTAATTTTTGTACATCATTCTAACTTAGTATTTATTAATATGAGCACAATGACTCTATCTATGATCTCTACAAGTATATTAATCTTCTTGTCCAAGAATCATTTTAATAAATAATTATGTATGTAAAATTTCTCTTGTACTTATTTATATCTCCCTTTCTGGTACTAGATATCTATTACAATTAAAAGATAAATCTAATCCTTTAATAATTTTTTGTTGGAAAATACTATAATCATTAATGTATCTATGAATTGAGGGAATAATTTATTATGTAACAACCACCTTTTATGCTACTTGATCTAGTAGAATAATCAATTACCTTGAACATAGAAAGTTCAAATTTATGGGGGCGGGAATATGTTTTACTCCTCTTTTTACCTCAATAAGCACACAACATTGAGGGAGATAAAGTAAGTTTTTCTAATTTTTGTTTTAATTTGTCCAAAGATTTAAAAATGCTAGAGGTGTGAGAAACCAAAAGAAGAGATAGTTATTGTAGATTCAAGATGACAATGTCTAAGAGAAATTCAAAGAAGTACTCACTCATACATATGGACTATATCATTTAGTATTCACATATTATTGATTTAGTTTGTATTTGGCTAGCATATGGGAAATGGAATATTTTATAAATTCAACACTGAAAAATCTATTATTATTTTGTAATATAAAATAAATGGTTGAATAGATGATTGGCTAAAATATTTTGCATGTGTCTTTGCATAGACATATGACAGAAAAATAAAGGGTAAAACATTTGAATGCATTCATTTACATTCCAATGGTTATGACCATGTGTGAATATCAATTAAAATAGGTATGTATATTGATATCACAAACATACATATGTGTATCTAGTTCTAAATATGTTGATCTGGTGTAGCTTCAAAAGTAGTTAATATAAATCTAGGTTGAATGCGACTTTAATCTTTATAATTGAATTTTCTAGATAAAGTAGTTTAAGAAGTTTTGCAGTCATCATAGAAGTTACATAAATAAATATTAATTTTTAATATTTATTACACTACACAAAAGAATTGAAGAAGTAAAAAAGATTTTTTAAAAATGATCTTTTTGTTTCTCTAATGTTAAATGATATAATGATTACTATTGCAAGATTAAAGCATGTGGTGCTAGTCTAGGATATTGCTATTCAACTAAGTGGTTTGATCCCTATGATGATCCATTTTTTACTATTATAACAATTTTGAATATGACAATAGTTTCACATTTTGTGAGCTCAAAGTTTATGGTGACAGGATGAGATATTTCTCATAATCATTTTTTTATAGAGTGGAACTATGGTCTTAATAAATACTTCAACTTCTAAAAATAAAAAATAAAAATGCTTTTCCTAACATTACTGCCATAGTTATTATGTTCCATCTCAATACATTATGAAAACTATAAAAATTGTGATTAGAATGAGGTTGTAGAACTGGTTTGAATAGTAAAGATGTGTTGTTAAACAATACAATCTTTATATAATATAAGTCATGTGAGCTCCCACCCTAACCCTTCATAGCTCAGTTAATACTTATATATTTTGACTCTCGTATGATACATTATTTTCATACATTTAGATCTACTACATAGAGGTTTTTAATCATTGGACATTATGTGGTGATTTTATATTATAATGATTTAATATCTATGATGATGATGATGTTATTCCTATACGATTTATTATTGATGGATTAAGTGTAAGGAAACTTACACTAAAGAATATAATTGTTTCCACATAACCCATAATATAGATTTGAAAGAAATATCCAATTGTAATCCGCATGTAAGAGAATAGACAACATACCCACAAAAATTGTGACAGAAGATATACCCTGGGAAACCCTCATTGAGGGAAAAACCTAGCCTCCAAAAGCATTTGTCATCATGTATTATTTAGCAAAATCACTAGTGCAATACAACCATGGAAGCCTTCAAAGCCATAGCCACAACCAAGCAATCTATGTGAACAATCATGAATCCATAGATCCAATGCCATGCTTCCAACCTTCACAAATGCTCCCTTGGCTAACCTGTCAAGCCTTGTCCCACTCAACTCTTTCCTTTTTGCCTTTTGTCTTCTCTTCTCACACCAACAACTACTCTTATGGCTGCTTATATAGTAGCAAGTCCCACAAAACCACTAAGTGGTATTACATAAACCATGTTCTAAAACTGTGTGCTACCTAAACCATTGACCCCACATTTAATATTGAAAATTTAATTATTTTCTCCAATATTAAAAAAATACATCAAATATTATCACAATGTTACAATATAACCCATCAAGTATATCCCATGGGAATCTCTACATGTTGCACGTCCATCTAGATGCTCCTAAGTGCAACATTAAATATTAAAATAAAATAATACAATATAACAATATTATGCAATCTGTACAACACCCATTATCTCAATAGTCTCCCAAATTTTGTATACATTGCATAAGGTAAATCTGTAGCCACATAAATGAACAAGGGAACAATCCCTCCTAGCACATCCACCATCATGGATCAAAGTACAAAAAGTGCTCCATCTTGGTACTGCCAACAAAATCAAAGTATTCAACATCTCAAACATGAATGAATCCACCTTCTATTATGCCACTACCACTAGACATACATAGAAGCCATCCAAAGAGAAAGCAACCCAACCTATCATAGTAAAAGATCATTTAATCTTGTAATAACTGAAATACAAAGCACAAAAGACCCGATCCAAAGGTAATCAGATGTATCTATAGTTGTAAAATATCCATAGCTAAAATAACACCCACAAAAAGTGCCAAATCCATCCAACTATCCATACCTCCAAAGGTCTACCAAGTGAATCTTACATCATCAACATATCTAATCTATAACTTGCAATCAAAAGCCTCAAGAGCAATACCTACCACATATATACCAAGAAGCTCCCACTACAAATGATAATGTTAAATCTATAACCAATCCACTCACAACATCTCAAAGAAGTAAATCTACGTAGTCTTAAGGACATCCACAACACATAAACCAATAACTCACAAGAACAACTCTCATAACAAGTTTGCAACAAAACTTGGCTGGAGATTGGCTGAAGGAAACACTGGATGGGGAAATATCATGAAGTCTAAGTATTTATCTAATACCTCCTTTAGGTGGAACTATTGGAAATAATAAGGACTAACAAGGTTACTGAGAGGGGAGGGGTGAATCAGTAACTCTAAAACTTTAAATCAATTCAGCATAATAACATATTCACCATTCATTCATCTAATCTACTATATGCATGAAAAGATAAACATTCATAACACATGAACACACTGATTTGGTGACCCAGAAACCTTCCAATTAGAAAGTAAAACTAGGGTGGGGATGATGCCCACAAAACTTCAATACTATAGTATAAAGTTGGCATGTCAATGCTTACAATGATTACTTCTTGTGATCTGCCCTGTTAGGAGCAAGTAGGATTGCTAGATCCACCTTGTTAGAGGATTTACAAACATACAATGAAGTATGCACTCTGTTAGGAGATTTACAAAAGACTGTTAAGTCTACCTTGTTAAAGGATTTACAAACTGATTCACCTATTAGGATGAAGTAGTGGATTTGGTTACAACTAATTTCTAATAAGATCCTTTATGCAGTGATCACTTGATGTGATAGATATAACTTTTCTGCATCTATGTTGACCTTGTTGTACTCCTCTGTTCTATTGTTGATTCGCTTTCACTCTTCTCAAAATATTGCAATACAACACCATACAACGATATACAACATTTTTTCATATTTTACAAATGATAAAATACATTACATATATACCATTCCAATATTTACACTAGCAAGGTCAGCCAAACACAAGTGAACAAAACATTACTGAGTCGGCCAGATAGTAGAAAACTCGGGTTCCTCAAACTGACTCGGTGACCTTCTGATACTCGGCATCCACTACAATACACTACATCATCATGCACTTGGTAAGAGTAGAGGCACATTCCATACTAATCACTCTAAGTAGCTTGGAACTCGGTAACCATTGGTGACTTGGTGAATATTGTGTCACTCGATAAAAACTGAATCCATTGATAACCTTCTTCACTTGGTAAACACTGATTCCTTCATTTACCTTGTTTACTCGGTAAACACAAAGTCCTTCATTTACCTTGATCACTCAGTAAAAACTAAGTCCTTCATTTACCTTGATCACTTGGTAAACACTGATTTCAACTGATGACTCGGTGAACACTAAGAACTTGGTAAACACTGTTGAACTTCCCATTTTCTTGGTGACCACTGTTCAACATGGTATGAACTGTTATGCTCGGTAACCACTACTGAAAGCTCGGTATGAACTGTAGACTGAGTGATGAGCTCAGTAAGCATTCAGAATTGAATAAGTGTTGTAACTAATGAAAAATATATTATAATTCCAATAATCTCACCCTTTGGCATTAGTGACAAAAACACTTATGAGCCAAAACTTATATACAACATCTGACATACTGACGTCTGATTCTGCTGAATATACATGGCTTCCTTACATATAACTCCCCCATACAATATACACAAGGTATTTACATGAGCTATATGAATTTTATTCACAGTATCTCTTTGTCCCTTTTGTACATTTATCTCACCAATATCTCTTTCTGAGTATCTCTTTCTCCCCCTTTTTGACAATAATTCCAAAGAATAAAATAATGTATTTACATAGAGACACCAAAATGTGAGATAAACTCAGAATGTACCTTGAGAATGAGTTGCAGAGTCTTATCCCAATTCTCTTGCAAGATTATGCATGTGGATAGAGCTACTTGAACTTCTGTAGAAAGTCCAATCAACAATTGTTGTCATGGATCAACGTTTTGGAATATGCAATATGTTTTTGCATTGTGTCCATGATAGGAAGAATCATGTTCTGGATATCTAGCAGTGTAGACCGAATCCTTCCTTCTTCTCTAAGCAACTCTACCTGCTTCTCTAACAAAAAATTGATCCTGAGGTGATGAGATGAGCTTGAACTGGGGTCAAGCTTCAGCTTTTGTGCACTTGCCTTTAGATCCTCATCTATCTTATTCAATTTCTCTCTTATCTCCTTAGTATACTCAATAACATCACAAAGCTTAGCAAAAAGAGATGTTACATTATTAAAATAATTTTCAATGTTGGCCAAAACTATGGTTAATTCAACCTATTTTATTGCTATATGCTGAGCAATGTGCTCAAGCACCTTATTATCAAACTTCTTTTCTGCCTTCTCCATCAACTTTTCTTGAACAGAGATATCCTCATTGAATTTATTAACTGCCTCTTCTAATTGTAACAAAATATGTTGAGAAGTATCAACATCAACACCTATAGCCTCAGTAATAATATTCTTCGCTCCTTCAATAATATTAAACTCTCTATCTCTCTCATTCCTTAGTTGTTTCTGCTTTGCCTTTAGATCTATATGTTGACTGAGCAGTCTTAGTTCATCAACTGAAGCAGTATCCAGATCTATCTTGGGAATGAAAATTTCATTATCCAAGTCTACATCCTCATCCACTATCTTTCTTGTAAGTAGAAATTTTAATGGAATCTTTGGTTTTTCTGCTGTGCTAACATCTTCACCTTTGAAAATAGAGACAATGGTTGATGAGGCTAGACTAGCTATCAAAACTAGAATAGGACCAACTAAAGGAAGACTGAGAGAAGTGCTAACTATGGGAAAAATTGATGTTCCCATATCCAAAACTGATGTACAAATTGAAATATTTGCAATAGAAGAGCTGACTAGAGCAAAAATTGGACCCAATGTGGTTGGGGATGATAAAATTGAAGTGAAAACTAGAAAACTTACTGTACATACTACAGGAGGAATTGATACACCTGATGTAGTGACTATTGTAGTGGATGAATTGGTGACTGAATATATTGCCTAATGCTCGATAGACGAAGAAGTGATCTTCAGCTTGGTAGATGAAGTACTTGATACTTCCATTGTAGATACCTGGAGCTGAGAGGTGACTAGAGGAGTTTGAGCTAATGATGTCTCTATGGTGCTCACAATCTTGCTCTAAGAACCTATCTCCATAGATTTAACAATTTTAGGTGGAGAGTGAGGAAGGGAGGCAATGATAGCTGCTAAAATTTTAATTGGATCATCCTCCTCCTCAACTGCTTCTTCCTCCTTTTCTTCTTCTTCCTTCTCCTTCATTAATTGCTGGAGATCTTCATCAGTTACATCCATGGTGATAGAGTTATCACCATCCACATCCTCTTCATCATTAATGTCATCATCCTTGATTTCCATAGGTTCATCACTTGGCTTATGCAGTTTATAAGTATCATTACAAACATCAATTGCATTCTTAATAACTGGTTCAATATTTTTTAGCAATATGAGACATGTATTGAATCTCATATTCATTCTTCCTTCCTGATCCTTCATTGCCTTTTTGATTTCTGCATCTGTTAGGCTAGGTACTAGTTCTCTCAATTTATGTTCAAAAATGTCTCTAATAGTTTGCTCGGTGTTCTCCCATCTTACCTTTATTTTATCAAACAATATTGTAGGAATTTGGGAGACAAATTGGTCTGGGGAGAATTTCCAAGTTCCCAACTTCTCCATTACCAGATCTTCAATTTCCTTTTGCTCAGCAAGAGTCCTGGATTCATACTTTAAGGCTTTAAAGTTGCTGATTCTTGCACCAATCCTAAGTTGTTTTAGCCTATCTACAAATGTGAGAGGAGGCTTTCTAAAAACAACTTCACTTTCCTTTTTGCCTTTCCTTGTTCTCCTTGTGAATATTGCTTGAGGTTTGGTAATGATTACCCTACCTTTCTTCTTCACAGGCTCTGCCTCTTTTTCTAGCTCCTCTTCTTCAGATTCTTCTTCTTCTTCTTCCTCACCTTTTCCTTCAGTAAGAATTAGAGGTCCAGTGTCAGTTTTCAATTTTTCTATCTTCCTCTTTCCCTTGGAGATTGCCTAGGGAAGCTTGATCTCAAGTTCTATTCTTACCTTTGCCTCATCAAATGTTTTGAATGTAGGCAATTTGGGATCCACTAGTTCATTTACTAGTTCCTCAATGATGTCTCTAGTTTCATCAATGTTCACTTCATAGGGAAGTGATTTTACCCATACAACGAGGGGTTTGACTACCTATATATATACTTTTTCATAGTCAACCATGAAACATACATCTTCCTTATAGTCTTCAACAAGTTTAAGAGAAATCTTGAACATGTGGTTCATTCTCTCCTTGAAATCTTCAAAGTAGTTATCCATAACCTTATCAAAATTTACACCCATTTCTACAATAAACTCATTTATTTGATACAAAATTGGAACATCTTTTCTCCATACAACTATACCTTTAGAAGGGAAAAACTTTTGTACATAGAAAAATAAACAAACTAACAAAGAACCAAATTTATAGAGGTTGGTCTTTGAGGTCCTTATATTGTTCATGTTCTTATTTAGTTGTTTCAACAACACATTTGCTAGGTCAAACTCCATGTTCTTCTTCACAACTTTATAGGCTAAGTCGACAGCCTCACAGGGCACACTATTCAATCTGCTAGAACTATACAGCTTGTATGCAATTACACTAATTCCAAATCTTAGCTCTATATTTGATACATTGTTAAGTTTCAGTCCTCTGCCATCCCATTCAACTAGGGTTAACTTCTGAAGTTCATCCCAACTTAGGGTTTTAGTGGTTTTGGATTTTCTCAACATAGGTAAACCCATGATTCTGTGAATCATCTTCTTTGTAATCAAAGCGGGTTTCTCTAACCACAACTAACCATTATGAACACGGCTCAAAATGTATCTTATCCATTTCACTCAAAAATTTCTTGGAAAATGTGGGATATGGGTTAAACCTTTGGTTTCTATATGTTTGAACTCAGTTTTAAGGGTTCCATCCACGCATAACTCAGCTAGGGCATTATCCATATCTAGTGTCCCTATCTCTTGAAAAGTGCATTTGAAATAAGTATGAATGTCATTTATAAGTAGTACCTTGGGTGGAATCTACAATTGAGCTCCATGCGGGTTGAGCGATTCAGCTATGGTGGGAACGAGCTTGAAGCTAGGTGCTTTCCATTCGACTCCCTTCACAAGCATTTCAGAGCCCCTCTTCACCTTGTTGCTGCTGGTGCTCGCGAATGCCATTGCTGCTTGGTGAGTGAACAATTTCATAAAACAAATTCTTTGCTGGAAAATCACTTCAAATCGCTTGAACTCACTTGCACACTCTTGGAAATCTCTTCTCTTTGTATATTCTAAATTCACAGTGAAAAATGAGATCAAATTCTGCCTTTTTGATGAAAAATTTTCCATTAATGCTAGAGTACGAAGGTAGCTGAGATGACCTAAGATTTTTCAGATAGTCACTGACTTACTCAATAAACCTTGAAACTCGGTGAACAAACAAAACCTTTCATATTCCCAACCTAGCTTGGTTAAGTCTGAGACCAACCTTGCTCGGTAGATGCATCACAGTGAACTATGTCTTGTATCTGAAATACTGATTTGTCATTTGCACTCCTTTATTCTGGAACTGCTTAGGATATGGCTTGAAGATGCAATCCCTGATCCTCCTTGATGAGTCTAATTAGAAATGGTGGAGTCACCCACTTCTTGAGTGACATTGCTATCATTTGAACTTTCTGGTTCAGTAGATTTAAGAATCCACTGTTGTCTCATCTATTTTTGAATGTTGTTAGCTCTGGCTTTCTTTTCATCTTCAACTCTTCCTATGTTATGCAATTCTTGGATATATGACCAAGTTTGGTACATGTATAACATCTTATGGTATTATCTTTCTTCCTTAGGTGATGCCTTGTACAGTTTACTCCAATGTGTCCATATTCTCCACAATAGTGACATATGCACCAAGTATTGTAGTCCCAACCAAATAATGCTTTGACAATTTGTTATGCTAGATTGAATGATTTAGATCTACACTCAAATGCCTTGTGACCTTGTTTCTTTCATTTGTGACATTTGCCTTCAAATTTTGGTTTCTCTTTGCATTCATTGGCTTTGTGACCATGCTGATTGCAATTGTAGCATTTACCATTGAATTTTCCTTTACCATTGCTCCAACATCTATTAGATGTATGACCTATCTTTCCATAGTGATTGCAAGTAGGTCTTTGATTCTTTTGGGCACCTTGTTTGGAAGATTCACCTTCTTCATTTATCCAAGGCCTACTTTACCTTTTTGTCTATGAAGATTCTGCTCATTTTGTTGATTCAATTGATCCACATCTATTTGAGATTTTATCATCCTTTCATTGACTTTCTTTTCAACATTTAAGTCATTTTCCAAACTTTCATTGATTTTTCTTTCAAATCTTAGGTCACTTTGTAAGCTTTTAGTGATTTGTCTTTCAACATTCAGATCATTCCTTATTCTTTCATTTTGTGCTTTGAGAATTCTGATTTCTTCATTTGAATTGGAAAGTTGATCTATAAGATCCTCATACTAAAGGGATTGATTTTGAATTTTATTGTTCCTTCCTTCTACCTCATCTTGCATCATGTTCCTTTGTTCCAAAATTTCACATAACCTTGTTGACTGAATCTCTTGTTCTCTTCTTAGCATTCTTACTTCTTCTTGCAGAGATCCATTCTTCTCTAAGAGTTCTTTGATTGCATTGTTTGCCTCATTAGCTTCATTTGAACTGCTTGATCGTAAAAGGTCTTCAATCTTTTTTTCAACATACTAATGATCATTCATTTGTCTTGCAAGTTCCTTCCTTCTTTTTAGAGATTGAGAAAGATGCTCCTTTGCTTCTTTGAGTTGAGCCATGGCCATTTTCAAATCTAGCTTTTCATTCTCAATAGATTTGTCAAGTTTGAATATCTCCATTGTTCTTGATCTTTGCTCAAGTTATCAAACTTTATCCTGAGAACCACAATGCTCTAATACCAATTGTTGGAAATAATCAGGACTAACAAGGTTACTGAGAGGGGAGGGGTGAATTAGTAACTCTAAAACTTTAAATCAATTCAACATAATAACATATTCACCATTCATTCATCTAATCTACTATATGCATGAAAAGATAAACATTCATAACACATGAACACACTGATTTGGTGACCCAAAAACCTTCCAATTAGAAAGTAAAACTAGGGTGGGGATGATGCCCACAAAACTTCAATACTGTAGTATAAAGTTGGCCTGTTAAGGCTTACAATGATCACTTCTAGTGATCTGCCCTGTTAGGAGCAAGTAGGATTGCTAGATCCACCTTGTTAGAGGATTTACAAACATACAATGAAGTATGCACTCTGTTAGGAGATTTACAAAAGACTATTAAGTCTACCTTGTTAAAAGATTTACAAACTGATTCACCTATTAGGATGAAGCAGTGGATCTGGTTACAACTGATTGCTGATAAGATCCTTTATGCACTAATCATCTAATGTAACAGATATAACTTTTCTACATCTATGTTGACCTTGTTGTATTCCTCTGTTCTGCTGCTAATTTGTTTTCACTCTTCTCAAAATATTGCAATACAACACCATACAATGATATACAACATTTTTTCATATTTTACAAATGATATAATACATTACATATATACCATTCCAATATTTACACTGGCAAGTTCGGCCAAACACAAGTGAACAAAACATTACTGAGTTGGCTAGATAGTGGAAAAATCGAGTTCCTCAAACTGACTCGGTGACTTTCTGATACTCGGCATCCACTAAAATACACTACATCATCATGCACTCGATAAGAGTAGAGGCACAGTCCATACTAATCATTCTAAGTAGCTTGGAACTCGGTAACCATTGGTGACTATTGTGTCACTCAGTAAAAACTAAATCCATTGAAAACCTTCTTCACTTGGTAAACACGGATTCCTTCATTTACCTTGTTCACTTGGTAGACACTAAGTCCTTTGTTTACTTTGATCACTCGATAAACACTAAGTCCTTCGTTTACCTTAATCACTCGATAAACATTGATTTCAACTGATGACTCGGTGAACACTGACAACTTGGTAAACACTGCTAAACTTCCCATTTTCTCGTTGACCACTGTTCAGCATGGTATGAACTATTCTACTCGGTAACCACTACTGAATGCTTAGTATGAACTGTAGACTAAGTGATGAGCTCGATAAGCATTCAGAATCAAATAAGTGTTGTAACTACTGAAAAATATATCATAATTCCAACAAGAACCTATATAATAATGGCCTCCTAGGAGGTTCAAAGATTTGGCAAAATATTGTTAGGAATAGAGGTTTACTAAGAGAAGGATTGAAGTGGATTGTGGGGAATGGCTTCAATATCATATTTTGGGAAGACAGGTGGATGGATGGGAAACTATTAGCCTTGAGTAAATTTAGGATACTAATGGAACTTCTTAAAGTAGATGTAGGGGGAAAAGTTGGGGAATATATTGATCAAGGGAGGAGGTGGAAGAAGCTTCATAAGGAGGACTACTCACATGAGGATATTGTTCTCCTAAAGGAACTGGAAGAATTGATAAAAGAATAGAGACTCCCTTTCTACCTTAGGAGGATATTATGGCCTGGGACTTAAC
Source organism: Cupressus sempervirens (assembly GCA_028749045.1). Taxonomy (NCBI): domain Eukaryota; kingdom Viridiplantae; phylum Streptophyta; class Pinopsida; order Cupressales; family Cupressaceae; genus Cupressus; species Cupressus sempervirens. Next base: position 314,940,490 of record CM053790.1, on the reverse strand, counting down.
CCCAAATGGTAATTTCACTATAAAGTCAGCATATACTTTCATGTTTAGTAAGGACCCTTATCCAATCCTATGGTGTAAGGTATGTATTACTAACCTTATTCCTAAAATCAATTTCTTTTGGTGGACGGTTCAGCATGGAAAATTTTTAACATTAGACAACTTGAAAAAAAGGGGATTCTATATAACAAACTATTGTTGTCTTTGTAAAGAAAAGGAAGAAGTATTTCACACCTCTTCCTAGAATGTCACTTTGCTTTAGGGATCTAGAATAAGGTATGGGAAAGATTTGGTGTGGTTTGGGTTATGAAGGATAACTTGGGATAGTTTGTGGAGAGTTGGAATTGTCCCTTTTATCACCCAAGATTAGTTTTTTTATGGAATATTATTCCACCATATGTTTTTTGGCACATATGGAAAGAAAGAAATAACAGAATTTTTAGGGAGGAAAGTAAGATAGTGGAAGTGGTATTTGGAATAATGAACAAATTGTTAAAGGAGAATTTAAGAGTGGCTAAATGTAAAATGCCAAAGGAGGAGCCACATAGACTTGAAGGCCTTGTGGCAAAAAATTGGGGCTGTCATGAGGATTTCTTCCTTTTTGATAACTCAGCAATGAGAAGGAGACAACAGACAAGATGAGACCCCCCACCATAACACAATATAAACTAAACTTTGATTGTGCTACAAAAGGAGGAATTGGAGTAGCCGGAGGTGTGTTGCGAGACGGGAATGGTGATGTGTTGTTGGTATATGCAAGAAAGGTGGGGAATGGTAGCAATAATGAAGTAAAGGCCATGGCATTATTATGGGGTCTTCAGCTCTCTAGGGAAAGACAAATTATGGAATTAACAATAGAAGGGGACTCCAAATTAGTGATTGACTTGGTTAAGGGGGAGGCTAGATTGGGGTGGAAGATTTGAAATATCATTTTGGATATCAATCAAGTCTTGAATGAAATTAAAATAGCCTAGCTATAACACATCTACTAGGAGGGTAATTAGGTGGCAGACGTGGTAGCTTCCATGGGGTTTAATGCTATTGAAATCATGTGTTTGGAGAATTTAGCTGATCTTAATGAAGATATAAGGTCATTGATATCCAATGAAAAAGGTAAGAAGAATTCAAAATGATGTCTACAAATTTTAAAAGTAAGGCCAAATTTGGCAATATGGCAATTTTGGTCGCTAAATTAAACTATTGCATTTTGGAAATAAAGAGTAGACGTGACCATACAAATGACAAATGGAGTGATTATGAATTAAGAGAAATGTCATTTAGTAATTATGGTAACCCATTGCAAGTTTCAAATTACTTTCCAAAGGGAAGTACAAAAGATATTATTAATCAGGATGTCAAAATTTGTCGGGGTGAGAAAATTATGATTTTACACATTCAAAAATCCCATAATAACTTTGTATGGGATTTTAGAACTCATTAAGCATGGGTCTGCACATTTTATTTACATATTTTCAAAAGGCTTAAGGTGGAGAGTAGTTGCAGAAAGATTGAAGCTGAAAAGGTTCAGATGCGTATTACTGAAGAAGGGGTGTCAAAAATTCGAGGAATTGATATGGGGGGGGGGACCTGAATTGGCTGGAACCAATGAAAACTAAGAATTTTAAGGATAGAATGGCTACTTGGTTCTTACTAAAGGAAGGGGGTTTTTTACCCTACATGCAATCGATGGCTGGGTATGATGAGAATTGTGTGCTCCAATTTGTTAATGGCTAGAGTGATAGGAAGGTTACCATCAATGGTATCACTTTCCAAGTCACTAAGGAAATTATCACCATGGCAACTGGCCTCTCCATGAAGGGGAAAAAATGGAGAAAGGTTACCAAAATTACTAACAAGGCTAGCATGAATAGCTTCTTCGCGGAGGATGAGGAACCAATTTGTTATAGAGGAGGGTTCAAAAGAGACAAGTTACCCATCCCCTGGGATGATGTGTGCCTGGTCCTTATGAGGTATCTGATGCCAAAGTTTAGGTTTGGTGTATGCTATTACTACCATTTCCCTCTATTGAACCATTTTAGAAATAGGGATTTCATTTCATTTCTATTCCTTTTTTTTTGGTACATTCTCTTGAGGACATGGTTACTGATGTTAGGGAAAAAAGGAGTAAAGGTTTTAATTTCACCATAATTCATCAAGGCTTAATCTTCTACCTTTATCAGTTTCACCTCACCTTGTGCCCCCCTAGAGAGGTGGTTGTGGAAAACCCATGCCATGGTCAGAACTCCCCCCCAAGCTCAAGTATGGGGATGAAAATTCTTACCCCCATGCCATCCCCTAGTAAGGAAAATAAGAAAAAGAAAAAACCTGATATAGTCATGGAACAAAAGGGAAAAAAGAAGATAAAAATTGAAAAATTGGTGGAGGTTTTTGGAGAGGATTTGGGGTAGGAAACTAGGGTTAAAGCTAGGAGAAGATCTGGTAGGCTTTCTTAGACCTAAGCTAGGAGCAAACAGAAGTCCATTAGATACCCAGTTGAGGAGGTTGAGGAAGATAGTTCTAGAAATAATAGTGATAGAAGGGAGGAGGAAGATATTTCCAAATCAAAGAAGAATGATGGTAATGAGGAGGGGGAGAAATTTTTTAACTCTAGAGACAATTTGGTGGATGATACTCTGACCCAGGTGTCTACTAGAAAAGCGGTGAAAACTAAGACCACCCACGTGTCTTCCAGCTTCTCCCTAAAACCCATTCCCTTTTGTGAGGAGAACAACAAGAGGGAAAATTCCCCCATAACCATTTAATCCCTTGTTAAGTATAATTCAAAGGTTTCCTCTAACCCACGAGTTTTGCAGGATAAATTACAAGTGAAAAAAATGAAGGAGGATGCTGCAAAGGGTGAAGCAGGGCCTAAGGATGGGACCAAGATTATGGAGGAGTGATACATGTACCTAGAAAAAAGGGTTAAAGCTTTGGAGGAGGGGTTCTTTACCTTCTCCAAATTTGGCCTTAAAGTTACCCATGTTGCTGCCACTACCCTTCAATTGCTGGCATAGGAAAAGGAGGATGCAGGTTTGGATATGGAGGACCATAAGTTTCTCTTCAAGTTCCTTGCCAATGACTAGGCCTAGATCCTACTACATGCAAAGGGGAAAGGGAAAAATGAAGACTAATTTTTTTATATTTTTATTAGTTACTGGGATCTTTGGATCCAAGACTTTTAATGCCTTACTAGTAGTGTTGGTTTTGCTAGTCTTTAGCTATAATTACGACTTGGGTTGGCTTGGTTGCCATTTTGATTTTTGTGGAGCTTTTGTAGTTATTTTATTTCCTTTATGGTTTTAACTTAGCTGCTAGTCTATGGTTGTTTCTGCAAACTTTTGGAACCTTGCTTGGTTTTTCTTTTGTCTACTGGTGTTTCTAGCTGGTAATGTGTTGGTTACCAACTTTTTGATTGTATATGGGCTAACCCCCTACTTTTTGTTCACTTTTAATTTCAAAAAAAACTCTCCCAAGTTCTCCATGACCAATAGAGGAAAGTTATAAAGGAATAACCATATCATCTCTCACATGACATACATGATCACAAACCAGTGATCACAATCTCAAATAAAATATAAGAAAAACTAAACATTTAGGAAGATAAAACAAGACCAAAGAGAAACCATGCAAATCATAACTAGTATCATGTCCTTCTACACACACCTCTAGATGTAAACTATGCAAGTATGATCTTCTCCATAAAACCCCAACAAGAAGCTGCAATAACACCTAGACCATACCATATAAGTAATCATGGATGTAACCTCTCACAAGAAGATCAAACTCATTAACCATTCCTAAAACAAGGAATAACCATTCCTAATTCAAGGAATATGCCCAATATAAAACCATCTCCCAAATTCAACTAGCATAACAAAAACATATGCACATGGAGATAATCAATGCTAAACCAATGCTAAACCACAACAACAACATGTGGACATTGAGATAACCAATGCTAAACCATCTCTCAAATGAACCCTCTAAAACTAACTCATGTACCATAGCTCAAGATCCATATCCATGAAAGACAAGTATAAATATAATGCACTTGAGAGAAAAAATGGTCTATACCTCTCAAGTAGCAAACCACTGAGTAGACCAAGAGTGGGGAATCAGAATGCTCATTAAGATATCCAAGTACCCAACCAAGACTCATCTAAGAATAATCTCCTCTCAAGTCCATATCAAGTGAATGCCCCTTGGACTTCCTGTTGAAACCAAACAATTGCCCCAATAAATACTTCTCTAATCCTAGAGAAATCAGCATCACCACTCTCTCTAAGTATCCATGAACACATGTAACCAATCAATCTATGGCACCAACAAATGAAACATAGCAATATCATGAAGTATCCAACTTATTATCAATGTACTCAATGCCAAGAAACTAAACTAAGATCAATGTCAAAGTTCCAACCATGGCCTCAAAAACACAAACATGACAAACTAATCTAACCATTCAAACCAAAGAGATAACATGCTCCATATAAACATACTATAACATGTCGAAACTCTAAGTGTGTATCAAGAGTATACCATGACATAAAAAATGAAACCATCCTCATACCAATGATAACATGTCAAATGAAAGCATAAACCACACCTTTACCAAGAACTCCATGAGTCATCAAGATGTAACCATCTCCACACACCATGAAGAATATAACCAAGAACCCCATGAGTCCTCAAGATCTAACCATCTTCACATACCATGAAGATAACCAAGTACACTATACAAATGTCAAATATGCTTTTGCAAGAATAGGATCTAAGACAAACCTCCAACATCTGTAAAAACTCAATAAATATATTAATGCCAACAACTCCCACTGAACCATGGTACCAAGTCACCTATGGCATCATAAAAATCCATCTCCTACATGAAGATCCTCTAGGTCTACACTCACACAACCAAAGTGTTAGCACCAAGTGAAACCAAGAACTAATCTTGCACTGTCACCTCATCCCTGTCACAAGCTCTCACTAAATTGTGTATACAAGCTATCCATGACATCACAATGAAAAAACCATCCTCTAACACTAAGAATCAACCAAGACATCAAATCATCAAAAAAATCAAAGTGCACATTATGAGCTCCTCAAAGAAACCAAATAACCAAGATCCTCAACCAAGAAGATATACCACCATAACCAAATTAGGAATCCAAGCCAATGAACATCGAGGATGTACCTATATATCCAACCATGTCATACCAAAATCCATGGCACTATGATCACATCAATGAACTGAGCATCTGACTCTCAAAGTCTCCAACCTGTCAGCATAAAATAGTCAACCACAATCCTCCACCATGACTTTACCTAGTAACAACATCTCATCCCTTCTACATGAAGAAAAATAAGAAAATCATGTGACTTAGGGTATAGAAAACCCAAATCCAAGCCACCAATCTAAATATAAACCAATAATATAAGATCAATGGGCAAAGACAACCCATATCCAAGCCATAAATGAAACCTACAAGTATAGACTGCTTACAACATTGCACAACTTGTCGACCCAAGAAGTCATAATACATATCCAAACTAAACACTGATAATGATATCATCATGAGACCAATACTAAATATGAACTGACTATATAATGACATCAAATCCAAATCTCCAAAATATACAATGTCATAAACTCACAATGCTACCATAGTCAATATATACCATAAAAAGTTCACATTAATATATCTCCAAATAAACCATGCCAAATCTATACCAAATCTTAACCAATGTATAGAGCTCTCTAAAAGATTTTTGTTGACTACTTGAAGTCCAAAATCTGACTATGTATGCCCAAGTTATGCCATAATTTGTGCTCAAAATAAACAATATCTAACTTTAGGGCTCTTAAAACCTAATTTTTTAAAAAAAATCATAGAACCAAACCTACACCAAGTTGTAGTGCTCTAAATTAGATTTCTAACACCTATAAGAAGTCTAAAATTTGATATCCTGAGAGAAATTTATGGCCATTTTACTAAGACAATCTTTTTACCATTTTCATTGCAATTTTTTTTGTCACAAAAATTGTGACAGGATTAAATTTGATGACCATCATGAGATGAAACTTAAAAACTCTCTCATTTCCTCTAGACATGGCCAAACTAGGGCATATTATATATCAAAATCATTTCTTCAATTTCCTCCCTAAAACCCTCATTTAAATAAAACATCCAAAAAACCCTTTGTCCAAAAATTTTGCATGCCCAAAAATCTACCAGCATCCCATCATAATAGAAAATCTAAAACCCTCAAACCTGTAATAAAAAGCTCATATATCTTGCCCTTTCTTTTATCATCTCATGCATTCCCATGGATTCAATCTAGGGTTACAACAACACAACCATAGCTCTGATACCACTTGTAAGAAAACTTGCACCAAAGAATATAACTATTTCCACATAACCCATAATATAGATTTGAAATAAATATGCAATTATAATCCACATGCAAGAGAATAGACAACATACCCACAAAAAATGTGATACAAGACATACCCTGATAAACCCTAATTAAGGGAAAAACTTAGCCTCCAAAAGCATCCATCACCATGTATTATTCAACAAAATCACCATTATGATAGAGCCATAGAAGCCTTCAAAGCCATAGCCACAACCAAGCAATCTATGTGAACAAGCATGAATCCACACATCCCATGCCAGGCTTCCAACTTTCACAAATGCTTACTTGGCTAACCTATCAAGCCTTGTCCCACTCAACTCTTGACTTTTTGTCTTTTGTCTTCTCTCCTCACACCAACAACTACCCTTGTGGCTACTTATCTAGTAGCAAGTCCCACAAAACCACCAAGTGGTATTACACAAACCATGTGCTACCTAACCCATTGACTCCACATTTAATATTAGAAATTTAATTCTTTTCTCCAATATTAAAATTTACATCAAATATTATCACAATGTTACAATACAACTCATCAAGTATATCCCATGAAAATCTCTACATGTTGCATGTCCATCTAGATGCTCCTAGATGCAACATTACATAATAGAATAAAATAATACAATATAACAATATTATGCAATGTGTGCAACACCCATTATCTCAACATTAAGATGATTATTTGAATGATGTATTTTATGATTTAAATATATATCTGGCACATACAATAGTTTCTAAGTGGAATTGATGTATGTTGGATATTATGTGATATTTTGATTCTTGCATATACATTATATGGAGTTGAATTGTGAATATTGCCTTGATAATAGATGGATAATGTAAATGCAAGTTATACATGTTAATATTGTTATTATAATTATTTCAATTTATATGTGTGATTTTATTGGACTATTAATGTTTGAATTTAGTGTGCTATAAATCAATGGTGTAGGAGCATCCTGGGGTAGTTAACAATCTTATATGTAACAGCTTTGTGCTTGGATTTGTAGAGTTATGCTTTGTGAATTTTGGGATGTTTTCGAGGCATATTGGCGAACCTTGTCCCAAGTTCACATAAATATTCAAGTTAGCATCATGAAGTTACAACCATTTTGGTGGTCATTGGTAAAGTGTTCCCTGATTTACTGGCAAAATTTGGAGATTGTATTTGCAAGCTTCAATTCGTGGGGGTTGGCATGTGTGCTCTTATATTTGGATAGTTAGATGAAACATGGACCTATGCCTAAGGTCACATTGTCTTATGTTGTCAAAGTTAGTTATTCTTTGTAAACTTGGGACTTGTCCTAAATATTTAGTTATTTCATGTATTTAATATTTGTTACCAAGCCAACTTGTGGCTTGAGGGTGTATTTAATGTGAATGTTTATTGAATAGGATAATCTATGACTTTTTTTAGTATAATTAGAGGGTCTTATGATGTCTGGAATCCTTATGGAGTGCAGCATGGAGTGTATGAGAAAACCAAAGTTTATTAGAGCTAGTAGCTGAGTGAGGGCTTGTGGAACAAGAAGGTTTCTTGGTGGCTTGCAAGAACAAGTTCATATTCTTCTTTGGGTTTTTTACTAGATTGTAGATCTAGGCCATCTAGGAGTTGTATCTTGCAAAACTATTATAGTAATTTCTGATGTATTTGGCCATAATGTGAAAGGCCTTACAATCGAGAATTTTTGATGTAAATCTTGTGATTCTATTATGAGAATTGGAAATGTTCTGGATCTAAGTCATTGTGTTATTGTTTATCTTCTATCATTTGGTTATTTGTTGGGGGCTAGGACATCTCTTTTGGGGATTCTCTTTCCTTGCATTACATCAAGTGATATCATAGATGATTGATCTTGTGGATTATTTCTTTAGGTTTGAGAAGATCTTATAAGATTGGACCTTAGCAAAATCATAGATCTTTGTGATGTTGTGGAGCTGAGGATTATAGAGAAGATTAGAAAAGATTTTAGATCTGAGATGGATCTTATGAATAATGATATGATCATTGAGATCATGAGAGCTATAACTATTGCACCTAGGAATGTGGATACTGAAGATGGTTATGAGGAATTTTTTGAATACATTGAGGCTACTATATGTAGTGGTGAAGATAGAGTTGATTGGATGGAGAGACTTGTGGAAGACAAAGCTAGCCAATTGGATAGATCTGGAGCTCACTTGAAGAGAAGCATAATATGGATGTTTCTAATTTCTTAAGTACTTTTAATCCTAAATACTTGATTGATTGGTTTGGTGAGCTAAAAGACTACTTTGAGCAGCGAATATTGGTGACCCACTTAGAGTAAGGTTGGAAAAAACTAAGTTGAAAGGAAATCCTTGTTATGGTGGAAAGATTTACAAAGAGATAGAGAAGAAGAAGGTAAAATAAAGATCACTAAGTGAAGATTGATGGTAACTAAATTCAAGGAAAAATTCATTCATGTTGATCATGAACTTGAATTGTTTAATATGTTATCATATGAGTTAGTTATGCCTTGTAAAATTGGAGCTTGTCCTATGTATTTAGTTATTTCATATATTTAATATATGTTTTCAAGTTTACCTTTGGCTTGAGGGTGCATTTAATGTGAGTGTTTATTTAATAGGCCAACCTGTGGCTTGTTTTAGTATAGCTAGAGGGTCTTACGATGTCTAGAATTATTATTGAGTGCAACATGGAGTTTTTTAGAAGAGAAAAGTTTAGCAGAGCTAGTAGCTAAGTTTGAGTTTGGGAAACAAGAAGGTTTCTTGGTGACTTGTGAGCACAAGTTTAGATTCTTCTTGGGGTTTTCTACTAGATTGTGGATTTGTGCTAGCTAGAATTTGGATCTTAGAAGATCTTGTAGAACTTAAAATATAGTAATTATTGATGTATTTGGCTATAACCTAGAAGGTCTAGCTGTTGGGCATGTTGGATGTAAATCTTATGATTTTATTATGATAATTAGCATTTTTGTGGATCTAAATTTTTGCATTATTTTTTATCTTCCATTGTGTGGTTTTTTTTTAGGGTTAGGCCATCTCTTTTGGGGATTCTCCTTCCTTGCACTACATAAATCAACCATGAAATTTTTTTTTGGGAACCAAGGTTAGACCAATGTGAAATACTAGAGACAATGTTAAGTCTAATGGAGACATGAAATCATATGTTATTGGATTTTATTTGTAAACATAATTGGTTAAATATTGTTTGTTTATGTATTTGTTTAATTTTTTATCTTCTAAATGCACACGTCAAGTGTGTAAATTTTATGAGAAAATTGTGGTGTCAATCGACACTTATTTAATATTTATATGGTAATGACATGTGCATTTAATATTGTTTTGGTAAGTAGAACCTAACCTAGGCTAGTACCTAGTAGGCTAGCTAAGAAACACACTATTGATTGCCATAATTGTATGAAGACAATAAAAGAAACTTATGAAAATATATCTCTTGAAAAGTCAATAAAATATCAACTCCAAGGTTTTGGGAGGTTGTTTTCAACTGACTGGGTATGTAATGCCCTGCCTAGAGACCCTTGGAACAAGGATTCAATACAAGCCAAGATATTTTCTTACAAGTATGAATGCACATGACAATATCATACAGGGATCACAAAGATTACAAAAGAAGACTTCACCAATAATCCCAGCAGCCAATGGATCTCCAAATGCCACAACCTAACTGACACGACCAAATTGAAGCAAAAAGCCAAAGATGACATCAAAACACAAAATCTATGATGTATCAAATCATGGAACCTCAAGCAATCCTAAAGGGTACTCAAAAGTCCAAATTGCATTCTCCAAAAAATAGCGGAGAGGCTACTTGTTTTTCATGCAAGAGAATAACAACTGATAGTCTCATGTGAGGAAGTACCTCTTTGTGCAAGAAAGTACACTGAGCAATGCAAGGAAACACCATCTCACATGAGGACATGTTTGGCCCATCATCAAAAACTCCCAAAACTTGTGTAGGGTTTCGCATGAGGATTCACTCCAAGTGGCGTGAGGAAACCCAAGACACCACATGAACATTTGCATTCTTGCATGAGAAAGTACAATTTTGTGTGAGGATACAAATCAACAAGCCATAAATCATAAAGATAAAAAGCTAGGGAATAAATTTCCTCTACATGGGGAGTATTGAATCCACATTTCAAGGCATAGACACTCAAAAACAATAGCTACTAGATGGATTTGCATCTAACCATCTAACATAGAAGTGAAAGGAAATAACTAAAAGTAGCATCACAGTGTATTGAAACAACATCGTAATGAACTAAAAAACAAAACTAAGTATGTGGTTCCTCCCAACTTTAATAGCATCATGAGACCATCATGGGTCCTAGCCATCCCTCGTGCATAAATCCCAAACCACCAACCAAATCTTTGTAGCTATCTTATGAGGATGTCACTACTAAAATGTACTACATCATAAGAATAAGGAAATCTAACATGCTAAAAGTAAAGCATTAGATAATCCAACTAAGAAATTAACATCATCTAATCATATGCTCAACATCATATGAATAGAAATCTAACATGATAACAAGTACTAGATATTCCAACAAATCTAATCACATCATCTAATCACATGCCAAATATTATAATATAGGAATGCATCAAATAACTAACATCATCTAAACATGATATCCAAGCATTCCAATGAAATCATAAATCACAAGAAAGCATACTCTAGAACCCAAAGTATCAAGTGAAAACATCCAACAATGGTCACATAGGAACAATGGACCATCTTTGTAAGCCAGTCCCCAATAGTGGTGAAGGCAGCTATGCCTCCCAACCATGTGGAGCCCATAGGTCCACTCATATCATGCTGATGGAGATAATGATCCAACCACAAACACACACTAGATAGTTTGATGGAAAAATTCTTAACACAATCTAATCTAGAAGCTAAGTATCATAATTAAGTGTAAAAGGTGTTTTGGGTTGACTCTATATGTTATTTTAAGGTTGGTTGGTCTCAGAGGTTAGGGTTTGATGTCTAGAAACTTCTCAGGTGGTGTTAAAATGCCTATTTAAGTAATGCACGTACATTGTCTAGGACAACTATGGGTGATAGTTTGTAGCTTTATGTTGTATATTATTGTAAGGAAGGCACCCATGTGAGTTTGCATATTATATTTCAAAATTTTATAATTCTACATTTGCAGTGATAATAAGAAGCCCTTATTTTATTCTCATAAATTGTTGCTATTTATTTGTTTATGTTATGTGTTTGTGGTATTAAGGGGAGAATCCTTCATTAAATGGAGCCTACATGAAGTATGTAGTTGTATGTTGGGATGCCCTTAAATATGTGAGAAAAGTCTATAAATTTTTTATTTATTTAATTAATGAAGGTCCTTCAACTCCTTTGGGTTTTGGTATTCTAGTGGAAGCATTAACAAGAAATAAGGTGGGTTATTCTTTTCTCAAAACCTTAAGTTGTCAATCTTTCACACATTTAGATTCTAAAAATAGGACCAAGTTATATAGTCTAAGTCAAAGAAATGTATATTTTGTTAGAAATAGAAATTTTTTTGCCACTTGAATGTATTGAACTTATGTATTGTTTTGATGATAGGTTTTTTCATTTACAACAACATATATTTACACATTTGTGATAGACTATGATTTTGTTTATTACAAGTAGTTATTGGTGCATAAAAGTTGGTGTATAACAGGCTAAGCTATGTGACCATAGATATGTTTTGAAAGAAGAGAATATATAGTGTACCATCTTAAATTGGAAGCACTCCAATTTAATGTAGTTTTAGCACCTATTTAACATGAGATCATCAATTTCCCACTCTATTTCATTTATTTTTCCCTTTTCCATCCCTTCTCCTAGGTGGAATTGGGGTAAAACCTAATAGATTCTCTTTAAAGCTCCTATTTTCATGGTGAAAATATCAAGGTAGAAAATAATCCTTCCTCATAATTTGAACATGATTTTTGAGTTCTAAGACTTGTTTTGGGGTCCCAAGATTATCCTTGGGATTTTTGTACATGACAATAAAGGCCACATTATGCCCCTAATGCTTCAGGGGTACACTACACCTATGGTAGGTCAATTAGAGGCACAATGTACTCTTGATGAAGCCCTAGTTTGGTCCCTTTTCTCTGGGTCTCATGTTTTAGATAATCAAGTGTTAACTTCTATAATAATTAGTTTGCGAGAATTATTTAATGATGGTCTCTATATAAACCTTTTCATTTTCTCCATTTCTCATTTGCAATCATAACAAGAAATTGCATCCATAAGTTCAAGCATCCAAATTTTCAAGTTACCCTCAAGAATTCAAGGCATTCAAGGTCTCCTCCATTGAAAATCAAGGATTTATACTTTCAAGCCATTGAAGGAGTTTATGCTAGATCTTCCATTGCATTTTCAACATTCAAGATCTCCTTTCATACATTCAAGGTTCTTTTTTTCATCTTTTTTCATGATCTACAAAGAGGGATTTCAAGAACATATATTTGTGAATATTTTGGTTTCATTTTGATTTCCTTCTAGGACTTTTAAAGTTTGAGTCAAAGCTATTGCATCTACTTACTTGATTACATTCAAAATTAAAGAGCATATTCATAGATGTACATTACTCCATGTTAGATCTATCACCACTACTTGATAGCATTCTATTTCGATCATTTCAATTCAATGTTAATTCCTAAACTAGGGTTTGACTAAAGCAACCCCCCTCCCCCCACCAAAAATAAAAATCCCTTTATTTTGTAGGTTTAAGATCTTGAATTGACAAATAGGTTGTAACACCCCACTCGGGAACCCAAGAGAAATAAACCTAACATGCTACAATGTTTACTAAACTATTTATAAAAAAAAAATTAAACAACATCAAAGTAACAATAATGTGAAAGCAATAAATACATACACATCAAGAACGCGTAATCAATTGTAGATACAGTTTCAATTCCTCAAGGGTTCCTTCACATTGAGTTACATTAAGAAATTATATTAATTAGTTTAAGTCTCAAGTACAATGTATCATGATTATAAAGAAATAACAAATACATAATCTCATAAGCAAATGCATACAATGAAAGTACATCCAATAAATAACATCCACTATGCATGTCACAGGGTATGTGAGAATAGATACAATACATTAAAATACAGGATAGCATTATTACATCAACTAAAAATAAGTCTCTAAGATAAGAAATAAGAATGATAAAGTTACATCTCTTGCAATGAACATCCAACAATTGGCAATGTGAGGGGGACCCAAATGGTAAGAAGACGCTACCTCCTAGCCATGTGGTAACTAGTCAGGCTTCCATTCCCACCATGAAGGGAAGATAATGAACAATCCACATATGGCTAATCAAACATAAAGCATTCCTAGGATAGGAATCGTAAAAGCCAAAACTACCTCAAAGGTAACACATACTACTCAAGAAGATAAGATACTCCAAAAGAAAGAACACTCAATCCAATATCAACACCAAATAACAAAACATCATACATATACCAAGAATAAATCAAATCACCAAAATCATAAGATAAAGCCAATGAAAGATATCCACCTCAACATAAAAGGCACATGTCAAAAGTACATCAACCATAAATCACTAATCACCACCAATGAAAGTAAATAACCACATTAAATACATCAACAATAAGTACACCACCAAAGGTACAAACAAAATCTATAGAGGAGACTCAAGCTACATACTAGGGAGTGTCATCACATGGTCAAACTACTTGAGTTATCCTAGACTGATCTCTCAATAGAGCTTGGACCCTTAAGTGCTGAGTTACCCTGGACTGGTTACTCTAAACCCTGGACCCTCAACATGACACATGCAGAACTAGAATACCCTCTCAAGAAGATGAGGCAAACCAGTCATACTATCATCCCATTCCCATCCTTAGTCTATACAAGCATTCAAAGCATGGGCGAGGAAATATCTCTAACTTATCTTTTTAGTGTGTTTCCCAAAATATTAATTGCTAGATTATCATTTATTACATAACTTACAATAGGTTACCCTAGCATTGACCACTTTGGGTCCCGGACCCCTACTACAAGCCACTCTCGATAACACGTGCGTAGGCAACCTCTCCTAATCACATAAAAACACAATTGTGTCTCATACCACAACACTTATAAAGATCAAACTCAGTTCCTTAACAGGCCACTCAAAAATAAGTTGGTTCTCCCAACCCAAGTAAACATAAATGAACCACATAGAAAATCTCATAAATGCAACTTTCAAATTAAAACACAACTTCATCATGATATTCAAAATAGAGGAACATCATGAAAGAAAAATACAATGATAATCTCTAGTGTACGTCCTAGTTAGTCAACTAAACAAATACACAAACCCAAATGGAAATGAAAACAACAAAACTAGAAAACAAAACCCATAAACTCTCAAGAAAACAGATAAAATATAAAGTTTCCAATCTTATGGTTTCAATTTAACTCATTCTCTAATGTTTGTTTTGACCATAAGGAAATGTTTGATAATAAAACAATAATATTTATTTATTTCAATAGATAGTATTTCATATCCATAACCACATAAGTTACATGGATTATGTAAAAATATATCAATTTGGTTACATTATAATTAATCAGTATAAATTTTTAATTAATATTTAACATATGATAATTACTCTTAGATAAATCCCTTTATATTTATATTAATCAGTTTACCTAAACTTCACAACTTTTAAATAAATCAAATAAATAAAACATAAATCAATTTATTAAAAATGATTATTATTAAATAAATTAATTTATTAAAAATGATACTTATTAAATAAATCAATTTATTAAAAGTGATACTTATTAAATAAATCAATTTATTAAAAGTGATACTTATTAAATATCAAATTTTTAAAATGAGTAAAACAAAGTAACTTTACTACAAAATAAATTAATAAACTAGACTTTTCTTATTCTAAACCTATTTTAGACCAGCCATCAAATAATAATGGGAGGGGGGTTATGTGGTCCCCTCCCCATACTTTTATATATGCATGGGTGGACTTTTTTAATAAGGAAGGCTTCCCTATATTTTTTTTTAAAACAGCGATGTACGATATTGTAGAGGTGTGTACGATTTAATGTATGGTTTTTTTTCTCTTTAATTTATGATTATTGTATGATTTTCTTCTTCTTCTATCTATAAATATTTTTGTATTATATTTTTTGTGTTTTATTTCGTATTCTCGTTAATTAAATAATATATATAATTTATTTTTGGTTCTTTCTACAGGTTCAGATCTGGTAATTTTCCATCTAGCATAGATTTCATTATTATTCTTTTCCTACATAAATTTGTACAATAAATATGTACATAAATATATATAGATACATATAAAGGATGCATCTCAAATGTAAATTAAATCTATGTAAATTTTTCAATCAAACCCTAAATGATCTATACTATGTTTTCTTCTACAACTTTCTCCTAAGAACAATTAAGAATCAAATTCCATTCATACAGATTTGGGAAAAATAACTAGAGTGACAAACATGATTCAAGCACCCAATCAAACATGAAGCAATCAGATCTTTTCCAACTTAAAATACATTCTCGAAATTTCAAAACCCTACCTTTTACTAAAGCTAAAATATGACAGCTAGATGAAAATTCCTAGTGCAAGAAAAATCTTTTAAGCCACAAAAATTCTCTTCTTTTCCAAACCCTTGAGTTGCTCTCCAAAACTTGTGTGTGCAATAATGACCTGAAAACCCTCTAATATAGAGCTCTAATTACCTTTTAGAATTTTTGTCTCCACAACTCTAAAATTATAATTACTTTATTTAATTATTTCTTGTATACACAATTTATTTTATTTTTTTTAATTAAAATATTAATTTATTATTCCTTTCATGCACACTTAAACCCTTTTTTTTAATTAAAATATTCTTTTATTATAATTTATTTATTACTCAACTTTATTATTTAAAGTAATTTCATAAAATAATATTTAATCATTATTTAATTAATAAAGATAACTTAAATGCATTATTTAAATATCACTAATTTTAAACCTGTATTATTTAAATAATAATACTACACCAAAATCAAAGCTTTATATATATATATGTGTGTGTGTGTGTGTGTGTGTGTGTGTGTGTATATATGTATGTATATACATATATATGTATATGTATATACATATATATGTATATGTATATACATATATATGTATATGTATATGTATATATATGTATACATATACATATATATGTATATATATATATATATGTATATATATATATATACATATATACATACATATACATATATATGTATATATATATATGTATATGTATACATATACATATATATACATACATATACATATACATATATATGTATGTATATGTATGTGTATGTATATGTATGTATATATACATATATGTATATATACATATATATACATATACATATACATATGTATATGTATATGTATATGTATATATCTGTATATATATACATGTATTAATATGTATATATGTATATATGTATATGTATATATATGTATCTATGTATATATGTATATGTATACATATATATGTATGTATATGTATATATGTATCTGTATACATATGTATATGTATGTATATGTATATATGTATCTATATATATATATGTATATATATACATACATATATACATATATATATACAAATACATATATACATATACATACATATACATATGTATACATATACATATATATATACACATACATATACATATACATAGATACATATATATAGTATTTAATTTTTAAATCTTTTTAACGTAGTTTTTCAAAATTGGAATTTTTAAATTAAATAACATTTGATAAATCAATATTAACTGTCAATCCAAGAATAATAAATAACTAGTCTATCAGGCAAATCACTAAGTCAAACTTCAAGAAATGTATAAGGAAAATCAATCAAAGCAAGAATCAAATCACATATGCACAAAAGACTTATAAGTTTTAAAAAGGGTAGACAGTCTATTACGAGTCTTTCTTGTAAGACAAGTAATTTAGGCTATGGATAGGATTGGACCTTATTATTATCTTCCCATTCTCACCATTTGAGTATTTGTAATTAGGCATGCTCATCCTAACAATTCAGGAAAGTCGATGCCCGGTACCTAGTGTAGATACCTAAATTTGATTACACCACTTTAGTAATCCTATTTAGTTATCTCTAAAGACATCATTAATTAAATTCCTATTTAATTAATCATTTGCCATCCCTAGCTGATTAATTTAATTAATCATCTATAGTCCTAATTGATAAATCAAATAACCTATTATTTATCAATTAAATCATTTTCTCCTATCTAATTCCAAAAATCCTCATTTATTAAATAAATCTATTTGATAAATAAAATCCTCAAATCTAAAAACCCCTAACCTATCCCTAATCCTCCATTTAGCCTAATCCACCCCATCCACCCATACTAACCAAGCTTAGCCACTAACTCACCCACCCTCATTAATGCCATCCACTTGCACATCTCTAACATCTCTAATCTAATCTTAAACCCAAGCCTAATCCACCCCCTAATGTTGTCACATTCCCTAAGCAAGTTTAAGACTTTCCTAAACCAAACCAAAGTCTCCCCTCAAAAATCTCAACCACCAAGTCATGTGTTCTCTTACAAAACATAAAAGACTCTTACAAGCTCACTCATCACTCTTACATCCATCTTCCACACTCATTCCTCTTACATCTCTCTTACATACTCAACCCCACTCATCATGTCTTTAACCAACCCTTTACCCTACCCTCTCACACTCATCCTCCTTGTGACAAGTGTCACCTTCCCATTGGTGCTAAACAAGCACAATTCATGTGCTCTCCTTTGAGTGCATCTTAGCCCTCCTTAAGCCTTCATCTCTCCTTGCATCTTAGCCCTCCCTCCCTCAAGCCCTTAGCCTATAAATTGAATCCCCTCCCAAGCCATTTCGACAACAATCTTTGAGCTAAAGTTACCATGTTATTTTGAAAACCAAAGTTATCAATCTTAACCTTATAATGCCGAATTGAAAGCTCACAAGGCTACCAATTTGCCATTATCCATCTCCATTGAAGCCATTTTAAGCACTTGAGCATACATCTCCAATCTACACATAGACACATCTCAAAAATAAGAGAACAATCTCATTGAGAGAGCTTATCCATGGCTCACATTCTCATTTGAGTTTGTCTTCTCTTTGTCTCTATTATATGTTATGTTAGTTTAATGTGTAAATACTTTCATTGAATTAGTATTTCTAGCACATTAGATTAGTGTATACATTTTTGGCACGCCCGATGGGTCCCCGCTATGGGTCATTTTTCATTTTTTTCATCCATTTCAATCTATATTTTGTTTTTACAAACTAACAATCTAATGGTTTGTTATTGTTGAGTGGGTGCAAGGTGTTTTTGCTTGTTTTTGCAGGTTGAAGGATGCACTAAAGATAAAGATACACCCTTTAAAATCTAAAAATAACCAAGAAAATAAAAAAATTTGGAAAAAATCCACGCAATGTCATCTCCGCTTGTCGTCTCCGCAGTTTGGCGTCTCTGCCTATCGTCTCTGCAAAATGTCATCTACGTAAACTCAACTATCGTCTCTGCCATCTCAACTGTCATCTACACAAACTCAACCGTCATCTCCACAAGCTCAACTATCGTCTACGAAAGATAAACCATCGTTTGCACCTGCACAACCGTCGTCTGCGCGAGCTCAACTGCCGTCTCTGAAAGCCCAAACTATCATCTACGAGTTTCGGTGTCTCTACCTATTTTCTGGTAGTCTGCACTGAAACCTGAACTGTCATCTGTGAATTTCAATGTTTGCGAGTTTTAGCATCTCCGCTTGGCTTCTGTCGTCGACGCCACCTTCAAAAGCTCAAATTATCATCTCCGCCGTCGCCAGCAGTCAATTGTCGTCTCCGCCTGGAAACTGTCATCTCCACTGCCACTAGTAGTCAACTATCATCTCCAACGCTGCCAACTGCCTTCTTCATCAATCTGTCATCTGCGAGTTTTGGCGTCTACGAGTTTCAGCGTCTGCGAGTTTTGACGTCTCCACAGTTTGGCGTCTCTGCCTAATAAACTGTCATCTCTGCCTAATAAACTATCATCTCCACCTGTTTAAACCATTCTAAGCATTTTTACGCGTAAAAAAAATAGCAAAAACAGTTTTAAATTTTTTTTCCATAGTTAAGCTTTCATTTTTGAAGATTTTAGGTGACTAACTGAATTTCTTTTTTTGTCTCATTGCAGGTTGGAGCACATATGAAACCACTAACCATGTTTCTTGTAGGTTCTCATGTTGCTAAAAAAATGAACTTGAATGTTTAATCATTTGTCTTTGAATACATGTTGCTAAAATGAACTTGAATGTTTAATCATTTATCTTTGAATGCATGTTGCTAAAATGAACTTGAATGGTTAAACACATTTTCCATTGAATGAATGTTGCTCAAAACACACTCTTGAATGCTATGGATTAAAATCAATTTTCTTTGGAATGCATGCTTAAAACAAACAAACTCAATCTTGAATGTAAAGAATCAATGAATCAATGCAATATCTCACACTTCAATTTTTGGGGCATTAAAAAGAACAAACAAATCTCTCTTTTGCATGCAATTTAGGCAAAGTTTGATTTTTGAAAAATTAAGAAACTTTGTTAAGTTAAATACAAATTTGCAAAAATCAATTTGAGTAGTTCCTTGGACTCACCTCTTTTCTAATCACCCATCAATTTAACCATTGGTTGCAATCTCAATGCCATTTATAGGGATGGGTCTACTTGAAAAAGGTGTTAAATGTTCCACAATCTAACTAACTCACTTGGTCTTTGAACATTTGCTTTAACTTTATCAAAATTCATAAATGACCAAAACTCTAGATTAAATCGATCACACTTCAAGTTTGGGCACTAAAATTGAACAACAATTGATGTGGAGAGCCTCCAGACGCGCGCTTGAAATCAAATCTCACACACTTTTGTTTTGGGCATAAAACAAACTCACACTCAATCTTGAATGCCTTAAAGAAAATTAATCGATATTTGACATGGAGGGCCTCCGGGTGCATGAGTTTGTTTTTGTTGACCCTAACTCTTCTTCTTGTTTGCATTCTTCGATTGATTTACTTTTGTTGGCGCTTCAAGTTGGAATTGAACATTGTCTCTTAAACATGAGTTCTTGCAAAGTCTAGATTAGCACACATAAGAGTCAGTTGGTAAACTTAGAACAAGCGTGTTTTTTAACCCAAGGTCATCCAAGTCTTCTCTCCCTTTGTCATCTTTCGAGGCCATCTTGGGTGCATAAGATTAGGATCCAAAACCTTCTTTCTTTTTAGGAGGCCTTCTTGGGGATTTCATCACCCCTTGGACAACCTCAACTCCAAAGTTCTGGTGGAGTATAAGAATCGGGAGGTGAATTGAAAGGCACCTCTCTTGGGATCAAGATTTTTTCACTCGGGCTAAGCCTCAAGGAACTTTATACCCTTGAGAAGTGAAAGAGGAGAAGCGGGTTACTGCTCCTCTCGGCTGTGTGACATCTTTTTGGTCTCATCTACAGATTTGGGCCTCACATACCTTGCTAATGCAGGAGCATCCAGAGGTACAAGGGCAATCTTGTGTCACCCAAAAAAATTTACTTAGACTTAGTTTCTATTTCATGTGTTTTCATTTTTGGACACCCATTTGGGTCAAATAAAGGTTCCAACTTTCACAGTTCAACTATCAGTATGCTAGAAAATCTTGAAAAAATAGGAGGATGCAATTTGGCCATTATTTTGGTGACCTAGAAGGTGTGAAATGGCCAGATGAATGTAATTGTGATTTAGAGCATTCCAGAAAAAAAAATCAGGTCAAAAGGCCCCACGGTTTGAAAGTTATTGCAATTTTTTGAGTTTTGGAGACCTCCTAAGAATGCTTCAAATTTAGGTTAGGGGCATTAAATGACTTCAAAAAGGGCCAAAAAATGGAGAATGAGTGAAGCCTATTCATAGGGCTATAGAGCACTTCGAGAGCTTTCTAAAAATGTAAACGGTTCGTCAATTGGAGCTACGGTTCAAAAGTTATGCCTCCCAAAAGTTCGGTTACCGTTTCTAGATTCTTCTAGATTTGCACCGACTTCTAACGCAGCTTCTAGAACCTTCTATTTGGTCGGTGGATGCCTACTAGCACTTTCTAGAATGTACTCCTAGTCCTTAACCCTCCAGGGTCTATTTAAGGAGATTCCTGGCATTGTAAAAGGCAGTTCAGAGTGGAGTTTGAGAGGAGGTACTGAAAGGAGAAATTATCTCAAGATTTATGCTATTGTAAGCCCTTAGGGAATGTCTTGAAGTTTATTTTCTCTATACTATTTGTACTTGTTTATTTTCTTAGTTAATACAATTTTCCCTTTTCTGTTGGGTCCATTATGTTCTTGGGTTGTGTCCCCATCAAGTGGTATCAGAGCTGGTTTTCTTGAGTGTGTAGACAGAGCACCGTCTATGAGGCAGTTTGCACCAGGACTGTGTGGTTGTGGGTTTGAGTTAAGAAGATACCTCCATGAAGAGAGCGTGGTGGAAGGGCCAGAGCTATTAATCCTGAGGAGGTTAGATCCCTCCAAAGGCAGGTACAAGCATT
The DNA here is from genome assembly GCA_028749045.1 of Cupressus sempervirens. Lineage (NCBI taxonomy): Eukaryota > Viridiplantae > Streptophyta > Pinopsida > Cupressales > Cupressaceae > Cupressus > Cupressus sempervirens. The sequence goes on along the minus strand of CM053790.1, from coordinate 314,918,455 downwards.
GCAAGAAGAGCTCCATAGAGGAGCAAATGTTGCCGCAGGTGACAATAGTGAGGATGACAATGAAGAAGAAGTAATGGAACCAGAAGGGGAGTTTGACAGAGAAGTTCTGAATCATGCAAAGGAAAGGATTTTTAGGGCCATTACTTAGTTTGGGAAAAGACCTACAATTAAAGTGGGTGTATTTTCAAGAAATCTGAAACCAGATGAGTTGATCGATTGGATCAATGAACTGGAAGAATACTTTGAGTATGAGGATATCAGGGACCCAGATAGGGTTAAGTTTGCAAAGGCCATGCAAAAATCTGGTAGCAAGAGGTCCAATTGGAAAGAAATAGAAGAGGAAAGGAGATCACAAGGTGGGATCACATGGTGGACAAATTGAAGAAGCAGTTCGTTCCTGTAGACTACGAGCTTGATTTGTTTAAGAAGATGCATGGTTTAAAGCAAGCAGGAAGATCAGTCCAAGAATATACAGAGGAATTTTACTGACTTTTGATTAGAGTGGGGCATGCAGAAGCAAATAAGGAGAAGGTTTCTCGTTATATCAATGGGTTGCGACCTAGCATCCAGGAGGAATTAAGTCTGGTAAGAATGGCCAGTGTTGAAGAGGCATACCAGTTTTCCCTATGAGTTGAAGAGAAGCTAAATAAAAGGTTTGAAGGAAGACAAAGAGGGCGCAGTCAAAGAGGAAGGGGAAGCGGTAGATCATCTAGAGGCCGCAATGAAACCCAAAAGAAAAATGAAGATGTGGGTACTAGCAGGAACCAGAGGAATGAGGGTTTCAACCGCTCCGATGATCAAGACTTTGGAAATCAGAGAGGAAGAGGTAGAGGATGTGGACAAGGAAGAGGAGGCTTCTATGGTACCTGTTTCCATTGCAATGAAGAAGGTCATCGCACCTTTGAATTCCCTCAACGACAAGGTAGGATAGATAGGAGAGCTGAGGGCCAAGCTAGGGTTGCTCATGTGGATGAGGATGCACAATCATCACATTCAGAGGATGTAAAAAGAGGAGAGAACTTGGTAAATGAAAGAGTCCTACTAAGTGGTGAGATTGAACTAGGACAACAGAGGATTTTGTTCCGTACTAGATGCAAGTGTGAGGATAAATGTTGTGACGTGATCATTGATGGTGGTAGCACTGATAACTTGGTATCAGAAGAGATGGTCTCTAAGCTGAAGCTCAAGAGGGAGAAACATCCCTAGCCCTATCGGATTGCTTGGGTAAAAGATGATCATAAGGTCCTAGTAAGTAAACAATGTTTAGTGAAATTCAAAATTGGAAGTTACCATGATGAAGTTCTTTGTGATATTATTTCAATGGATGTTTGCCATCTATTGTTGGGTAGACCATGGCAGTTTGATAGACATGCAGTACATGATGGACATGCAAACACATACTCTCTGACAAAGGATGGAGTTCGCCACAAATTGAAGCCCATGAAAAAGGAAGGTGAAAAGGTATGTAGCAGTGCTAGGATTTGTCTTGTTGATGGAAGGAAGTTTTTAGATGGCATGAAACATCAGCATATGTGCTATGCTTTGGTTCCTAGGAAAGATAAAGAAGGTAGTAGTGAAATACCAGTTGAAGTTTCATATTACTAGGGGAGTTTGGAGATATTATCTCTGATAATGTTCCAGATGGATTGCCAGCAGTAAGGCAAATCAGTCATCAGATAGATCTGATTCCAGGAGCTAGTTTTCCTAACAAGGCTGCTCACAGGATGACTCCTACTAAAACAGAGGAGCTAAATGGACAGGTTCAGGAGTTGTTGAGGAAGGGCTTGATTCGAGAGAGCCTGAGTCCATGTGCAGTACCTGCAGTACTCACACCAAAGAAGGATGGAGAGTGGAGGATGTGTACAGATTCTCAAGCTATAAATAGGATCACCATCAAGTACCGATTTCTTTTGCCAAGGATGGATGATATTATGGACTGCTTGACTGGAGCTCAGTACTTCACAAAGATAGATCTGAAGAATGGTTATCACCAGATACGAATTCAAGGAGGAGATGAGTGGAAAATAGCCTTCAAGACCAAGGAGGGCCTTTATGAGTGGTTAGTCATGCCCTTTGGATTGACGAACACCCCAAGCACCTTCATGCGGCTCATGAATGAGGTACTTAAGAAGTTCTTTGGAAAATTTGTTATTGTTTATTTGGATGATATTTTAATTTTCAGCAAGACTTTGGAAGAACATTTATTGCATGTTCGTAGTGTCCTTGAAAGGCTAAGGGAAGAAAAATTGTTAATTAATCTGAAGAAGTGTAACTTTGCAAAAAGGGAGTTAGTCTATTTGGGGTTTGTTATATCACCTGAAGGTCTCAAAATGGATCCAGAGAAGGTAAAAGCCATCTTGGAATGGCCTACTCCAAGGTCTGCTACTGAGGTAAGATCATTTCATGGTCTGGTTAGTTTTTACAGGAAGTTTATTAAGAATTTTAGTGGCATATGTGCACCCCTAACTGATACAATAAGAGGGGATAGAAAAGAGTTTAAATGGACTGCAGCAGCTACGAGAAGTTTTGAATTGCTGAAGAAGAAGGTAACAGGACAACCTTTGTTGGCACTTCCAAATTTTAGAAAGGTTTTTCAAGTGGATTGTGATGCCAGTGGCAGCGCTATTGGGGTTGTATTAAGCCAAGAAGGTAAGACTATTGCATATTTTAGTGAAAAATTGAATGATGCAAAGAAGAAGTATTCTGTTTATGATCAAGCGTTCTATGCAATAGTTCAGGCCTTAAAGAAATGGAGGCATTATTTATTGCCAAAGGAATTTGTATTGTATACTGATCATTAGGCATTACAGTACCTAAATAGCCAAGGTAAATTGAATCAGAGGCATATGAAGTGGGTAGAATTCTTGCAAAGTTATACATTTGTGTTGAAGCATAGAAGTGGAAAATCTAACAAGGTTGCAGATGCACTAAGTAGGAAACAGTTGTTGCTTACAGTAATGCAGGTTGAAGTAGTTGGGTTTGATGAACTCAAGAATTTGTACCCTGAGGATCCTGATTTTGCTGAAGCATGGAAAGGTTGTAAAGAACCTGTTGTTGTAGATAGAACCAAGTGGTTAGACTATTTGATTCAGGATGGCATGTTGTTCAAGGGTAGTCAATTGTGCATTCCGAGGAGTTCCATGAGGGAAAATCTAATTAAGGAGAAACACAATGGAGGGATGGTAGGACATTTTGGTCGAGATAAGACCATTGCCATTCTTAGAGAAAATTATTTTTGGCCTCAAATTTCAAAGGATGTGAAGAAGTTTGTACAAAGTTGCCAGGTTTGTCAAGTTGTCAGGGAGTTTAGTCACAATACTGGCCTATATCAGCCATTGTCTGTTCCATCAAGGCCATGGGAGGACATAAGTATGGATTTTGTTCTTGGATTTCCAAGGACACAAAGGGGTAATGACTCAGTATTCGTGGTGGTTGATAGGTTCTCCAAAATAGCACATTTCATTCCATGCCACAAAACTCATGATGTTGTCCATATTGCAGACTTGTTTTTCAAAGAGGTGGTAAGACTACATGGTCTTCCAAGGAGTATAGTTTCTGATAGAGATACTAAATTTGTGGGGTATTTCTGGAGGACATTATGGAAAAAGTTGAGAATAGACTTGAAATTCAGTTCCACGCATCACCCATAAACTGACGGCCAAACAGAAGTGGTAAACAGAAGTCTGGGCAATTTGCTGAGATGTTTAGTTGGGGATAAGCCCAAGGGATGGGATTTGATTCTACCACAAGCAAAGTTTTCTTACAATAACTCTATAAATAGGAGTACTGGAAAATCATCATTCCAAATTGTATATGAGAATAGCCCAAGGACTGCACTAGAGCTGAGGAAGATAGAACAAGGGGAGAGGACAAGTGTTGAAGTTGAGGAATTTGCTGAACATATCAAGCGTCTACATGAGGAGGTTCAAGCACACATTACCAAGATGATTCAAGAGTATAAATCTAGGGCTGATCAAAGGAGAAGACATAAGAAATTCCAAGTAGGGGATCTAGTCATGGTACACTTACGAAAAGAAAGATTTCCAGCCGGTACTTACAACAAGCTAAAAATGAAGAAATTTGGCCCCTGCAAAATTTTGAAGAAACATGACTCAGGAAATGCATATGAAGTGGAGCTGCCAGATGGTATTCACATTTTGCCCATTTTCAACATTGCAGATTTAATAGAGTATCATGATGATGGTGCAGATGAGGAGCTGGTGTTAGAGCCATGTCTGATTCCTACTTCTAAGAAGGAGGAGATAGAAGACATTCTAGATCATTGTGTGGGTAGGAGTACCAGAAACAGGCAGTATGAAGAGTATTTGGTCAAATGGAAAGAACGACCGATTGAGGACTCAACTTGGATTTCAGCAGCTGAGGTTTCCCATTTGGGATTACCTCTACCATTCATAAAGTGACAGGGTCACTTTTCAATCTACCCTGGGTGTCTGATGCAAGAGCATCCAGAGGTATAAGGGCAATCCTGTGTCACCCAAAAAAATGTACTTAGACTTAGTTTCTATTTCATGTGTTTTCATTTTTGGACACCCATTTGGGTCAAATAAAGGTTCCAACTCTCACAGTTCAACTATCAGTATGCTAAAAAATCTTGAAAAAATAGGAGCATGCAATTTAGCCATCATTTTGGTGACCTAGAAGGTGTGAATTGGCTAGATGAATGTAATTGTGATTTAGAGCATTCCAGAAAAAGAATCAGGTCAAAAGGCCCCACGGTTTGAAAGTTATTGCAATTTTTTGGGTTTTGGAGACCTCTTAAGAATGCTTCAAAGTCAGGTTAGGGGCATTAAATGACCTCAAAAAGGGTCAAAAAATGGGAGTCAAGTGAATCCTATCCATAGGGCTATAGAGCACTTCGAGAGCTTTCTAAAAATGTAAACGGTTCGTCAATCGGAGCTACGGTTCACAAGTTATGCCTCCCGAAAGTTCAGTTACTATTTTTGGATTCTTCTAGATTTGCACTGACTTCTAACATAGCTTCTGGCACCTTCTATTTGGTCGGTGGATGCCTACTAGCACTTTCTAGAATGTACTCCTAGTCCTTAACCCTTCGGGGTCTATTTAAGGAGATTCTTGGCATTGTAAAAGGCAGTTCGGAGTGGAGTTTGAGAGGAGGTACTGAAAGGAGAAATTATCTCAAGATTTATGCTATTGTAAGCCCTTAGGGCATGTCTTGAAGTTTATTTTCTCTGTATTGTTTGTACTTGTTTATTTTCTTAGTTAATAAAATTTTCCCTTTTCTGTTGGGTCCATTCTGTTCTTGGGTTGTGTCCCCATCACTTGCGTATATCGAGGACTCCCTAGCTAAACCAACTGTCAGCCTTGCAAAAAACCATTTAGGGTGTTAATGTGTTTGAAGTGACTGATCGAAACATTTGTAGAACATACACACTCCTCGGTGCAAGTATCACATTCTGAGAACCACAAACTTCTATCTGGGTGTTCCTGTCTATTGCTTGATTTTATTTTACTTGTTGAATGAATGTTTGCCAAACTTGCTCAATCCTAGCTTAGGGTACACTTAGCGTAGTCACTGCCTATTTTAGAAGTTGAACGAGTCAAAGCAAAACAACTGAGATCTCTCAAAGCTAAGCAAATTAAGGAATTTATGTTGGAACAACCCAAATCCAAGTAGAAGTTTCACAAAGTCAAACTCAAGCCATCTCTAGCATACCAAGAACTTTTGGCCAAGAGAAAAGAAATAACACCAAGCCTGCGAATTGCCAAACTCCACAAAGCAGAGGACAAAGCTGCCGATGAAGCACTTCAAGAGGCCTGGTTAGAGTGCACCATCAAATTTAGCCAACATCCAGGAGTTAATCCTGCTTATGCCTTACCAACTAGGCATGATTTCTATGATTAGACACCTTTGTTTCTCCATATCTTCTTGGATAAGCTTCACTTTAGAGTCATCTTTTTAGAAAAGCTAGCCATCTTAGGTTATCCTCGTAAGCATTATTAGCTCATCCATCTCATTTAGAACCAAACCATCTAGCCGACAATCCAAAAACTACACATCTAAGCTTTCAAAAATTGTTGTCACCTTGCCAAAAGTTTGTCATTCCTAAAATCTTCCAAATCCACCAATCTCACCAAGGTTATCCCTTTGACAGAGCTTTGTCTAAGGTAATCTAGCTTTGTCACTTGTTATCCCTCATCACCTTGAGCTAAAGGTTGGGATCCACAAGTGGTCAATCTTGTGTTCTTCTTAAAGGATCATCAGTCTATCCTTAAGTTGACACAATCACCACCAAGCTTGCACATAGGAAATAAAACCTTTTGTGCTTTGGCAACATATCTTTGAAGTTAGAATCCCCAACCCAATCCTCCTTAGGTTTTGTCATATAGCTTTGCCTCAACCTAGGAAATCATTTTCATAGAAAATCCTTCCCCCTTTTGCATCCATCAGCATTGTTGCATCTCATCCTTAGGAACATTCTGCATCTTCATGCCACCCGTCACTCGCTTAGCCAAGAAGAAGGAAACAATGGAGCCCTATCATTTGGATCGAACAACATCACCCCCCTTGAGCACTCAGCCATCCTTCAGCCCAGAGAAAGCTATGCCATCACCTACTGACATTGAAGCTTTCATGAACCAATTACGAAATGCAATATTGGTAAACGCCATTATAGAGAAGAACAAAGAGACAATCATGGCTAATTTTCGAAGGGACAATGTAGGAACCTTTGACTTTGGAAGACCCCCTCCATTATCAGATCCATCTCACCTGTTGTTTGGGCAGCTACCACCACCCATCATCTCTTATGATCCAAATTATCCTCAATATATGCCAAAAGAAGAGCCTCTAGCCAATCCATATGATCCAACAGACCCAAACATACCATCCTCCACCCAAGTCGAAATATCCATTCCGCAAGCCAATCCAGCCACTACCACTCCATCCTTGGTTCAAACCTCTCCACTCCAAACTGCCTTTGCCCAAAATACCTCACCCTTCACTATTGCTACTGCTGCTCCCCAACCTAGCCTTCCAAATTGACCCATCTCCCAAATCAATGCTAGCATCTTTGGCCAACCTCAGCAATATATAACAGGGATGCCACCCATGGGGCCAAGTAATCAACCTTTCATCACCCCCAACTTATTCACCACAGCCCAAAGCACAATCCTATCATTTCCATTAGGTCTTGGGAGCTCAATACCATTAGCCACAAATCCACAAGCTACTACCTCCACTCCACAAAGCTATCAAATCCCACAAGCTACTTCCATTTTTTTGCCAAGTTTCCAAGTGACCCTAGCTCCCGCCACCACTCTACCAAGCTTCCAAATCCAACCACCAAGCTATCAAACCCCATCAGTTCCATTCCCAAGCTTTCAATTCTGGTCACCTCCACCACCAACTAATCCATTACCTCCTATTACCAACTACTTTTCAATTCCACTTCTAGGAGGTAATCCACCACCCCAGCCAACCACCAATTATTTGTAGATACCATCCCAAATGGGGGCACAACCCACATATATTGGTCAAACCCCACAAGCCCCTCGATCCTTTTCCCAAGTTTCACAACCATATTATACCTTATCTCCACAAAGCCATTCATTTATCCCATAGCCAGCTTATGTTCCTCAATCCCAACCTCAAATCCCATATCAACAGCAAGCCTTGCAACACATGTAGCAATATGCACCACCTCCCCCTCAGCAACCCGTCATCCACCATGCAGCTACCCAAACAATGTACAATCCCTATCAGCAAATCCCTCATAGCCATCCATATTCAGTGGCCCCATCTAGTGCATACCTACTTCAAGGAACTCCTACATTGGGGGCACCCCAGCCATCACCTATCAATTCAGAATGGGAGCAAATGAAGACAGCTCTGAAAGCCATCCAAGAAGGGAATGATCCGAAGACATTCAAGTTTGAGAATATGTGTCCTTACCCATTTGACAGAGCCATTACCATGACACCATTTTCCGAACACTTTGAGGTACCCAAATTTGACAAATTCAGAGGAAAAGGAGACCCTGTCACACGTATCAAAGAATTTTACATGCACTGCCAAGACGTGGCATACAATGATGTCTTCCTCTTGCACCTTTTTCCCAAAAGCTTGGCTGGACTAGCTCTTGAATGGTTTTACAGAATCCCCTATGGCACAATTAAAAACTTTTTTGAATTATCTGAGGCATTCGTAGCCCAATATGCCCATCTTGTTGAAACAGAGCTATCAATAGTTGATCTTGTCCACACCAAGCAAAAAGGTGGAGAAAGCCTTGCCGAATACCTACAAAGATGGCAAACCCTTACCACCCGCATATCCTACACCTTGCCTGAATGCCATGTGGTGAAAATGTTTATTGATAATGCCCATCCCAGCTTGGCTCACCACATGACCATGAACTGTTTGCAGACCTATAAGGATATCAAAGAGAAAGGAATGATCCTTGAGCAAGGACTCATTAAAGATGGTGTGGTCAAGATTTACAAAGAGGCCAACCAAAATCAATCACATTCCAATGACAAGTCTAGGTATTGGAACAAAAACAAGCATGTTGCAACAGATGGGGTTACTGACACCAAACATGTGAATATTGTTGGTCCTTCCCAAAATTAGTCTAACCCACCATATCAAACAAACAATCAACAAGCTATCAACTACCAATAGCAGAGTAACCAAAGCTATCGAAACCATAATCCAAGACCCAACTTCCAAGGAACTAGCAATCAAGCTAATAACATCAATGTAGCTGTAGGGAAAAAACCTAGATTCCATCCTGCACCTAGAAACTATACACCCCTTGGTGAGCCATTGGATGTCATTTTTGAGAAATTGGCTAAGGAAAACCTCATCAAATTTCCTCCTACCCAAAAAATTGATCCAAGCCAATCCAAAGCTGCATGGTACAAGGACAATGAGTATTGCAAGTTCCATAGGGTAAACGGTCACACCACCCTCAAATGCATGAAACTGAAAGATTATGTGCAGGACCTCATTGATCAGAAAGAAATCACTGTTGGTGCCCAAATCTCTTCCAATGCAGGCTTACAGATTTATCAAAATGCTTTTCCTCCACACAACAACCAAAATCTTGGAAAAGCACCTATCCAAAACAACAACAACACCAACAACCGCCAGCCAAACCAACAGCATGGGAAGAACAATGACCACACTTCATCCTATATAGACTATGGTAGCCTTATAGGTTGTATATCCAAGAAAGAACCTTCTATCAATGTTATCAATATCCGAGGACCAGACAATGAGTGTGCAGTTATCACTTGAAGAGCATGATTTAACATCGCAGGCCCACCAGTTTCATCAGTACCATCAGCTCCATCAAAAAGTTGGTACAATATCTTGGAACACCTTGGGAACATGCCAGCCCAAATCTCCATTTTAGACCTCTGCACTAGTCCTGTGTACAAAGACATCCTTGACAGTGCTCTCATAGAATCTTGTGTCCCTTCTGATATCAATGCTACTAATTTTCGTAATCTTGTCGAACACCTATCCTCCTCATGTGCCCTATCATTCAAACCCACCGACATACCCGTGGTCGAGCCAGATCACACCCTTCCGCTTCACATAGCCATCATGGTATTCAATTTCACCGTGAAAAGAGTAATGATAGATAATGGATCAGCCTTGAATATTTGCACCCTAAAATTCATAAAACAAGCTGGGTATACTGAGGTAGATATGATCAATGAAGTTATCACCATCAAAGCTTATGACAACTTGGAAAGAACCACAGAAGGGACTATTTTGCTACCAATCAAGGTTGGGCTAGTCATCCAAGAGATAGTTTTCCATGTTGTTGATCTAAACCTACCATTTAACATCCTCCTTGGTCACCCATGGATTCATGCTATGAAGGCCTTTCCATCCACCTACCATCAGTGCATCAAATTTCTGCATCAGGGCACTGAGGTGACCATCCATGCCGATCCAGAACCCTTTGCATACTGCAATGCGATTGAAGCTTTATATATAAACCATTGCCCTGAAATAGACATTGGCACAGCCATCGCCAGCTCATCCCACACTTTTAATGATGCAGAAACCATCCTCACCTCCACCCTATCTACCATAAAGATCAACAACAAAGGCTATGGAGAGTATAGTCTATCATATGCATTTGTTGTCGAAGCAATCCCACTTGATCCACATACCCATGGACGGTCGACATATCACAAAGATAAGGAGATTCCACCTCCTCGATACAAACAGTTTGGCAGAACAACCTTTGTATCCTCAAAAACCCCTCTTCATGAGGAGCTCACTCCAGATATCAACAATTGGTTACATAAGGATGCACCTCCAAAAAATCAAGCACGCCTTGATCACTTTAGCCAGAAGTATCCCCAAGAACATAAGCTCATCACTGAAAAATGGAACTATCAAGGTGGTGGACTAGGACCAAAAGAAAGGGGCATGCAATATTCCATTGAAGCACATAAATGGGAAACGAAGTCAGGTCTTGGCTTTGGCATACCCACAACTGGGGGCACCAATGAGAACAGTCATGCTTTTTCGAACATCCACCGCGACCTTGTCAAAATCAAAGGCATTCCTGAGGAAGTTGAAAAGAGAGCCTACGATGATATCCCAGACCAAATCTTCCTAGGAGACTCTTTTCTCCAAGAACTATGCATCCACCTCATTGACCTACCACTCGCCCATCCACAACTCATAGATTGGGACCAACCAAGAGTCATACACATTGATGAGTTCACATTAGAGGAAGCACTTCTAAGATTCATGGGAGCCAAAACTACTCATAAGAAAACAAAGCCAAATTCTACCTATATCTATAAGCTAGATCCCAAGGGGTATTTTGGAGAAAATCCCCAACCTAGTTCTGATACACCCAAAACTGGAACTAAGGTGAATTTGGGACTAGCTAAGGCAATGAAGAGAACCCGTCGGCAAGAAAATCCAGAGCCACAAGTAGAACATGAGGATTTAGTATTGCCTCCCTAAGATAATCAACCAGAGGTATCATATATTCTAATTGAGGATACTAGAGAAGTCAACATCGGTTCTTCAGAGATCCCCAAACTTGTTCACATTGTTGCATCCCTGTCACAAGATCAAGTTGATCTCCTCTTTGAAGTCTTAAGAGAGAAGATTGGCTGATTTGCATGGTCATATCAAGACATGCCAGGGTTGGATCCAAAGCTTGTAGTTCACCATCTTGCAGTCGATCCAAAGATCAAGCTCGTCAGACAAAAGCTTAGAAAAATGCACCCCAAGGTGGCATTACTGGTCAAAGCTGAATTAGAAAGAATGTTAGCTGCTAAGGTTATCCAACCTATTGACTACTTAGAGTGGATCTACAATATGGTCCCTGTCACTAAGCCTTCCGATGACATCATAATCTACACTGATTTCAAAGATCTTAACAAAGCTTGTCCAAAGGATGATTTTCCCTTGCCCAACATAGATATGATTGTAGATCTTATAGTTGGACATGAAATTCTGTCCCTTATGGATGGATTTTTCGGGTATAATCAGATCAAGATTGCAGAAGAGGATCAGCATAAGACAGCATTCACTACCCTTTGGGGATCCTTTTGCTACACCATGATGCCTTTTGGCTTAAAGAATGCTAGGGCTATCTATCAAAGAGCTATGACAGCCATTTTCCATGATCTTATCCATAGCATTTTGGAGGATTATGTGGATGATATCCTAGTCAAATCTCACAACTTCATGATTCATCTCGCTGACCTGGAGAAATTCTTTGATAGGTTAGCCCAATATCATCTCATGCTAAATCCCAAGAAGTGTGTCTTTGGGGTCACATCTGGCAAGCTTCTAGGCTTCATAGTTTCTAAACAAGGTATAGAGATCGACCCCAAGAAGGTCAAGGCTATCTTTCACATGCCTCCTCCCCAGACACTGCAACAACTTCGCTCTCTTCAAGGAAAGCTTCAATCCATCTGGCACTTCATCTCCCAGCTTGCAAATAAGTGTACACCATTTTCACATTTACTAAAGAAGGATGAGAACTTCAAGTGGGATCCTTTATGTCAGCGCAGCTTCGATCAGCTCAAGCAGTATCTAGCCAATCCACCTATCTTGGTCCCACCAGTTCCTGGTCGTCCCTTAATCTTGTACATATCAACAACACCTACTGCTCTAGGGACGCTTCTAGCACAACATGATGATTATAGCAGAGAAAGAGCCATCTACTATATCAGTAAAACCCTAGTTGGTTATGAACTCAATTACACTCCTATGGAAAAAGATTGTTTGGCAGTTGTTTTCTCAACTCAAAAGCTTTGCCACTACATGCTAAGTCATACCATCCAACTAGTATCCAAAATTGATCCTCTCAGGTATATGCTCTCTAGAACAGCACTCACAGGTCGGCTAGCAAAGTGGGTTATGCTATTAAGTGAGTTTGACATCTAGTATGTGGATAGAAAGGAAATCAAAGGGAAAGCTATAGCAGATCACCTAGCTGATGCACCTCTAATAGATGCATATCCTTTGATCACAAATTTTCCAAATGAGCATATCTGCCTAATTGAAGAACAGCCCCCATGGAAGCTTTATTTTGATGGCTCATACATATCTCATGGATCAGGGGCAGGAATATTGTTGGTCACACCTCAAAGAGATTATATGCCAAAAGCCTTCAAGCTACAATTCCCTAGTACCAACAATATAGCAGAATATGAGGCTCTCATAGTAGGATTAAAGATAGCAACCGAATGGAACATCACTGAGTTACAAATCTTTGGCGATTCTCAGCTCATCATCAAGCAAGTCCTAAATGAATATCAAACCAAAGATGAAAAGCTATTACCCTACAAAGAGCTAGTTGATCAGCTGACCCAACATTTTACAAAGCTTTAGTTTACACAAGTGCCTCGAATGCAGAACAAGGCAAAAAATGCCATGGCCACTATCAACTCGCTCTTGGAAATTCCCCAAGAAGCTACGCAGTATGAGTTTTTAGTCGAGCAGCTCCTCACACCCGCCTATGCGAATGAGGATTCAAACCGTTTTTGTATCTTGGTTGGTCCCCAATCCCCTTGGTACCATGAAATTCATGCTTACCTTAACGATGGTATCATATCCCCTCACCTCACATGTACCCAATGCCAGAACCTCATCTAAAAATCATTCTGCTATGTTATCATAGCCTATACCCTATATCGTTGGGCTTATCATGATACTCTCTCTCGATGTTTAGATGAAAATGAGGCCACGATGGCACTAAAAGAAGTACACTCTGGACTTTGTGGTGCCCACACGAGTGGTATTATCCTAGCATGAAAAATCCTTAGAGCAGGCTACTATTGGCCTACCATTGAAGAAGACTCCTATGACTTTGTCAAGAAGTGTCTCCCATGTCAGCAGCATACAAATCTTGTGCACGCTCTAGCACAGGATCTACAGCCTATTGCACCACCTTGGCCTTTCGCTTGTTAGGGCCTTGATCTAGTTGGAACTATCACACCTCTCTCATCTGATGGACATAAATGGATAATAACAGCTACAGACTATTTCACTTAATGGATGGAAGTAGTCCCCCTAGTCTCAGCTACAAGAGTTCAGGTCTCCAAGTTCATCTTGTACCACATTGTTTGCCACTTTGGCATCCCATCCACCATCTTCACTGACCACGAAGGTAACTTTGAAAATCTCAACATGGAAGAATTATGCACTTCCCTCTGCATCCATCACCACTTTTCCAGCCCATATTTCCCACAAGGTAATGGCCAGGCAGAGGCAACTAACAAAACCCTCCTCAAAATCCTAAAGAAAGTTGTCAATGATTCCGGCCACGATTGGCACCTACAAATAAATTCGGCTCTATGGGCCTATCGAACCTCCTTCCATACATCCATAGGAACAACTCCATACTCCCTAATCTATGGTGCCAAAGCGGTATTACCTATAGAAGTTGAACTTCCCTCACTACGCATATCTTTGCAAGGGCAAATATCAGATGAAGAATACAGAGTAGCTCGGCTCACCTAGCTAGATCTCTTAGACGAGAAGAGACAAAAAGCCTATGAACATCTCATAGTCTACCAAACTTGTCTCAAAAGGAATTTCAACAAGAAGGTGCTCCCACGACACTTTCAGCCAGGTGACATGGTTCTCAAAGAAAACATGAAAGTCCAAGCAGATCGAGAAAAGAAAGGCAAGTTTGAACCTACATGGCTCAGTCCTTATGTTGTCACTGCATCCTTTAGCTCTGAAGCCTATCAGCTATCTACACCAGAAGGAGAACTCTTGAATGATCCTACTAACATCATTCATCTCAAGAAGTTCTATGCTTAAAGATCATTGGTATACCCAGCTTTTGAAAAATACAAAAAAATAGTAAAGAGAAATAAGCGTCCAATGGTGAAAACTTGGCAATTCAATCGCCTTGGATAGGTACCTTGGTGAAAACCTGGTAATTCAGGTGCCTTGTGTACTAAAGACTAATCCATTATCTATCACTATCCTATCCCTCATCCATCCACCCACCGTCCCATAACACACCTGCTTGTTCCCCTAGTGTTCCAACCAAATATCCAAAGTCTGATGAAGCTTGTAAATTCCTCCTGTACAGCTTGTAAAATCTTGTACCTCAACTTGTAAAATCTTGTACCAAAGCTTGTATTATACCTTGTAAATCTTGTACCATACCTTGTATATCCAAATCTTGTCCAAAGCTTGTACCATATTCTAGCTTGTAAATAATCTTGTATCCTAGCTTGTATCCTATCACATGCACACAAAGAACCCCATTTTCACTTAAGCTTTTCACAAACCATCTAACTATCAACCTATCAACTATTATAGATATCCCACCCTTCATGAACATTTCCATCTCACAAAACCAAAACATGAACAAACTTGTACATTTGTAACATATCTTGGTCTGTCAACTTGTACATCCTCTTTAGCCTAGTACCATTGTATCTATCCAATGTTCATGTCAGTTCATCCTTGATCAGCATCTTGCACACATCGCACAACCCTTGGTTAGCTATTCCAATGCATCCTTTAGCTAGATCTCCTATCACCAAAGTGTTATCCTTCTTAGTTCAGCTTGCCAGACACATCACTCATCCAAATCCACCAGCTTAGGTGCTCTCCAATAGGTCCTTGCAGGATATAGCTTTCCTCATGTCTAATCTTGCTCCTTTAGTACCTCATCGTACCCATCTCGTTGGCAAACAATTCTCTTTTGGATTTTCACTTTCTTTTGATTTGGGGATCTTTCGTTTTGGGTCTTGAAAATATATTTTCCAAGCAATCTCCTTGTTCCCTCCTCAAGGTTGCCACGATCTTCCATATCATGGTATGCTGCGAATAGGGCAATCAGAGCGTAAGGTCTTGATCATGTCTTTTGCTTGTTTTCTTTTTCTGCTTGTGGGTTACCTAGTGTCATTTCCACACTGCTTCCTCTAGGATTCATGTGTGATACTGGGGCAATCCTTGCGTGTTTTTTTTGATTCAGTTCGTCAGTCCTCTAGACGGTTGGTGAAAAGGCCTTGATGTTCTTGGTAACCTTGGAAATTAACCAACAGTCCTATAGAAAATCTAGTGCTCAACTACATGGTGGTACTTCTCTTTGAAGTATCCCCCTGCTCAAAAAGCTTCAATGGATTTCCTTCATCTCCATTATCCCCCATCCATATCCTGCATCTGTCACTCCTCCCCCAACTTATGCATCAGTATCTCTTTGAATCACTCCTCACACTTAGCTTTAGGGATCCACAATCCTAGTCTTAGGGATCCACAAATCAAATCAATCCACCAAGCCTCATCTTTCGAGATCCACAATCCTAGTCCTAGGGATCTTCGAAACCCATCTTCCGCCAATCTGACTCTTTGAAATCCTATTGCATCAGCTTTATCATTCCATCATCCATCTCCCTACCATGGATTCCTTTTATAGCGCTCCACTCCTCCATCCCCCCCCAATCCTAGAAAGTCTTAAGCTTGCTTTACTCTTGTGCATCTGATTCTCCTTTATCATTCTCCCATAGTGAGAGTTTGAGCTAATTCAGCCCCTTCTCTTTGCCAATCTATGTCTTAGCTCATCTCAATTTCTTGTACTTTTCAAGAAGTCTTCGAGCCTCATTTCTCTCCCCGCTACCTTCTTGAGGGGGCATCATCTAATTCTAGTCTCTCCGCTTCTTATCTGAGACTAGGGCAACCTCGTTGCTAAAACATCTTCCTCGTGTCGTCTCTATTTGAACTTCTTTGAAATAGTGTTGTCTCAACACTATGTCAAAGAGGGGCAAAATGTATATACCTAAATTGATGACACCGCTTTAGTAATCCTATTTAGTTATCTCTAAAGGCATCATTAATTAAATTCCTATTTAATTAATCCTTTGCCATCCCTAGCTGATTAATTTAATTAGTCATCTATAGTCCTAATTGATAAATAAAATAACCTATTATTTATCAATTAAATCCTTTTCTTCTATCTAATTCCAAAAATCCCCATTTATTAAATAAATCTATTTGATAAATAAAATCCTCAAATCTAAAAACCTCTAACCTATCCCTAATCCTCCATTTAGCCTAATCTACCCCATCCACCCATATTAACCAAGCTTAGCCACTAACTCACCCACCTTCATTAATGCCATCCACTTGCACATCTCTAACATCCCTAATCTAATCTTAAACCCAAGCCTAATCCACCCCCTAATGTTGTCACATTCCCTGAGCAAGTTTAAGACTTTCCTAAACCAAACCAAAGTCTCCCCTCAAAAATCTCAACCACCAAGTCATGAGTGCTCTTACAAAACATAAAAGACTCTTACAAGCCCACTCATGACTCTTACATCCATCTTCCACACTCTTCCCTCTTCCACACTCATTCCTCTTATATCTCTCTTACATACTCAACCCCACTCATCATGCCTTTAACCAACCCTTTACCCTACCCTCTCACACTCATCCTCCTTGTGACAAGTGTCACCTTCCCATTGGTGCTAAACAAGCACAATCCATGTGCTCTCCTTTGAGTGCATCCTAGCCCTCCTTAAGCCTTCATCTCTCCTTGCATCTTAGCCCTTCATCCCTCAAGCCCTTAGCCTATAAATTGAATCCCCTCCCAAGCCATTTCAACAACAATCTTTGAGCTAAAGTTACCATGCTATTTTGAGAACGAAAGTCATCAATCTTAACCTTATAATGCCAAATTGAGAGCTCACAAGGCTACCAATTTTCCATTACCCATCTCCATTGAAGCCATTTTGAGCACTTAAGCATACATCCCCAATCTACACATAGACACATCTCAAAAACAAGAGAACAATCTCATTGAGAGAGCTTATCCATGGCTCACATTCTCATTTGAGTTTGTCTTCTCTTTGTCTCTCTTATATGTTATGTTAATTTAATGTGTAAATGATTTCATTAAATTAGTATTTCTAGCACATTAGATTAGTGTATACACCTACATCCTACATAAAAGATGAGCATGTACATGTATATAAATATATCTAAACTAAACAGGCAATGGTGGGGAGTGGTACATTTTGTACATCCCAACTAGCAAGTGACTACGACTCCCTCCCTTAACTACATCAAACACATCAGATAGAAGATAAAATAGACATGTGCACCATACACATGCAAGTATGGGGTAAGTACCATAATAAATCATGAGTCAAACATCAAATGCTTAGTTATAACAATGCATCATTATGAATATGAAATATTCATCATTAAAAACATCATCTCACATCACTATGAAATAAATCTCATTTGTTAACTATGAATCATTAAAGCATCATTAATGCACTAGTAACCACAATCATTAAACAACATGTGAAATATAGCCAACCAAGTAATCATCACTAATATATCACTAATTCAAGTCATGAAGTAATATCATAATATTGTAAATCCAGTATCTCTAAAACTAATCAATGCATAAAATTGGCCTAAAAGAATTTGGCAATCAGAACATAAAAGCAAACTACAGGTGGGCATTACACAGGTTGCAGTTTTGGATATCCTTTTTGGCCTTCTTCAAATCTACAAAATTAGAATCAACATCGTTCACACTCAATTAGGGTTTCATTACACCCCTGATGCACCTATTTGCTCTTGACATGTCATCAAAAGACTTATGGGTTTTGTCCACCTCATAGATTATTGCCTAGTTCTTGGATTGTAGCAACTTCCTACATAATCTAACAGTAGATTTTTAGGTTTGTGTTCTACAAGGTACTATCTTCTCCCTTTTATTTCTATACTTTCCATTTCAGCATTTCTTTATTTACATATCTTTACCTAAATCCTCTTAAGGTGGGTGTGAGAGGGAAGTAGATCCTAGCCATTCATTCCATTATCCATTAGGTTTTATATTGATACTTCTCCTTGTGTCAATAAAACCTAATTCTAAGGGGTGGTTCTCTATATTTCCCCTTCTCATTAATGTATTGTTGGGCTTGCTTCCATTTTCCTACCTTACATTAATTGGAGGATATATCACGCTCTTCTTTAATCTTGGAGTTACAATATTGAATTTCATATTCTTTCTGGGAGTTGGATCCTTCTAGTCATCTCCTTCATTGTTAGTAAATTTGATTAAGATTCTTCTTTGGGTTGCATACATCTTGCATCATGAAGATCTTTTTGTATATGGTTACCTTTTTCAACATTCTCTTTCTTGCATCTCTTTATAGCACAAGTTTGATGTTTATGAGAGTTGTATTCATTTTATAATGTTTATGGCTTTTCATGCTTTCCTTTCTTATGTTGTTGTGAGAATGATGAATACAAATTTGTCTTCTTTCAATATAATACTTATCTCTAGATGTAGTTGGATCATTAAATCTTTGGATTATGTGAGCATTGAAAACTTACAACTGGAAAAATTGTTGTTTTGTCATTGATATCGAATCTATTGATTAGACATATTGCTACCTAATTTAAATGTCATATCTATTTGATTGATGAAGAGGATTTGAGAATTTTATGACCTCAATATCACCTAGAGGAAAGGTTGAGTTATGAAAAAGAAGTTACAATGGACCTTTGATTAGATAGACTTTGATAAAACAAAGTGATTATTTATGTCAAGAAAGATAAGATGAGTCAAGCAATAGAGTAAAATGCTAAGGAATGTTGAGTAAAGCTAGTGTCAACCGAGCTATAGTTAGTGCCAAGAAAATCTAGTGTTAATTGAGCATTGGTATCGACCAAGTGAGAAAGTTGATGCCAAGCCAGAAAGCTTTACAATGACTGAGTAATTTATTGATGATTGAGTGTTAGAATTTAGAGATTTCTACATAACAATATGAGAATGAATTCGAGGAAATTGTGAAGTCAAGCCAACATAGTTAATTTCTTGGGAGATGTAAATTTCTTTGAAGATGAGATTGATGAGTTGGATCAGGAAAAGACCTAATAGATGGATTCTAGAGAGTTTTGAGATGAAGATCAAGAAGATGGACAGATACAATGAATCGAGTTGAACTTGATTGTAAACCCTAGTTTTGCCTATTTAAAGAGATATAGAGCTGAATAATTGGTGTTTTGTGTGTGTGTGTGTGTGTGTGAAGTGCAAGCATATGTGAAATGAGACATATAGAGCAAGATTGATTAGAAAATCACAAGTGTGAGTGAATATAAAGCTAAAGGAAAAAGCTTGTAGAGATGTTGTTGATGTTGATAAGTGAATCTGAGATGAAGGCTTAAGTGTTGTTGACAATATTGGACTAATTTCTTGAAGGGTTTCCAAGAAAATCAAGGTCAGAGATGAAAATGGAAGGTTTATCAAAAAGATAAGGACCGAACTGAGATCTAAACCTACAAAAGTGAGTTGTAATCACAGAAATCAAAACATACTATTTTCTTTCTAATCATTGTAAACATTATGTATTGAAATCCTTTTAATAGAGGTTGACCTAATAGTCATTTGGAAGACTTAATAGTCTATGTAAATCATTTAACTAGGTAGCATTCTAAATGGAATGATCAAAATCCTCTAACAAGGCCACCCCTAATAGGATGATTAAGTCCTTTAACGAGGTCACATTTAACAATGTGTTTTGTAACCTTTAATAGGGTTGACTCCTAATAGAGCTCACTTCAAAAGAATGAAAAAGAGTGACATTTTGCTGCTATTTTTTTCCAAATTGGATCTCCACATAAAAATCCTAGTGTCAAATCTGTGATGAATTCTTTATATGTTTTACATTTGATGATTTGTTCATTATGCAAAGAAATTTATGTTTAAGATAGTATTTATAGTAGAGATTGAGTAACAACGAGATTAACATAATAGTGAATATTTTTATTGTTCAAATGGTGCATAAAGTGTTGAAATATTCAAAATGGGAAGAGTACTTCTGAGAAGCGGGGGGGGGGGCGGGGCGAGGGGGTGTGAATTAGAAGTGTCACACTTTTAACCTTTTCTAATCCTTTAAATCAAATAACTAAAAATAAGAAGCATGCATGTAAACATATTAAGTGAACATAAAGCAAACACATGCAATAACACACATAAAACCATATTTGATAACCCAGAAACCCTCCAGGAATAAGAAGGTAAAACTAGGGTGGGGATGATACCCACAAAATTCACTGCAACAATAATTGTTTGACCACTTTTGATGATCTACCATGTGAAAGGCATGCCCTATTAAAGGCTTTACATTGTGTTAATAGTGACCTCGTTCAAGGATTTACAAACACTTTACATGAAGTGTCACCTTGTTAAAGGATTTAGTCACCTCTTCAAAGGATCTACAAAATAGTTGTTAAGATAACCTATCAACATAGGATTTTCACTATCTAATACAATGGCTAGAGAGTATTAGAAACCTTTGACCAGATTGTTCACAATCTTCAATTGCTGATTTTAGCCACTTGATTTTCTCACTTTGATGTGATCCTTCTTTCATCTGATATTTGTTTGTATCCCTTACTTTGTTCTAATCAACTAGATATGTAATTGTTGCTTTGTTCCTCTAAGTCTTTTACACTTCACACTGAATTTCACTATAGTTTTACCCATACATTGTTCTCATCCACACACAATGGGGTTTTTGTCCTCCTTTTAAAGATTGTGAAGACTTAGGGTAAGGTATGGATCTATGATCTATATTGAATCTTAAGTTCGCGCCCATTCATTGCATTTTTCTCATTGGTTGCTGTTACATATTGTGCCCCCTGCCAAATATTTGAATTTTAAATACTTTCCCGCCCAACGGTCACTTCCCGGTTTAATGTTATTTTAAATATCCCAAGAATATCAAAAAAATTAAATGATTGAACCTTATGATATTCCTTATTTCCTAATTTTATTTCTGCAGGCTCGTAGATTCCCCATCATTAGATCAACAAATATCTATGGTTGGCGCTATCTCGCTATGGGAAGTTGCATGGTCCTTTTCCATAGTGACATAGTGCCTCGGTGACATGTAGTAGGGTGGGGCCGAGTGTTATGAAACTGTAGGGGTGGTACCAGTTCGGGCTGAGTCGAATGCCAGGTGTGCTGAGTTGGTTCGTGGGCCCAAAATTTTTAAGGGCAAAGTGCAGTAATACAACGAGTCTTCACGATCGTCAGATTAGTTTGGATCCACGGTGGGTGCCATCTCGCTATGGGAAATTGCTCAGAGGTTACCCATAGCGACATAACACCTTGGTGACATGTGGCACAGATGACATCATGAGCTAGCCCTTCTCCAAAGTAATATTACGGCTCGTCCTCGATGGCATTTGTCAGGTGGGTCATAGTACAATGGTGGTATTTCATTGGTCCACTCAGCCAACTCGGTGTGTAGTTGTGCAATTTTCTTGCTTGCCATAGATCTAAGGAAAATCAACGGTGGGCGCTATCTCGCTATGGAAAGCTGCGAGGATATTACCCATAGCAACATAATGCCATTGTGCCACGTGGATTAGTGGGGCTAGGTCACGCCAAGGTGAAGATGCTAGGTTTGCTAAGTGGTTTATGGACCCAAGTTTTCAAGTTTTTTTTAAGGGAGATAGTTCAGTAATACGACGAGTCTTCATGATCGTCAGATCAGTCTAGATCCATGGTGGGTGCTATCTTGCTATGGGAAATCGCTCGAAGGATATACATAGTGACATAGTGCCTCAGTGACATGTGGCAGGGTGGGGCCAAGTATTATGAAACCACTGGTTGGTGCTAGTTAGGATCATGAGGTTCGACTAAGGTATGAACAGTAGTTAAGGCATTGATGATTAGTGGTTGCCAGTTAGTATAACATTGCGGTCAGTATTTTTTTTTAAAGAAGATGGCGCAGTTAGTAATGAAAGAGGTGGTCAACTTGGTAAGACCTTGCGAGGTGGTAGAAAGGAAAGAAATTATTGGCCCACGTGGCTCATCCTACTTGCAATTTTAGTTTGACTCATTGACTTGCTGATTCACGAGCCAAAATGATGGAAAACCAAGGTTATCTTGTGAATCTGACCAACCCAAAATGAGTGCAGAACAAGAGGGACACTCTACTACCCATTTTTTGATCCATCTACCTAGTTAGAATGGCTTAATGGCATTGTTTCCATCCTCTCAAGGCATTATTTGACATAGAAGATTAGATATCATTGCATCTGGATCCGTATCCAGATTAGATTTTCTTCATGATTGTTCTCTGCAATACTTAATGGCAGGTTGTTGCGAAGTAATTATAGTTGGAGGACATCCCAGTTATGCCTAAGCTATAAAGGAAAATTTTTATGAATTTTGTAGGGGTCAACCTTTCTTTGTTTTCTCTATTATTGCTCTATAGATTCTTAGTGTAAATTCCCCTGTGCCTCTGAACTACATGATTTTCTGCCTTATCTCTTTCATCCATTGGTATGAAAGTGCAAGAACTCTTTGCCTCTTACTGGTGTTTTGTAGAGATCTATGATCTGCATGTGATTATTAGATTAAAGCAAGTCTGAATGTGTATATCCTTAGTTTCATTCTGGTTCAATAGTGCATATATGGGCAGAGTTTGGTCCGAACACTCTATTTTGGTGCATCACCTCCATAGATTAGAATAGGTAGATTTTCTTTCCATGAATTTCTTCTCCCTTTTCCTTTCTAAGAATAATTAGGTGTGCCCTGATAGTAAGAGGAAGCTGGCCTTCTTCGGAGACTCAACCTCACAATTGAAGTCCCACAACTTGGAGGTTGTTTCCATGTTTCACTAGGTTGTCCTCATGCATAGGCTTTGGACAAGGGTGCAAACCTCAATGACAACAGTTTCCTTCTCCATTTTTCTGATTGGTTGCATGTTGATTGCATAGGAAATGTAAAAGATTCATCCTTATCCTTTTTATCCTTTTAAATCTTTCTATGTCGGCTCCAAAAATGGTTTACATCTGAGTTTGTGAGGGCACAAACTCATATGTTGATTCTGTGTTACTCAGTACACACTAGACTACTGGTTCTTGGTACATATACTTATCCTTCTTTGCTCGACACCTATTACATTATGTCTTGCTTGGATCATGTATGACTCTGGATCACTTTGTATATGTAACATTCTGACTTGCTTGGCATCAACTGTGACTTGGCACCTATATATCACTCAGCACCTATATAATGCTCAACACTTGAAGTCACTCGGAACCTATTGGAATTTTGACTCGGCACATATTGTGGCTCAACATACATAGTGTACTTGGCTTCAATGTAGAAAGTTATTAAGTGTGTTGACACTCAAATGTCAAAACCATTCTAAGACCAACATAAAGACCTTGAATAACTGATTCACCCCCCCACCCCCCAATTATTCTAAACATTTATAATAGTGAGAGCCTTAGTTGAGGATGTTCCACCTCCTAACCCTCCTAATCCTCCACATTTTTCATCTCCTAGCACTTTTTACACATATATATGAGCTAATACTTTCACAATGAGTATGTTTCTACCTTCCTTGATGATCCTATTTCTCCTCATGTTACTTGTAATAGGGGAAAATATAAGATCATTTTTGTTCCTCCTCCTGTTGTCATTCCTTACACCATATTTTCACATTATTTTAAAGTAAAACCTCCTCCTATTGAAGATCTAATGAACAAATATCCTAAAGGTTATCACATGGTTTTTCAACAAGGTTACATTAGCTTAGGACTCAATATTAATGAGAAAGGTCTTAAAAATCATGTTCATTTTTGGAAGTTTTTATTGGGAAGCAAGATACTGGGGGAGGTTGAATCACGATCTATGAAAAATTTCACTTCTTGAACAAAACAACAATTTAACTGCATTCACTCCTAATCCATTTCATATCTAGATCTTATAATCATGAGCTATAAAACTGAAATAAATCTAGCTATGCATGGAATCCATCAACATGAAAATCTAAATACGTAACAAAAAGATTTTGGTAACCCAGAAACCCTCCAAGGTGAAAGTAAAACTTGGGTGGGGATAACACCCACAAATCTTCACTACTGCAACAACAAAGTTCACTTATTAGGGATATAATTTGACCACTTTTGATGATCTACCCTATGAGGGGTCTCCTCAATTAAAAATTTTACGAGATGGTTAAGTCTACATTTATTAAAGGATTTAAACTTACAATAACGTAAGCACTATGTTAAGAGATTTAAATAGGTCTGTTAAAACCACTCTATTAAGAGATTTTCCTTGATACACTTGTTATAATGTCTTAGTACCTAATTCTTTAGTTTACTCAAAAATATGATTACAGGTCTTCTCTCTTCAATGTCTAAATTTGATCTCCTTATCTAATTTTATATGTTCTATCCTTCACTACTAGATTGCTCTATCTAATCTCTCTATCAAAATTATCCTTCCTTGCTCTGATTTTAGCCTTTTTCACACATTCATGATATTCTTCACATACCATAATAATTTAGGGTTGGATCCCCTCTTAAATAGATAATCACGAAAGGTTCTAGAGCATAATCAATGATCTAGAATACATTCTTTTTCCACTTATTCCTTTATTTTTTTGATTGGTTACTCTTCCTTTCTAGGGATTGATGTCCTATGAAAATATACATAATTATCTCCTTAACTGTCTCTACAATTTAAAAATATCATGCAGAAGTCAAATAAAAAATTTTACATAAGTGTTTGAGCCATTATAAACACATGCCAAAATTGTTTTGCTTCACAGTTGAATGTCCAAATAGTTGATCAAAACTAATACTCATGTTGTCCCTTGACTTATATAGGCTCAACATCACCTGACTTACTCAACATAAGGAATCTTTTCATCACTCAATCTCCATATGTTTCACTCAACATGTAGTGACTTGGTCTCAACTGGGGTGCTAAAAAACCTTTGACTTGTTTGACATGTTGTGAAATAGAAACAAGGCCATGTAACTCAGCCTTCTTAGGATGGCATGGTCATAGTGATTAGCAACCAAAATTTCCTAGAAAATAACTAAATGTTGGACACTAATAGGCAACAAGGCTTAGAGATCAACAATCTCTCCCTTTGACATTAGTGAGAAAAATACTTTGTCATGACTTAGCAATTCATTATTGTTCCAAAATTTCACAAATAGAATCCCCCTAAGTCTATGATTTAGTCTTCAAAAACTTGACTCTTTTATACACAGTATATGTACATGTCTTTGATCCTATTATCTCTAATGTTGACTCATCTGATTTTCCTTTATCTCTAATCGTATTTCCCTTGTGAATGATGTCATGATTAAATTTCCCCTTTTTTTAGACACTCTATGGCTTGGAGTTTGTAGGGGCTAGCTTATACTTTTCCAAAAATGTTTTATGATTTGATAAAATCACCTCTAATACTTGATTCCATCTAGATCTAGCTAATTTGAGGACTTGAATCTAGATTTCTAGCTAGGTAGCTAGATCACCTAAACTATCTACAGTTTGGAGATGAGGATCTCTCTTAACCAAATCTTTTGCAATTGAAAGTTCCTTATGTATTACCTCTAGATGAGGTAGCAACATGACTTGTATTCAAATCTATTTATTTCTAATGTTTCTATCTTTATCCATTAACTTGGCTAACCTCCATTGATTAAATGTTAATTTATTATATGAATGTGAACTTGAATTTGCATTTATACTTAATGAATTAGCACAAGCCTCCAAATTTGCTTGTAGTTGATCAATTGAGCATTGATTCTCCATAGTGAAGAAATTAACATCACAAAGTTTCATATAAAATGAATGAATAATTGTTAGAATCCCTTCCAAACTAGTTACAAGGTTAGAAAGCTCAATCTACCTTAGTGCAAGTTTTGTTGATACTTTCTCCAAAACTTTGTCCTCAAACTTTTTCTTGGACCATATCATCATCTTATCATTGGTCTCTATATCTTCATTATTCACTTTCTCAACTATATGCACTAATTTTTCCAAAATTGGTGTTTGCCCATTTACATCCTGAATATCAAAAGCATCTAAAAAAAGTCTTTTATATCATGGAGTACTTATTTTTGCTTGAACTCTCCCTTAGCTTCTTTTTCTTTGTCTTGGTAAAGTAATGACCTCATCTAATCTTATTGGAGTCTCAAGTGTGTCAAACTTATGTGCAATTATTTGTGCCTAAGGGGTGTGTTCACTAGGTAGTGATATTTGCAATTATTTCCCCTTTGTACTTGATCTCGATGTATGTTGTTCAGTGTGCTCCTTTTGAGTTGATGTAACCTATTGAACATGTGTAACATTTAGTGTATCAGTATGAACATCACTTGGCACAACTAAATAAAATCTTGAATATTCTTAGTCTCTATGGCTTGAATCTTTCCACCTTCTTTTCTCCCTTTGTGGCATCTTGAGTAGATTGATCTACTTCACCTTTCTCTTCTATTTTCTCACCAACAACATTTGTAGACTTTGGTAACATGATGATGGCCTTTCCCTATTGCTTGGAACTTATTTTTGAAAAAACTATGAAAGATTTAACTTGTGTAGTATCATTTGTAGCACTATCAATCAGTGGATACTCTTGTATTTGCAACAAAATTGGATTGGTGCATGGGAGAGAGGTGTCTAAGCTATTTGATTCAACATTTTTCAAGTCTTCCTTAGTTAATATGTTTGGATTATGTGGTGATAAATTAGGAACATCCTATATAGTGACAACATCCTATTGTTCACTCTCCTCTACCAATTTCTTCACTTCTTCTTCTAGTCTGTCAAGTTCATCATCATCTTGACTCTCTAATTCGATAGCATCTCTGTCCTCTTCCTCTTGTTCTTCTTCTTCCAGTGGAACTAGCAATCCAAATGCTTTCTTCCATATCAAAATACTTTCTTTTTCAAATTCATCTTCCTTATTCTTCAAAATTTTATATGCCCATACTTTGGCACAAATTTCTTGGTAAAATATTGTAGAACAATAGACATATTTTTCATCCCTAAATTAGGCATTATTTGTGCCAGTGTAGCCTCTCTTATTTTCCTCTTAATGGATAATGTCCACTTCCATTTTGCATCTATTTTATTATATAAATCCTTAGGAATACCTTTACCTAATTCTATATGTGTATATCTAAATTTTATCATCATATCCATCATTTATTTTTCAAACTTTTCTTGATCTTCCTTATTTAAAGAATCAAACTTTATTTTCTTAAACCCTACTATGCCAGCTGAGTATCTAATATTCTTTCATACCTAATCAATTGTCATGGGATGTTGTCTAGATACAATTTGAAGCTTTCTCAAGTCATCAAACTCAATTTCCTCTTCTTCATCCTCCTCCTCATCAAGTATGACAACCAGTTTTATTCTTGGCCTCTTTGGTATCCTCTACTTGGTTCCTTTAGTTTGATTCCTCTTTGCTAGGATTATATTTGTCTTAGTAATTGGGGGTTGAGCTACCTTGGATCTTGTTTTTATCCTCCTCTTTTTCTCAATTTTAGGAGGTATCACTACCTTCTTTATTTTCTTTGTTAGATCCTCCTTTACCTTAGGATCAACAATTACAATTTTGTTTTGTTTTGTTTCCTTGGGCTTGGAAACAACTATCTCTTTACCTTTTGATTTTTTATCTTCTTCTTCTTCATCCTTAGATTCTTCATCTTTTCCTTTTCCCTCTATTATCTAGAGTTTTCCTTTGACAAGCTTGCCCTTAAGATCTTCTATTATCTTCTTTCATTTCCTATCCATATTGGGTACTTTTTTTTTCATTAACATTTAATCTTGGCTGATTCATAGTTGCCAAAGGGCTCAACATTCTTGTCTATTTCTTCAGATAATAGTGTAGTGATTGTCGCAGTGATCTCATCCACTCTCACTTATATTGCAATGCCTTAACCATGCAACCCTAGGTAACACTTCCTATGCATATGTGTAATCTATTTCTATAACAAAATAAATGTCTTCATAGTAGTGATCCACCATCGATTATGGGATCCTCATTTGGTTCTTCATTTTACCTTTGAACTCATCAAAAATAGTTATCCATGATTGTCTCAAAGTTTTTACCCAATTTCTCAATGATAACATTTATCTACTCAGTGACTAGTCTATTACTATCCCATACAACTGTGCCAACTATAGGAAATGAATTTTGCAAGTAGAAAAATATGCAAACTAGCAAAGATCCAAACTTACACAAAGTGTTCTTGGCCTTCCGAATTGCTCCAAGATTTTTTGATAGTTGTTTTTGTAGCTTGGCCAAGTCATAATTATGATCTTTCTTTATGATTTTGTAACCTAGGTTGACTACAATGCAAGGAACACTATTCAGTTGGCTTGATTGATGTAGTTTGTGTACAATTACATGCACATCAAACTCAATAACTAGATCTTCAATTTTTTCTATTGACATTCCTCGGTTGTTCCACTTGGCCTTCATCTTTTCTTCAACAACGTTCTTTGTGGAACATCTAGTCATCTTTTCTCTATCTGAGGTGGGATAACTAGTAACTCAGTGAATGATTTCTTTATTTATATTTACTAGTCCACCTTCCAACCATAATTTCTTGTCATGTACTTGGCTTAGTAAAATCTTCATCCATTCAACTTTGAATACCTTTGGAAATTATAGGGATTGAGTAAGCCCTTTCTCAAAAACAATCTTATTTTCATCTTTCAAGATTTCATTATCACATAGCTTGTCATGAGAAGTTTGTAATTTATAGTCTCCAATCTCTGCAATCTTACACATCTAACACAATCAAACATTATGAATTATTAAGACTCTACATGGAATCAATGATAGGGCACCAGATGCATCTTCAGTCATTGTAATGTTAAGGTACACTGTGAATTTTGGTGGAGTACATTGGCCATTCCTCACAATTTGTGTGTTGGTTTCCTTCAACATCTCTTTCCCATATACAAATACAGTGGATACCATTTCAAAATGAGGGTTTACTCAACTTTACTTTAATAATTTTGTAATCAACTTAGCTCAGCACTAAAACCTTACTTACTTGATTCTTCAAATCTTGTCAATGAAACACTATGATTCACTTGTTATTTCATTAAAATTTCCTATAAATTGTGTGTGTACACTAAAATCATTGGGTAATTGAAAATGAATTTCAAATTTTGATATTTGTGTTCAATCTGTCAAATTAGGTCTATAATAAATGTGTTGTACTAAAGTAGGTGTAGTATAGTTTCTTATCCTTCAAATAGCATTCTATTCACACTTCTCTCCTTTCAATACTTAGTCACTATTTCTTAGCTCGGTCAATGTATTACCTTGATTCTGCATGAGCACTCACCTCATATCTTGCCACTTAGTCATTTTAGACCACAACACTAATACTAGGCATCTATTATGCATATAAAAAAAATTCTCAATTCTTCCCTCAGATCTATCCTAGTGCATCTTGATTCATGCATTTATAGACTTTCAATCATATTTCTTGTTAGGAACTAGTGTGTAATATATCATTCAAGTGTAGAGTTACTCACATACCTCTTTTTCTTAGTTCAATGCGGTGTGATCACCTGATCCATTGGATTGGGTGATCTTAGCTTTGCTTCATCCACTACCTCCATCTTCTACTATCTTTTTCTAGTTTTGATTCATCTCCTTCTTTATTTTTTCCATGTTGATTTTTCCTTTTCCTTTGATGTTTACATTTCTTGGTGCTAGTTCTTGGGTCCTAGAGTTCTTACTAACATGTCCAACCTTGTGACAACTAAAGAAAACTAAGCTTTCATTCAGAAATTTCTTATAATTACCTTTGAAATGTTTCCTAATGAAATTTTCTAGAATGTGACCATTAATGACAACTATACCATGTGTTATAATCCCAGTCGTAAGAGTTACCTTGCTTAGGTGCATGTGTTTTCCTTTTAGATGTCCTATTGGATTTTTCTTTAGATCTACATTCTTGAAGTCTATGTCCATGTTTTTTATAGATCTAGAAATGTCCATCAAATCTAGGTGTAGTAGGTGTATCACTTTCCTTTGACCTGCACTAATGTGTTTGATGTCCTTGTTTCTTGTAGTTAAAGTAGTTACTAGGAAACTTAGATTTAGTGTATTTCTTACCATTTTTTCTTCTGTAAATGTTTGTTGTGTGTCCTACATTTCCACAATGATGACATGTAGGTTTACCTTTAGGTTTTACATTTATTTTCTCTCCACTCTTGAATGACTCTCCTTCCTTAATAGATGAATAGTTTTGTATATGTCCTAGACCAGAAGTATCACTAGATGACCTTGGTGATCTCATTAGTTCTTCAAAGTATCTTATGGCTTCACTTGGTTTATTCATTCTTCCCAAAATTTCTTTCTTAGATCTTAACTCATCCCTTAGTTGGTCACTGTATGATCTCAGATTTGTAATCTCCATGTCCTTTTTGTTCAAATCCTTATTTGCAAGTAATAATTGATTCATCATGTCCAACTTATTGTTTGTAAGATTTTGCACATCACATGACCTTTCTTCAAGTTTGGTAGCCATTTCTCTTTTGTCTTCTTTAGCCATGATTTCTTCTTCTTCATCTTTCCTTATTTGTTTAGTCATTTCACATAGTCTTACTGATTAGATTTCATGTTCTCTCTTCAACCCTCTGACTTCTCCACTTAGAATATTGTTCTTCTCCAGTAGATCTTCTATTGTTACATCACTTTCATTGGAATTCCCACTATTAATCCTTTGGTACCTACTTCTTTATATAGTGTATCATTCTGTTGAATGGCAATATCTTTCCTTTTCTTTAAGGATTTCCTTAAATCTTATTTTTCTACTTCAAGTTGTTATACTATGACCTGGATGTCAATCATCTAGTTTTCAATAATAATTCCCAATTTGTAAGCCTCCCTCTCCAAGATCTAATCCTTGAGTGGTTAAAATTCTTGTGAGAGAACACAACCTTGATACCAATTGTTGGAATTTTATTAGGAAGAAAGATGGTGAGAGGGGGGTGAATCAGGATCTATAAAAAATTTCACTTCTTGAACAAAAAAACAATTTAACTTCATTCACTCCTAATCCATCTCATATCTAGATCTTATACTCATATAACTATGAGTTGTAAAACTAAAATAAATCTAGCTATGCATGACATCAATCAACATGAAAATGTAAACATGTAAAATAAATTTTGGCAACATAGAAACCCTCCAATGTGAAGGTACAGTAAGGATAACACCCACAAATCTTCATTGCTGCAACAACAAATTTTTCCTACTAGGGCTATAATTTGATCACTTCTGATGATCTACTCTATGAGGGTTTTTCTTAATTAAAATCATTCCAAGACTATTAATTCTACCTTGATTAAAGGATTTAAGCTTACATTTAAGTAAGCACTTTTTTAGGAGATTTAATTAGGTATGTTAAAACCACCCTGTTAAGAGATTTTACCTTATACACTAGTCATAATGTCTTAGTACTTGATTCTTTAGTTTTCTCTCACAAAGATTTTACAAATACTCTCTCTTCAATGTCTAAATTTGATATCCTTGTCTCATTTTCTCTATTATGTCTCTCACTACTGAGTTTCTCTGTCTTATCTCTCTATCAAACTTAGCCTTCCTTGCTTCAACCTTATACTTTTCACACATTCATGATGTTCTTCACATACCATAATGATTTAGGGTTTGATACCCCTTAAATAAATAATTTTGGAAGGTTCTAGATCATAATCAACAATCTATAATACATTCTTTTGGAGCTTACTCCTTTTGTTTTTTTGATTGGTTACTATACCTTTCTAAGGATTAATGTCCTCTAAAAAATGCATAATTATCTCCTTAAATATCTCTACAATCAAAAATTATCATGTAGAAGTTAGCTAAAATGGCTTACATAAGTGTTTGTTCCATTACAAACACATATGCCAAAAATATTATGCTTGGCAGTTGAATGTCATGATGCTTGATCATAACTAACATTCATGATGTCCCTCAGCTTCTATAGGCTTAACATGTAATGACTTGGCATAAGTTATATTGACAATACTGGGTCTCCATATGTTTCACTTGACATGTATGGCTCAGTCTCAATTGGGATTCTTGGAAACCTTTGATTTATTTGGCATGTAGTGAAATATAAACAAGTTGATATAGCTTGGCCTTCTGAGGATGGCTCAATCACAGTTATGACCAACCAACATTACTTAGAAAGTGACTAAGTGTTGGACAGTAATAGAAAACAAGGTTTAAAGATCAACAATTCAATTGTATCCTAAGATAAATAAACATGGTCATGGATTCTATTTCTAATATGTACTAGAATATTCTAGATGACCTCCTTGTCATCTTCTTTTACCTACTCCTAATCTTGATTATCTCAATACTCATCAATATCTCCCTTTGAAGGTGTATCAACAACAGAAAAAATTTCCAATAGCTCTTGAATATTTTAATTTTGTGTATTCATCCACTTTCATTATAATGATGACTATTATATTGCCGATTACTTTCATTTTCATTTGTATGTTAAAGAAAAGTCTTCAATGGGTATTATTCCTTATACACTTGAGGTGTTACAATTTTTGCATGATTTGACTTAGTCTTTATTTTCACCTATTGGAGTAGATTCCCCTTTTATTATATAATGTATCCTTGGAATCTCCCAATAGGTTCATTTCCCTTGTCTTTTACTTAAGGGAGCTAAGTTTCTATCTTCCTTTTCTTCCTTTTGAAATCCTTTATTAATTCTTTCTCTCTTATGTGAGATAAAGATTTGGTTATCTCTTCTACACTTTCATTTCTATAATGCCTTATCTCTATGAGATTTTTCTCTAGAAGTATGTTGGCTTTGTCTTGATATGGTTTTATTTGTTAGAATGATTAGAATAACTAAGAGGGGGAGTTAATCAGTTATCCTCAAGTCTAGATGTACCAATTCAACTTTCAACAACCACAAACAATCTCATTAAAAATCTTTGTCCATAAAGAAACATGTCATAAACTTAACATTTTGTTCATTACTTAACTCTCTATTTCAATGTATGTCAACTAATAGTAACATAATATAGTAACTAGCATGCAAACAACATGCATAAACACATAACACTTTGACACCAGTATTTAATAAGGAAACCCAATTTGGAAAAAATCACCAAGTAACATGCTTCCACTTTTTCACTCTTCTGAAGTGAGCTCATTTCAGAACCAACCATGTTAAAGGTTACAAAACACACTATTAGGTGTGACCATTTTAAAGGATTTAATCACCCTATTAGGAGTGGCCTTGTTAGAAGACTTTAGATCATTTCTTTAGAATATCACCTTGATTAAAGGATTTACAAAATGATTGTTAGGTCAACCTTGATTAAAAGGATTTTACTACCACAGTGGTTATAAAGTAATAGAAGGTTAGATCTATAAAGCACAACTCACTTTGAAAATTCAAATCTCTATTCATGAACATGTTGGTTCATTGACTAGACTTCATTAACATCTTCATTATTGATCTACTTGAAAGCTCATTAAAAAATCACACTTCACCAATCTCTTCACTTTTTGTCTGCTACTCTTTTCTTCAAAAGTTCTCCTTAACATCTCCAATTTGTTGTGATGTGAAGCCTAATTAGACTCAAAGGTTTATTCGGTGTGTCTTTCCTCTAGATTATTTCTATGGGGTTTTGGGGGCAATGCTCCGAAGATGGGGTCAAGGAGAAAAAAGCTTAGATAAAAAGCCTCAAAGTTAGGGATTCTCATAATGTGTGATGTGAAAATTGGTTCTTGTAGTGATATTGAGTTATAAGGGATTACGGATTGTAATTAGGTTGTAATCACTGAATCATAATAATATTGGATTTTTTATTGGTGGACATAACCTAGCGATCGGGTGAGCCACATTAAATCTTGGTGTCTTGTGTTCTCTTATGTGCAATCTATTATTTTCTGATATTGGTTATATTTGCATGTAACTATTATTTTTGTCTGAGTTTAATCCTCACAAGTTGTATCAGAGCAAGGTTGGTCATCATTTTTTTTTTTAGCAATCCTTTGTAGGAAGGTCTCATGGTTGAGTGGGAGCTATGGTAGACAATTGTAAGCTAACAGTTTAATGGGCAGAACTTTCAGTTATCAAAGATGCAAATGGAAGACTATCTTTATCAGAAGGACTTATGGAAGTCATTGGAAGGAAAATCCAAGGAATAGGGAACTATGTTAGATGAGGACTAGGAGATTTTAGATAGAAATGCACTTGGAAGCATTCGATTATTCTTGGCACCATCAATGACATTTAACATTACAAAAGAAAAGATGACGGAAGATTTCATGGAAACTCTAGCAAAATTGTATGAAAACCCCTCCACTTCAAATAAGGTATTTCTCATAAAGCATTTATTTAATATGAAAATGGAAGCAGTTGGATTTTTTGCAGATCATTTAAATGAGTTTAATACTGTTACTAGTCAGTTATCTTCTATAGGTATTAATTTTGATGAAGAAATTAGGGCTCTCTTGATTTTGTGTTCTTTTCCTAAAAGTTGGAATGGCTTGGTAATGGTTGTGAGTAATTTTATTTCTAGGTCTAATAGCCTAAAATTTGATGATGTGATCGGTGTTATTTTGAGTGAGGAAACTCATAGGAAATCCTTAGGTGGATCTACATCAGGAAGTGCTTTGAATGCACAAAGAAAAAGTAGAATGACTGAGAGAGGAAATAATTTTGGAGATTATGAGAAATCAAGAGGAAGGTCAAAGGGGAAGAGGTCTCAATCCAGAGAATCGAGAGATTACTAGTACTGTGGTAAAACAAGGCATAAAAAGAAAGATTGTTAGACTTGAAAGAACAATGAAGGAGATTAACTAGAAGGGAACAAGGAGGAAAATGTGGTAAGTAACAAATCCAAAGAGGGTGCTTTTCTTCTTTCTTTAGAAAGTGTTGATGATTCATGGGTTTTAGATTCTGGTGCTTTATTTCATGCTACACCTCATAGAGGTTATTTTATTGATTATGTCCAAGGGGATTTTGGGCTTGTTTATTTGGGGGATAATGAACCCTATCAGATTGTTGGAAAAGGAAAAGTTAAGATTAAGTTTTAGAATGGGAATCATTGGCTACTACATGAGGTAAGACATGTTCCAAGGCTAAGTAAGAATTTAATTTCAGCAGGGCAACTCAGTGATGAGGATTGTGTAGTTACTTTTAATGATAAAAATTGGAAGGTCTCAAAAGGTTCTCTTGTAGTAGAAAAAGATGTGAAATTAGGCACCTTATATCTTTGTATAGGTTATATTGTTCCTTCAACTTTGACTGTTAGAGAAAAATGAATGTTTAGGAACAGTTGCTACCATTGAGCAAGTAGAACAAATAGCTATTATAGATTCTAATACAACACTGTGGAAAAATAGACTTGGGCACATGAGTGAGAAAGGTATGAAAATACTTCATTCAAAGCAAGTTTTACTAGGTCTAAAATGTGTCAATATGGATTTCTGTAAAAGTTGTGTGTATGGAAAACAAAAGAGAGTGAGTTTTCTGAAGACTAGGAAGGAAAAGAGAAGTGAGAGATTAGATTTGGGGACCAGTA
The DNA here is from genome assembly GCA_028749045.1 of Cupressus sempervirens. Taxonomy (NCBI): domain Eukaryota; kingdom Viridiplantae; phylum Streptophyta; class Pinopsida; order Cupressales; family Cupressaceae; genus Cupressus; species Cupressus sempervirens. Next base: position 314,882,579 of record CM053790.1, on the reverse strand, counting down.
TCTTCCCTTGTGGCTCTCATTATTATGTTACATTTATTGATGATGCAACTAGAAAAGTATGGGTTTATCTCCTTAGATAGAAATCTGATGTATTTCAAACTTTTAAAAAATGGAAATGCCTAGTTAAAAATGAGATTGGAAAGAAATTAAAATGTCTCAGATCTTATAATGGTGGTGAGTATTGCAGTTATGAATTTGAATATTATTGTTCTGCTAATGGTATTCATAGACCAAAAGCCAGTCCAAGGACTCCAGAAGAAAATGGAGTGGCTAAATGCATGAATAGGACTATAGTCAAGCATGTAAGAAGCATAAAGTTGCATGTTGGGTTGCCCTTAAACATGTGGGTGGAGGCTATCAATACTATTGTATATTTGATTAATAGAGGTCCCTCTACTCATTTGGGCTTTGGTATTCTAGAGGAAGCATGGACTAGTAAGAAGGTGAGTTATTATTTTCTCAAAACCTTCGATTATGAAGAATTTGCTCATATTGATTCTAAAAATAGAACCAATTTGGAAGCTAAGCCAAAGAAATGTGTATTTGTTGGATATGGAATTAATGAATTTGGTTATAGGCTTTGGAATTTTGAAAATCGTAAAATTGGAAGAAGCAGGCATGTCATATTCAATGAGAAATTGTCGTACAAAGATCTATTGCAGCAACATGAAAAGAAAGAAGATGATTATGTATTGTTGGATGATATTCCAAAAGCTGATGTTTTAGAAATTCCTCATGATCTACAACAACAAATACCACACACCCCAGTGAATGTTATATGGTCAACAAGAAGTAGACCACCAGAAAGATTTTCTCCTTCCTTGTATTCTATTTTACTTACTAATGTTGCTAAACCTAAATGTTATGATGAAGCTATGTGGGTGATACAAAGATTCAGTGCGAGTCTACAATGAAAGAAGAAATGGACTCTTTGCTAAAAAATAAGACATGGGATTCATGCAAGTTGCCTACAGGTAAAAAAAATTTATAGAACAAATGGGTTTATAGGTTAAAAGATGAGGATGGAGGTAAGAAACAATTTAAAGCCAGGTTAGTTGTGAAAGGATTTGCACATAAAAAAGGAATTGATTTTGATGAGATATTCTCTCTTGTTGTTAAAATGACTTCTATTCACACTATTTAAAAGTATTGTAGCTATTGAAGATTTTCATTTAGAGTAGCTTGATGTTAAAACAGCCTTCCTTCATGGTAATTTGGATGAAGAGATATATATGGCACAATTAGAGGAGATATATATGGCACAATCACAGGGATTTGAGGTCAAAGGTAAGGAGAAATTAGTGTGTAAATTGAAGAAAAGTTTATATGGCTTGAACAAAGAACCTTGAGAATGGTATCTAAAATTTGACAGGTTTATGCATGAGCATGGATATAGTAGGTGTCATTCAGATCATTGTGTTTATTTTAAGAGGTTGGATGTTGACTGCTACATTATTTTATGTTTATATATTGATGATATGCTTGTAGTTGGGTCTAACATGGATCACATTAAGGGGTTGAGACGCTAGTTAGCACATGCATTTTCTATGAAGGATTTGAGGGTAGTTAAAAAAATCCTTGGTATGAATGTTTGTAGAGATAGGAAGAATAGAAAATTGACTTTATCTTAGGCTGATTATATTGAGAAGGTGTTGCAACATTTCTCTATGGAGAATGCTAATGCAATCAGCACACCTTTACCTAGTCATTTGAAGTTGACTAAGGAGATGTGTCCCAAGACACAAGAAGAGGAGGACAAGATTTCTAAGGTACCATATGCTTTATCTATAGGAAGCTTAATGTATGTTGTGATATGTACTAGGCTAGATATTGGACATGCAGTGGGAGTTGTTAGCAAGTATATGCGTCACTCAGGAACTGAGCATTGGAATGCAGTTAAATGGATTCTTAGATATTGTGAGCAACATCTAGTAAGTGTTTGCATTTTGGAGGCTCTACTACTAATTTACAGGGTTATGTTGACTTAGATTTGGTAGGGGATATTGATACTAGGCACAATACTATAGGTTATGTATTTACTATTGGTGGGGCAACAGTGAGCTAGGTTTCTCAGTTATAGCAGGTTAATGCTTTATCCACTACAGAGGTAGAGTATATTGATGCTACAAAGGAAGCCAAGGAGATGATATAGCTTTAGTTCTTCATGGAAGAATTGGGACACCCACAGAGGGATAATTATTTATTCATAGATAGCCAGAGTGTCATTCATCTTGCAAAGAATTCAGCTTTGCATTCAAAGATAAAACACATGCAGGTACGATACCATTTCATTCGATCAGTTTTGGATGATGGATAGTTAAAGCTAGAGAAGATACATACAAATGACAATCTAGAAAATATGTTTATAAAGGTAGTGGCAAGGGAGAAGTTGAACTCCTCTTCAACTTTGGTTGGTCTTCTAGGCTGAACAGACTAAAAGAACAATAGAGTCTAGGGTGGTTTAATATTCCAGTGGGAGCTATAGGTTTAGTAGTGGTATGATCAGTCTCCAAGTGGGAGGTTATTATTGTGGAGTTTGATCAGTCTCCAAATGGGAAATTGTTGTGATGTAGAGCCTAATCAGATTCATAGGTTTATTCAATGTGGTTTTCCTCTAGATTATTTCTACAGGGATTTGGGGGCAGTGCCTCCAATATAGGGTCAAGGGTCAAAAAGCTTGTATAAAAAGACTTAGGGTTAGGGATTTTCATAATGTGTGATGCAAAAATTAGTTCTTGTGGTGGTATTGAGCTATAAAAGATTACAGATTGTAATCAGGTTGTAATCATTAGATCATAATAATATTGGACTTGTTATTGGTGGATGTAGCCCAGGGATTGGGTGAACCATGTGAAATCTTGGTGTCTTGTGTTCTCTTATGTGTGATCTATTATTTTCTAATATTGATTATATTTGCATGTAACTATTATTTCTATCTAAATTTAATCCTCACACAATCAATAATGAACAAAGCTTAGAAAACATCTCTAATACCTCTTTAAATAGGTAATTTTTATCTTTTTCCTCTTAAACATCACCATAGATTTTAGGGTTAGGTTAGATTCATCGAATCCTTCCATCAATTTTTTCTCCTTCTCCTTTCAAGAAACTTCTCATTAAATGTAATGCCTACCCTAGTTTACTCTTTGTGTTGTATTGATGAACTATTTTAGGCTAGTTTTATGGTTATGTTTTATGATTGTGGTACTTGGTTACCTTATTTGATTTAGATATTATTTCATACTCAGTTGATATATTTGATGAGCTACTTGATACTCAGTTATTTCATGTGTTCACGAGTACTCTTTTGATGATGATACGTGTACATTTATATAGTGATTTCAATTATTTTATGATGATAGATAGATGGATGTTTTATATGCTATTTCTATGGTTACTTACCCCATACTTGCATGTGTATGGTGTAGTTGTATGTTTTACTTTATGTTTGATGTTTCTGATATGGTTGAGGGAGGGAGTTGTAGTCACCTGCTAGTCAGGATCTACATGATGCACCACTTCCTACCATTGCCTATTTACTTTAGATTTATATGTATATGTTAATGCTTGGATTTTATGTAGATTGTAGGTACTGGGCATCAACTTCCCTAAATTGCTAGGATGAGCATGCCCAATTGAAGTATCTCAATGGTAAAAGAGGGGAGATAGTTCTTGAGTTCAAATGCTAACCCTAAGCCAATTTTCCTAAAAAGTATGACATGTATCTGAGTTTTTACCCTTATAGACTCATTAAGAGATGTGAAATTATGATTTTGACCCCTGAGTTTGATTTAGTGCTCTATCTTTATTATGGGTTTTATTATTTAGATTTGTGAGTTTGTTGTGATTTCCAATTAAAATTAGATCAAATAAAAGATTATTAAATGATCTAATTTTATGAAACTTTTATAAAGAAAAATCAATATTTAATTAATTGAGAAATTAATTAAATTAAAGAATTAAATTTAAAAGTTTTAATTAAAGTTCTAATTTTGGTGTAATTATATTTATTTTATTTAATAATAATTTATTTAGGATTTTTATTTTATATAATAAACTCTAAATATTATTATTAGTTAAATTGATAAATATTTTATTAAAGACATAGATGATTTAATAAAAGAGAGAAATAAAAAATTTAATAAAGTTTGTTTTAATTAAAATGCAAAAAGTTTGTATATGAAATTAAAATAAAATAAAATAATAAAGAAAAAGGGTTTGTGTGATTGTAAAACCAAAACCCTAAAGGGAGAAGGCTCTTTATTAAGAAATCAAAGCTCATTTCTCCACACAGAGGGTTTGGAGGAGCAAATTTCGAAAAAGGAGTTTTCCAAAATATGAGAAATTCTTGCACTCTCTGAGCATTCGTCTAGTTAGCATCAAATCAAGGTAGGATTGTTGTTTGAATTTATCATAGTAATTTCTCTTTATATTTTTATCTTTCTTCTCTGTGTCTATATGGATATGTTTTCATAATTTATGTGGCTTGAAACCCTTGTGTTGAAATTTGCTATCCTTTGAAAATGTCTGTGAATGAATTTTTAGAATTGGAAACCCTTGTTTGAGAAAGGTGATTTTCATTCTATGAGAAAGATCAATTGGAAATTACTATTGGAAATTGGATTGTTTTACAAAATTAAAATAAGGATGGGAGTTTTGAAAACAATACCAGAAATTAAATTTACAAATTTGATAGTTTTGTATTTGTCTTCCTATTAGATCTATACAGGAAAGTTTGTAAGAAAAATATATTAATAAAAATTACCACAATAAATTATCACTATGATAATTTTTATCATTAAAAAAGGATTAAAAAATAATATTTAGTACGTGTTGGAGGAGGGCTTTGTTTTTAGTATATGAAAATTTATTAATAATAATAATAATGAGGAGCAGGAGGGGCCATGACATCCCCCCCCACGAGTGCAATGGCAGTCCGGCTACAATGGCAACGAACACTACCAAAGTAGCAAATGTTGCTAAGGCAACGGACATTGTTGAGGCAGTGAACACTGCCAAAGTAGCAGCTGCCCAAGCATTTAGCTGCTAAGTGGCCTCCCCAATAATGGGAATGTGATTTTTATTATCATATAAGTATATTAATTTAGTTGTTAGATATTTTTATTTTTATTTTATTAGTATATGACCTAAGCCTTTGATTATATAGATAAACTTAAAAATCATAAATAGTGAGTGTCTCCGTTCAAATGGTCACTAGTAGGAAAAAACAAAGAAGAAAACCTTTGGTCTAGCCTGGGACCTTAGTCCTTTACAAAGTGCAATATAAAAGGGGCATACACCATTATTTTATACATATCTCTTCTAATACCTTCCTTGATTTATTTTAATCTCTAAATCTTGATATAAAGTTATTTGGAGGCAAATATAGGCTCTACAATTGTTAATGTCTTGTAATCAAATTCAAGATCATCCATTCCTATCTCTATTATGCTTTATAATTTGATCATATTATATATATATATATTGTCCTGTAAACACAAACACTTCAAAATTATTTTGAAAATTAGTATTGACTATAAATAAAATGATAACTATCTATGATGGAATATTCCTAATCAATTATGATAAAAGATAGAAGCAAGAGGGGATGACTGATAAACATTAATAATGTTCCTAAAATTCTTGCTTTATATAGTTAATTAAACTGAGTTAGATCTGAACAAAAGAAGGTTTATTGCAATATCTTAGTAAGATTAGCCCATTAATATACTGATCTCCTAACTAAAGTCTATTAGATTAGTAATCCTTGGCCTTTAATATTATTTAATCAAACATCCCATATTGTTGATGACATAACTTAATGTGTTTATCTGAAATACACTTGAATCCAGCTATTCATTTATCATTTGGGTCCAAATGATTAAAATTTCATGTGAAAATTTCTTGACTAGAAAATAAGCAATACCCCAGAATTAATATAATAGATATTTTCTACCCTATTTTGATAATTGGGATGAGTCAAAGTCTTGGGGAATAAATTGCGAAAAGGTAAAAGCTAAATTTGTTGATGTGTGAAGGAATTTAGTTTGGCCCTTTGATCAAATTCAAATTTTGGCTTATGAATTTACATAAGTTGTTGATAACCAAGCTACAACTAAAAACAAGGAAACAGATCCCATAGTTTAATCAAGTGCTACATTATCTTTCATCATAGGAAGAGGCTAAAAAAATTTAATTTCATTTAAGATCTAATAGATTAACTAAGACCAACAATCTAAACTTAAGATCAAAAAATTGAAGTTAAAAAGGAGAAACTAAGAGGATATGATAGCTTAACCAGAGTCAAGCCTCCCCCACCATAATAAATTGTAGTAAATATGCAACAAAAAGTAATAGAAGCGAAAGAAAGAAACACATAAAAAATGAAAAAAGCCATCATTATATATTCATTAATATATTTATATACATTTCAAAGAGTTGGCTCTGACCCAAATAGAAGCTAATATGTCTACAACCAAAAGATAATCCATAAAGAAGGGAAAACGCTAAGGGACAACCAATGGAAAGATGTAAAGATAGAGAGAAAATATAAAACATAGAACCAAAAAGAGGCAAACTAAAGATGAACATATTAATAGAAACTAAGTATCCTAAATAGCATAAGACTAATGAACACCAAATTTAGTTTAGTGTTGAGATTCCTCCTCTTTCCTCTAGCAAACCATGGGGATGTCTTTCTCTTTGTCCATGTTGTCTACCTTTGAACCAGGAGGGAAAACATAAGTTGAGAGTTATCTATTGGATTTAATCATATTGGGTAGAATGAATTCCAACTTGTTAAGGTCCTCAATGGAGATGTCTAGTTCAACATAAGGTTCAAATATTTGGAGAAATTTAATGAGCCACTCCTTACTTGGTTCCTCTCTAATTCCTCTCCAGTGAAGGAGGAAATTGATGCTTGCCTCCATTTTAGGCCACGTAGAAAAGAACTAGATATTGTCCCTAATGTAAAGAGATGACCCCCTAGCTACATTGACATGCAAGAGACCCCCCAGAGCATATGCCATATATACTTCAAGAAGCAAGATTTACAACTTCTAGTCAATGATAAGCATTGCATTTTCTAGACCAACTAACCATGTCAAGTCGAAGACATTATAGCATAGGTGGATGATTTCCCCCCTTTCTATGTTTTCCCTAGAAAGGCATCCTATAAATGAGTTGATAACTGAACTATTAGTGCACCAAGTGAAGTCATAATTGAATGCCTTTTCACCTATAGTCCAAGAAAATACAAACTTAGACACATCATCAACAAGACTGAGGATCTAATTCCATCTTTCCTGTTTAACTAGCCCTCTAAAAGCCATAGTTTGAACTTCCAGAAAGTGAAAGAGGGAGATAGTAGGCTCCTTTAATGCTCAAAAACTAAGGAATAGTTTAACAAACTACTATAGAAGAAAGAGAAGAGACCTGAATAGGGGGAAAATAGAGAAGCAAAAGGCTCTAGACTCCAAAAAATTATTAAGGTGAAACACTCCACCTAATAAATAATCATGATTGGACACAATTTGGGAAATGAAAAATCATAACTACCATGCATCTAAATAATTATATAATAGTACTTCACCATTTGAGAGTGCCTAATATTATGATTCATATCATAAAGTGATAAGGAATGACAAAATTAAATCTAATAGAAGGTTTCTAAAAGACTTAGTGTATCTAAACATAACCTAGGATATATAATGTTAAATCTAACCAAAATATGAGATATATGTAGTTTATTAAAGTATGAAATCTTCTTTATCGACTCCTTTATTTTCTAATTTATCTACCTCTGCATTACCTCCATAGTAAATATGTTGAAATATAGTCTCTTAAAATTTATCTATTAAGCATAAGACACTTCCAAGTTTGGAATTCATCACCTAGCTTAGTGTTCGGCATTTTCTAATCAAATTTAAGAATCTCCTTCAATAATTAATTTAGTTATCTTATTTTTTAAACTTAATTGTAAACCTTCCCAAAGGGCTTCTAATTTTTCTTTGTTTTTTGTGACAATACCCATGGGTTTGGCTCTTTTTATGATCCAATCTCTAGTTTCTAACCTAATTATGCATCCTATTCCTACTTTTCCTGGGTTCCCTCTGGATGCTCCATCAAAGTTTAATTTCCTCTATCCTTTTGGGGGTGCTTCTCATTTACACTCTTTCCTATATTTAAGATGATTTTTCTCATATACTAATGGGGGATTAATCAAGTGATTCCATTTCTTTTTCATTATCCCATCCCATTCAAAAAAATGTCCCTTCAATTTTTACCATTTTTCTTAGGTGGCAGATCATAACTTCAATGATAGATGCTTCAACCTTATTAAAAAAAAAATATTTCATGTTAAATTTTGTATTGTTGAAGATTTTTCTATTCCTCTCTTTCCAAATTTCCTACATTAGGATGACCAGAGATATATTCCAAAGTTTATCATATATACTATTCTTGTTCTTAATACGTTATCCCAATAGGTGACATAATAAATCCTTAGGAAGTGGAGAGTTCCAATTAATCTTATTTCTAAGCCAATACCAGCATTCTTGAGAAAAGGGACAACTAAAGAGGAGGTTCTCTAAAGTCTTAGAGTTAGCCTTACAAAGGCTATATCTAGAAAGACCTTCGAATCCCATTTTGGTAAATCGGTCCGCTATTAGAATATGATTTTGAAATGTTGCCCATAGGAAGATGCCATCCTTAGGTAGACAAGTTGCATCCCAATATAATTCCAAAGGGAGATTAAGGTTTTCCCATCTTTGTGAATTTATAATAAGATCGTATCCTAACTTAACTTTTTATGATCCATCTCTAGACACTCCCTAGATGAGTTTATCTTCCTAACTTTTATGGTTCACCAATCATTCTTTAAGAATGAGTTCTAGGTTGGTTTTATCTTTAGGGGATAAATCTACATCCTCCAGTGATTTCTATACCCACATATCTTCCCCATCAATCATTTTAATATTTTTCTAGTATGAAACCTTCTGACCCCATAAGTTGGTAAGCTCATTATGACACTTCTAGGGATGTTTGAATTGATGAGAGGGGGCTAGCCATCCCAGGAATCCTCCTAGAAGAGAGCTTCTTCTCCTCTACCCAGATCCCAGTTTACATACTTGTTAATCTTTGACTAGCATCTTATCATGAAATTCCATGTTTATGAACCTATTGGAGGATTCCTAGTCCTAAATAGAGAAGTTGGATCACTCGGATTTAGATATTTATTATATAGAACATTTTCCCATTTATTGCCTTTTTCTTTATACATTCTACATAATACTTTTTCTCCCAGTGCCTCATTTTTCTAGCTGAAATTCTTAGCACCCAAACCTCCATTTTTTTGCACGACAAATCTTGTCCCATTTTATTAGTTATTGTTTCTTTTTTTCTTTTCTTTAGCTCTAGAAGAAGTTTCTGAGTTTTTCTTTCAATTTTTTGTTAACTTTTTTGGGTAAAGGGAGACATGAGAGAAGATAGGTAGGGATAGCTGAAAGAATAGATTTAATTTTAGTAGCTCTTCCTACTTTAGTTAACCATTTACCTTTCCATCATTTTTTTCAATTCTATTTAAGATATTGTCTCATCCTTTTTTGTTCCTAGCCCCTTTTTCTAAATGAATCCCTAAGTATTTACAAGGCAAGGAACCTTTCTTATATCCTATATAATTACAAATATATTCTTCCATATCTCTTGATGTATTAATAAAGAAATTTTTTGACTTATCTTCATTCACTTTCTGACCCGATGCTGCAATATAATCTAGAATGATTTTTTTGAAAGCTTGAGTCTCTGCCCTAGTACTGACACCAAGGAGAATAGTATCATCAGTAAATTGTTGATGAGTGATATTGGAAATATTATCTACCACCATTATTCCTTTAATTTTACCATTTTCTTGAGCCTTTTGAATTGATCTTCCAAAGGCTTCAGCCATGATGATAAATAGGAAAGGTGACATGGGGTCACCTTGCCGGATGCCCCTTGAAATATTGAAGAAACTTTTTGGGGTACCATTGATTAATAGAGATATCTTAGGTGTGGACATGTAGTCACAAGTTCTATTAATCCATTCACAAGATAATTCGAAGGCTTCTAGGTGTTTGCATAAAAACCTCTAGTCCACTACATCATAGGCTTTTTGAAATCTAGTTTCATAAACATCCATGCTTCCTTATTACTAATAGCTGAATGGATAGTTTCCTAAATTATGGATATCCCATCCAAGATTGATCTACCTAGCACAAATCTGGTTTGTTCTTCAGAAATAATCATTGGGAGCAGAGCTTTAGTTCTATTTTGTAATTATTTTAAGTAAATTTAATATATAGTGTTATATAATGCTGTGGGACAAAAATTAGAAGGTGAATCTACTACTAATTTTTTAGGAATTAAGGCTAGGACTATATGATTGATTTATGTTAGAAATTATCCTTGATTCCTAGTAGCCTCAATTTTCCTCCATAAATCTTCACCTAAGATGTCTAGACATTTATAAAAGAAAAAAGCCTAGAATCCATCTGGCCCCAAGGATTTGTTTGGGCTAAGATTAAAGAGGGCTGATTTGATTTCTTCTTTAGTAAAGGGTCTATTTAGAGTTGTATTATCAGCTTCTATAACCACTCTTGGTATATTTTTAATCACTTTTTCTTGTACAGTTAGATTAGAGAAATCATCAATATTTAGTAAGTTTTCATAGTATGAAACAAAATTTTTAGTGATTTTTGTCGGATTTTCTACCACATTACCTTCTCTATCTTTAATTTGAGTGATAGTATTTATAGATCTATTATGAATAGTGCTATTATGAAAGAATTTTGTGTTTTTGTCTCCTTCTACTAGCTATTTTTCCCTAGATTTTTGCCTCCAAAAACCTCTTCTTTTGCTCAAATATTCTCTTGTTTAGCTAACAGTCCTTTTTCTTTGTTAAATTTATCATTATCCATGCCATTTTTAATAGTCACTATTTTAATTTTTGAGTTCTTCTTCAGTATACAATTTTTCTTTGAAAATATTTTTGAAGTGGGTTTCGTTCCATTTTAATATTTTTTCCGTATTCATTTTTAATTTTGATACAAAGAAATACATCTTGGAACCTATGTAGTTTCCTTCTTCCCAGCATTGTTTGATGTTTTCCATGAAAATTTTAGCTAAAAACCACATTTTTTCACACTTAAAAGGATTTCTAGTAGGTTTTTTAGGTTCAATGAATTCAATTTTAATCAGATAATGATTTGAACCTATTATTCACTATATAGTGGTTGTGATAGTTAAATCCAACTCTACTAATTCACCTTTGAAAACAAACTTGTCCAGTTTCTCTACTATATAATTAAAATCTTTCCTTCTATTATTCCATGTAAAAAATCCATTACTGGTTGGGATTTCTAATAGCTTGTCATCCTTGACCCAATCCATGAATTCTATAGTTGTCTTGGTAATCATTTGAGATCCTCCAAATTTCTCATTGAGATCTAGAATAACATTACAATCTCCACCAATTACCATATCTACATCCAGGTATAATCTTGTAATTATACTAATTTCATCCCACACTTTCTTCTTATTTGTTGTTTGTATAGGTCCATATACATTAATAACTATGAGCTGAAGATTATGTCTATTGCTAGATACCTTGCTCCCCATCCAATTGCTATTGGATTCTATAATTTTGATGTATGTTGTCTATGTGTTCCATATGATTCCCATACCTCCTGATGCTCCATTTGATTCTTTCATTTCTACTTTCCATTTACCTAATATTTTTTCTAATTTGTCTCCTTCTTCCTTATTTAACTTAGTTTCTTGTATCAATATTATATCTTATTTGAATAAGCTTAGATTGAGTTTTAGCAATCGCTACTTACTAGGGGCATTCAGGCCCCTAACACTCCATGTTGTGATCCTCATTGCTCACTGACAAGGCTCTTCCCCTTCCCTATTTTGAGAACCTCAAATATCTTTTTCTATTCCTTAGCTTGACCATGTACTTCTCTTAATTCCATTAATGATTTCCTTCCTCTCTTCATTTTATTTTTTCCACATTTTGGAGTATATAAACCTTCCTAATTTATGGAGATTCCCAAATTGTCAATAATTATTTGCTTATTGATTTGGTTTGTATCTTCCTCCTTGTCTTCATCCTCATCTATTAAATCTTTAATAATTTGTTCAACTACTTCATTATCCTCTTCGACAACCTCTTGTTATTTTTCTTTGCTAACCTTTTCTTCTCCCTGTGATATAAATATTCCATTAAGTATCTCAAATTCTTCCCAATTTTGGTTGTTACCAATATACTCTATATCTGTATTTTCCTGTGCATGTATCAATTTATGCTTGTAATGCCTACCCCTAGTTGACTTTTGTATTATTGCCAAAATATTTTAGGCTCATTTTATGTTTATGTTTGATGGTCAGTGACATTTTTTTTGATATTGTTTGTTATCATTTCATACTCAGTTGATTTTATGATGAATGACTTTGGTACTAGTTATTTCATGTATGCATGATTGTTCTTCGATGATGATGATAATATATAGTGATTCTAGTTATTTCATGATGATAGTTAGATGGATTATTTATATGCATTTTTCATGGATACTTAGCCCATACTTGCATGTGTATGGTGTAGCTATATGTTTTATTTTATGTATGATATTTATGATATGGCTAAGAGAGGAAGTCGTAGTCACCTGCTAGTCAGGATCTACACAATGTTCCACTTCCCACCATTGCATGTTTAGTTTAAAATATATGTTTATATGCATACATGGGTTTTATGTAGATTACAGGTGTTGGGTATCAACTTCCCTTAATTGCCAGGATGAGTATACCCTATCGCAGTATTTCAATGGTAAAAGTGGGGAGATAATTCTTGAGTCCAAATCCTAAGCCAATTGTCCTAGAAAGTAGGACAAGTATATGAGTTATTTACCTGTCTAAATTTGTCAAGTGACTTGATTTTGTGATTTTGACCCTAGAGTTTGATTATATTCTTTGTCTATAATTGAGTTGGCATATTTGGTTTTGTGGGTCTGTGATGATTTTTTGTTATAATTAAATCAAATTAAAAGATAATTTAATAGAAATTTTATAAAGAAAATTTGATATTTAATTATATTTAATTAATTGTGAAATTAATTAAATAAAAAAATTAAATTTAAAAAAAATCATTAAAGTTCTAATTTTGACATATTTATATTTATTTTATTTAATAATAATTTATTTAGGAGTTTTATTTTAATTAATAAACTATAAATAATATTATTAGTTAAATTAATAAATATTATATTAAAAGTGTCTCATGATTTAATAAGAGAGAGAAAACATTAATTTAATACAGATTATTTTAATTAAAAGGTAAAAAGATTGTGCATGAAAATTAAAATATAATAAATAATAAAGGACAAAGGGCTTTTGCGTGATTGCGCAATCGAAGCCCTGATTTGGGGGAAAAACTTTTTATTAGAAAATTAGAGTTCATTTCTCCACACATAGGTTTGGAGGAGTCAATTTCTAAAAAGAAGGTTTTCAAAAGAGAAGCAAAATTCTTGTGTGTTTTGTGTATTCATTGTTTTAGCATTAGATCCAAGTAGGATCTTGTGGGTTTGTGTAGTAGTTTCTCATTCTTTGATTTCTCTATCTTCTCTATGTTTACGAATCTATTTTCAAATTTCATCTTGGTTGAAACCCTTGAATGTGATTTTATCATTATTCATTTGAGAAACCTTTGTATATGAATTGAATCTAAAACCCTTGTTCATGATATTATTGTTCTTCATTTTGGAATCATCTGTATGTAAATTGGAAATTTGAAAACCCTCGTGTTAAAATTATTGCTCTTCATTTTTTTGAAAACATCTATGAACAAATTTAGTATCTAAAACCTTCATTTGATTTAAATTGGGTGATTTGCAATGGATTTGTTAAAATCGGGATGTGGGTTTTGAAAGGAAAACCAATTTTGGTTTATATATTTTGACTATTTGATTTGAATTTCTATACTAGGCTTATATTGGAAAATTTATCATCTACACACACACACACACACACACACACACACACACACACACACACACAGTAATTTGTAATTACATTATTAAATATTAAAAAATGATTAGGGTGCTATGCATATTTTTCTGGGTTTAATGGCGTTGGAGGAGATTTTTTTTTAATATTATTATTTTAGAGGGCGAAGGCCACTACCCCCCACCCCCCTTTCGCCTCCTCATTTTCCTTTTTTTGAAGACATCTTTTAATGCTGATGCGCAACATCTACTACTGTAGTAGCAACAATATTATGTACTACTATTGCTATAGCTTTGTTGCATGGTTGTGTGGGCTAAAAATGCATTTTTTTATGTTTTTATTTTATTTTTTATTTAATTTTAATTTAATAAAATATATATATATATATATATTAGTTTTAAATTATTATTAATTAAATTTATTTAATATTAAATATTATTAATAAATTTAAATTAGTATTTATTATATTATTAATTAATTATTATGTTTATTAATAAATTTATTTTGTTTATTAATAATTCAATAATTATTATTATAATAAATTTATCAATAATATTGACTTGTGAAAATTATCTCCTACTTATCAATACTATCAGCTACTACTCCAACAACTTTTCTACATGGCCACATGGGCCAAAAATGCATTTTTTATGTTATTTTTTCATTTTTTAATTAAATTTTAATTTAATAAATTTTATTTTAATATAATTTAGTTTTAAATTATTATTAATTAATCTTATTAACATATTTTTAAAATTATTATTAATTAAATTTATTTAATATTAAATATTATTAATAAATTTAAATTAGTATTTATTATAGTATTAATTAATAATTATGTTTATTAATAAATTAATTTTATTTATTAGTAATTCAATTATTATTATTACTATAAATCTAATAATTATTAATTTAATTTGTTTTATAATATTTAAATAAAAGTTATAGTTTTATAAGTTAGCATTAAATGAGTAGTTTGGTTAAAAAAGAAAAATTAACTCTGGATTTTAATTTGAACACCTTATCTAACTATCATGCTTGAAACTCAAAAATGGAAAATGGAAACTGAAATCGTGATTGAAATTGAAAACATTGTCAAACTATAATTCTTAGAAACAAAAAAGAAAATGGAAACTTGAAAAGCTTTAGTGAAAATTAAAACTTTGTGTTTTCAAAACCTAATGTATTGTGAAATTCACTTTTGTATGTACTTTATGTGACATGTGATTTACTAGTGATGGGGTTTCGGGGTTGACTTAGCTTTAGCCAATCAGGATACTTACCAAAGGCTTAGGAGTTTTTATTTTGTGATGTCATGATGATGTTTTGATTACGACCTTTTATACCCAACCATGGTGATGTGTCATGTGTGTGCTATGATGAGTTTGATCATATATTTTGATATGCTTTCCAATTTCTTGTGTGGGACTAAGGTGAATGGTGTGACTTTCCTAATAAAACCTTTGAGTCTTTGATTAGATATCCTTGATTGTTTCCTAGTTGCTTAGACATGACTGAGGTGATTAAATGATTTGTTTTTAGTGATGTCATGTTATGACATGGATTTGGTTTATGTGTACTTGATTTTGGATCAGTCCTATTGGGATGATCGTATTGGAGGAATTTGTGATTATGATCAGTAATATTTCAGTACTTTATAGTTTCTTGTTTAAGAACTAATGTGTGGTTTATGGTCATTTGAGATTTTTTTCTTTTGTTGAGCTTAGGGTAGGTTATATGTATGTCATGTTGGGAAGTGGCTTGCAATGGAGGTCGAGGCCCTAAAGAGGGTGGTAGGTAACCCATTGTAGGTTATTTCAATAAGTGATAACATTTCATTAAATGGGCTAAAATATATTTTTAATATAGGGTGCCACATAAAGTCACTAGGGGTTTTGGAGTCCTAAGGGATGGCCAAGGTAACCTTAGAGTTGGCATTTTAGTATGCCTTGTCTATACGAAGGGATACTAATGTCGCATAGAGACACTAGGGGGTCAGAGTCCATAGAGGCTGCCCGGGTAACCTTAGAGTTGGCTCATGCAATGGCACTTTCCCACTTGCATAGTAGGTTTCCTATGTGTCTTTGTTACCTCTGGGATTAGTTGATACCTGTGTCTTGGTACCCTTTGAGATAGATTGCTTTTAGGTGTTTCCTTGACCTAGATGTTGGTTATGACTTGTGTTTTGGATATCCATTTGGGACTTGAGTTTATCTCCTCAATGTGGTGGGAGTGGGCCATTTAGGTTCCATGAGGTCGAGTGGTAGTACATTTTCTTATACCATTGAGATTAGATTGTTGGATGTCATTTTTGGATGTGTTTGTGCAAATGTTCCTTTCTATTTGATCTTATACTCTGTTTTACTGTATTTATTTATCAGAGATCTTATGAGATGTTGTATATTATTTTATGATGTATATTCTTTCAGCCTGTCATACCCTATGAATTGTACAGTGGACCTTTGTGCTTCCCTATTTTCCTTGTCCTATTTTTTGTCCTTTTGATATCTTTTCTGTTGACTAAATATTTTGTCCATTGGCTTCCCTTTTTTATATATTTCCTTCCTACTTTCTTTTACCCTTATTTTCCTTTTCTTTATTTTCCTTCTAATCTTTAGAATCCTTATTTTTGATATTGCTTAGTGCTTCTTTTATATTAGATATGTTGTAATCTATGCTCAAATTAGGCCTAATGATTCCTTTTATTCTTCCTTCATACTTTGCAAATTATAGCTCATAGATGGATCTATTTGTTATTAACATTTTTGTTTTCAGTTTTCCCTAATTTGACTCTTTTTCTATTAAAAAATTGATGTCGCTAGTTTGATCATAATCTAAATCAATGCCTAATAATTTGCCAAGAGGTTTTCCAATTTTGACAAGAGTTTCTAAATGTTTAATTTCTAGTGGAAATTGTTTTCATTCAAACCAAGTAGGTGCTAGATTTTCTTTCTCATTATTCAAGTTAGGTTCCCATGCTAGAAATTTAACTAAGAAACTTTTATAAAATAATTTGATATTGAGATTAATTTATTCCTTATTTTTTTATTTTTGTAGTGTATATACATTGATGATTTTGAGAAGGTGTTGAGACATACCTATTGCTTGCAAATATTTTCCAATTTCTTTGTCAGATTTTCTTGGTACTTACTTGGTCCACTCCAACATGCTATACGCCTAGCTCTAAACATTTCATCCATTTTTCTTCTACATACCTATCGCTAATGATTAGTATATTAGAAAATGATTTACAATTAGATACCTTTACCTTAGATGGAGGCAAATTTTTTTTGGCAATATCCTTCCTATCACATAATCTTTTATGAGGGAGAAGATATAAACTAGGTTTATGATGATTGCTAGAATTTTCCCTAGTTTCAACATCGTGTAAAGATAGTTGTTGTCTATGACCTAGCGGGATGCTATTTACTTCTGAGACTATAGCTAGCTTTTGCTTCCCTGTTATACTATTATTATTGGGTTCTATTATGGATGCCCTAATTTGTTCATGAGCATATCACATTTTATTAAAAAAATCTCTTGTTTTCTAACATATCATCTCACCTTTATTTGTTTTGTGCCCAGCATCACCAGTCTCACATTCATCTTGCCCCTCTTATTCCTTCTATTTGTTACTTGTTGCCATCCTTTTTCTTCCATATTGTTTAAATGTGTTTTTCTTTGCCCTTGTTTGATCTCTCTGAGTCTTTCTTCATGTTGCTTAACTAATGTGTTGAATTTGGATCCATAGTGGATTGTACCTTCCTCCTTCTCTTTTCCCATGATGGTGAATTTGTTGTTGGTCGCAAGATACGAACGTTGTTGTTGATCATTGTTAAGATTTTTTGGAAGGGACATGGGGAGATGGGGATAATGTTTCACCCTGCTAGGGAAAAGTTCATTCATTCGGGGTGAGACTGCTTTTTTTGTCTAACCTACTTTTTTCGCTCAATATATTTTAGTCGCCATTTTTTGCTTGTTTTCTATTTAGTTGTTAGATATTTATTATTATTATATTTTTAGTTTAATGATTATTAATATTAATAAATTAATATTAATATATATTATTTTATTAATATTTTAATAATTATTGTTATTATTTTAATAATTTTTAATAATAATTTTTTAATTATAAGGTTGTTGTGATTATATTTTATAAAATTAAAATTGTTTTAATAAACTTTTTTTTCATAGTTATATTTGAGGGAAAAAAATCTCCATTTAAAATTTACGGGTGTTATTTTGTTTAAAAGAAAAAATGGATTCAGTTATAAGGAATTGGTTCCTAATACTAGGTAAATTCCATTAATTTTGTTAATTCAAAAACCTTAGTATTTATGACTATTGGGGAATGGAAACCACAACCTTATTTTTTAAAATCAAATTCTTATGTGTCCAAAACCAAACAAGTTATGAAAACTTAAAACTCAATAGTGAAAATTAAACTTTTATGTTTTCAAAACCTAATGAATAATGAAATTTATATTTTTTATATACTTGATGTGATGTATGGTTTATTGGTGTTGGGTTTCGGGTTTGAGTTAGTATGTTAACCAGTCAAGATGTTTACTAGAGGCTTGGGGAGTTTTGTTTTGTAATGATGTTATGGTTATTATCTAGTCATAATCTTTTCTACCTGACCATTGTGATGTATTCACGTATTTCTACAATGACTTTTTGTTAGTTTCTTGTTTAGTGCTTTCTAGTTGCTTCTATAGAATTGAGGTGAATGGTATGATTTTCTTGGTGTAACCTTTGAGTTTCAATCAGTTATCTTTTGATGCTTTCGAGTTACTTGTATAGGAATGAGGTGATTATTGTGACTATCTTTTGGTGCTTTCTAGTTTCTTGTATAGGATTGGGGTGATTATTGTGTTTTATCTTTAGGTGTTTTCTAGTTGCTTGTAAAGCATTGAGGTGAATACTATGTTATATCTTTAGGTTCTTTCCAATTTCTTGTAAAGGACTTAGGTAAAAATTATGATTTTATGAGTTGTTCTTTTCATGAGCTTAGGGTAGGTAATCTATGTGTACGTTCACTAGTAAATTTGAACTCAATTTTTGATGAATTTTGGTCAAAATTTTGACCAAGCAATTCGTGGTAATTTTCTTGCTGAAATTTTAACCAACCAATGTTTGGTCAAAATTTTGACCAATACATTCGTCAAAAATTTTTAATTTTTGCTACCTCTAATTTTTTAGTGTTGGTCAAAATTTTCACCAATGTTTGGTTGAATTTTTTTAGAATTGGTGCAAATTTTGACCAATTCTTGGTAGAAAACTACTAAGAATTGGTCAAAATTTTGACCAAATCTTGGTAGAAAACTATCAAGAATTGGTCAAAATTTCCTCCAATCTTTGGTCAAATTTTTTTTATAATTGGTGGAAATTTCGACCAAGTCTTGGTAGAAAACTATCAAGAATTGGTCGAAATTTCCACCAATATTTGGTCATAAAAAAAATTATGTTGTATCAAGCAATTGTTTCTTATCCAAGACATTTAATTTGCCCATCTATATCAACATGAAGCTGATTTATAAAGGTATGTGAAAAAAAATGTTGAACGCAAGTTCAAACTAATGTTTACAAAACCAATTCCATGCCCTAATTGCAAGCACAGATGCTTTTAAGATTTAACAAACAATGGATCTAGATTCCAACAAACATCTTCTTACTAGCTTGCAAACCAAATAGCATTATTCCAAACTCCTTTGTGCTACACAAGAAACTAAAGCATGTTGGAAAGTTTAATAAATTAAAGACATCAAATTTCCAAAGTCCATAGTATTTAGCACTTGTAGCTTCTGGACTTGACTGTGTAAAGTTTTTTTTGCATCAAGATTGCAGATCATGCTTTGTGATCCATCATCAAAATAACCTCATAATAGGTTTATTAACTAAATTACCAACAATCATTCATCTTTAGATCTCCTCACCTAAAAACCATTCTTGTTATGGATAAAAGCCACAGCCAAAACACAATGAACTAGTTCGATCTCTTAGGCTTTGGTTTTGGCCTTGGGCCAAACAAGCCCTTATAGAGCTCCTTTTGTTTCATATACGTCTCCTTGTCATGTTGTGCAAGGAGATGCAACTCTTATACCACTGACTTATCTTTAGGAGAAAGTTTCTTAACCTTTTGGAAATCCTCTCTTGCATGATCTGTCTGCCCAAGAGTAGATTTTTCCTTACCACGTCTGAATAAAGCCTTCACATTGTTCTCATCTTCAACTAACACCTATAGATAAGGAAATTGAACATCAGAGAGTTGAGACTCATTTCCTGATCTCTTCTACATATAGAGGTAAAAGGAGACCCACACTTGCAATTTATGGAATCCTTGGCCTCAAATTAGATTGGGTACAAAAGTATGACAAGTTTTATAAAAATAAAATGACTTGATACACCATTGCATAATGCATACCATGTTACATTGGCCAATGACATCTTCATAATGGTTTAGTTTCAACAAACATGCAACCATGTTGAGATGGCATGGATTCTTAATAGCATTTTCCATGTCCTTATATTTTCCAAATAACTAGAACATAAAATCATCTCCCATGTATGCCAGGGCCTGCACAAAACCACATCTTGGAAAAGTCTACTAGGTAGGCAAACTACCTGAACCTAGGTAATTTGGAATATAGTAAATAGAAGAATGGGCAAAGGAATAGATATGTCACCATTTCATATTGTTGCATTACCTCTACTAGTTTTCCCTCTTTAAAAAATGCATTACCCTCTATATGTATTATATCAGCTACTTCAATCCATTCCTCTACTATCATTTCACTCCATGCCTTACCTTAACAAATTTATTATAAATGAAAAGAAAATTATAATTTTTGAATTGTAATGTAACTACACTACAAGACAATTGGTTCTACAACTGTAGGCTTCTAAGATTTTTGGAATAAGTATCCAGTCTAATTTACATTTTTTGAATGGGAAGACTAGTAGGAATTCAACCTAGGTCTATTGTGTAGCAAGAACTCGAAATTAACACTAGACAAAGCCTGCCTGTCATCTTACCAAAAGACATTAAGATTTAAGAATGATACAAAATAAAATTAGCATTGACATATAACCACATCCTTCACCCTTTCTATCCCTAATACTAGCCATTCCAAAAGAAATTGGATCGCACAATGTGTACAATTTAATATTTGAGCCTCTGTTACTCTTACACATTTAGTGCCTACATATATAGCTTGACCAATTAGTTGAGAAGAGAAGAATTAGACTTACCTCCTTTGCTTCCTGAAAACCAATAAGCTCAACCTCATATATGAGATCAGCCTTAGGAGGAACATTTGGAAAAGAAAAGTTTCCTTATTCCCCATATCCTAGTTGCCATCCCACATGAAGCAATGCATGTTCACCAGCTTGCATGCTTGCTATACTAATTGCCAAGCCACTTAAGACCTTTTTCTCTATAGGAATAGTAAAAGTTACATCAAACTTAAAACCATGTTCATATATAGATAAACTATGAATAAGAAATTGATTACATTCTAGACCATATAAGTGTTAGACTTCTTTAGAATAACTGAGAGGGGGGGTGAATCAGTTATTCAAGGTCCAAATGCCCTATTAATACCTTTTTCATCTATACAAACATAAATCAGTCATATAAGTAAATTACTGTAAATCAACATGCAAAGATAAAACATTCAAGATCAACACATAACACAATGATTTACGTGGAAACCCAATTTGGGAAAAACCACCAGTAACATGCTACTTGATTCTCACTCTTCTAAAGTGATGCCCTGTTAAAAGCCTACCCTGTTAAAGGCTTACAACACATTGTTAAATGTGACCTTGTTAGAAGATTTCACCAAACTGTTAGGAATGGGCCTGGTTAAAGGTCTTTTAGAACTTTCACTTGGAATGTCACCCTGTTAAAGGATTTATCTAATGGCTGTTAAACCAACCTAAGTCCATAGGATTTATCTTACTATTACAATTGCTAGAAAGTAACGATAATGGTCTTTTGATCTGATATAACTTACAACATACTTGGCAGATTTCATATCACTCTTTCAGTTCAATCCTCATGCTTGGCTTCAATCACTTTAGCTCTGACTGCTTGTTTCCCTCTCAAGCTTCGTCTCCTTGAGTCTTCTTACTCATTCTGCCAATGCAATCATCCTTGTGGTCATCAATCCAAACAGAGTTCCTGTGTTATCTTCTCCATAGCACATTCTTCAACATTTCATGCTTTTATGCTTGACCACGGCTTTCTCTCTCACTAACCCCTCTATTCTACTCTGTTTCTTCATTAACTTATGTCTTCTTATATAGAATTCATATTTTCCTTTACCGTTCAATTCTCCCTCTCCAATTTTAGGATTTCAAAATGGATTAGGTAGGATACAATGTATCTACCCCATATCTTGTTCTCTTCTTAAAACTTTGCCAGTTGTATCTTAAAAATGTTCTACATGGTGTTCTGTGCCACCAACTCATCATTCTTATCTTCCTCTAAATTCATAGATTTTTAGATAACAACTTTGTCAGCTTAGATTGGACGAATCTCCGATTTCCAAAATAATGCAGCAACTCGGCATTATTGAGTTACTGGTGCTCGACACCTCTATGTTACTTGGCATTTGATTCTGCTTGGCACTTGATTCTGCTTGGCATTTGATTCTATTTGGCACTTGAACTTGCTCAGCACTTGAACTTGCTCGGCACTTACTAGCTTGCTCGACACTTGAACTTAGTTTGAGCTTTACAAAAGACTTAGCTAAAACCTTAGATCTTTGATATGTTTCAGTGTGCTCATTCTTTGTATCTTTTAGTATGTCATCCAATACACTATTTCATCAATGGCTTAACTGATCCTTGTACTTCATTACAACATCATAACTTCAACCTTTCTCTAGGTGTTCTAGTTACATCTTATTGATTGCCTCCACCTTGACAATCAACTAATTGATAGTATTTGGATCACTAAAGAAATTGTCATCCCTGCAAGTAGCAAGTTTGACATCAATGACAAAACAATGATTGAGGACATTTTTTACCAATTCCATATATTATTCCAACAATTGTTCTTATGATCATTTCAATCATTTCCAACAATCTCCCTCTTTGGCATTGATGGCAAACCAAACTGATCAAGTAATCAATTCAGTTACCACCAAGATTGTATTGGCTTGCTGCATTTTCACTACTGATCGCATATATCTCCCTCTTTCATATATATCTCCCTCTTTCTTTGCATTGATCAGTTTTCTGCATATTTCTCCCTCTTTGACATAAATTCCAAAGATGTAGCATCTTTATCATGCAAAATATAAGCTTTGGCTTCTTGTTGTTTTTCTCCCTCTGTCACCATGCTTGTGACTGATTTGGAGTTTATGTTCCTACTGTCATCCTTTGCATCAACCTATTAATATTTCAATGATTTATTCCTATTGATGCAAGGTAGCTTCCTTGTCGCCTTAAACTACTTGAATTAGGGGTATAACCCCCAGCTTGCCTCTAAGATATTCATAGGCATCCTTGGGCAATGGTTTGGTGAAGATATCTGCAGTTTGTTCCTTTGTGTGAATGTATTCCAACTTCACTTGTTTGTCTTCTACCAATTCTCTGACATAATGATACTTGATTGCAACATGCTTGGTTTTTGCATGCATCACTGGATTTTTGGATATGTTTATAGCACTTGTATTATCATAATACAATATCGCCAGTTTTGTTACTTCTTCTTTTATTCCATTCAATAGATGTGTGAGCCATACAATGTTTGTACAATTGACTGCTGCTACCACATATTCTGATTCTGCAGTTGACTGGGATATACATGTTTGTTTCTTGATAGTCCAGGTAACCAACCTTTTGCCTAAAAATAATGCACCTCCACTTGTGCTTTTTCTTTCATCAATGTTTCCTCCCCAGTCTGCATCTGTATATGCATTAAGTTCAAATTTTCCATTATTTTTGTAGTATAGACCAAATTCATCAGTCCCTTTGAGATATCTCATTATTCTTTTTACTGCTATGAGATGATTTTCTTTAGGATTAGCAGAGAACCTAGCCACTATTCCAACTGCTAATACTATGTCTGGTCTACTATGTACAACATATTGTAGTTTTCCAATCATGGATCTATACATTGTTTGATTGACTTCGGCTGACTCATCATTTTTGGATAGCTTATTCCCTATGGCCATTGGTGTACTGACTGGTTTGGATTCTTCCAATCCAAATGTTTTAAGAATTTCTTTGATTTATTTTGATTGTGTAATAAATATTCCATGTTTGAGTTGATGTACTTGCAATCCAACAAAAAAATTGATTTCTCCAAACATAGACATCTCAAATTCATGTTTCATTTTGTCAGCAAAGCCTTTGCAAAGTACTTCCTTACCACCAAATACTATGTCATCCACAAAAATTTTAGATACAATAATGTCTTTACCTTCTTTAGCTTTGATGTACATGTTGTTGTTATCATCAGTTCTTTCAAATCCAATTTGCACTAGATACTTGTGAAGTCTCTCATACCATGCTCTAGGTGTTTGTTTCAAACCATAGAGTGCTTTATGTAACTTACACACCATATCCCTATTGTTTTCATCAACAAATCCTTCTAGTTGTTAAATGTAGACTTCTTCTTCTAGTATGCCATTTAAGAAGGTGGATTTTACATCCATCTGATAGACTTTGAAATCTTTGTAGGCAGCATATGCAAGTAAAGTTCTTACTCCTTCCATTCTAGCAACAGGGGCGAATGTTTCACCATATTCTATTCCTTCTTCTTGAGCATAACCCTTGCATACTAATTTGGCTTTGTTTCTGGTAATCTCACCATTCTCATCTAGTTTGTTTCTGAATACCCATTTGGTGCCAATCACATTCTTGTCATTTGGTCTGGGAACCAAAATCCAGGTTTTATTTTTTCTTATTTGATCAATTTTTTCTTCCATAGCTTTATACTAGTAATCATCTTGTAATGCACCATGTACTATCTTGGGTTTAGATTGGCTAATCAGACATGATTCATGTCTTAGTCTGTTCCTTGTCATTGGTCTTTCATCTTTGTCACCAATTATTTGTTCAGCAGGGTGATGTCTTTTCACATATTTGGATAATCTTGGCTATGTCCTTGTTTCCATATTTGATCTTTCAGATTCAAGATCACTATGCACTTCATTGTCAAGTTGTTCTTCATCATGTATGTTGTCTTCAGAATCAAATTGTGCATTTTCTTCATTCTGTAACTCGGCTTCTGAATGTAACTCGGCATTCACTGGTTGTGAATCGACTAAAACTGACACTTGTTGTTGATTTTCAATTTGATTGACATCATCCTCATCAGTAGTCATTCCTTCATAAGAATATACAAAGGTTCTATATTCTTCCATTTTCTTTGGTATTTCAGCTTGGACTTCTTTGTGCTCATCAAGATTTACATTTGTACTTTCCACAATTTTGTTAGTGTTGATATTCAAACACTTATATGCCTTACTTCTAGTGGAGTAACCAAGAAATATACCTTCATCACTTTTTGCATCAAATTTTCCATTTCTAACATCTTTAAGGATAAAACATTTGCAACCAAAAACTTTGAAATGTTTTACATTTGGTGAGTAACCATACCATAATTCAAAAGGTGTTGTATTTGTACCTTTCTTGACTTGTACTCGGTTCAGTGTATGAACAGCTACGCTTACAGCTTCTCTCCAGTATTTTAGAGCAACATTCTTTTCCATCATTAATGTTCTGGCACAGTCAACAAATCTGTTTCTTCTTTCAGCAATTCCATTCTGTGGGGGAGTTCTAGGAGCTGACATTTGTCTTTTGATTCCATTGTCATTACAGAATATTTCGAATCCATTTGATGTAAATTCACCACCTCTATCTGATCTTAGACATTTCAAGCTTTTTCCAGTTTCCTTTTCAACTCTGGCCACATACCACTTAAACATTTGAAAAGCATCAAATTTTTGTTTTAAGAACATAACACTCATCATCCTGGAATAGTCATCAACAAATAACATTATGTATTTATCTCCTTTATAGCTTTGTATTTCCATTGGACCACATAAGTCAGTGTGAACTAACTCAAGTATCTCTTTAGATGTATAGTTTTTTCTTTTGAAACTTGACTTTGTCATCTATCCTAGCTAACATTGTTTACACATGATATTATCAGGCTTCTTCAATTTTGGTAGACCTCTGACTTTCTTCATTTTACTGATTTTGACTAGATTGTCAAAGTTGACATGACATAATCTTCTATGCCATAACCATTCATCATCAAATTTTGCAAGTAGACAAGAAATATCATCCATATCAAGGTAAAATAAATTACTCTTTGTTTGATCTTCTTTTCCTATTAGTTTACCTTCATTGTCATAGATTTTTGTAGTTTTGTTTTCAAATTCCACTTTGCAACCTATATTGCCTAATTGTGAGACACTCAATAAATTGTAGTTTAATCCTTCAACATAGTATACATTGTCACATGAAATTTGATCTGTGAGCTTAATGAAACCTTTTCCTCTGATTTGACATGGAGCATCATTACCAAATCTAACACTATTTCCATCATACTGAGTAAAGTTAACAAACTTACTTTTGTCTCCTGTCATGTGATGTGAGCATCCATTGTCTATGATCCATCTGTCATTCTTGTTTATACATGTCACCAGTGCTGTGGCTTCTTCTTCATCAGATTGGTCCTTCATGGCTACATAAACAACTTCATCATCATTGTCATCAGAATTTTCTTCAACAATATAACACTTCTTACCTTTTTCTTTGTAATCTCTCTTATCATCACCTCTTCTATTCTTGTATTTGTTTCCTTCCTTGGAATCCTTTTTCTATGGACATCTTGCAGCAATATGACCTACTTCATTGCAATTGAAACAAATGATAGGCATCTTACCTTTGAATTTTCCTTTGCCCCTGTGAAATCTTCTAGCGAGCAACGCTTCCAATTGTTCCACATCTTCCTCATCAGTGCTACTGTCACTAGATAAATACTTCATTTTTCTTCCTTTCCTTGATTTCACCTGTTCAGCATCTTTCAGTGATAACTTGGCCTTAAAAGCATATTCAACATTTTCAGGTTTGTAGTTGTCAAAGTTAGATAACTCAAATGCAGTGAGTCTACCTATTATACCTTCAAAGCTTAGATTATTTCCTGGCATACATCTTAGCTCTTGTATTGCTGATACTCTAATAGCATAGATAGGGAGAAATGTCCTTAAGAACTTACTATTAATAGTGTCTTCATCCAGTTGACCATTCAAGCATCTTATTGCACTTACCACTTCCTTTATTCTTGCACCATACTGAGCAGCATTCTGATTTTCTTCCATTTTCATGTCATCAAATTTTCCTCTGAGACTTTCTCTTTTTGCTCTTTGTACATTTTGATCTCCTTCATAGATGTTTGATAGGGCTTTCCACATTTTGAATGTAGTGTCACATCCTTTGATATCATCAAATTCAGCATAGCTGAGTGCAAAGGCAATTTCCAGCATTGTTTGGTTGTGTTCTTGTTTGTTTTTCATGTCTTCAGCAGTAGGAGCACCTGTTGGATCTACATGTTCAGTGACAACTAAATTTCGGGCATAATCTCCTATGGATCCAAGATGTAGCTTCATCAAACTTTTCCATGCAAAAAAATTGTCTTTGTTGAGCTTGGGAACTTCTCTCTTTGGCATTTTTATCTTTTCTGCTAGTAGTCCCTTTAAACTGAATCAGTAGTCAGGCTCTGATACCAATTGTTAGAATTCTTTAGAATAACTGAGAGGCGGGGTGAATCATTTATTCAAGGTCCAAATGCCCTATTAATACCTTTTTCATCTGTTCAAACTTAAATCAGTCATATAAGCAAATTACTGTAAATCAACATGCAAAGATAAAACATTCAAGATCAACACATAACACAATGATTTATGTGGAAACCCAATTTGGGAAAAACCACCAGTAACATGCTACTTGATTCTCACTCTTTTGAAGTGATGCCCTGTTAAAGGCTTACAACACACTATTAAATGTGACCTTGTTAGCGGATTTCACCAAACTGTTAGGAATGGGCCTAGTTAAAGGTCTTTTAGAACATTCACTTGGAATGTCACCCTATTAAAGGATTTATCTAATGGCTGTTAAACCAACCTAAGTCCATGGGATTTATCTTATTGTTACAATTGCTAGAAAGTAATGATAATGGTCTTTTGATCTGATATAACTTACAACATACTTTGCAGATTTCAAATCACTCTTTCAGTTCAATCCTCATGCTTGGCTTCAATCACTTCAGCTCTGACTACTTGTTTCCCTCTCAAGCTTCGTCTCCTTAAGTCTTCTTACTCATTCTGCCAATGCAATCATCCTTGTGGTCGTCAATCCAAATAGAGTTCCTGTGTTATCTTCTCCTTAGCACATTCTTCAGCATTTCATGCTTTTATGCTTGACCACAGCTTTCTCTCTCACTAACCCCTCTATTCCACTCTGTTTCTTCATTAACTTATGTCTTCTTATATAGAAGTCTGATTTTCCTTTATCGCTCAATTCTCCCTCTCCAATTTTAGGATTTCAAAATGGATTAGGTAGGATACAATGTATCTACCCCATATCTTGTTCTCTTCTTGAAACTTCACCAGTTGTATCTTAAAAATGTTCTACATGGTGTTCTCTGCCACCAACTCATCATTCTTATCTTCCTTTTAATTCACAAATTTCTAGATAACAAATTTGTCGGCTTAGATCTGATGAATCTCTGATTTCCAAAATAATGCAGCAACTTGGCATTATTGAGTTACTGGTGCTCGGCACCTCTGTGTTACTCGGCACTTGATTCTGCTTGGCACTTGAACTTACTCGGCACTTGAACTTACTCGGCACTTGAACTTGCTCAGCACTTGAACTTGCTTGGCACTTGAACTTGCTCGGAACTTGAACTTTCTCGGCACTTGAACTTGCTCGGCACTTACTAGCTTGCTCGACACTTGAACTTAGTTTGAGCTTTACAAAAGACTTAGCTAAAACCTTAGATCTTTGATATATTTCAGTGTGCTCATTCTTTGTATCTTTTAGTATGTCATCCAATACACTGTTTCATCAATGGCTTAACTAATCCTTGTACTTCATTACAACATCATAACTTCAACCTTTCTCTAGGTGTTCTAGTTACATCTTATTGATTGCCTCCACCTTGACAATCAACTAATTGATAGTATTTGGATCACTAAAGCAATTGTCATCCCTGCAAGTAGCAAGTTTGACATCAATGGAAAAACAATGATTGAGGACTTTTTTACTAGTTCCATATATTATTCCAATAATTGTTCTTATGATCATTTCAGTCATTTCCAACAATAAGAGTTCATCAATCTCATAATAGAATGCATTTTTTTTAATATAGCATATTAATAAGAACTACCTAAACAATGCCAACCACAATTTCGGACAATAAATTATTCCTAGAGTTTTTTCTCATTTTAAAGAGTACAAGATTACTAGAGATAGAATACACCATTCTTTTATAATAATAAAATGTCACACTTGTGGTTTTTATTGATAATTTAAGGATTATAATGGGGCCCCAACCCATTAAAGCTATTTAAAAACTATATGAAATACAAGAGCTAGATAAATCTAAACACCTGTAAGCCTCTAATGAATAACTACAGGCCAAATAAAAACTCATGTACCAAAATGAGCAAGGTCTAAACTACCCAATAACTGACCCTCCAAATGGACAAAAAATGGCATTATACCAAAATCCACCATTCTCAAGCTAGCATGCAAACAGATGTGTTTATATTGTGGAAATAGGGACCTAGCCATATCTACAATAAGCTGACAGCCCTAAGATTTTCCAAATGAACACATATTTCATAAAGCACTCAATTTCCTCCCCTACTCCCTTACCATCAGAACCAGTAGCAACCTGAACACTAGATTCTTTAAAAGAGTGTTTTTAAAGAACAAATCAAACCATCTTTTGAAATAATAGGAAGAATTAACAAAATTGGAAACTTCCAACACTCATTACAGAGAATTACCAATAGTCCATCTACATCCATTGCAAGATCTCAACCCAAAAAAACTAGTTCTATTTCAAAATAAACCAATTAAATCTCCCTATGCAAGGTTATGAGTTCCCCCACCAAGCTTTTTTCTGGTTACTCTGCCATGCCTGTACAATCTTCACTTGAACTATCAAATAAAATAATTACTCTATCGTTCCCATACTGCCTTCATTTAAACTATCATATAAAATAATATTTTCTGTAGAAAGGAAAACTACTTTTAAGACCCATTCTTGACAGCCAGACGATGAATGTAAGCATTAATTTTATCCTTGAAAATAAAAAAAATGAAAGCACTAGTTCTGAGAATGTCCATACTCCCACTACTATCCTACCCTAGTATTACTATAAGCTTAATAATCTTTTAGGCATCAACATCAAGAATCGTAATGGTATTTTGGAGCTTGTCAATCTGAAACATCTTTATAGATGGGAGAATCCCAAGATGAAGAGCCATGTTCCATCATTTCTAAGAGATCCAAAGCTTGATAGCACACCAGAAATATCTCAACAAAACATATCCTGCAAAGCACAACACGATAGAGGAAAAACTTGTCTTCCACCATAGATATCCCATGTACACATGCCAATTAGTAGGAGCACACACCATGCACTGTGATTGTTGGCACATCTTAAATAGAGCCATGTGGGACAAAGTCAACCTTACTGAATAATGATGATTCATACATTTACATGATACACTCCTTGAGCTAAGGCAAAATGCATTGGGAAAGGTAATGTAAAGTTAAAAAAATAACCTAGAATTACGAATGAAAAACCTAACCATTAAAATGACTTGACTATCTATGATATATAGTCATGTAGACACCTAACAATTAGGAAACATATTCAACCTTGCCTATTTGATAAAATGTACTATATAAAGATAGTATTGACTCATGTTAAATTTGGCACATTTGAAGTAGATAAATATAAAATCTACAATAAAAAAATGTAATTTGAAGATCCACTAATTTATTATAATTCATATATGTACTATAATGTTAAAAAAAGTTTCCTAAAATTTAGCAGTTTGAGGATGAGCTAAATTGGCAAGGTGAAATTTTTCTACCAATTATTTCCTTCAGCATAAATCTTGAGCCTTCGAGAACATAACAATTTAATGAAGCTATTAGCAACACTGCTAAGTAGAAACCACCTACCTAGATGTTGGTATTGGTCCACCATGATTGAAAGTGAAATCCTCAAAAGTTTATTAAGATTTCTACAATCTGTATTTCTCACCAACACAATTCTTGTCCACTCTTTACTTTTATACAATACAAAATGTATTTGTAAACTTGTTAATGTTCTCTATACCTAATAACTGGTTAACAATGTTGTGATTGGTCATAAGAAGTGACATGAACTACAAACGATGTGTTTAAAGAAAGTATTGTAGATTTTATACTAAAATAATTCAAAATTCAAAATTCAAATTCTCTCAAAAAATAATAAATAATAAATATGAGAACACTAATAAAGTAGAATGGAAAACTGATGAAATAAAACACTATCCAATTCTACCAGTGTTTCAAGGGAGCACATTACCTGGATCAGAATGATGTCCCAAACATCCTAGGTCTTGCAAGGACTTAAAGAGGTTGGTTCCTATATGGGTCTATCCTAGTTTGTCTCACCTTTTTTGAAGTTTTTCCAATTTTATAGATGTAGGTATGTATGTATGTATATGATGATCTCATCAACAATATTAAGATTTAACTTATATTTCAGTAATGAAAGATGATGCAAATACAACATATCTATGAATGCTCAATCAATAATACATCCACAGTGAAAATTAATGGCATCAAACAATGTTAAAAATGAGTTTCCCATCAATATTGTTGCCCAAATCTCAAGTTCAGACTCTAAAATTTTTGTACTTGAATCAATGTTATTAACACGAATGGGAAGTGATATACCACTTTGAATATTCCTTCTCATTTGGTCTTTATAACACTTTCTATGCCATATGATACAGTGGAGGAAATATGCTACTAATATCAAGACAATAGTCACACTAATGGAAATCCCCATAATTACTTGCTTGGATTGAGTACTCATTTCCCTGATAAGATTCTTTGTGTCTAACCATTGGAGTTCTATATAACTGGCTTTTGTGTCTAACTACAATATTCTTGTTATATCTTACCACATTTATAGGGTTATCCATGGCATTTTATTTATGTCTGGGTATTTTGTATTTAGATTGATATGTTGTCTTTGGTACAGCTTTGCCCATTTATTGAATTGTTCATACCATTGTGTCCAATTTTGGTGCCCTATCTTTTGCTTGGCTCTTCATTCTAGGTAGTCTGTGCTTTAGCTATGTAGGTTGTAGTGATGGTTCATGTAGTATATGCAACATTTTTCTTTGTGCCATGATTGATATTCAGTAGAGAAGGGGCCCTTAATTTAAGCCCTCTATTAATTTTTTTTTAAAAAGCCTTGATGTTAAAAATAAGATCATGAAAATAAATTCCTCAATGATTTTCATGTCATAAACACACCTTGATTGTTAATGCAAATTGTGAACAAAAAAAAGTCCATACCAATCAATCGATGAGGAAAAAATGTCACCCTAATCATCCAAAGTAATACCAGTAACATGCAATTGATGGCCCTTCATTGTCTAGATAACAGTGTTGTGCTTAGATCCCATGCAATAACAACTATATCCATTCCTCCTGAGAGAAGCCCACCTTTAGGCAAATGCATGCTGGGAGATATCTAAGCTAGAGGACCCACAAAACTACTATTTCCAATCAACATCTTCTTCAGAACATATTTTCTATTGTCTACTTCATCAACTAATCAAAATTGAGCTAGCTTATCTCTTGAACCTATACCAATGCCAATATCTCCACAAATGCATATTCCTTGAACTTGAAAAAGATTTCAAATATTTTGAAATCTTCCACCTAAGAACATCTAATCCCTATCAATATAGATAAAAACGTGGTCAAACATAAACAAGATAAAACAAATACGATGGAACTTACTTACAAAAAGCATGGTACAAAAAGTTTAAAAAGAAAACTAGCCATATTAACACTCCAGAATACTATAGTGCATGCACTGTAACTTTTTAATGTAAATAGTAGTTTGGAAACATGTTCTAATGTTTGATAAGTAATCTCTTATGTTCCATTGAGCTCGCTAGATGTGTTGGGTCAATGTTCATTCCTGACAAGTGAAGTCACATGCATCTTCATAGAAGACATTCATATTTTAAAAAATCTTTAGATAGGGTGTAGGATTAGTATCTAAGGTGTTATGCATAGAAAAAAGGTATTGTCGTCTCTTAACATATCAATTGCAATATTTGCTAATAAACTAGAATTACGAAGCAATTATTCATGATATAGACAATGATATTGTAAAGCATCCACTTTACTATCAGAGGACACCTTTGAGAAGGAATGGATTTGGGTTGATCCTAGATTAGGTGTTAATGGAATTGACCTGTAGGGGTCTTAATAGATGTAATAAGGCTAATCAAGCCTTTAAATGTTGCTACAAGCACTAAGAGTGCACAATATTGTAAATTTCCTATAATGGAAAAATGTCTTAAAATGGGCTTAATGGGGTTAGTTGGGTTAGTAAAGGTTATCATTAAAACCTTTAGAAGTCTTTTGTTTTGGCATTATATGTTTAGGTTGTTGAGTTGACAACTTTTTTGTCAACTTAGCAATAAATCTATAAGTATTTTATGTTAGTGCATAGTCAATTTTGACTATTGCAAATAGTTAGGGGAGTTAGTTAGAGGTTGGCACTAGTTTCTTGGAGTGTAGAGGTTTTTTAGGGGTGATTTCATGTGAGTGAAAAAAGATCAAGGTTGATGTGTAATTTCATGAGGTTGTATTAGTTTAAATCAATGAAAAATGAAATTCTCTACAATTTTGGAACTCACTATTCTATGGGTACAGTCTGATAATAATGACTTGTTTGAATGTTATTTATTTTGAACTCTGTTTGAATATGATCTAGGAACATTCCCTGGCATTTTTTTAAAATTCCTTACTTAAACATTTCACTATTTTGTTGATTGGTAATAATAAGAACTTGACTGGTGTAGGAATAGTCACTGGTTATAGGGTATAGTGATGTAGAGGTGGTGATTGGTATCCATCTTCCTCATGTCAGATAGAAAATCCATTCATTTAGCAACAACACTTTACTCGAATGTCCCCTCTAGGACTTACCTTCCAGGCTACCCCAAGTGCACTTAGTGCTTACCAAACACCATAACTTCACCCAAGGCTTCAACCTTTATTCTTTCTTCATGAATCATCTCCTCATGGTCTCTCCACCATGTTCAAAAAATCCCTTAAGTCTAGAAAATCATTCATTTGTTAGAGTAAATAATTAATATTTAATTATTTATTCTATTGCTTAAGTTTACTTAGGTCATGCATTTATTTAATATTTCATATTTAATGCATGTAGTGGTTAGTTGTTGACAACACGGGAGTTTGTTCCCTTCTAGTTGTCACACTTATCCTCTACCACCTTCCAGCTTGTTCTACAAGCTTCCATGAGCTCTTTATATTCGGGCTCTCTCTCATTGTATTTACACATCACAACAACATCACATTATTGTAAATACATTTCTCATTGTGTTTGCATTCATGATGTCTCTCATGTCCGTTTAGGGTTTTTGCCCATGCTCCATGCTCTTCCCTTCCATGGCTTCTCTTTGACAGGTTTAGCATGCAGGTGATCTTGGCGTCTTCGGAGTTGGCTTTCCTCAACTCCAACATGGTATCAGAGCCTTCCTACTGCAGCTTCGTTGAAGAAATTTTGAAGCTGTGATTTGAAGTCACAAACCCTAGTTTGTTTGTGCAATTTTTCTTCAAATCAGGGGATCAGCAATTTTTTGGAGCACTTTGGGACCAAACGGACATCAGCATTGGATCCGAAAGGCCGTTTGCAGTCACGATTCATATAAAACTTGTCATTTTTGGAGATAGGGCATTTTTGGCAATTTTTTGAGGAGTCTGCTGTACGGATCGTACGGACGCAAGGCGTAAAAAAAAATTTTAAAAAAAAGGGTTTACAGGCGCACCGCCACCGCACCACCGCGGGGCCACCACCGCGCCACCCGCTCGCCGCCCGCAGCGGCCGCAGCAGGTAGTGCCGCCCGCGAACCACTGTGGCCCGGCCGCCGCCCTCCGCCGGCAGCATCTCTCCAATTCTCAGCCCGCGCTCCGCCGCGGCCCGATCTCCTCCCAGTTCTGCCGCCCCTGCGGCCACCTCCGCCCGCCAGCTGTGCAGACAACTCTGCAGCCCGTCAGCAATCTGTGGCCACTGCGGGGGTGACACGTGGCATGGGCGCCACGTGGACCTGCCACGTCACCCCTGCCACGTCAGTACTGCCACGTGGCCCTCTTTTTTTGCTGCAATGGCCTCCAAGCCATCAAATTTAATCGCATGACTTGCTGACATCAGCGCTGCATCAGCCCTTGCATGCACCTCTCCCAATTGCTTTTGGACCTACCTTTGGTTTTTTGGCCACAACTCTTGCATACGGAGGTATTTTTCTGATCCGAAAGAAGCGCCAGAAAGCTGGTTCCAAGACAGAGATTTTGGTGCAAGTATTTTTTGGTTTTGATGTCATTTTATTGCCTTTTTTTTTTTTTAAGTCTGAAGTCCTACTTTTGACTCTGGCATGCATATCTTTTGCGTCCCATGTAAGTTTTTTGAAAACTTTATATTTCTGAAAAGCTGGTTCTGTGTTCTTTTCAGAAAAGTAGTCATTTTTCTTCGTTTTTGGCCTCTACTCTTTCTATCATAGTTTTGGCATTTTTGCTCTATGGTGGATATTTTGAGTGTTTTAGGCCCGAGGATCGTTTTCCTGGCATGGTTTGCTTTCTTTTCGGCTGTACTTTCTTTTGGTTCAGCTCTTTTTCAGTTTTGATCATTGTAGCTACCCTTTTGAAGCACTTTTCTATTTCACATTGAGATAAACTGTCACTTTTGTATTTCGGGAGTCATGAACGTTGTTTTGAGTCAGTTGTACTTGCACTATTTCATAAAGCACCATGGGGGGGATTATTTGTTTGCTGTTTTAGGCATTCTCCCTTTGTCAAGTGAGTGTCCCTTCCACAACATTAGCCCATGCAGAGTCAGTTAGACCGTGTCTTTATCGGTGTCTGTATCTCTTTTCCTCTTTCCTCGTTCTTGGTTCTTTTGCAGGAGATTTTGGCTCACCTTCTCAGTTGCCTGTCATCACACCCTATCTGCATTAAGGGGGGGTTATGCTGTGGTCTAATGCATCCATGGTTCGATGGTTCGATAGTGTGAGCTATGTATTTAGTGGTTGATCCTATATACAAGGCGATTGCAGTGGCTGGCTACCTATGCATTTCGGTGAGATGGATCATCTACCATATAGACATGCTCAGTTTGTGCCTTCTTCTTCCATGGAGGTTTCTTCAGATCAGCATTTTGGCAGATTTGCGGCTTCTTCCTGCTTCAGTGATGCTGCTTCTTCATGATCACTCTTTGTTCCTATTTTAGGGGACAATTTCCCTAGTTGGAGACTTCTTCAGCTCTTCACTGGGTTCTTACCTCTTTTTGGGGGAGGGTTTTTCCCATGTGGTTTTCTCTCTTTCCTCGCTTACAGAGGTTGCATTCTTCTTGTATTGTACATGGGTACCTAAAATGGCCTCGTTGCCGGGACCCATTATGCATTTCATCTTTGTTTTGTGAGCTTAAGGCATTTCCCTAAGTTGCACTTAAGGGGGGGTGTTAGAGTAAATAATTAATATTTAATTATTTATTCTATTGCTTAAGTTTATTTAGGTCATGCATTTATTTAATATTTCATATTTAATGCATGTAGTGGTTAGTTGTTGACAACACGGGAGTTTGTTCCCTTCTAGTTGTCACACTTATCTTCTACCACCTTCCAGCTTGTTCTACAAGCTTCCATGAGCTCTTTATATTCGGGCTCTCTCTCATTGTATTTACACATCACAACAACATCACATTATTGTAAATACATTTCTCATTGTGTTTGCATTCATGATGTCTCTCATGTCCGTTTAGGGTTTTTGCCCATGCTCCATGCTCTTCCCTTCCATGGCTTCTCTTTGACAGGTTTAGCATGCAGGTGATCTTGGCATCTTTGGAGTTGGCTTTCCTCAACTCCAACATCATTAACCCAACTCTCACACCAAGCCCTTAAAGTTAGTAGTTCTCACCAATCACTATTTTGATTGTTTCCTCCAATATTCCCCAAAAAACTAGGGAAACACAAACATGATTAAGATACCCTTTTAAGATCTATACAACCTCCCTAAGTTTCAATATCAACTCCTTTGGACCATACCCAAGATCTAATACCTCTAGTGACACCAAACAAGGCCTACTTCTCTCCCATTTTCAAAGCAACTCATAACTCCACTTATCCTCTTGTCCCCAAATATTGAAACAGTCTTTATAAGGCTCATAAAACAAGATATTTTGAAATCTACAAGGTTCTATTAGTCATCCAATTCATTTGCTACCAAACCCTTGATTATAGGGTCACTAAACTAGGGCCTATTCAATGACACTTGTAGCCACATCACTAAAAAAAGGACTACATAAACACTTCATAAATGTCCTTCCCATACATATTCCATCACCAAATATCATCATCCTTGAAGGAAATCTTATTCATGTTGGTCGGTGTTTACACAAGCTCTTTCACAACCAGCAAATAAACACTCAACACTGCTCCTCCACGAAGATTATCTATTCTCCTACATTAGATCAGTATGATACAAGGAATTATTGCAACCACGTTATCTTCCACCAATAACAGTGACTACAAGGGGTGGAAGAGATTCTACATTTGAAATTTTAGAACAAGAATAGTTAGCTATGTCTAACCAGTCACTAGTCTTGGTACACCAGTCTAATATCTTTCAACAAAAACTCAATAAAATGATGAGAAGAACATGAGAAAGTTTTTAATACAACTGATTTCATTTTCTAGATCATTCCTACATAAAAATCACATTGCAAAAAATTACTACAACTCATGTCTCAGACTGTACCTGTGGAACTGTGGGTAGTTAATAGAGAAAAAACTTGCTTTTATTGTTTCTAGAATTGATTACATATCTTCTTCCATAAAACACCAACTCTTCCTCCCTCTAATGATTCCTACCTCCCTTATAAAGCCAAAAAATACTAAAACAACTATTTTCTAACTATAACAGTCAGTTATCTGACTGTTACCAGTTAGTTATAAATTGGAATTTGTTGTCTAAGTTGACACAAAGTGTCAACTTCAACAACTTACAACCATTTATGATTTTATTTTATTTCCCTAACCTTTTTAAAGGTTTAGAACTTCATAAAGACTTATAAATATACCTAACTCCCTTAAAACCCTTAGACTCCCTTACAAGCCTTACTAGGCCTAAATTGCCAATATGGGCAAACTACAACTTTTGAGCACTCTTGGTGCTTTTACAAGTTTTAATTGGTCTTAGAGACCATATTAAATTTTTTTTAGACCTTATAGGCCTTTAGATCTCCAAACTAAACTAGGATTAACAAATTGACCCCTTATGAGCCTCCTAGGTACATTTTGACCTTATAGTGCCATAACCTCTATTGCATTGCCTTTATTATTTAGGCTTATTACATCAAACATCTTTAAATATAAAATGGACCATAGGTCCCATTACATTCACATCTTGGATCATTAAACCATCCATGAGTCTAAATGACTCTTTGTTTAGGCTTTTGCCAGGGTGCCTTGCACCATGCTCCCAAGGATCAAATCAATCCAAGTCCCTTTGGATTGGGGAGTTTCCTTCCTCTTCCTCCAGTCTTTATCTACCTCTTGTTGTGGATCTGTAAAAAAAATTATATCCTTTATTCAAGTGCTCTATGCCCCTACAATCAAACAATATGTACCAAGTACAAATTCTAGTATATTTCTTCTCATGGATGTCTATAACATCCTCCTTCTTATCAGCATCAAGAAAACATCCCAACAACACTAGCATAACAATTTTAGACACAAAACCAAATAAATCTTTCATATTCACCCAATCAAAATCTTGGTGCTCCACTCCTTCATCCACTTCTTTCAACACTTCCCCTATTTGATCCCACATCTCTTGTGAGTTCTGTGTCCTTGTAGACAACCCTGACTCTAAGGTCTCTTCATGCCCATATACTTTTCATCTTCATGCCCTTGTTCAAGGAATTCTCTCATCACTACACCCTTCTCTTCCTATTCCTCAACTATGGCATTCATCTCATCCCATAAATCTATCTCTTTATCAAGTCCTGGTAGACTTGCTGCTCCACCATCTTCAACACAATGTTTTACCTCACAATTATCCTTAACTAGTTTGGTTGCACTGTCATTATGCTTTAATTTATTCAAGGAGGGTGACCAAATTTGTGAAGGATTCTTATTTTGAGCTTGCATTCTCATAGTGGATGATAGTGTATTAGCTATTTTTTAATGCATGTGTTCAGTTAAATGTTTCTCTATCTTGTATTGATATTCCATTCGTTGTTGCAAATGGTTGGAATGGTCCAAAGCTACAAGAAGGCACCTAGGACCCATTTCTATTTTCTCAATGTTAGTCATTGCTTTAAAGAAACTTTTGATGGCTAGTACCTAGCAACTCTGGAAAAAGTAGTGTTGGGAGTGAAGGGAGTGTAGGATATTTGGTGAAAGGAGTAACCATACAAATAGAGCAGATTTCTTGGCTTAGTTGAGTTTCAAGATATCAAACAAAGCCTTACTGATAGTGGATTTATTGATGCCAAAAGAGTTGTGTTGATGTCTCATGTGGTTTCCATAAATGTGGAGAATAATGTTAGTACGCATAAAGCATGATTATATTGCTAGGAGGGAATGAAAGCAGTCCTAAAAAAGAACTATGTACAACATAGCTTCTTTGAAAAAGAATCTGCTTAACCATTGACCAGAAAGCAAGCATAAACAATCCACAAAGAAATGTTGGAAATAATATTCCTAGACATAAGCCATTGGTTTTCCTACAAACCTATTGCCATTGGTAGGATTTTGTTAAACCGATTGTAAGCAGTTACAATAAATTAAAAAAGAAATCTAAAGAGATTGTCATTCAAAATAAAATTGTTTACTTACCAACTTTCCATCAACTATCTAAACTTTAACCTACTGACCTTTAATCTCCATGACTTCTCCATCAATCTAGGCCACTTCAAATTCTTGTACCCATACTTAATAACCTACAAGAATGTTTACAGGAGCAAGAACACTACTTGGTGGTTAACTAATCTAGGAACAAGAATTCCTATTGGCAATAGATTTATATTACAAGATTTCCAATAAGATACTTGCATAACCTTAATATCAATCTGATCCATCAAATATGACATTCTAAAAAATTTCTCTCTAAGGACAACTCACATGTTGGAGGAAAGAACTATAACAAAATTAATACAGATCGTCACATTTGATGACCATAAGTGTTCACTTACTGAGAGATAATAGTGGTAAGAGCAGCTCCAGTAATACCTAACTTAAGAATGAGAATAAAAAGAAGAAATAACAGGGCATTCAATGTGCTTTTGGCCCCTGCAAAAGTTTTAAAAACCACACCTCAGGAACAAGCTTATGTGTATGCACAATTCAGTAATTTCAAAATTTATAATATGTGGACATTATAATAAAGTTGAAATAGTAGTCTAATGAAAGCTAAAGTGAATTAAAAATCAATTAGTGAGTTTGAAAGTGTACGGAAATCAAGATACCACTTTGATTTATATTAGGATACAAGAATAAAATACAATTTTAAATTTTAATGCAATTGAAAGGGGTACTGACAAGACCATTAAATAGGGAAAAGATATAAATATAGATTAGATGGCGTAAATACATAACAGTAGTAAAAGCAACGAATGGACTTGCCAAATTGTCATCTCATCTCTATAACCCACACAACATGTCAGAAATAAGTACCTCACTCTCAATGGTATCAAATTATTTTCCTATATTATAGATGCTAGACATATAACTATGGAGGAAGCAAGATATTGTATAATCCAAACTAAGCATGCATTCATAAGAGTGGTAGTGGGGTTAAATAAAATGTATGAAGAAATGAGGAATAACTTGACAAGAGATCTCAATAGAAAACTAGAAAGGAGAATGTGGAGTTTAAATTTATGGTGCTACTAGAGAAAAATAGAAATCTATTGCATGAGATCAGTATCCTAAGAAAGCCTCTTAAAATGCTTCCTTTTTCTCTCAAGACTTTGATGCTTTGTCCAACCGACTCTTCCATTTCAACTGTGGATCTCTAGTATTACTTCATGCAATTGCAAAAGCATTTAGGTAGCTTATGCTTTATGTAAATTTTAGCACAATTTGCACAACCTTTGTGACCATTTGTATAGATTTTTAATCATGCACACATATTTTGCAAACAATATCACCTATAGATTGTGCATATGGATGATCAACTAGCAAACGCTCTATTTTCAGTATCTAGAATGTCAATTGATAACAATTATTGGATGGGAACTTTTCTTTTATCCTTTATGTAATTTGTCTTAAATTTATTGTGCATATAAAAGGTTTGTCATTTGACTCTCATTGAATCATACAAATATATGGAAATTCAGTCAAACCAGTTTGATGTATTCAAACTTCCCTGTTCATGGGAATCTTCATTATCAATCTTATTGTCTGCATCTAGTAGCATGGACTTTTCATTCTTTCATTGAGTAGAAGTACCCAACTACTAAAGTCTTCCATCTAGATTGTGTTCTAGTTTTTTTTTGCATTTTTTTTCCTTCACATATTCTACAGTCTCAGATTTCAATAATTAAAGATAGTGTTGTCCCCATACCACCTGAGACCGAGATCACTCACTGCTAATCTATATGAAGCACAAAGTAGAACCACTGCTATCAATAGGATGTTTGTGTTAGGTGTTAGGGTTCCACCTATGCTCAGAGTTAAAAATGCAAAAGTCCTCCTTTAAGAAAAAGGACCCACTTTTCAATATCACCTGGTACACTATAATAATCAATTTACAAACACCTAAATCCTGAAATCAACTATTATGCTCTGTTCATTCCATAGGAGCCTCTTTCTAATCATTTTTCTTGTAGAGGGAACATCTAGTATAATAAGAATTACAATATTAAGAACAATAGGGAAATAAGTAGAGGAATACCTGATTCATAGTGGCTTGTTCATGGGTAAACCCTATCCCGTGAAATGCTAATCAGATATCACTCACCAAAGTTTAGAAAACGTGCATAGAAATATTATGTGTTTCTAGTCTTTGCATTGAATTTATCTAAATTTTGATGTTATTCAAAATTTTTTTATGACCCACTTTGTTCAAAATTTTGACCAACATGGGTTGGGCAAACTAGTGTTGGTCAAAATTTTGACCAAAGCGGGATTTTTTTTTTGCGACCAATGTAGGAATGAAAAAAAAATAAAAAGGATTCAAAGCTTTGCTCAAAAAATTTCGTAGAAAAATAGGTGCAAATGTACTAGTGGTTGGGAAGTGGCTTGCAATGGAGGTCGAAGCCCTAAATAGTATACATGGGTAATCCATTTTAAGTTGTTTTAATAAGTGATACCATTTCCTTAAATGAGTGTAAAATGAATTAATAAGAGTCAATTTTTTTCCTTGTCCATACCTTGAGTGCTAGTACAGGCTATGATGGGAGTAGAGTAGATGTTTGGTTGCAACCTTGCTTCATTAGTATGCCTTGTCTGTACGAAACAATAATGATGTTGCATAGAGACACTATGGGGTCAGAGTCCAAAGAGGCTGCCAGGGTAACCTTAGAGTTGGCTCATGCCATGACATGTGCTTATTGGCATAGTATATTTCCTATGTGTCTTTGTTTCCTCTGGGTTTAGATGTTATTTATTTCTTGATACCCTTTGAGATAGTTTGATATTAGGTATTTTCTTGACCTAGATGTTATTTATGATTTTTGGGATTTTTTTTCATTTGGGACTTGAGACTATCTCCACAGCATGGTGGGAGTGGGATATTTAGATTCCATGATGTTGGGTGGTAGTGTTTCTTATACCATTGAGATTCGACAGTTGGATGTCCTTGTTGGATGTACTTGTGCAGATATTCCTTTCTTTTTGATCTTATGTTTCTATTGGATGGTTATATTCTATTGTACTATATTTGATTATCAGAGATATTATGAGATGATGTATTTATTCATGATTTATATTCTTTGATCTTTTCATACCCTATGACTTGTACAGTGGATGATTATGCATTCTAGTTATGCCAAGTGGCATCTTATGTAATTTTATATTGTTGGATTCATACTTGTGGTTTATCTATGATGTGGATTTTTTATGTATGAATTTAGTATTCATAAAAAAAATTGCATATGTGATTCAATGTCATGGAACCGTTAGGAGATGTAACATGTTTATGGAGTGGTTTTATGTATGTGATTTATTGTTTCCACTATGGTATCTCTTGTTGTTATTATCTTTTAAAAAAACGTTTGGCAAACTTGGTGAAACCTTAGATTAATTTCTTTTGGGTTCCCTAGCAAGGTGTTGCATCTATTATCAGAGCCCACGTTTCTACATTGGGAGCTCTAGGTATAGTGGAACATCACTAGATGATAACTAGTTAAACCGAAATTAAACATAAATAGTTTATGTATCTATTTACAACTTGAACACTTTGAACTTCAAACTTGATTTCATGAAACATAAGAAAAGGAGAAACTTGAATAACTCTTGAGTTGGATTTTAGACATATTTTCTTGTGATTATGCTTTATGGTGGTATGTCTTTGTTGACTTGTGAGCATTTTTTTTCTTCCTTCTTGGGTGTTGTAGGAAGATAGTGTCTAAGACTAGATAAACTATAAGAGTTCATAGTGCAAGCAAAGGTAAAGGTCATGGGCGAGGTAGGCATGATAGTCCTCTTCTATCTCTAAGAGAGAGTCTTGTTCAAGAGGAAAATAGGGAGGAGAGCCATAGAGAAGAGAATGATGGCTCAAAAGTGATTAACTTGAGACAAATGATGAGGAAAATCTTAGATTTCCTACCTCCTGATGGCCCTCAAAATTTCATTCCCATTTTGAGTGTCTATTCCAAATTTCAAATCACTTTGAGCCCCCTATGAATGCCTTTTGTGCATATGTAATTGGTTGTCATTTTAAGGCTTAGGTGGTGTTTTAGTTGTTTAACACCCTTCATTTGACATATGCATGTGTTTCATATTGATAAACTGACATTCTGAACCATTCTGTGAAGTTTCATTTTGAGTTGTCTTCGAGTTCTGCATTTTTGCCCAAGTGTCAAACAGCGATAGGAAGCCCAGTTTGCCTTTTAATATCTTTAACCCAGAAATGGTTTATGACCTGCCACTTTGAGGATATTTAATATGCATATAAAAGAACCTATGTTCCATGTTTCAATTCATTTCAAATTTTTTTGATTAGGTATCGAACCCCTCAAAATTGGTAGTTTACTATTTTCATGCATTTGCAAATTGTGCAAAATTTTGGAAGGCCATATTTGACTTATCATAACTTTTAGCCAATTGATCCAAATAAGAAAATTCCTTTTGAATCATACTCTAGAGGTCAGAGACTTTCTATGTTCCTAATTTGA
Organism: Cupressus sempervirens; assembly: GCA_028749045.1. NCBI lineage: Eukaryota > Viridiplantae > Streptophyta > Pinopsida > Cupressales > Cupressaceae > Cupressus > Cupressus sempervirens. Next base: position 314,837,835 of record CM053790.1, on the reverse strand, counting down.
GCTTATGAAAAATCCATTTGATCAGTTTTCAAACACGATTTTGTTTGCAATTTATAAAGTTTCACTAGTATCATGAAATGCAAATTGATTAGTACTCTTGTTTGTGATGTCATATCTCAAAATCCATGATAGATGAGATTGAATGGATTGTACCACTTTTTTGTACTCTAAAAATAATTCAAGTTTGCCAGTTTCCAAGTTTTGATGAATCCATATGCACACTTTTCTAGGTCAATTCCATTTGCAAAAATCACCTTTTTGTCAGTGTTTCTAGTCTACAAATCTAAGTAGCCCACTTTGTGCACTTGTCAAATGCATCTCGTGATTCATCATAAGTCCAAATCACAAATTACATTATTCTCATGGGAATGAACTATTGCCGCAGTTTGCGAAACCTCAAGTATCTGTTTGCCCAGTTTCCAAGGCCAAAACCAAATGAAATTTCTGGTTTTATGACATGTTTATTTGCAAGTAATTATAAGTAAGCAACTTTGGAGGTCGATATATTTTGACCTTGATGTCATCATGTAACAATATTTAGCAGGCCTATTGAATATGTCAGAGAGACAAGATATCCAAAGCTTTGGAGCCTGGCTAGGTATTTATGTCAATTTTTAAAGCTAGGCAAAAGGCCCTATTATTAGAAAATCACAGTTTGCAAAGAATAGGGTTAAAAAGTTTTAATGATCAATCAAAGGTCAAAATTTGATTTTAGTCAGTTCAAGATTATTGGTGAATTAGTTTGCATATCAGTTGTTCATAAACAAAAAAAAAATTAGCCAGACCCACTTTGGGGCCCGACTGATTCCATCAAATGTGTCTTGAGTGTTATGGCATTCTAAGGGTGCTTCGGGATTTCTTTTTCTAGGGGATGTCATAATGATTTCTAATTTTTGTGAGATTCATTGTTGCTCCTAATTTTAGAATCTGAGAATGTAATTCATTTTGTTTAGAAACAGTGGTTGAATCTAAAATAATAATAAACCCGAAGGGCAATATGGCGGCTCCCTTTCAAGAGATCATTTGCGAGTCACCATGATGACACTTTACAATAGAAACTACTGGAAACCAAGTTATAAAGAGGTAGACATTAGAGTGCCCTCATATATCAAATCAGGTGGGGGTCATAGCTTATGAGAGGGCAAGGCTGAGGTGCCAATTAAAATTCACAAAAAAATGGTTCTATGTCTTGGCAGGGCATGTCTGTTGATGAAAATCCACCCATGTAAAAGGACGTTACACAATGTCAGCAAGCTAAGTCCACATGGGGAAGCAGATTAGCATCTCATAGGAAAGCCATAGCTGTAGGGTAATATCCATCACAAGAGACAGTGTATGCATTGTTGGCTCCTAATTTAACAGTGTTTAAACAACCAAGTATGCAAGGCAAGAATGTGTCTATGGGTAGCTATCTCCAATAATGGACACACTCCACCAAGAACCTGGGCCAACTATAAGGCTATACTCCTGCTTTTCAGGCTCTACAAAACCTAGGTGGCTATACCCATAGATTCTTTATATGGTACCAGTTATCAAAGCATACACTGAATCTAATATGAAGCAGATAAAAACCCCTAAATCTTCTATACTTAACCAGGAATCACAAGCATGAAATAGCTAAGAACATAACTCATGAAACTGGCAAGCTAAGTGCAGGTTAACATTGAATAAATTTCAACATAAAAGGGAAAACGTTAGATTAATGATGTTGATTCAACACAACCTCTAATATGCAGCAGTATAACAAGTGATCTTATAACTAATCAGTGCCTAATCCATTGGGCAATTCCATGAATTCAAAACATACATCTGCGACATTAGGACATATTTTAGTATACCCAGACAGCAGATTTTTCTAACCACCTTGTGATTTAGACATCAGTGTTCATTCAGGTCTCATTCTCACAAAATATCCTTCTCAAATAACTAGTAACCTTGTTTAAACATATCAAGCATTTACTTGGCCCTTTGGTCCAATAGCAAAATACATCAAACATACAACCTGAAGGGGATGCAAATGGATCTTAGATCTTTGTTCCAAGACCACATAAGATTTATAGATTGTTGAGACAGGAGACTAAGAACCATAATGAAACTAGTGAAATTGCTACTCATATGTATTCATTTCCTTTAAACTATACATTCAGATGCATAAAATTGAAACATGAAAAACACCTAACATATCAGAACCCCTTGTATTATCTACACTACTGCTATTCACATGAAAGAATTATACTAAAGTATGGTATCAAAGTCAATGAAACACATCAAAACTGGAACCAGAATATGGTCTCACAGCAATGTGCAAATTTTCTCCCCAGAACTAGAACCTACTGGTTTCTCAGTCACAAAAAATTGGAACCCTTACAAAGAGAAAGAAAAAGATAGATATAGCAAGAAGGAATTCGCGAATTCAAACTTCAATTGACATCTATCCATTCAAAAATCCTTCCCAAGAAGCAGAAGAAACCTCTCTCTACCTTCTCTCTGTAACTGAAAATCAAATCTCATCATTTTGGCTCTCAAAGGCATAAAGAATCTCAGATATTTTGATTTTGAGAGATAACTAACTTCTGATGTTGAATTTGAACTCAAAGTGAAAGGTGAAAATTAGTTATAAGACCTAAAAGGCAAAATAAACTTTTCGGATTAGTTTTTCTCCGTACCCAGGATTCAACAAGCCTTCACATCTACCTTTAACCACTCTTAATGATCAATGATGATTTTTGCCTATTCTGCTTCCAATACCCTAGATTCCACAAAATGACTTATAGCATGAATTGGTGAACACCTATACAACAATCGACCTCAAAAATGGAAAATTTGGATTCTCCTGGTTCTGACAATATATAATATCGCATATTTTTCTTATTAGAAACCCATTTAATCTCAATTTGAAAAATGCCCTCTAGATAGAAAACTCAGCTCTGCACATCTTGAATTTTAAATTTTGAAAATTTTAAAATATCTCTAAAGTTAAAACTTTACAATAGAAAATCCCTTTTGAAACTTTTTTAAATCTGACGTGCAAGTTTTTGAAAAACTATTTTAAGAATGAGATTTTAAAATTATTTATTTATTTTTACCTAGCCCTTTCAATTTCGGGTCAACCCAAGTTTGACCACTGGTGACACATGTCATCTTTTGATTGGCTCAGACCTGAGCAATGCCACATGACACATTCTGACTGGACATCCTCATTAGCACCACGTGTCATCTTATCACTACTTCACCATGTTATCTTCCGTGCAACTCTCCCATAGTGAGTTAACGAGAACCCTCAAATCTTCCACGTGGCATGATTTGGTGTGCCACATGGCACCTTGTGATTGGTCCAACTTCTTTGCCACATCACCATCTAGTTATCCAGTTGACTGCCACTTGTCACAATCTCGGCACCCCTCACTACCTTGCTATGGTTATCAAGCGAGCAACTTCCCTCGGTGACATAGCGACAACCGTAGGATTGTCCACGTGTCAGCATCTTGTTGCCCTGATCCACATCATCGTGCTTACATTTTTTATTAAAATTTAGAATTGGTTTCCTCTTGCCAAGGTCATGGGACCCACACCATGCACATAGATGTGCCTTTATAAGAGGCTCCTTTCTTTACTTCATAATGCCTACCGTTTGGAAAAGTATTTAAACCTTCTAATATCCTACCCATGGGGCATGTGGGATAAAACTATTTTCCTCCCTTTTCTTTACTATGTTCCCTTTGCAAGAAGGCTGCGGCTTCATCTTTTCAGCATGTTCTTTCCTTTGATTGACTGACTTACCTAGTCTGCATGGGCATTTTGTTCTAAGTTTTTCATTGGCGTGTAGCTTTTTTTTTGCTTAGTTAGCTTCCCTTCAACAATCACTACAGATTTGGAACTATGCAGAAATAATTTGTTTTAAATCCAATGTCCCCTCCCTTCAAAACGTGTATATTGCTCCTTCTTATTTGCATCTCTAGCTCCTTTTCATCTGATGCTTGGGTCTCTGCTCTGTATGATGTGTGAGGCTCCACTTCATTTGACAATGTGTGGACTTGTGTTCATACTGTAGACTCCTTTTCACAGGGCACAATCTCCCTTTTGAAATGTGTGGCAGCTTCTTTGTATTCCCCTGCCTTAAGATGGTGGTTCCCTTTGTGCCTTGGCTGCGTTTAAAAATGTTATGGCTTATATGCTTTGAAATGCTTTTCTCTGAGATTGCATGGAACTTCTTAGACAAGCGTGAATTGATTTAATTTTGCGGCTTTTCTAAGGCATGAGTTGCTTCTTTTAAAATGTGTGGCATGTGTCTTTAACCACTATGGTTGTTGCCATTCAATTTGAAACTGTGTGAATCCCTTTTTGATCAAATTGGCCTTCTTTGGCTGTGAATCCCATGGCTTGCTTCAGCATGGAGCTCTTCTTAACCAGGTGTGATCTTTCTCATGACTGTGAGTCGTGGATTGTTTTTAACTGCTGAGGCCGCACATGGGCATCTTTCTATGCTTTTCTAGATTCCATGACCATCCATTTGGACCTTAGATTTTGATTACAAAAGATCCTTTGTAGTATACAGGAATGAAATGATATCCATTTGGTGCACATTGTGTCCATTCATTTACCAAACCATCCAAGTTATATGAGAATAGTCAAACTTCAAATCAATAGTTTTTCTCAACTTGATCAATGCTAAGCTTGCCTTGACAAAACTTTTGCAGCCATGGATACCATTTGTTGTAGCTCCTACTATGAGGAAGATGATTCATAGTAGCAGCACATGCACTTCTAATTCACAGGCCTTCATAAAATCCTCTTTTAAACATTATGATTTTGGTGGAATTAGTCAGGCCCCAAAGTGGGTCCGGCTAAAAAAAATTTTGTTCCTAGACACCTGAATCCTCAAACTGGTCTTCAGAACATCTCAAACTGATTAGAAACAACTTTGATCACTGACTGATTAAATAAAACTCGCTTGATCACCTTTTTTGCCAACTTGTTAAATTTGAGCCAAGAGGTCCGTTGACTGGCCTTAAAAACTGACCTAAACAACTAACTAGGCTCCTAAAACTGGCAGTTGATTCTTTGTTCTACACTCTTGCACCCTATCAGATCTTGTCTCATGAAAAGTTCCCAATCAAAATATATTGACTATCAAAGTTGCCCCTTCAGAATTACCTGCAAGAAAACATGTCAAAAAACAACAAATTGGGTTTGGGTTTGGCTTTGAAAACTGGGCAAATGGACACTTGGGAGAATGAAAACTGGGACATTAATTCTTTGTAATGAGGACATTATGGATCTATGATCTGGGCTCATGATGAATAACAAGACAAAAATGGCAATCAGTCAAAGTGGGCTACTTGGATTTTGCGAACTGGGAACAATGACAGAAAGCGATTTTTGGAAATGGAACTGACCTGGAAAAGTGTGCATATGGATTCATCAAGACTTGCAAACTGACACACTTGAAGTATTTTCATAGGAAAACAAAGGGGTACAATCCATTTGACTTCACCAATCATGGGTCTCAAGTTACGACATCCCAAACAGGGGTACAAATCAATCTGCAAATGCTGACACCAATAAATAGTTATAAATTGTGTTTGGAATCGTGTCTGAAAACTAATCAAACAGATTCGTCATAAGCTGAAACTTGAAACATAACAAGTCTCTGACATCTAAAATGCAATGCAATAGGAATTTCAACATTTGGGTCAACTAGGTCAGAATAATAACATGTCAAACAAGGCTTCCCAGAAATGTGTACAAAATGCAAAAGCATGAAAACAATAACTGACCAACTTTGAGGGATTCAAAACCTAGTCAAATGGACTCAAAACAACTCAAAATCTAAAACATAGGCTCTCAAGTATGGTTATTAGATACTCTCAAAGTAGCGGGTCATGACACAATTCTGGGTGTGAGATATTCAGGTGCAAACACAGCCACTGTTTGACTCTTAGGGTAAAAATGCAGATTTAACAATTGCTCAAAATGGGACTTCACGAAATGGCTCAGAATGTCAATTTGACTTCATGAAACAAGTGGATAGGCTGAATGCAAGGTGCTAGAAGCATTGAACACCTCTTAGAGCTCAAAGGTACAGCTGGGCACATAAGCATTTAAAAGCATTTATAGGGCTCAAATTTTCCAAAGGTACTCAAAATTGACCATGCAATTTTTAGCGCGAACATTCATAATACAGGGGCCTCCCACAATAAAAGATGAGGTAGCCCATGATAGGAAGGAGGCAGCACAAAAGAAAGTCATAGATATGGGAGGTACCATTTCCACCTAGTCCATGTCTATGCCAAAGAGAAGAAGCCATAGCATACAAACAAGAAACAACCCCTACAGGAAGATGCCAAACATGACTCATGGCATGAAGGGAGGTTGGGTCTTGTTTTGTTTGTGCATTGTATATAGACAACACACCCTGCAATTAGAGGGCAGCATCGATGTAGAAGAAAATCAAAGTTCTTAAAATGTATAGCGTCTATTTGAAGTAAAAAAATTTGGTGCCAAAAGAACAGGGTCGTAGCAAATGTCTTATAGGATATTAATCCCACATGGAGGACATGATAGTTTCATTTACTATTTATAACCCAAGAGACAAACTGTTTGAGTGTCCCCAAAGGCACGCTTGGGCAATGAGCTACTGGCTGACATGGTGGGGCCTATGTGGACAGTATGGTCAGAAAAATTTTGACTTCGAGTGCCAAAGAAGGAGTGTCACATGGCATGATTGGAGGCCAAGTTGTAAAGTCAGGAAGGGCAAAATTAAGGAGTCACGATTATATGACCAGAAGCAAGTTTCAAAGGCTTCTCGATGCTATGGTGGATTTTAGCATAAGAGCAGGAGATGTAGTGTGCAGGCTTTACATTCTTAAAAAATTTGTAAGAGCGTAAAGAAAATTTCTTCTAAAATCAAATATGTGTATGGTCGTAAAGGAAAACTTGGATGCTCATAGTGCTATGATGGGTTCGTATGATCAAGAAGCAAAAATCAAATCTTTACGCTGCTACGGGAAGCAAATAATGAGATATTTAAATGATGTAAAGGATTTATATTTCAATGGTGTAAAGGATTAATATATTAAATACATTAATGTGCTTAGCGTGAGGTCATAAGTCAAGAATTACAGTTTAAATTAAGGGGAATTTTCAAGTATTTCAAAGGCATTGGATGTGGGGCTCGCCTGGGTAGATTGACAAATGAGAAATGGAGACTTGGCACATGAGATAAGGGAAATAAGGAGAAATGAAAATATAAGATATAAAATCAAATTCAAAGATTTCAAATGCACCAATTTTTCACAGAATGAAAGATTTAAAGGAATTTAAAGTTTTTATATAGTTCAAACTATATGAATTCTTAAATATTTCTATTTTTTAAGCTTTTTTCATGGCTTGAGAGCCTAATTTTCAAATGGCTGCCAGGAGGGAAATTTTTATCCAAGATATGTAGTGCAGCACACTAGTGGAACCAAGAGGAGATAAATTTTCCAAATTTGGGGTCAGATTTTGCACAAGTTTTCACCAGTTCACTCTACAAGTAGTTTTGTGTTTTCTAGGGCATTCTCAGCAGAATGGAAATTTTTCATCATGGAGCATCAGAATCAATTGGGGAAAAAACATTGAAGTCTATTGAAGCATAAAATGAATTCTAAAAAGGGTTTTCATGCCTTTAAAGATTTTTAACTGATTTTTGTTATTGCCTTGGGTTCAAATTTGACATTAAAAGCAATTTTTGTTCCATCAAATATCTCAAGTATTTCTTGCTTTTGGAGGCCAAAATGATGAAGATTTGATATGTAGTTGGAGAGAGAGATTAGAGAGATTCTTTTCATTGCTAGGAGATGGAATTTCAAGTGGACACATGTCAATTATAGAGCAAATTTGAGAATTCATTTCTCCTATATCATTCTCTTTCTCTTTCTTGGTTGTTGTTGGCAATTTTCTCTATGATACCAACAAGGTTCCAGTTTTTACTATGAAACCAAGGTTGTTTTTGGTTTTTCTTCCTATCTATTGAGCTAAGCTCTAGCAATGAAGGCCACACATCCAATCTTGTGCATATTTTCATTTCATTTTCATGTATTGTTATTCTGAGATAATGGAAAGTTGATGATATATTATATGAAGTATCTTGAGTTACATTTAGTTTTACCAGTTTATGTATTCCATCTTTCCAAGGATGAATATAAAAGGGGATTTAGATGAATTATTTGGGTTTTCTTATTTTGTCTCCTAATTCTTCATATGCTATGGACTTTGAGATTAAATGAATAAGGTTTATTTGATTTTAGGCAGCTTGGATGAGTTGTATGTTATATTTGTTATTGCTTTTGATTCAAGGAGTCGAGTAAATGCTTCAATGTTTCGATAGGGTTTCTGGGTATATGAAGGGGATATTTCATAAGAATAGAATTTGGGGATTTTAATGGAAAAACTTAATTGTAAAGCAATCAAGTTTGTTCATCCTGTTAGTAATGGCTCTATGTTTCAATGGATAAGTCACTGATCACTAAATCAAATGCAAGCTGGGGTGAAATTTATTTGCACAAATAATTTTAATAAAATAAATTCAGTTTTTCACATTTTGTAGTGGGCCAAAAATAATTAACCCTCGCTTAGCTTATGGGTTCATAGGTTATGATTTGTAGCTATTTTGTTCCTATGTTATTGCATAAGTATTAGAAGACAAAAGGGTTTCATCTATTGTTAAAAGGTTTAGATTATATGTTTAATTGCACTGGTACCATATATTAGAACCTCAAGGTTAACCCACCTAGGTCTTGCAGAGCCTAAAGTGAAGAAGGAGTTATGCCTTATAGTCGGCCCAAGATTGTAGTCGAGTGTATGCATCATAGAAATTTTCTAGCCTTAGATGCATTGGTCTGGTTTCTTGGTCATTTTTAAAACTATTAAATCAAGAGCCAACACCTCCTCCAAGAGGTCTTGATTAGGAGGGATCACATCATGCTTTGAATGAGTAGAGGCAAAGATCTAGGAGTCCTAAGAGATGCGTCCATGGTGATAGACAGAGGTCAATTAAGACTGCTCAAATGAAGGACCTACAGAGGTTTAAGATCAAACCTTTCAACAGAGTTGGTTTAGGGTATGTGGTAAAGTAGTGGTTAATTTATTTAGATAGATGTTTTGTGATGCAAGACTTTGAATCTAATTTCAAAGAGAGGTATGTCATCACCCACCTAGAGATTTTTGGGGCTACATGGTGAAACATTGAGGAAAAGAATTCGGTGTGAACATGAACACCATTACTGTTGGAAATTTAAGAGGAGTAACTAAGAGGGGAGGGGTGAATCAGTTACTACTAAAATAAATCCTAGATCCCTTAGATGTCAAATATAAAATTTAGACTGATAAAACTGATTACTGATAATAATTGGTAAGCATATAGAAATTGTTGTTACTTGGTAAATGTAGAATGTGTTTAACTTAGCTGATCTTAAGATATTGTCAGTAATTTACTTGCAAGCATGAAAGAAATAACATGAACACATATGACACTAGGATTTAATGTGGAAACCCAATTTCAAAAAAATTACCAAATGTAACTAGTTACTATTTTTCACTCTTCTGAAGTAAGCCCTGTTAGGAGCCAACCCTATTAAAGGTTACAAAAACACTATTAGGTGTGACCCTGTTAAAGGATTTAATCACCCTGTTAGGAGTGGCCTTGTAAGAGGTCTTGAAACAATTCAATGGAATTTCCACCTTGTTAGAGGATTTTAAAATGGCTATTAAACCAACTCTGTTAAGAGATTTTAGATCACTACTACAATGGTTAGAGATTAACAATGAAATGACCTAATTGAGATGCAACTAAATTGCTGATTATAGATCTATGTTCTAGCTTATAATTGATCCTTCTTGATCGAATAACACTTTTTTGCTCCACAAGGATACCTATTTATCCTTCAAGTTCACTTCCTCTCTTCTTATCTCTTTCAATTTATTCAACTTGTATACTTTGAAATCACAAATTGACCTTTTACTTATACCTTCTAGATTGTCAAGTCGACTCATTACAAATTAGAACAACCAATATTCATTACCTTAGTTGGCTAGAATCAATAGGTAAAATAATTAAACTTTACATGGAAAAATAAGAAAATCCTTTGGTAGCCAACCTAGCTCGATAGAAACTAATTTTGAAGTGATTTCCTGTGTTAACCAACAAGAGCTTGATTAACATTGCAAACTTACCAAATTGTTTTGGTAACCGAGCGAACTCAATTAACACTAGCTCTATTCAATTTTCCTTTGTTAACTAAGTAAGCATGGTTAACACTCTTTTCTACATAAATTCCTTTGATGCCCAGTAGAGCTCAGTAGATACTACCTTCTGTATAGAGCAGACTCAAGAATGCTCAGTAGACAAGGACAATTGTCTTCACTAACCAAGTGAGCTTGGCATGCACTAACTGTCAACTAATATGACATGTGTGTAACATCAAAGACAACACACAATTAATCAATTGTATCCAACAATCTCCCTCTTTGGCATTGATGGCAACACAATATGTCATAACACAATGAAATTTTTTGGGAGAAAGTTTCTCCCTCTCTAATTTTTCATAGAAAAATTCTCCTATAGTATTCTCCCTCTGTGAAGGAACTACTTAACTTCTCCTGCTTGGAATAACAAAATTTCAGAAAGATATGACTAAAAAATTTCTCCCTCTTTGACAACACATGCCAAAGACAATTCCAATTAGTGTCAATGTACCTTGAGTAAAAATTCATCTGCAATATGTCCTTATCAATACTACATCAACTTATTGATCTTCAACTTAGTTCTTGTTGATGCATCACTAAAATTTATTTAGTGAGTTTCAGATAGGGGAATGACCCCTAGCTTACCTCTTAGATACAAAAATGCATCCTTAGGTAATGGCTTGGTGAATATATCTACAATTTGTTCTTTTTTATGCACATATTCCAATCTAATTTCTTTGTCCTGTACTAATTCTCTTACAAAGTGATATTTTATAGCAATGTGCTTTGTTTTGGAATGCATCACTAGATTCTTTGATATGTTGATTGCACTAGTGTTATCACAATACATGACTATTGGCTCTTTGATTTCAACCTTCATTCCTTCCAACAATTATTTAAACCAAACAATGTTGGAGAAATTTACTACTATAGCCACATGTTCTGCTTTTGTTGTGGATTGAGATGTGCAATTTTTTCCTTTTGTTTGTCCAAGATACTAGCCTTTACCAAGAAAGAATGCTCCACCACTAGTGCTTTTTCTATCATCAAGATTTCCTACCTAATCAACATCATTAAATACTTTTAAGTCAAGATTGCCTCTAAGTTTGTACCATAAGCCATAGCCTCCAATACCTTTTAGATAACTCAAGATTATTTTTATTGCCATCATGTGGTTTTCTCTAGGTTTTGCAGAGAATATTGCTACTATCCCAACTGCTAAGGCAATATCAGGCCTTGTATATACTACATACTATAATTTCCCAATCATTGATCTATATAAGGTCTGATTTACTTCTTTGGAGTCATCATCTTTGGTAAGCTTAAGTCAATTACACATGGGGATTCCAACTAGTTTTGAATCCTCCATTCCAAACTTTTTGAGTATCTCTTTGATATACTTAGATTGAGTGATATAGATACCATTTTTATTCTATTGTATCTTCAATCCAAAAAATAATTTTATTTCACCAAACATGGACATATCAAATTCTTTATTCATTTTTTCTAAAAATGCTTTGCATAAGTCATCATTTCCTATAAATAGAGAATCATCCATAAATATTTTTGCCAATACAATCTTCTTATCTAGTACTTCCTTAATATATAGACTACTATTATTAGTTATTCTTTGAAAACCAATCTGTATCAAATAGTTATGTAATCTTTCATACTAGGCTCTAGGAGCTTTTTTGAGACCATATAGTGCTTTGTGTAATTTTTAGACCATGTCCCTTTTTTCAAGATCAACAAAACCTTCTGGCTATTCAATGTACATTGTAGACTTCCTCATCAAGAATTCCATTCAAGAATATAGATTTAACATCCATTTGATAAACTTTGAATCCTCTATGAGTTGCATATGCCAGTAGAGTCCTAACACCTTCTAATCTTGTAATAGAGGAAAAAGTCTTACCATAATCAATACCTTCTTCTTGATAATAGCCTTTACATACCAACCTTTATTTTTTTCTTGACACTTTTCCATCTTCATTCAACTTATTTATGAATACCCATTTTGTACCAATCACATTTTTATCTTTGGGCCTAGGAACAAGAGTCCAACTTTTATTTTTTTCTATCTATTCTATTTTTTCATTCGTAGCCTCAATCCAACTTTCACTTTCTAGTGCATCCTGAACACTTCTAGGTTTAAATTCAGCAAGCAAACATGTACCTTTTAGTTTGCTTCTTGTCATTGTTCCATCTGATTTGTCTCCAATGATCTAATCAGGTGCATGATGCCTTCTGACATATTTAGCCAATATAATTTCTTTAACTTTTGAATGAATTGCACTTTCTTCATTTTGAATCTCAACTTCTAGCTCAAGTCCTTCTATCTATGGCTTGGGTCCTTCAAACTCGGTATGCACTAACTCGGTAGCCTCTAAATGTGACTCGGGTCCCTGTGACTCAGTTTGCACTTCTTGCAACTTGGTAACTATTGGAGACTTGGAGAGCTTGAGAGATAAAGTTTCCTTTTTGTCAAATGTGTTTGGCAACATATCAGGTTCATAGTAAACAAATCTTTTGTAATCTTTTGGCTTCTTTTTTCTTTCTTCTTTACTCTTTTTTGCAAACTCGTTAATTCTCACATGTACACTTTCTGTGATTTTGTGAGTGGACAAATTCAAAAATTTGTATGCTTTACTTCTACAAGAACATCCTAAAAATATACCTTCATCACCTTTTACATCAAATTTTCCTTTTCTAGATTCTTTCAATATATAATATTTGTTGCCAAATACTTTCAAATAACCTACATTGGGTTTGTAGCCATACCATAGTTCATAGGGAGTTTTGTTTGAGTCCTTCAACTGAACTTAGTTCAAAGTATGAACTATAGTGCTAATAGATTCCTTTTGGTATTTGATAGCAACATTTTGTTCAATCATTAGTGTCTTTGCACAATTCATGATGGGTCTGTTTCTTCTTTCAGCTATTCCATTCTACTTAGGAGTACCAAGGGCTAATACTTGTCTTTTGATTCCTCTTTCAATATAGAAATTGTTGAATTCATTTGAGATGAATTCACACCTCTATCTGATCTTAGGCACTTCAATATTTTTCTAGTTTCTTTTTCTACTCTTGCCATATACCATTTGAATTTCTCAAAAGCTTCTGATTTTTTTTTTTAGATACATAATAGTCATCATTCTAGAATAGTCATCAACAAAGAGAATGAAAAAAATTTCTCCACTATATCTTTCTATTCCAATGGCTCCACATAAATCAGTATGCACAATTTCTAAGACATCTTCTAACTAATAGTTTTTTCTCTTAAAACTAATCTTTCCCATTTTACCAATTTGGCAATTTTTGCATAATCCAACATCAGGTTTCTTCAAACTAGGGATGCCTCTTACTCTTCTGAGTTTTCTTATGTTTACCATGTTATCAAAGTTTACATGATAGTCTTTTGTGCCATAGCCAACTTTCTTCTACTTGAGAAATAAAACATGAGAAATCACCAAGATCAAGATAAAATAGGTTACCTTTTTTTTTCTTGCCTAATCCAATCAGATTTCCTTTTTTATCTAGAAGTCTTTCCTTGCCATTCATGAACTCTACCTTGAATCCAATTTTGTTCAACTATGCCACACTTAGTAAATTATGTTTTAGTCCTTCAACCCAATAGGCATTGTCACATACAAGTTCATTGGTTAATGAGATATGACCTTTTCCTTTTATGAAACAAGGTTCATTGTTTCCAAGCCATACACTACCTCCATCATAGTGTTCAAAATGTTTAAACATAGTTTTATCTCTAGTCATATGGTGAGAACATCCACTATCTATGATCTAAGTATCATTTTACTAACATGAGAGACAAGTGTCATCTTATCTCCTTCATCTTTAGATTCATCTTTTACAACAATATACACTATTTCATCTTCACTATTATTAGAATCTTTAGCCATAAAAAAAAAATTCTTACCTTTTTCTTTGTAGGATTTGTGACCTTTGAATTCCTTCTTCCCTTTGTGCTTGTAGCTTTTCTTCTCTTCCTTTCTTTTTTTAGACACCTAGCAGCAATATGACCAATTTCTTCACAAGAAAAATAGATTAGATAAATTTTACCTTTGTACTTCCCACTTCTCCTAGAATAGTTTTTTACAAGTAGGGCTTCAACAATTTCAAGATCACTATCAGAAGTTTCTTCAGTTTCTTCCTCAGTTCCTAATTGATTTTCTTTTATTTTCTTTCCCTTTTCTTTGAGTGAGAGTTTAGCTTCAAATGCAAACTCAATAGTCTTGGAAGTAGAAACATAGTTGTCAAAGTTGTCTAGTTCAAAAGCTATCAATCTTCCTACTAGGGTATCCAAGCCTATCTTGTTATTTGGATCACATCTCTTTTCTTGAATAGCAGACACTCTGATTGCATAGATGGGAAGCAGAGTTTTGAGTATTTTTCTTACAATAGTTTCCTCTTTGATTTCTCCTCCAAATGCTCTAATTGCACTGATACTGGCCTTAATTCTTTCCATATATTTTACAATGTTTTCATCTTCTCTCATTCTCATTTGATCCAATTGTCCTCTAAGGCTTTCTGCTTTGGCTCTTCTTACATTGTCATCTCCTCCATAGATTTCTTTTAGTTTGTTCCACATATCAAAGGTAGTTCTATAGTCTTTGACCTCATCAAATTCAGCATAACTGAGAGCAAATGCAATATCAATCATCATGATGTTATGGTTCTTTTTCTCAACAATATCTTCAACTGATAATGTTCCAATGGGATTTTTGTATTCTTCATCAAGATATTTGTGGTCTAAATCACTAATGGTAACTATATGAAGCCTCATAAGTCCTTTCCATGTTGCAAACTTGTCTCTGTTCAGCTTTGGAATCTATCTTTTGTAAGGCATCCTAATCTTTAGCTTAGGTCCTTGAAACCTTTTCTACAAGCACCAAAAGCTTTGATACCAATTGTTGGAAATATAAGAGGGGTAAGGGGAGGGGTGAATTAGTTACCACTAAAATAAATCCTAGATCCCTTAGATGTCAAATATAAAATTCAGACTAATAAAACTAATTACTACTAATACTCGATAAGCATACAGAAATTAATGTTACTCGGTAAATGTAAAATTTGTTTAACTTAGCGGATCTTATGATATTGTCAGTTATTTACTTACAAGCATGAAAGAAATAACATGAACACATATAACACTAGGATTTATCATGGAAACTCAATTTTGAAAAACCACCGATTGTAACTAGTTACTATTTTTCACTCTTTTGAAGTGAGCCCAATTAGGAGCCAACCCTATTAAAGGTTACAAAGCACACTGTTAGGTGTGACCCTGTTAAAGGATTTAATCAACTTGTTAGTAGTGGCCTTGTAAGAGGTCTTGAAACAATTCAATGGAATTGCCATCTTGTTAGGGGATTTACAAATGGTTGCTAAACCAACTCTGTTAAGAGATTTTAGATCACTACTACAATGGTTAGAGAGTAGCAATGAAATGACCTAATTGAGATGTAACTAAATTGTTGATTACATATCTATGTTCTAGCTTATACTTGATCCTTCCTGATCAAATAACACTTTTCTAATCCATAAGGATACTTGCTTATCCTTCAAGTTTGCTTCCTCTCTTCTTATCTCTTTCAATTTATTCAACTTCCAAATTTTGAAATCACAAATTAACCTTTTATGTATACCTTCCAAATTGTCAAGTCAGCTCATTATGAATTAGAACAACCAATATTCATTACCTCAGTTAGCTAGAATCAATAGGTAAAATAATTAAGCTTTACATGACAAAATAAGAAAATCCTTTGGTAGCCGACCCAGCTCAGTAAAAACTAATTCTAAAGCAATTTCCTATGTTAACCAATAGGAGATTGGTAAACACTACGAACTTACAAAATTGCTTTGGTAACCAACTGAACTTGGTTAATACTAGCTCTGTTCAATTTTCCTTTGTTAATCAAGTGAGCTTGATTAACACTCTTTTCTACATAAATTCCTTCGACACCCAAGTGAGCTCAGTAGATACTGCCTTTTGTACGAAGAAAACTTGGGTTTTCTTGGTAGACAAGGAAAACTATCTTCACTAACCAAGTAAGCTTGGCATGCACTGACTATCAACTGATATGAAATTTGTGTAACATCAAATACAACATACAATTAATCAATTATATCCAACAATTACATGGGAGTTAATCATTGAGAACTTCTATGAACACTTCCTATCAAAGGAATGGCACTAGCAAAGGGATGATGAGTTCCATAGTCTGAGGCAGTATACTGTGACCATGGTTGAGTATGAGCAAAAATTCTATGAGCTCATGACTTATGCAAGGACAAGTGATACTTCACCACTAATGGTTCAAAACTTCATTTGGGATTTGAATAATTGTCTCATTAGGGGTGTAAACATTTTTCAACCTAAAACCCTGAAGGATGCAGTATATCAGGCTATCCTTGTAGAGAAAACATTTACTTTTAGACATGATGGTTTTGTGGGAGCACCTGTAGCATTAAGGTCTAAATGTAATCAAGGAGCGAGTAATAGTAGCAAGACTCTTTCTTCTAGAGGCAATCAAAAGTGACAAAAGGAAGGATCCTATCCTTTAGCATAGAGTAGTTGTTGTGATTCACACTCTATGGATTCTTAGTAGTCTCAGCACAATAAGTGTTATCAGAATGACCAACCAGCATAGAAGACTCATTCTTTTGATAGTGGGGGGAGTTTTAAATAATTTAGTGCACCAAGAGTGTAGAGGATTTTTGATGGAGAATTTTTTTCATGTGGACAACATGGGCATAAGTCATCCCATTATCCTCAATGGAAACCATAATTCTCAAATCAAAGACCTACAGCTTCATAACCCATAGTTGGAGATATGGGTATATCTTTGAGGGTGTTTTCATTGGATTCTTATCATGCTACAAGGGGGAAGGGTCTAGTGGGACCCACACAATGAGTGCTAGAGTTTTATCTTTCTTGTAGGCTTTTGGGAGTAAGCATCGGTCTAGCAAGGGTGGATGTAATGCCTACCCCAAGTTTAGTTTTCATGTTGTATCGTCAAACTCTTTTAGGTCAGTTTTATGGTTATGTTTTATGATTGTGGTACTTGGTTACTTGATTTGATTTAGATGTTATTTCATACTCAGTTATATATTTCATGAGCCACTTTATACTCAATTATTTCATTTGTTCATGATTACTCTTTTGATGATGATACATGTATGTTTATATAGTGATTTTAGTTATTTCATGATGATAGATAGATGGATGCTTTATATGTAGTTTCTATGGTTACTTACCCCGTACTTGTATGTGTATGGTATACTTGTATGTTTGAAATTTTTGATGTAGTTGAGGAAGGGATTCGTAGTCACCTACTAGTCAGGATCTATATGATACACCACTTCCCTCTATTTCCTGATTATTTTAGAGTTATATGTATATGTACATGCTTGAATTTTATGTAAATTGTAGATACCGAGCATCGACTTCCCTGAATTGCTAGGATGAGCATGCCCTATCACAGTATCTCATTGGTAAAAGAGGGGAGATAGTTCTTGAGTCCATATCCTAATCCGAGGCCAATTGTCCTAGTAAGTAGGACAAGTATCTAAGTTTTTACCCTTCTAAATTCATTAAGAGACGTGAATTCATGATTTTGACCTCCGATTTTGATTTATTACTCTATCTTTATTATAGGTTTTACCATTTAGATTTGTGAGTCTATTGTGATTTTTAGTTAAAATTAAATCAAACAAAATATTATTAAATGATTTAATTTAATCAATATTTAATTATATTTAATTAATTGAGAAATTAATTAAATTTAAGAGATTTAATTAAAGTTCTAATTTTGGTGCAATTATATTTATTTAATTTAATAATAAATTATTATTTTTTAAAGGGGTAAACACTTTGACCTGGAGCTATGAACTAGTGAGGCCACAAATGGGGGACCTCATCCCCATTAGATTTGAACCTTGATGTCAAGGATAACAACTCAATAACTTAACCATCACAACATGCCACTATTGGCTTAATTTAATAATAATGTATTTAGGTGTTTTATTTTATATAATAAATTCTAAATATTAGTATTAGTTTAATTAATAGATATTTTATTAAAGATGTTTTGTGAATTAATAAAAGAGAGATATAATAAATTTAATAAAGTTTATTTTAATTAAAATGCAAAAGAGTTTTCACATGAAATTAAAATAAAATAAAATAATAAATAAAAAGGGTTTGCATGATTGTAAAACTGAAACCCTAAAGGGAGAAGGCTCTTTATTATGAAATCAAAGCTCATTTCTTGACATAGAGGGCTTGGAGGAGCAAATTTTGAGAAAGGGTTTTTGAGGAAACAAAAAATTCCTGCAATCTTTGAGCGCTCATCTCATTAGCCTTAGATCAAGGTAAGATGTTGTTTGAATTTATCATAGTAATTTCTCTTTGTGTTTTTCATTGTCATCTTTGTGTCTATATGGATCTATTTTTAGAATTTATGTGGGTTGAAACCCTTGTATTAAATTTTTTTGTCCTTTGAAAATGTCTATGAACAAATCTTTTGAATTGGAAACCCTTGTTTAAGAAAGTTGATTTTCATTATTGAATTGTCTATGAGAAAGATCAATCAAAAATTCTTATTCAAAATCGGATTGTTTTAGAAAATTAAAATAAGGATGGAGGTTTTGAAAACAATACCAAAAATTAAATTTACAAATATGATATTTTTGTATTTGTCTTCCTATTAGATCTATACTAGAAAGTTTGCAAAAAAATATATTAATAAAAATTACCACAAGTAAATTATTACTATGATAATTTTCATCATAAACCAGAGATTGAAAAAATCAATTTTTGGTATATTTTGGAGGAGGATTTTTTTTAGTATATGGTAATTTATAAAAAAATTAATTAAAAAAATGTGAAGGGGCCATGACCGCCCGCCAAGGCAGTGGACATTGTTGAGGCAGTGAACATTGTTAAAGCAATGGCTACCAAGCAGTTGGTTGCTATGTGACCTCCCCAATAAAGAGGACGTGATTTTTATTATCGTATACGTATATTAATTTAGTTTTTAGATTTTTTTATTTTTTTTTAATTTAACAATTATTATGTTTTTTAGTTTAATGATTATTAATATTAACAAATTAATATAAATATATATTATTTTATTAATATTTTAATAAAAATAAAAATTTGATTAGTAAAAGGCCAAAGCCAAGATTCATTATTATTATGTGATCTGATTTATTAAGCTTGCGCAGAGTAGAACCCAAGACCTCTCAGATAAGAGGCTCACAATTTATCGTTGTGTTGTAGGCTCTTACCTAATAATTATTATTATTAATTAAATAATATTTAATAATAATTTTTAATTATAATTTTGTTGTGATTATATTTTATAAAATCAAAATTGTGTTAATAGACTTTTTTTTCAGAATTATATTTAAGGGAAAAAGTTTCCAATTAAAATTTATGGGTGTTATTTTGTTTAAAAGAAAAAATGGATTTAGATATAAGGAAATGGTTCCTAATACTAGGGAAATTCCATTAATTTCATTTATTCGAAAAATTTAGTATTTAAGACTTTTTGGGAATGGAACTAGAACCCTTTTTTTCAAATCAAATTCTTATGTGTCCAAAACCAAAAAATTATGAAACTTGAAACTCAATAATGAAATAAACTTTTGTATTTTCAAAACCCAATGAATAATAAAAACTACATTTTATATATACTTGATGTGATGTATGGTTTACTGGTGTTGGGGTTTGGGTTTGACTTAGTATGTTGACCAATCAGGATGTTTACCAGAGGCTTGGGGAGTTTTGTTTTGTGATGATGTTATGGTTATTATCTAGTAACAATCTATTTATACCTAACCATTGTGATGTATTCACGTATTTCTACAATGATTTTTGATCAGTTGCTTGTTTAGTGTTTTCCAGTTGCTTGTGTAGAATTGAGCTGAATGGTATGGTTTTCCTAGTGTAACCTTTGAGTTTTGATCTATTATCTTTTGATGCTTTTGAATTGCTTGTATAGGACTAAGGTGATTATTGTGACTTTCCTGTTGTTACCTTTTTGTTTTTGATTGGTTATCTTTTGGTGCTTTCCAGTTTCTTGTATAGGACTGAAGTGATTATTGTGTTTTATCTTTAGGTGCTTTCCAGTTACTTGTAAAGGACTAAGGTGAATATTGTGTTATATCTTTGGGTTCTTTCCAATTTCTTGTAAAGGACTGAGGTGAAAATTTTATTTTATAAGTTGTGTTTTTCATGAGCTTAGGGTAGGTAATCTATGTGTACATTGGGAAGTGGCTTACAATGAAGGTCGGAGCCCTAAAGAGATTGCCTCGATAACCCATTGTAAGTTGTTTTAATAAGTGATGACATTTCATTAAATGAGTGTAAAATGAATTAATAAGAATCAATTTTTTCCTTATCCATGCCTTGAGTGCTAGTACAGGCTACGATGTGAGTAGAGTGGATGCTTGGCTGCAACCTTGCTTCGTTAGTATGCCTTGTCTATACAAAAGGATAATGATGCCGCATAGAGACATTATGGGGTCAAAGTCTAGAGAGGCTACCAAGGTAACCTTAGAGTTGTCTCACGTGATGACATTTGCTCATTGGCATAGTATATTTCCTATGTGTCTTTATTTCCTTTGGGTTCAGATGTTATTTGTTTCTTCGTACCCTTTGAGATAGTTTGTTATCAGGTATTTCTTTGACCTAGATGTTGGTAATGACTTTTGGGATTGATTTTTCATTTGAGACTTGAGACTATCTCCTCAGCATGGTGGGAGTGGGATATTTAGGTTCCATGATGTCGGGTGGTAGTGTTTCTTATACCATTGAGATTAGCAGTTGGATGTCATTTCTAGATGTACTTGTGAAAATGTTCCTTTCTTTATGATCTTGTGTTTTTGTTGGATGGTTATATTCTATTATAATGTATTTGATTATTAGAGATATTATGAGATGATGTATTTATTCATGATGTATATTCTTTGAGCTTTGCATACCCCATGACTTGTACAATGGATGATTATGCATTCTGGTTATGCCAAGTGGCATCTTATGTAATATTATATTATTGGATTCATACTTGTAGTATATCTATGATGTGGATTTGTTATGTATCAATTTAGTATTCATAAAACTTTCATATATGTGATTCAACGTTATGGAACCCTTAGGAGATGTAGTCTATTTGTGAAGTATTTTTATGTATATGAGTTATTGCTTCCGTTATGTTATCTCTTGTTGTTATTATTTTTTTTAAAAAATGTTTGGCAAACTTGGTGAAACTTTAGGTTAATTTATTTTGGGTACCTTAGCGGGATGTTGCATTAAATCCTTGACATAGATCAGTTAACAAAATCTCATCATGCATTAAATATGCCATCTTATCAATTCTTATCATCCATGTGTTTATACTAATCCAAAATTTCAACTATTTCAGCCTCATATCTTTAATATTTTATAAACTGTAACTTTTGTTGACACTCATCCATCAATGTGTATCTTGACCACTACTATTCTATCTCACTTGGCATTAACTATCCTTCTTGGTCAATACTAACATTTCCTTCATTGACTCTCTCAGCCATAACTATCTCAGCTTATGTTGTCTATTTGACTTCTTCTTAAGTTCCTTAATCTTCTAGTTTGGCTCCTTCATTGAGTGACCACATTCTATTAGGATTTTCTTATGTTCAACTCAACATTTCCATAATTTATAAGATGATTAAACAATACATAATTTTGTCAAAGATGAACTTATAAAGTTCCTAAATTGTGATTCCATGATACTCAATTTCTCTTCTCAACAACTTGATTATATCTCCTTGTTATCTTTTTTTTTCAAATCCTCTTCATGAATGAAATGATATGGTAGTCTACATTGTTAGTAAATGTTCCTCTTCATTAATGACAACATAATAATTACTCCAATTGTAGTTTCCAACAATCTCCCTCATTGGCATTAATGGAAACACTTCTAGTTACCATGTAATCCAAAAATCTTCATAGCCTTCTTTGAAACTTATATAGCTATCATCTCCCTTTGTGTGTGTTCTCTCTTTCTTAGTTTCATTCTAATTCTCATCAATGCAATCTTTGGATTCTCCCTCTAACATCAATTGTAGTAGTATCACTTTTCCCTACTACAAAAACATCTTCCTCATACACAGGAATGGTAACTATATAACTTCTCCCTCTTTGACAACAATGTCAAAGAAATCAACCATTCATATTTTGTATTCTATACACATCATCCTTATGTCACTACTCTGACTAATATAGAAATATCACTTCTACTTGTTTACCTTGACTCCTTAAATTCTTTTCTACTCCATGCTTTAGTCAATCTTTAGGGAACTCCAAAAGTGCGACCTCTTGCATTAATCTATAAGATATTCTCATCATAAAAATTGATGCAAAATTGCACCTCTTCTCAGTTTTCTTTAGGTAGGGGAATGGCCCCTAACTTACATCTTAGATACTCAAAAGTATCCTTAGGTAGTACCTTTGTGAATATGTCATCTATCTTCTTTTTTCTCACATGTTCCAATCTCACTTCTTTGTCTTGTACTAACTCTCTCATGTAGTGATACTTGATCTCAACACATTTAGTCTTTGTGTGCATCACATGGTTCTTTGATATGCTTATAGCACTTTTATTATCACAATTAATAATATCAAGTTTGGTAATCTCCTCCTTCACACCATTCAATAATTTCTTGATCCATACAATGTTAGAACAAATGAATGTTGTAGAAAAATACTCAACTTCTACTATAGATTGTGAAATATAGTTCTTCTTCTTGCTTGTCCATGAAATCAGTCTCTTGCCTAGAAAAAAAGTGCCTCAACTTGTACTCTTTCTATCATCAACATTACAAGCCCAATTTACATTAGTGAAAACCTTCAGCTCAAACTTATCATTTTTCTTGTACCATAATCCATAGTCTTATGTTCCTTTCAAATATCTCAATATCCTTTTCACTATCATCATACAATTATCTCTAGAATTAGCAAAAAATATAGGAACAATACAAACTACTAATGCAATATCAAGTCTTTTATATACAACATGTTGCAATTTTCCAATCATTGACCTATATAGTGTTTGATTCACCTCAGTAGAATCATCATTCTTTGACAATTTATGATCAGTAACAATCAGTGTCCCAACTGGTCTTGAATCTTCCATTTCAAAAGTCTTCAATATCTCCTTGATATACTTTGATTGTGTGATGTATATACCACCTTTCATTTGATAGACCTGAAATACAACAAAGAATTATATCTCTCCAAACATTGACTATAAAATGACTTACACATTAAATATGTTCCTCCAAATACGATATCATCAACAAAAATTTCAGCTAGCAATATCTTGCTTTCAGATTCACTTTTCAAGTACGTATTTCTATTGTTATTTGTTCTTGCAAAACCAATTTTCACCAAAGTGTGTAACCTTTAATATCATGCTCTAGGGGATTTCTTCAAACCGTATAATATTTTTTTTAACTTACATACCATGTTCCTTTTGATAGGATCAATATATCCTTTAGGATGTTCAATGTAGAATTCTTCCTCTAAGATTCCATTCAAAAATGTAGATATAACATCCATTTGATATACTTTGAATCCTTTGTAGAAACATATGCAAGAAACTTTCTTATTGCTTCCAACCTTGCAACTAGGGAAAAAAGTCTCACCATAGTCAACTCCTTCTTGTGCATATCCCTTACAAACTAGAATCTCCTCATTCGTTATGACTTCACCTTTCTCATTGAGCTTTTTTCTAAAAACCCACTTAGTTCCAATCAAATTCTTATCCTTTGGCCTTGGTACCAATGTCCATGTTTTTTTCTTCTCTATTTTCTCAATCTCTTCATTCATTGATCCTATCAAATCTTCATTCTCCAAAGATTCTTTAACTGACTTGAGCTCAAACTCACACAATAAACATGTATCATTCTTGAATCTTCTTCTTGTTGTAACTCCTAAATTATTTTCTCCAATGGTTTTATCTAGTGTATGACATCTTCTCACATACTTTTCCAAGACAAGGTTAGGTCTTCTTTATTCTTAATGTCATTCACTAGGTTTTGGTTGTTCATTTGCATTTGGTGTACTCTCCTACAACTTGGCTTCTTATATCTTATGGTTAGTATTCTCTATCTATAACTCAACTCCTATAGTTTGATGCGTTGCAGTCTATTGGTGCTTGGTAGAAATCTTCTACTAAACCTCAACAATGCTTGGTTTTTGATGCTTGACAATCTCTTTCTTTGGTTCAGGTAAAGTGTTAGGTTCACCTTCATAAACATAGACAATTTTTTTTGTAGTCTTCAAGATCTTTTTTGCATTCTTCTTTATTCTTCTCTACAAATTCATCAACTCTAACATTTGCACTTTCTTCAATTTTGTTAGTGTTATAATTCAAACACTTGTAAGCTTTTCTTTTAGTGGAATATCCTAGAAATATGCCTTCATCACTTTTTGCATCAATTTTTTCTTTTCTTGCATCTTTTAATATGAAACATGTTCTTCTAAAAACTTTGAAATAATTCAGATTAGGTGCATAGCCATACCAAAGTTTACCAAGGTTTTTTTTGTACCTTTCTTCACTTTAACTTATTTCAAAGTATGGACTGTAGTACTTACATATATTCTCTCTAGTACTTTTTTTGAAACATTCTTCATCATTAGTGTTCTTACAAAGTCCATGATTGTTCAATTCCTTCTCTCAGCTATACCATGCTATGATGGAGTCCTAGGTGCACTCATTTGTCTCTTGATTCTTTTGTCATTGTAGATTATGTTGAACTCATCTTATATGAATTCACCTCCTCTATCTGATCTCAAGCACTTCGTATTCTTTCCTATTTCCTTTTCAAATCTAGCCAAATACCACTTAGACATTTGAAGTGTGTTAGATTTTTCTTTAGGAAACATCACAATCATCATTCTAGAAAATTCATCAACAAATAGAATGACATATTTGTCATCATAATAGATTTTCACTCCAATAGGACCACATAAATATGTATGAGCCAATTCCAAAATATCATCAGAATAATAGGTCTTTCTCTTGAAACTACAATTCATTAATTCACCCATTTGACAATGTTTTCACATCATCTTATCAGGTTTTCTTAATCTTGGTAACCCTCTAACTCTTTTCATATTAGTAATGCTTACCAAATTATCAAACTTCACATGACATAGCCTCTTATGCCATAATAAAAAAATCCTCAACTTATGCAAATAAACATGTATCCTTAAGTAGGTCTAGGTAGAAGAAGTTACCTCTTGTTTTCTTTTCACATCCAATTAGTTCACTAGTAGCATCATAGATCTTTTCTTTCTTGTTTTGGAGTTCAACTTGGTAGCCTACACTATTTAACTCTGACACACTCAACAAATTTTACTTGGTCCATCAAACCAGTGTTGGAAATATAAGAGGGGTAACTAAGAGGGGAGGGTGAATCAATTACTACAAAAATAAATCCCAGATCCCTTAGATGTTAGTACAAAACATAAACTCTACTAAAATTGCTTTGTTGTTGAAACTCAGATAACGCATAGGCATTCAGTTAACACTACCAATATGTTGTAACTCGGTAAGCACTATAATATCAATTGTTACTTGGTAAATACTGAACATGCAAAACTTAAGATATTAAGTGTGATTAACCTTAATTAACTTAGTTGCATACACATAAGAGAAATAGCATGAACACAAGTGACACTAAGATTTAACATGGAAACCCAATTTTGAAAAACCACCAATTGCAACTAGTTACTATTTTTCACTCTTTTGAAGTGGGCCCTGTTAGGAGACAACCCTATTAAAGGTTACAAAAAAAACTATTAGGTGTGACCCTATTATAGTATTTAATCACCCTATTAGGAATGGTCTTGTTAGAGGTCTTTAGATACTTCAATCTAGAAATGTCACTTGTTAGAGGATTTACAAATAGTTGTTAAGCCAACTCTGTTAGCAGATTTGATTTACTGCTACAATGGCTAGAGAGTAATAATGATATGACCTTATTATTAATGCAAACTTATCTTTTCTAATTTTAGATCTCAATTATGGCTTCAGTACTTAATCCTTCTTGATTAGATATATCTCTGCAAGTCCTCAAAGATATTATGCTTATCCTTCCAACTCACTTCTTCTAAGCATCTTCTTATCTTCCACACATTCTTACACATATTAAATCCTCAACTTGACCTTATACTTATATCATATACATTGTCTAGTCAGCTTGAATACACCTTAGAATAATTAATATTCATCTCTTCAGTTGGCTAGAACCAACAAACAAATCTATAAGGCTTAATATCCCAAAATAAGAAAATCCTTTGTTATCCAATCCTGCTCGGTAGATACTAACACAAAAATGGTTTTCCTATGTTAACCAAGTGAACTTGGTTAACACTGCAACTTGAAAAACTTCCTTTGGTAACTAAGTGAGCTCGGTTAACACTAGTTCCATCTAGCTTTCCTTTGTTAACGGAGTGAGCTCGATTAACACTGAACTTCTATGAAGTCCTCTTCAATACCTGAGTGAGCTCAGTAGACACTATCTTCTAAACTTGGTAAACACTAAAATGCTTGGTAGATATAGGAACCTATCATCATCACTCGAGTGAGCTCAACATGCATTGACTAGTAAAGTTATGACATTTTGTGTAACATCAAAGACAATATACAATTGATCAATTATTTTCAACAATCTCCCTCTTTGGTATTGATGGCAACACAACATGGCATAATACAATGAATTTCTAAAGTAAAATAATAGTAAGGATAATATCCTTAGTTTCATTATGATTCTCATTCATGAGAACTCCCTCTATCAGTGTAAATTCCCTCAGACTTCTATTTCTCCCTCTAATTTTAGTTTCTCCCTCTATTAGCAAACTGTCCCTATTTGATATTAGACCAATTTCTCCTTCTTTGACATCTTTCACAAGTTCTCCCTTTCAAACAAAATTTTTGTGATATGATAGTAAACTCTCCCTCTTTGGCATCTTATGCCAAATACAATATATAGTTAATATCAATGTACCTACTCTATTGATTCATATGCAATTTGCCTTTTCATTACTACATCGAATTGATTGATCTTCAACATGCTCTAGTTAATGCATCACTAATTTTTACTTTGTGAGCTTCAGATCAGGGAATAACCTCTAGCTTACCTCTTAGATATAAAATGCATCCTTAAGTAATGGCTTGGTGAATATGTCTACAATTTTCTCTTTACTATTCACATATTCCAATCTCACCTATTTGTCTTGCACCAATTCTCTTAGAAAATGATATTTTATTGCAATATGCTTGGTCTTTGTATGCATCAAAGGATTCATAGATATATTGATTGCACTAGTGTTATCATAGAAGATAACTATTGGATCCTTGATTTCTACCTTCATACCTGCCAATAGTTGTTTGAACCAAACAATATTGGAACAATTAACTCCTGTGACAACATCATACTTTGCCTTTGCCATAGACTAGAAGATGCAATTCTGCTAATTACTTGTCTAAGAAACTAGTCTCTTACCAATAAAAAATGCTTCACCACTGGTGCTTTTCCTATCATCAACACTTCCTACCCAATCAACATCAATAAAGGCTTTCAAATCTAAGTTGCATCCTTTTTTGTACCATAATCCATAATCTTCAGTACCCTTTAAATACCTCATGATTCTCTTTATTGCCATCATATGATTTTCTTTAGCATTAGCTAAAAATCTTGCCACCATACCAACCACAAGAGCAATATCAAGTCTAGTGTGTACTACATACTAAAGTTTTCCAATCATAGATCTATATGTGGTATAATATACCTCCTTGGAATCATCATTTTTGGAAAGCATATGTCAAGTAGACATAGGTGTTCCAACTGGTTTTGAATCCTTCATTCCAAACTTCTTTAGTGTCTCCTTGATATACTTTGATTGAGTAATGTAGATATCATCTTTCGTCTATTAAATCTGCAGGCCAACAAAGAATTTGACTTCACTAAACATTGACATCTCAAATTCCTTCCTCATTTCCTCTCAAAAATATTTGTACAAATCATCATTTCTAGTAAAAAATGTATCATCCGCAAAGATTTATACCAACACAATCTTCTTATCTAGTTCTTCCTTGATGTATAGGTTGTTGTTATCATTTGTCCTTTGAAAAAAAAACTTTGTCAAATAATTATGAAGTCTTTCATACCAAGCTCTAGGAGCTTATTTGAGACTATAATGCTTTTTGCAGTTTACAAACCATATCCTTTTTGTTGGGGTCTAAAAAACCTTCAAGTTGCTGTATGTAGACTTCTTCTTCTAGAATTCCATCCAAATATACAAATTTCACATCCATCTAATATACTTTAAATCCTTTATGTGCAACATAAGCAAGTAGAGTCCTAACACCTTCTAATCTTACAACAGGAGAAAAATTTTCACCATAATCAATACCTTCCTCTTGAGAATAACCTTTGCATACTAACCTTGCTTTATTTCTTGAAACTTCTCCATCTTCATTCAGCTTATTTTTGAACACCCACGTTGTGCCAATTACATTTTTATCCTTGGGTCTAGAGGAACAAGACTCTAGGTCTTATTCCTTTTTATCTGTTCTATCTCTTCATTCATCGTTTCAATCAGGCTTTTATTATACAAAGCATCTTTAATTGTTCTAGGTTCAAATTCAATAAACAAACGTGTATCTTTTAGTTTGTTCCTTGTCATTGTACCATCTGACTTGTCTCAAATGATATGCTTAGGTGCATGGTGCCTTCTAACATATCTTGCTAACATATGCACTTTGTATTTGGAACTTGTTCCACATTACTCACCATGATCTTCTCCATCATATTTGGGTCCCACTGTCTATGACTCAGGTCCTTCAAATTCAGATTTGGGTTGCATTGGTTACAATTTGATAGCTTCTGACTACAATTTGGGTCTTCTAGACTATGAGTTGGGTTGCACTGGCTGCAACTCGGGTGCTTCTAGAGACTTACAATTGGATTAGGCAACGTATCAAGTTCAAAGTAAATAAACTTTATGTAGACTTTAGGTTCGTTGCTTCTCTCTTCTTCACTTCTTTTTGCAAACTCATCAATTCTCACATCTACACTTTATATGATCTTATGAGTAGTTAGATTCAAACATTTTTATACTTTACTTCTACTAGAGTATCCTAGAAATATGCCTTCATCACTTTTGACATCAAATTTACCTTTTCTAGTCTCCTTCAAGATATAACATTTGCTACCAAATACTTTGAAGTAACTTACATTAAGTTTGTATCCATACCATATTTCATAAGGATTCTGATTTGAGTATAAGAGGTAAGCTAGGGGTTACTCCCCTATCTAAAGCTCACTAAATGAAGTTTAGTGATGCATCAACCAGAGTATGTTGAAGATCAGTCAAGTTAATGCAATAATGAAAGGACAGATTGCATATTGTTTTCAACACCTAATATGCATTATCACATCTGATCTTATCATTCAGAATAATTGATCCTTTACCTCTCACATAACATGGTGCATCATTTCTAAACTTAACACCACTTCCATTATAATGTTTTAACTTCTAAAACTTACTTGTATTACCAATCATATTGTGTTAGAAACTACTATCAATTATCTATTTATCATTCTTACTCACATGCGAAATTAATGTAGTTTTCTCATCATTGAAATCATCTTTCATTACAACATAAACAACTTCTTCATCATTATCATCAAAATCACTACCAAAACCATCTTCTTCAAAAATGTAGCAAGATTTCTTGCCTTTGTATTTGTAGTCTTTTTTTTCCTTTGGTTTTCTTTATTTGTCTCTCCTTCCTTGGTACTTGCAGTCTTTCCTTTCATCCTTCTAATTTTTGTCAAGACATCTTGCATAAATATGACCAACTTTCTTACATGTAAAATATATTATAGGAAGTTTACCTTTGTATTTGTCTTTTCCTCTTGGTAGCCTTCTAGCTAATAATGCTTCAAGTTCATCAAGGTCATCATATAATTTAATGTCACTTTCCACATGTTTACTCTTCTTCTTTCTTCTAGATCCATCAAGGGTTACCTGAGCCTTAAAAGAATATTCAACACTAGGTTGTGTATAATTATCAAAATTTGATAATTCAAATGCATTGAGTCTACCAACTAGACTATCCAAGGTCAGATCGTTAATAGGTGTACATCTCAACTCTTGTATTATAGGAACTCTAATAGCATAAACAAGAAGTAAAGTTCTCATTACCTTTCTTATCATAGTCTCTTCAATTATTTCTCCTCTAGCTCCTTTGATATCATTCACCACATCTTTGATTTAGCCACAATATTGTGCAATAGTCTCACTTTCTTTCATTCTCATATCATCAAACTTCCCTCTTAAGATTTCTACCTTAGCCCTCAATTAATTCTTGTCCTAAATGGATTTGTGCTAACTTTTCCCACATTTTATTTGCAATAGTGCACTCCTTTACATCATCAAATTTATCATAACTTAGGGTTTCTTCCAATACAATCATTATTTGGTTGTGCTCCTTCTTCTCTTTCATTTGTTCAATTGCCATAGGTCTTGGTACCTCAATGTATTCATTGTCTAGGTAGCATGATGTAGAATCTTCAATATCATACAAGTACAATCTCATAAACCATTTCCATACTAGGAAGTTCTCCTTGTTTAGCTTGGGTGTCTCTCTCATGTACATCCTTATCTTTAGCTATAAGTCCCTTCAAAATTTTCTTGAAAGCACCAATGCTCTAATACCAATTGTTAGAACAATTGGAATAACTAAGAGGGGGTTGAATTAGTTATCCTTAGATCTAGATGTACCAATTAAAATTTTAAAATTTTCAAACAATCTCATTAAACACCTTGGTCCATATAGCAACTTATTAGCAAGTTAACATTTTGTTCATTAATTAACTCTATGTTTTAGTGTATGTTGACTAATACTAACATAATGTAGTAAATAGAATGCAAAAAATATTCATAAACATACAACACTTTGACACAAGTATTTAATGTAGAAACCCAATTTGGGAAAAACCACCAATTAACATGCTACCACTTTTTCACTCTTTCGTTGAGCTCGGTAAAGATTCAACCTTGTTAAAGGCTTAAAAACACATTGTTAGGTGTAACATTATTAAAGGATTTAATCACCTTGTTAGGAGTGACCTTGTCAGAGGACTTTAGATCATTCCATTAGAATGTCACCTTGATTAAAGGATTTATAAAATGACTGTTAGGTCAACCTTGATTAAAAGAATTTTACTACCATAATGTTTAGAAAGTAATAGTAGGTTTGATCTATAAAACACAACTCCCTTTAGAAATCTAGATCACCATTCACACACCTATTGGTTCATTGGCTGGACTTCATTAACATCTATATTAGTGATTTACTTGAAAATTCTTCAAGCAATCACACATCACCAATCTCTTCACTTTTATTCTTCTAATCTATTCTTCAAAAGTTCTCCTTAAGCTCGCCAATCAAGAATGAACAAGCCTTAGAAAAAATCTCCTATGCCTCCTTAAATAGGTAATCTTTATCTTTTTCTACTTAAACATCATCGTAGATCTTAGGGTTACGTTAGATTCATCAAATCCTTCCATCATTTTGTTCTCCTAATTATCCTTTCTAGAAACTTATCATCAAATCATTTCCATAGATCGATTAACAAACTGTCATCATTTATTAAATATGTGATCTCATCATTCCTTACATCTACACATTTTGACTAATCTAAAAATTCAACTATGTCAGCCTCAAATCTCCAATATTCATAAACCATAACATTTGCTAATACTTGGCCATCACTGTGTAGCTTGGTCACTAATATTGTGTTTCACTCAGCATTCACTATCCTACTTGGTCAATACTTACACTCGATCAATAGTAACATTTCTTTCATTGACTTGCTTGGCCATAATTATCACTTGGCTTACAATGTTTGTTTGACTTCTTGTTAAGTTCCTTAATCTTCTATTTCAGCTCCTACATTAAGTGACCACATTGTACTGAGATTTTCCTATGTTCAACTCAACACTTCCATACTTCATAAGATAGTTAAACAATACATCATCGTTTCAAAGACCAACTTATCAAGTTCCCATTGCAATTCCATGATACTTAACTTCTCTTCACAATAGGTTGACTAGCTCTCCTTACTATCTCCTCTTTTCAAATCCTCTACATCAATCAAATGATACAGAACTATACACTATTACTAAATATCACTCCAATAGGTTTGGCATCAATGACAACATAACAATTATTCCAATTGTAGTTTCCAACATTATAGATCGTTTTCATCTGATGCTATGTT
Organism: Cupressus sempervirens; assembly: GCA_028749045.1. Classification (NCBI taxonomy): domain Eukaryota; kingdom Viridiplantae; phylum Streptophyta; class Pinopsida; order Cupressales; family Cupressaceae; genus Cupressus; species Cupressus sempervirens. The sequence continues at coordinate 314,805,243 of CM053790.1, read as the reverse complement.
TTCTTTTCTTAGAAAAGTATATTTCATATCTTCCTTCTTCTGGTATGGAATTATATTTCTCTCGATAGATATTAGATGTTGTCATTTTAAGCATGGCTATCAGTTCTACTTATGACTCATCCTTATATCTTGAAGACTTTTTTATATAATCTACTACAATTTTCCTTTCGTGTCTCATGCTTGGGAGAAAAAATTCATTTTACATTCTTTGACTCTTTCTATGAATCTATTGTCTTTAGGTTTACATGAAATTTGGTCATTTTGTTACATTGTACTTTCTTTCATGAATAATTGTGTCTTGCCTAAAGATTCTCTCTTTTTTAAAGAGTTGCATGTCCTAAGTCATCACCACTTATTTATCAATAAAATCTATGTCCATTATGCACATGTTTTTCCTTGTTTGGAGATTGTTATCCTTCATCCAAGGATTCCTATGTGTGTGTGTGTATGGGGGGTTGAATAGGCACATTCTTGTTCTTCTTCCCTTATTCTCATAGATTTTAATCAAGCACTCCTCTTAGGTGGACATCATGTTCTTAATATTCTCTCTTTTAAAGATCCTCTTGCCATAAGTGATATATCTTTTTTCACAATTGTCTATGTTCCTAGAGCAAAGATTTGTGGCTCTTTGCTATGAAAGTAGTTTACATTGCTACTATAAGGATTTCTCCTTCTTGTGTAAGTAGGTATCCTCTTTCTCTTCCTTCTCATGCCTATTTGATATACCCATGATAAAGAGGTGGGAATACATATGCCCTCCTTGTACATAATTTTTTCTTGCATGAGATAGAAAACATGAATATTAAACATGGTTTAGAGTACTTTAGCCCTAGATTATAGGTTTTCTTTCTAAGCCATCCTCAAATCTATGCATTGTTACTTCATCCCTTTTTAGCACACACAAATCTCATAATGGGTAACACGGAAAAACTTACTAAATCTCATTCATGGGTAATGAATCTAGATACATATATGCTAAAATATTATATTTGGGCTATGCATAAAAATTCTCTAAAGTCCCATAGATAGGTAACGCATTAAAACACAACATGTTAAGTCCTATACATAGGTAATGCATCATTTTACACATAACCATACCATGGTGATACAATAGATTTTGATCTATGGGTAGAACTTTGGTGGGTCAACTAGTAGGTTACCACCCTATTAGACTATTTCAACACCATCTTTTTATAGCATCTCTCTTGGTGATTCATAGTGGGGTAGGCACTCTACTAGGTTAGGTAATCACTCTTTTTCTATTTATCTCTTTTCTTACATGCTAGTATAGATGGATCTAGAAGTTATGTTGATTAATGATATTTTTCTTGCATTTCTTATGCCATCACTTATTTTCTTGCAATGGCTTTGCAAATATGATATTAGTAGGAGAGATATTTCTTTCACTAAGATTTTTATCACTAGTTGATTTGGGATTGTTTAGTACTAACCCCTTTGTTATTTTTTTTGTCCTTTGTTTTTTGTTTTTGTTTTCTTTGCACCCTTGTGCATGTATGTGGAGTTAGGACCCTTAGTCTTGGAGGCTTGTTCTCTTCCACTAAATAATCTCCTATCTCATTGAGATTTGTTGGATTCTTCTTTTTTTCTCTCTACTTTGCTGCAAGCATGGGTTGATCCACACTTTTGCTAAAGCGGGAGATAAATGTACCATCTTAAATTGGAAGCACTCCAATTTAATGAAATTTTAGCACCTATTCAATGTGAGATCATCAACCTCCCCCTCTCTTTCATTTCTTCTTCCCTTTTTTGTTCCTTCTCCTTAGTGTAATTGGGGTAAAACCTAATAGATCCTCTTTAAATATCCTATTTTCATGGTGATAAGCTTGAGGTAGGATCTATTTCTCCTAGGTCCTTCATTTCCATCCACCTTTCGACTTGGAGTCTACTCCTTCCACTGAAATAAGTTTTCCTCATAATCTAAGTATGATTTCTAGGTTCTGAGACCTATTTTAGGGTCCCCAGATTGTCCTTAGGGTTTGTGCACCTGATAATTAGGGGCACACTACACTCTTAATGAAGCCCTATTTTGGTTCCATTTATCTAGATTGAGGTAAATTTTAAGAAACCTCCCTTCAAAAAAAGATATAAAATATTGGTGAATATTTCATTCTTTTGAAAAATAAAATTATTTCTATTGGCGGATCTCTCAATTTTTTTAAATTTTAAATATTATTTATAGTGGCAATTATTTTGGAATCATAATTTTGTGTAGAAAATATTGGAAAATCTCAATAATTAGGAAATTCATTAATCACCATGGAATACTACAAATCAAACTTGAAAATTTTTTACCTCATGGAATATTATGAGGATCATTTCATTATATTTTAAATCAATAGCGAAAACTAAATATTGGTGATATATCCCTAAAGGAACTAATAATTATGATAATTATTGGTGAACTAATTTTAATTTCTCCAAAAATATATAATATTTAAGTGAATCAAATCTAATCATGTATCAAATACTGTGGCAAATCTTTGAGTTTAAATTTTTTAATAAAATAAATTTATTGAGCGATTTTATATATTTTAAGAACTAATTTTTATAAAAATGTGGCAATTTAGGTTGTATCAAATCTTAAATCATTAGCCAAATTATTAGCCAACAATTTATAAAATTAGCCAATTGGTGAATATTAGCTACTAAAATTTACCTTTCTCTAGGTCTCGTGTTTTAGATAATCAATTGTTAACTTTTGTAATAACCGGCCTACGAAAGTTAGTTAGTTATGATCTCTATTAAAACCTTTCTATTTTCTCCATTTCTCATTTGCAATCATAACAAGAAATTGCATCCATAAGTTCAAGCATCAAAATTTTCAAGTTCTCTTCAAGAATTCAAGGTCTCCTCTATTGAAGATCAAGTATTTATGCATTCAAGTCATTGAAGGATTTTATGCTAGATCTTCCATTACATTTTCAACATTCAAGATTTCCTTTCATACATTCAAGGTCCTTTGTTACATCTTCTTTTGTGATCTATAAAGGTCACATTGCACCCCTAATGCACCAATTTTCCCCTAATCCATCATTTTTCCCCTGATGTACCAAGTTACCCCTAATAGATCTTCAAAATATTTTTGGGTTTTTTTGCTTTGCAGATTTTTACCTAGATCTCAAATTACAACATCATTTGACAATATATTTTTCAAGTTTATTTTCTACAAGGTATTATCTTCTCCCTTTTATTTCCATACTTTCTGTATCAACATTTCTTTATTTACATGTCTTTGCCTAAATCATCTTAAGGTGGGGTTGAGAGGGAAGTAAATCTGAGTCATTCATTCTCTTATTCATTAGGTTTTGTATAGATACTTCTCCTTGTGTCAATAAAACCTAGTTCAAAGGGCTGGATCTTGTTATTCCCCCTTCTCATTAATTTGGGTGGGGCTTGCTTCCATTTTCCTACCTTACATATATCATATCTATGCTCTCTAAACTTTATATTGAGTTGTGGATGAGTTAAAATTTATTTAATAAAGATTTGTGGTAGACTAATGGGGAGGAAATAATGTCAGACATAGTTGGTTACATATTTTCTATATCTTATGAGTGATGTGGAATTAACATAAGAAATATTGGATCATGATAGAAGACATGTTCACGAATTTATGTTCATGATAGAAAGGCATAAAAGGTATTTGAGAATGGTCATTTTTGTGAAACATGTAGTATTTTTTACTAGCAGTAGATTAGGTTGAGGAAATGTGTTGTATGTCATTGGGAAATGTACTAACTATATTATAACATGTGGGAACCTTAATTTAGTATTTATAAAGATGTTTATGAAGATGTGAATGACTTAGTGTGGTCCTAGTATTAAATTTACATTGGGAAAGTTTTAACAAGATGGTCTAATTAGTTATTTTCTTAGGGCATAAAGGAAAGATGTTTTCCTTGGTTAAAACTAAGTGTGTATGTAATGTATATGGTTAGATGATGTGATATTTAATGTTGGGTATTCATAGTAGAGTATATATTGATTTGGTTAATTATATTGAGATTCAAAGGAACTATTGTGGTAAGTACATTAGAGATTAATCAGTTTATTATGTTGGATATGTTATCCTAAAGATCAATTCTTCATTACTTGCTGAAGAATTTAGGAAGTGGGTCTATTTGTTTCCTTTAACAATGTTAGAACCTTCTAAGAAGGGTTCAAGATCTCCTAATTGGGTCATGACCTTTCACAAAAAAAATATATAGTAGTGCACTATCTTGTGGGTTCCATCTCCAATATGGTTTTTCCTTTGATCATGAGTTTCCCTAGTCAACGACTCTTTTTGTTATGGTGTATGGTTTCTTATGGTTGTGAATATTTATTTTATTAATTTTTTATCTATTTTATGAAAGTATAATTGCACAATTGATTCACCTCGCCCCCCCCCCCCCCAAAATATTGTGTGGACTTTACTTGTTAACATATTTGTTGGATATGCTATCATGAATTTGGATATAAATTTTGGGACTTTGGAAATCATAAGATTTAAGAAGAGGGGATTTTATATTCAATCGAAAAGTATTGTACAAAGATCTATGGCACTAGCATGAGAAGAAAGAAAATAATTATGCAATGTTGGATGGTACTTAAAAAAGATGAGGTTCCAGCAATCCCTCTCGGTCCACAACAACAACAACAACAACAAATACCACAAACTCTAGTGAATGTTAGATGGTGGAAAAGGCTAAGTTGATCTCATAAAATATTCTCCCCCTCTCAGCACACTATTTTGTTAATAGGTGATGGTGAACCAGAAGGATGTGATGAAGATATATAGGTGTATACTAAGATTCAATGGAAATATACAATTATAGAAAATAGAGTCCTTGCTAAAAACTTAGACTAGAATTATATAAGATACCTATAGGTAGAAGGGATTTAAAAAATAAATGGATTTATAGGTGAAACAGGGAGGGTGGAGGTAAGAAAATATTTCAAGCCAAGCTAGTTTTAAAAATATTTGCATAGAAAATGGGCATTGATTTTGATGAAATCTTTTCTAGTTGTTAAAATAACTTCAATTCATACTATTTTAAGTATTGTGTCTACTAAAGATTTGTATTTGGAACAACTTAATGTTAAAAAAACTTTTCTCCATGGTGCTTTAGAAGAAGAAACATGTATGGAACAACCACAAGGATTTTTGATAAAAGGTAAGGAGAATTTAGTTTACGGATTGAAAAAAATATTATATGAATTAAAAAAAGAACCTTGAAAATGGTACATTAAATATAGATAAAGTTAGTGTCATTCATACCATTGTGTTTATTTTAAGAGGTTTGGTGATAATAGGTATATTATTGTATGTCTATATGTTGATGATATGTGTGTTACATGGTATAAGGTGGATCACATTAAGGGGTAGAAATAATAATTAGCAAATTCTTTTGGAATGAAGGATTTGGAGGTAGAAAAAAATCCCCGATATAAAAAATTTTAAGGATAGGAAGAAGAGTAAAATGACTCTACCTCAAGATGATTATGTTGAAAAGGTTTGCAAAGATTTTATATGTCAAATATGAAATTTTCCAACACACTTTTGCCTAGTCATTTGAAATTAAATATGGAGATATGTCCAAAGACACAAGAAAAGGAGGATAAATTGTCCAAGGTACCTTATGCTTAAGAAATAGGTAGCTTAATTTATTTCATGGCATGCACGAGATAATCTATTTCATGTACTATTGGAATCATTAGTAGGTATATCATTCATTCTGGAATAGAGTATTGGAATATAGTCAAATGGATCCTTAGATATATGAGAGGTACATCCAGCAAAATTTTACTTTTTGGGAGATCTATTACTAATTTAAAAAGATATGTTAACTAACATATTTGGTAGTAGATTTAGATACCACACAAAGTACTATAGGATATGTATTTATTGTTGGTGGGATGACAGTGAGTTGGATTTCTTAATTACATATGGTGAATGTTTTATCCTCTATAGAGGTAGAGTATAATGTTGTTAGAGAGGAATCCAATGAAATAATATGGATACAATCTTTCATGGAAGAGTTAGGAAACTCAAAAACTATAAATTATCTATATAAATAAAGATAGAGTGTCAATCATCTTGACAAGAATTCTATGTTATATTCAAAAAAAAAAAATACATATAGTTGCGGTACCATTTCATTTTCTCAATTTGGATGATGGTCATTTAAAGATGGACAAGATACATACAGGTGATAATCTAGTATATATTTTTACAAATATAGTTCCAAGGGATAATTTGAGCTACTCTTTAGCTTTGGTCGGTCTTCTAGATAGAACATAATAAAATTACAATAGATTCCAAGGTGCATCAAGATAGTGGGATCTTATGAGATAGTGGTGTGGCTACAAGACCAATATCTAACTAGGAGGTGGTTTAGTGTAGAGCCGAATCAGTCCCCAAGTGTGAAATTGTTGATTTTTGGTGACTGATAAAGTAAGAACTATACTCTTTTGATAAGTCATGGGGTTCAAGGTAATGTCCTAAAAAATACTTTTTTGGGTTAACTTGTGAAGCATTTTTTATTTTACTCATCAACCATTTCCCAAGGTTGACTTGTTAACTATGTTTAGGGTTTGTTGGATTCTAATTTAATAGTTTTTCAATAACCAAATAACTAGATCAGAATGCATCTAAGGGAAGCTAACTCCTATGCTTAATGCACATGAATAGAATTTGGGCCAACTATAAGGCTGAACTCCTTCTTCAAGCTCTGCAAGACCTAGGTGGGTGAGCCTTTAGATTCTATTATGTGACTAGTGCAATAAACCATAAATCTAAATCTAAAATAAGTAGATGAAACCCTTAAATATCCTTCACTTATTCAATAACATAAGCACAAAATAGCTAATTACATGACCTATGAAATCCAAAAACTAAGTGCGGATTAACCTTTTTAGCTCCTAAACATAAATAGAAATGATATTGATTATAAGATTTGAATTAGCACAACCCACATATGCAACAACAATAAACTTGATGGTCATGTTACTGATCAATGCCTTGTCTATTGGGAAATTTCATAGATCACAAACATACATCCATGATATCAATGACATATCTCATACATCAAGATACCATATATATCCTATCACTTTGTGAATTAGACATCAGTGTTCACAATGAATCTCATACTCGTGAAAGATCCTTTCATGAAACCTGCAACCCTATCAAGATAATTAAGAACTTACTTGGTTCCTTGAACAATGAAAAATTCTATCCTAACATATAGATTTAAGGGGTTGCAACTAGATTTAAGCTCTTTGTTCATAAACCACAAAATATTGCAGTAAATAGAAATAGGAGACAAAATCAGAATGAAACTAAAATGCTTTGTTGCTTTTCTATTTATTTCCTTGAAAACAAATACATTAAAGATGGATCATAACTTTCTCTAAAACTCCATTAATTTTTTTCATACAAAGAGAAAATATGTTGAGTATGTTATATACATAGCTAGAGCTATGCTCAATAGACTAGAACCAAACTTTTACAATGACAGAAAAAAGAAAGATATAAAAGAATGAAATATGGTTGCATCTGATCTGGAAGTGCCAAATTTCATCTTCAAACTTCATCAAATGTTATTGCAAAGCCTCTCTCATCTCTCCTCTTCCAACTTCATATCAAATCCCATCATTTTCCTCAACAAGCTCATCAAAATATCTTCAAATGATGAAGAAACTAATTTGCCTAAAAAAGAGGAAAAAATGCTGCTAAAATTTAAGCCAAAAACCTACTAAATAATTCCAACACCAAAATACCATTCCCATGAATAATTCTTTCCAAATTTGAGGACAACCCATTTAACTATTTTCTCTAAAATTGAATTTGAAACTCGGTGGCAAAAGCCAAAACAAATTGTTAAAATTGTTCTAGTTTCACAAAATTGATAAAATATTTTTCTAAGTAAAACCTACAAACAAACTGACCACAAAAATGATATTCCTCTTCTTCTCCCCTTTCCAACAATATATAATAGTTCTATAATAGGACAAAAATGGCCCCCTTGACAAGCATTTTGAAGCTATAGACATTGGGGATGAACAAACTTTTTAAAAGTTGAAAATATTTCAAATTTGATATAGTCAAATTATATAAAAAATTTCTACCTCACATTTAAAATCTTTATGAAATATCTCCACTTGTCCACTTAAAAGATATCCACTTCTCCACTTTTTCCACTAACTACTTACTAACTATGGAGATATGGAGATTAATCTTTATCTCCACTTCTCCACCCCCTTCCTTAACTGCTTACTAATTATGGAGATGTGTATATTAATCTTAGTCTCCACTTCTCCACATAAAATATCTTTATAAAATGAACTATGGAAATGTGGATATTAACCTTTATCTCCACTTCTCTACTTATAAATTTTTTATAAAACAAACTGTGGAGATGTGGAGATTAACCTTCATCTTCACTTCTCCACTTAAAAGATCTCCACTTACACTCATCTTAATGAATGTTCAACAACACATTTTTTATGTTGAAAACAGTTAAGTGGCCTCTAGAAATGACTTCAAAAAGTGACCAAACCACATTCTTTAAGATGATGCATTGCATGGTGATAGTATTTCACATGGAGAATCCACAACATCAAATAGATATTCATTTCAATATTGAAGGGAAAATCTATTCACTTTCAAAGATGTCCATTTAGCCATTTCTACATATTTAAAAACATTGGTTCTGGAAATCTTTTTTTAAAAATGCATAATGTATGAGCTTCAAAAGGTTATCAAATGGAGAGTTAAGGGGATATAAATTGGATAAATGGTAGATAAAATATTATAAAATAATGCAATTTCATTGGTTTTAGCTATAGGTCAATAGCGTGTGAGACAAGAATTTATGAAGATGGTGTTTAAAATTATGCAAAATATGCCATCACTATCAAAATAAATTGCATTTTAAATGGCCATAGGAAACCTATCAAATAGACTCATGAGGGGCTCAAAATGGATACCAAGAATGTATCTCATGTCTAAAACATACTATTGAAGGAATTTTATCAAGATATTAACCTTCAAAGTGGGGTATTCATATTTGTAACATACTACAAACAACATGCCAACATGAAACACCAAACTTTGAGAAATTGAAACCCTATCAAAACTCATCATGGAGATTTGAGATTTAGAACATAAGTTCTTTTATATGCATAATAGAAATTATCAAAGTGGTGAGCCATGACACTTAACTGGGTATAAGATACTCAAATGGAAACTGGCCCTCCAAACTCTATTTGACACTAGATTTGTCAATTGCTCAAAATGAAACTTTACGAGATGATTCAAAATGGGAAGTTATCATTGTAAAGAGAATTCACATATAAAATGAAATTTTTGGGATAATTGAAACACCTGATAGGCTTCAAATTGACAGTCGGATACATATGCATGGAAAGCATTTATAGAATCTTGATTTAGGCTTAGTTTTTAGAATGGTACTCAAAATCAAAGCTTTAATTTTGAGTCCCAATAGGGTTAACTTGTTAACATGACATAAATTATGTATTACTTCCTTAAGGTTAGGGTTTTCTAAAGAGAATATGTATCTTACTTACAACAGTATTGAGTTATAAGGGAGATTGAAGATTGTAACAGGTTGAAGTTACAATATAATAATATTGGACTCTATGTTTGGTGGATGTAGCTTAGGATTGTTTGAACCACATTAAATATATGTGTCTTGTGTTCCATTTATGTGGTCCTTATTCCTTTATGATATTGGGTATATTTGCATGTAACTATTATTTTTTTCTAGAATAATCCTAACATTACATTCTCTAATGGACATCAATATCTAATTTTTAGGCATTTTGTTAACCAATTTAGGTGCAATTTATATGATTCTACATTTTTATGCTTGTGTATAAGGAATTCCCCCAAAACTATGCTTTGATGCATGTTTATACCCAATTCCAAAGATTTAATTTTGGCACGAGCATGGTGACACCAACAAAGAATTTGGCTTTATACCTAATAATTATATTTTTTTTGAAGTTTATAATGAATTCTTAAAAATTTATTTTCTTGAAATTTTGCATTGACTATATTCTATAGGATGGCATATCTATGAGGCATCCTATAAAATATTTCATATGCCTTGTTTGTGCTTACACATTTTTCATACATATCTACCAAATAATATTTTATAATAATGGTGGATAAAAATTAAAGTTCATATTATTTGATGGCTATTCATACATGTTTTAAAGCTCCCATTTTATCATGCATTGGAAGGATGAGGGAAATAGTTTTTGAATCTAGGTTTACACCTACCAATTGCATTTTATTGAGAGCATTTAAATCAAATGTACTTTTTTATTCATATCTTACAAGTATTGCTATTTTTAAGAGAATATTATTCTATAAAATGTTGCCATGAGTTTTCTATGATTTTATAGTTTCCTAGACATTGTTTTGAAAGAATCCAATTTAATATAGGTAGGGACTGTAGACACCTAAATCTAATTACATCACTAGGTAATCATATTTAGTCATCTCCTAGAACATTATTGATTAAATATTTATTATTTAATTAATTAATCATCATCCCCTAGTTAATTAATTAATTTAATTAACTATAGTCCAATTGATAAAATCAAATGATCACCTAAAATCAATTTATCAATTAAATCCCTATTCCTCTATTAAATTGAATAAATGCTCAAATCTATTCAATTTAATTCCTTATTCTCATTTTATTGAATAAATCATTTAATTAAAATACCTAAAATTCTAAAAGCCTTCCTAAACCCTATCCTAACCCCTAATCCAACCCATTCACCCATACTAACCTCACTTAGCCACCTAACTAACCCATCCCATCAAAGCTAAGCTAATTGCCCTCCTAACCCCCTTTCTAAGCTAATCCTAATCCACCTCCTAAGCATGTGCACAACTTTAAGCAAGGGTTAAGACTTGCTAACCCAAGCCAAAGTCAAAAAACTCAACCACACCTCTTACATCCTCAAAATATCTCTTACACCTCCCTTAATGACTCTTACATCGCTCTTACATACTCAACCTCCCTCATTACTCCTTTGACCAACCCATATCCTATCCTTTCACACTCATCCTCCTTGTGACAAGTGTCACCTCCTTATTGGTGCTAAACAAGCACAATCCGTGTACTCTCTTTTGAGTGCATCTTGACCCTCCCTCAACATCTCATCATTTTTGCATCCTGACCATCCATTTCTCTACCCCTTGGCCTATAAATTGAACCCTCTCCCTTCACTAAAATCATCCACCTTTCATGGAAAGTTATGATGCTATTTTGAGAGCTTAGAAACTATCAAAATACCATTATAATGCTGAAATACCTCCATGACTCCATTGTTTGAAACCATCCTTCATGCACTCCATCCATCCACTTGAAGCTTGAGCATACTTGTGAGCATACATATCTAATTATCGGGGAAAAATCCATTTCATCATGTGTTACACCATTAGGAGCCTACCATTCTTGGTTTGCTTCCTTTTGTGGTGATAACCATCGGTCATATCTTAAGTGTTAGCTCGTTTAGTATTGTTAATGCTTTCATTTAATAGTTAGTATTCATCTTACACTACTAGATTAGGTGATATAGGGATGAGTTTTAAAAAGTTTGTATAATTCATATTTACACCTATAAATTGCATTTTCTTGAAAGTTTAGAAGGCTTGTTATCTTTGTGCAAATTGATTCTAGATAGATCTAGTTTGTCACCTTAATTGTATTATAATCATCCCATTTAATCCCCTTAATACAATGTTATTGAATAATTTTTCATTCCAATTTGTTACAATATTTTTATTAGTATTCAACTATGTAGTTTTGGAGTCCAATTTGTTGACTCATGTTTTATGAGTAGTGAGTTCATAACTGTTTATTCTTTTACTTTTATGTTTATAAGTTTCCCCTAACTATTTTCCATGTATGCATTTAATTTTAGAATAATTTAAAATGCTCAACAACAATACCTTTTATTGATAGTAGTATTCATCTATTCTTATGATCAAGGAATTCAAACCTACCATGTTTTGTAACCCTTTTTCTCATTGTTTTTGCATCCCATTATCATTTCTTCAAACATTCATTCTCTAATACTTTCTTATCTACTTATGATAGTAAATAGCACTCTTCTTCTACATACTTGTTCACCAAGATACTACATCACTGCCCTTTTATATTTCTTGACTAATAATTTTAACATCCTTCACATTTTTCTCTTATTTCTATAATTTCTTGTTGTGTTCATTAAACTTGTCAAAGTTTCCAATAGATCATGTGGACTCATTGTGCTTCCTTCATTATCTTCCAATATGCTAATCTCTTTTTCATAATGCCTTCTTTTCTTAGTACAACTTTTGATTCTTAGTGTAGTAAAGAGAGTTAATACATGCATGTCTTCATCATCTTTCACTATGTAGTTTATTCTATATAAGAGTGTTTTGTGTATGTAAAATATCCAACTTTATTGTCCTAACATTATTCACTTAAGATACCACATATGAAAATTTTCTAAAGGATGAAGTAGGTATTAGCCAAGGTGTTGTAGTGCCCTGATAAGTGACAAAATTAGTGAGAATGTACTTTAAAGTTCTAATTAAGACACACTTTTTTACTTTGGCACAAGTGAATAATTTTTCTTCTATGTATGTTGTTCAGTTATTTTATTATCTCAGTTTGATGGTTTCATGCCTATATAACATATCTATTATATTATTATGCACTAGAACTTACTAGATAAGTTGGAATTTATTGGGGACTCCTTTTTCTCTTATATTTAGAAAGAATATACACATTTTTGAGGATTTTTTCATGTCAATTATATTATTGGAATTGTAGTGACATTAATTGTAGGAAATATGCAATTACTCACATTTTAAATGAACTTGTGTCTTATGACATATCTTTTATCACTTTTCCAATGTTCTCCAATAGAAAACCAAACTACATGCATTCTTACAAACTCTTTTGGTAATATGAAGATAAAAAGGGTAAGAAAAATATTTTGGAAATGAGAATACTTGAATTAAAGCATGTCACTCCATAATGTCATGATAAACCTAACTACTAAATTTGAGGATTGTAAAATTAAAATAGACCAAAATAATCAAGGGTTATCAGAAGTACATGTGTAATCGTATGTAAGTTGCACATGATTAATAATTTACTTTTAAGAATTTTTTATGTATTCTATTTGAAATATAAATTAAGATATTTTAAGAGGAGAGAAAAACTCAATTTTTTTACTAATACGTTTGGCCCTATTTTTTGACAAAGGGACATATTTTGTGAAATTGTGTTTTTTGTTCATCCCCCAGTGTCATTGAAAGTGTGACTACTTACTTTGTGAACCATTGAGATTTTGATAATAACATGCTATCATAAAAAAAAGACAAATACTAAATCATTTTCACCCAAGATCGTGCACAAAAGGCAAGATTCTCATTTGAGCACAAAAATGTGACTACTACTCCATATTGTAAACCCACTAGTGACACTATGTGGGTATGGACATGTATTGCTTCAAGTTTATGTGATTTGAAAATGAAATTTCTTGAAACATGATTTATGTGATTTTAAAATGAAATGGTTTGAAACCTTATTCATATGATTTGAAAAAAAAAATTACTTAGCTTGAAACTAGGTTTTATTTGAAAATGAAATTTCTTGGAATGATAAAAATATATGCAAAAACACCATGAATTATGCCCTAAGAACACTATAACTCTTGTTGCGTCTAAGAAACTTAATTTGTGACCAATATTTTGGGATGATTTCCTTTAGCACTAAGTTGTGGCACAAACGCAACCCCTTGGCCCAACTATACAACATGCTCATTCCCATGGCATTCATATATTCACTTAATATATCCACACACTAACCCTAATTATATTTTTTTAAATTCTACTTTATGGGGTTTTGATTTATAGAGATAGGTGGGAATTGATGAGAAATAGATAGGATTTTTCCAAGGTGGGTAAGAATATAAAGTCATAAATGACCAAGTGCTAACCATTGTAGTTCCTTGTGGTATATAGATTTGATGTGGTGTTCAAACAAGAGGCTCTTCATCCCACTACTACTTTTGATAACAAATTATCATGATAGGTCCATCACAATTTTGGTGTTGCAACTTGTTGTCATCACAATTCTACGATGACAATGGGTTGCAAAGCCAAAATTGTGATGGAATTGTGGTAATTTGGTATCAAATGTAGTAGTGTCCTCTCCCCTTTACATACAACAAGAAATCTGAATAATTATTTATCAATCTTAGTTATAGCCCCACAAACTCCTTATTTTCCCATGTGACCTAATTTTACATTCACTTACTTTCTACCATTACTAACAACACACATATTTATGCATGCATGTGTTCTCTCTCTTAGCCTTTTGAGATACATCATAGTAGGAGTTTTTAATATCCCCAAACACACACAAAAAATTGAAACCTCCCTTCCCCCTCCTAAAATTATAATGATATATACACATACTCTTCCAACACAAAGAAAGACTTCCTATGGTGATTCTTTTCTTACATGTGTTCACACCAAGTTGAGGGAATCCATTTAAAACTAGCAATAGGATTCATTCATATTCATCTTTGGTTAGTTATCCATGCATCTCATCATGTCTCATTTTCCCACATCTCCTAGCACCCATATAACAACTCAATACAAAATCTCCTCACAACCCACATATTATATCTTGCAAAAGGCTAAGTGGGCATCTAGAAAATTGGGCAAGGTTGCCTTAACCTAATAGTAGAGGAAAATTAAAACAATCCATTTATTTTCTTGTATTTCTAAGAGAAGATTGGGAAGAGAATTCAATAATGGAAGCCCTTAACTTTGGTTATAGTCATGAAAAGGGTGATGCACACCTACCTCCTAGATTCAATTTTCATCCCACTAAGGAAGAGGTCATAACACATTATCTCGTTAGAAAGGTTTTAGATAACACTTTCACAAAAAAAAAATTGGGTTCATTTGTAATATGTATATGTAATATGTATATGTATATGTATATGTAATATGTATATGTATATGTATATGTATATGTATATGTATATGTATATGTATATGTATATGTATATGTATATGTATGAGTAACTCAATGATGCAAACTAACATAAAATCAACACTACCTAGGTAAGGATGTGTACTACTTTAAGTTTATGTGATTTTAAAATGAATTTTTTTGAAACATAATGTATTTGATTTGAAAATGAAATTGTTTGAAACCTAACTTATGTGATTTGAAAATGAAATTGTCTAGCTTGAAACCTAATTTTATTTGAAAATGAAATTTCTTGAAATTGAAAGAAAACTATTCAAAAACACTGTCATGGGCCCTTGAGCTCTTTCTCACCTATATTTTATTTTTCAACCTTTTGAAATCAATTACAAACATTTGAGAATTAAGATACAATATAAATGAGTTGGACATGATTAATGAATTTTCCATGCATTTCCTTCTACTATTCTGAATTTTCCATGCATTTCCTTAAGCTATGTTGACTACATTGGAACATTGTAAGATCTATGATCCAATGATCATGGAATCATTTTTCTATAAATAAGTGACTCTCAATCGTGCATCAATATTTCACTTAGTTATTATGTCTTACATCAGTTCAGTGGCTTATAATTATGTTGTAATTATGGAACACCATAAAATTTGTGAGTCATTTTTCCTATGATCAATGACTTGTAACAAATTTAGTTTTGATTTTGTAGCGTTGATGGCTTTGATGAATGTGCCAAAATGTCAAAATGGTGTTGGCCCATGTTTGTTGAAGAACTCAAACACACAAACTCATCTTGGGAATTAGTTTTGGTGTTTCCCATATAGGAAAAGGGTTGTTAATAAAAAAATTTATTTTGTTAAAAAATATCATCATAACTAATTTTTATAGTAAGAGCTAATGAAGATGTGATATTGAATAGAAGTAATGGGTATGGGTACTTTAGATGGGTTAGTGATGCATAATCAACAACTATAGTGTGTGATGAAGGAACAAAATGCGCTGAAATTTTCTTTTTATGATGTCTTATTTGCATTATAATTACACTTAGTTATTGCGACCATATTTGGAAAAGTGCATAGCTAGAAATTGTATAAGGATTGATTTCTTTGTTTGGATCATAACTGGACCACAATTGGATCATAATTGCTTAAAATTCTATATATACATATGTTTACATTCTTATTTTGAAAAGATACATCTCACCATCAAGATGCATGTGTAAATAGGAACACATTATCTCATGAGAAAGGTTTTAGATGGCAGTTTCATAGGAAGGGTCATTGCGGAAGTGGACCTCAACAAGTGTGAGCCTTGGGACCTCTGTAGTATGTTCAATTCCCTCCACTACTATTCACTATGTGTAAATCTAACACACCCATTTGATCTCAAATGATTATTTGGCCATATTGAATACTCAATGTATATTCATGCACCCACATATCCTTATCCACAAATTATGCCTGGATAACCTCACATGCCCATATATTCTCATAATATCATATAAATTATGTGTATATGCTACCTATTTGACTATAAGGTCCATGTTTGATATAAAAATTGTGTCATTGTAATCTCACACATCCATCTCTTATCTCATCATCATATATATCTGGTGTATATAGCATACTTCAACTCTTGTTTGATGCAGTGTGGATATTTTATTTTATCAACTCTTGGAGCAGGTGTATTAGGTAATGGTATTCATTAACTATGTACATCATTAAAGTTAAATTCCTTATGTTTAATTACCTTTTACTACTAAATACTCCAAAGAATCTTTACATTAAAATTATCTCATCAACACAACATCTCCCCACAACCCACATATTAGATTTTTCAAAGGAGAAGTAGAGACATACTTGCTTCCTTCTATAGTTTTTGTAGAGGAAAAGTAAATACATACCTTACTTCCTTCTATATAGGCCATATTATATATTCCTCCCTTTAAATATATAAATTTAGAAATTGTAATTACATAAAATTTCAAATGTAAATTAAAGTTGTTAATATAAAATCTATCAAAAGGACATGTATTGGAAAAAATATATTACACAAATATCAATGTTACAAGTAGCATAAATGAATTCTTTTAAGAAAATTAAGAATTTGATCTCTTGTGCAACAAAAAGCTATGATCAATTTAGGATTTTTTTAATTTGCACTGCTAATTTAAAAACTACAAATGGTATGCATAGTGTGGAAGTTGATTCAATGATGTAGAGACATACCTTGATTCCTTCTATAGTATTTTCAAGTGTACTTTCTATCAAAACCCCAGTATGTCTCAATACATCATTGAATAAGCTACCACACTATGCATACCATTTTTAGTTTTTTAAATTAGTAGTGCAAATTAAAAATAATAATGCATTGATCATAGTTTTTGGTTGTGCAAGAGCTCATCT
The DNA here is from genome assembly GCA_028749045.1 of Cupressus sempervirens. Lineage (NCBI taxonomy): Eukaryota > Viridiplantae > Streptophyta > Pinopsida > Cupressales > Cupressaceae > Cupressus > Cupressus sempervirens. Next base: position 314,787,781 of record CM053790.1, on the reverse strand, counting down.
TCTTAATTTGACTGGTAGAATTTTTGTATGATACTTGTGACATTGGTATTTGTGTAATATTTTTCCTATCATTTTCCTTTTGATGGATTTTATTTCAATGACTTTAATTCACATTTGAAAACTATTATCATGGTTCAAAGGTTAAGCCTAGTAGCCACTAGGTCTCACTAGAACACTTTAGGACCTTGTAGAACATATTACCTATTGTATGACACCTTAATGATGTATAAGTGGTCCCAATATATAATATGGGTCATAATACATCCTAAGTGGTCCTATTATACATTAGGACCCCTTATAACCTAGCAAGAAAGTTATGATAGCTAATGGGTCTGAGTGGAACGTAATGTGTAATAGTGGTGCTAAGGAGTCATAATGGGTCCTAAATGATCCTAGGACTCATTAATACCCATTAAGACCCATTAAAAAAAAATAAGACCCATTAAAACCCATTGTAACTAATTAAGATTCATTAAGATGCATTAGGTCTTATTAGAACACCACACGACTCCATAGAACACATTATTTATTGTATCTTTATGATGTATAAGCTATCCTAACATGTCATAAGGATCATAATGGGTTCTAAGTCCTCTTAAGACCCATTAGGGCCCCTTATGACCTATTGTGGTCCCCTTATGATACATAATTGTTCCTAATGTGACCTAATGCATAATACCAATTGGAGACTTTTCAAATCAATAGATAGAACAAAATAATGTTGAGTACATTCCTAATGGGACCTTATTTTAAATGTCCTAATTGATGAATATTGTATATCATTGATGAATGTTAATGAATCTAATTGGGAAGAGAATTCAATAACATGTGTGGGTGTGGGTGTGTGTGTGTGTGTGTGTGTGTGTGTGTGTGTGTGTGTGTGTGTGTGTGTATTTGCATGTGTATGTGATGCTTCAAGTTTATGGGATTTAAAACAACTTTATTTTCAAATAAAAGTAGGTTTCAAAAAAAATCATTTTCTCACCTCTCCTAAGAGCCATATAAGAAGTCAACATAGCATCTCCCCACAACCCACATATTAGATTTTGCAAAAGGCTAGGTGGGCATCTAGCGAATTGGGCAAGGTTGCTTTAGCCATATAGTGGAGAATAGTTGAAATAAACCACTTGTTTTCTTGTTTTCTTCAAACAATATTTGGAAGAGAATTCAATAATGGGAGCTCTAATCTTTCGTTATAGTCATGATAAGGGTAACAGACAACTACCTCCTAGATTCAAGTTATATTCCACTAATAAAGAGTTCATAACACATTATCTCATTAGAAAGGTTTTAGACAATAGTTTCTACAAGTGTGTGCTTTGGGACCTCCCTCCTTTATTGTTCACTATATCTATAATATCACACACCCATTTGATCTTGAATGATGATATGTGCATACTAAATACTGAGTGTTTATTCTAAGTACTCCAAAATCATCCATTTCATATCTTCATCTATACACAATGCCTTTCTAGTTTCTTTGTACTTACACACCATTTTATTTCATATGATCATCTAAAAATTGTGTCAATCTAAGCTCTCAAAGGTTTCCTCTCATTTGATCATCTCATAACTACTAAATAGTGATGCACTGATAGATACGTGAGCAAAATATGTCAAAAGAAATATAGAAAAGGCACATATATTCTTTCATAGAATGCTTTAAATAGATGTCATCTTATGGAAATCCATGATTGTGGGATATGTAGTAAATCGATATATTAAATATCTAGGTTGTGAAAACTTGTAAACAAATATCTGTTAGTTGGAGAGGATGTTAGGATTAAACCTCAGACAAAAATAACAATTACATGCAAATATAACCAATAACAAAAAATAATAGATCACATAGAAAAAAACACAAGACACCATTATTTAATGTGGTTCACCCAATCCCTAGGCTATGTCCACCAAATAGCAAGTCTGATATTATTATGTTCCAATGATTAAAACCAGGTGATTACAATCTATAATCCCTTACAGCTCAATACTGCCGCAAGTACCAATTTTTGCATCAGCTTGAATGAAACAATCCCTAATCCTAAGCCCTTTTATAAAATTATTTTATGTTTCTTTAGAATTACAACATGTTGGCCATATGTCAGCCATACATCAGCCACAATGTCGGTCATAGCCCAAAAACAAAAATTAACCCCAAAGAATTTATGAAGTATGTACAGTACTTCCCTAATTAGTCACCACAAACTAACAATCTCCCACTTGGGGACTGATCAGACTCCACACTAGACAACAATCTCCCACTTGAAGATTGATCCTATAGGAATACCACTACCACATGGGGCTCCCATTGGATCAAAACACCCTGGACTCTATTGTTCTTTAATTCATGTTCAATCTAGAAGACCAATTGAAGCTAAAGAGGAGTTCAGCTTCTCCCTTGTTACTACCTTTGTAAAAATATCTACTAGATTATCATCTGCATGTATCTTGTCCAGCTTTAACTGTCGATCATCCAAAACTAATCAAATGAAATGGTACCACAACTATATGTGTTTGGTCTTTGAATTCAAAACTAAATTCTTCACAAGATGAATAACACTCTAACTATCTATAAACCTGAGGGTGTCCCAATTCTTCCAAGAAGAATTGAAGCCATATCATCTCCTTGGCTGCCTCTGTAGTAACAACATATTTTGCCTCTATAGTGGATAAATCATTAACCTTCTATAACTAAGAAACCTAACTCACAGCTACCCCACCAATAGTAAAGACATAACCTATAGTACTCTGCTTGGTATCAATATCCCTTGCCAAATTTGAGTCAGCATAACCCTATAAATTAGTAGTAGAGCCCCCAAAGTGTAAACACTTATTGGATGTTCCTCTCAAATATCTAAGAATCCATTTGACTGCATTCTAATGCTCAATTCCTAGATGACTCATATACTTACTAATGACTCCCACATCATGTGCAATATCTAGCCTTGTGCATACCATAACATACATCAAGCTTCCTATAGTTGAAGCATGGGGTACCTTTAACATATTCTCCTCCTCTTCTTATGTCTTGGGACACATCTCCTTAGTCAACTTCAAATGACCAGGTAAAGGTGTGCTGACAGCTTTAGCATTCTCCATAAAGAAATGTTGCAACACCTTCTCAACATAACTAGCTTGAGATAGCATCAATTTCCTATTATTCCTATCTCTGAAAAACTTCATACCAAGGATTTTCTTTGCTGCCCTCAAATCCTTCATAGCAAATGCATGTGCTAACTAGCATTTTAGCCACTTAATCTGATCCATGATAGACCTAGCTACAAGCATATCATCAACATATAAACATAAAATAATGTAGCTATCATCATCCAACCTCTTAAAATAAACACAATGATCTGAATGAAATCTACTAAATCCATGCTCATGCATAAAACTATTAAATTTTAGATAACATTGCCTAGGTGCTTGCTTCAAGCCATATAAACTTTTCTTCAATCTGCACACTAAGTTCTCCTTATCTTTGACCTCAAAACCTTGTGGCTGAGCCATTTATATCTCTTCATCCAAATCACCATGAAGCAAGGCTATTTTGACATCGAGCTTCTCTAAATGCAAATCTTCAGTAGCCACAATACTTAAAACAATACAGATAGAAGTCATTTTAACAATAGGAGAGAATATCTCATCAAAACCAATGCCCTATTTCTGTGCAAATCCTTTGACAACTAACTTGACTTTAAATCATTTCTTACCTCCATCCTCTTCTTTTAACCTATAAACCCATTTTTTTTGTAAAGCCCTTTTACTTGCAGGCAACTTGTATAAATCCTAAGTCTTATTTTTCAGCAAAGAGTCCATTTCATCTTTCATTGCGAACTCCCACTAAATCTTAGTATCCACCTGCACAGCTTCACCATAACATTCAAGTTCACTAGCATCAATAAGTAAAATAGAATACAAAGAGGGAGAAAATATTTATGGAGGTCTAGTTTGCCTTGTTAACTATCTAGCATTCACTGATGTGTGTGGTATTTTTTGTTGCAATTGTTGCAAGTCATGAGGAATTTTTGGAACATCATCTTTTGGAGTATCATCCAGCACTACATAATCATCTTCTTTCTTCTCATGTTGTTGTAACAGATCTTTGTACAACACTTTCTCATTGAATATGACATCCCTACTTCTTACAATTTTATGATTTTCAAAATCCCAAAGCCTATAACCAAATTCATTAATGCCATATCCAAAAAATACACATTTCTTTGACTTAGCTTCCAGCTTGGTTCTATTTTCAAAATCTATATGAGCAAATGCTTTACAACTAAAAGTTTTGAGAAAAGAATAACTCACCTTCTTACCACTCCATGATTTCTCTAGTATACCACAACCCAAAGGAGTAGAGGGGCCTCTATTAATCAAATATACAATAGTATTGATAGCCTCCACCCACATTTGTAAGGGAAACCTAGCATGCAACCTCATGCTCCTTGCATGCTCCATTATAGTCATGTTCATGTATTCAGCCACTCCATTTTCTTATGGAGTCCTTGGAACAATTTTTTTGTCTACGAATACCATTAGTGGAGCAATAATCTTCAAATTCATGACTGCAATACTCACCATCATTATCAAATCTAAGACATTTTTATTTTTTTACCAATCTCATTTTCAACCAAGCATTTCCATTTCTTAAAAGATTGAAATACATCAGATTTATGTCTAAGTAAATAAACCCATACTTTTCTAATTGCATCATCAATGAATCTAACATAATAATGAGAGCCACCAAGGGAAGATACCTGAGCTAGTCCCCATACGTTGGTTTGAACAAGCTCTAATTTCTCTCTTTTATTTGCCTTCCCAGTCTTCACAAAACTCACTCTCTTTTGTTTTCCATACATACAACTTTCACAAAAATCCATAATTAACACATTTTAGACCTGGTAGAACTTTCTTTGAATGAAGTACTTTCATACCTTTATCAATCATGTGCCCAAGTCTATTGTGCCATAATATTGTATCAAAATTTATAGCAGCTATTTTTTCTCCCTACTCAACTGCAGTAACTGTTCTTGAACATTCATTTTTCTCTAAAATGATTAAATTAGAAGGAATAAAAGATATAAGGTGCCTAATTTCACACCTTTTTCTACTACAAGGGAACCTTTTGAAACCTTCCAATTTTTATCATTAAAAGTAACTACACAAGCCTCATCATCAAGTTGCCCTGCTGAAATTAAATTTCTACTCAGCCTTGGAACATGTCTTACCTCATGTAGTAGCCAATGATTCCCATTGTACAACTTAATCTTAACTTTTCCCTTTCCAACAACCTGATAGGGTTCATTATCCCCCAAATAAACAAGCCTAAATTCCCCTTGGACATAATAAATGAAATAACCTCTATGAGGTGTAGCATGAAATGAAGCACTAGAATCTAAAACCCATGAATCATCAACACTTTCTAAAGGTAGAAGCAAAGCATCCTCTTTTGATTTGTTACTTACCACATTTGCCTCCTTGTCTCCATTTGGTTTATCTCCTTCATTTTTCTTTCAAATCCAATGATCTTTCCTTTTATGCCCTAGTTTTCCTCAATACCAATAGTCATTTGGTCCTCTCGATTGAGATCTCCTCCCTTTTGACTTTCCTCTTGATTTCTCACAATTTCTAGAATTATTTCCTCTCTCAGTCATTCTGCTTTGAACATTGTACATTCAAAGAACTTCCATATGTAGATCCACTTGAGGATTTCCTCTGAGTTTCCTCACTCAAAATGACACTGATCACATCATCATATTATAGGGTACTAGATCTAGGAACATAATTACTCACAGCCATTCTAGCTTTTAAGAAAAGAACACAAAATCAAGAGAGCCCTAATTTCTCATCAAAATTGATACCCACAAAAGATAACTAACTAGTAATAGTATTAAACTCTTTTAAATGATCTGCAATAGATGCACCTTCTGCCATTTTCATATTAAATAAATGCTTCATGAGAAATGCCTTGTTTGAAGTGAAGAGCTTTTCATATAGTTTCGCTAGGGTTTGCATCAATTCTTCTATCATCTTTGCTTTTGTAATATTAAATGCCATTGATGGTGCCAGGAATAATTGAATGCTTCCAAGTGCCTTTCTGTCCAAAAGATCCTAGTCATCATTTGACATAGATACCTGATTCTTGGTTTTGCCTTCCAACAGCTTCCATAAATCATTCTGATAAAGATAGTCTTCCATTTGCATCTTTCATAACTAAAAGTTCTACCCATTAAACCTACCAACCCTCAACTTACCCTCATCTATCATCACTCCCACTCAATTGTGAGACTTTCCTATAGAGGATAACTAAAAAACAACCTCACTCTGATACCACTTGTTAGGATTAAACCTTAGATAGAAATAACAATTACATGCAAATATAACCAATAACAGAAAAATAATAGATCACACAGAAAAAAACACAAGACACCAAGATTTAACATGGTTCACCCAATCCCTAGGCTACATCCATCAAATAGCAAGTTTGATATTATTACAATCCATTGATTACAACTTGATTACAATCTGTAATCCCTTACAACTCAATACTATCGCAAGAACCAATTTTCACATCACCTACAATGAAACAATCCCTAACCCTAAGCCCTTTTATACAAGTATTTTATGCCACTTTAGGGTTACAAAATGTTAGCCATATGTTGGCCACAATGTCAGCCATGGCTCAAAAAAAAATTCTAACAATCTCCCACTTGGGGACTAATCAGACTCCACACTAGACAACAGAGGAAGACTTCCACAATTAACCACTATGCATAGTTCCATTTGTTTAAAAGTTTGAATAACCTATATTTAATATATCCATGTATAGATGGGCTAGGGGGTTGTGTTTGTGCTACAACTTAGTGTTGTCAAGAACTCATTCCAAAAATATTGGTGCCACAAATTATGCTCAAGAGGAATATTTCCACCATTTGATAGGAAATAAATGCAATATAACTTATTAATGATCATTATAAAAGCATGTTGTAATATTTTATATTAATGACTCATTCGGCAATTAAAATTGGTGATGGGTTATTCTTTCACATAATGCTTTAAAGAGACGTCATCTCATGGAAGTCCATGATTGTGGGATATGCAATAAATGGTATAGGTTATTGTTCAAACTTGTAAACAAATGGAATTTTTGACGTTAGTTCATACATTGAGCAAGAGAATAGTTCATAATGATCTAAATTATACATTAGGCTAAACTTTTTCAATTAGAATAGTTTATAACAAAATTGTGCTAATAGTTCAAAATAATTAAGCTATTCTAAGTATGATTGTCAATCTTTAACTATTATAATTATGAACTAATAGTTCATAAAAAAAATACAATGTATGAACTCAAGTATGATTGCCAACCTTTAATATTCGAATTATGAAATAATAGTTCATAACAAAATTTTGTTGAGAACTTTTACAGGCCTAATGTAATCAGGATGAACTTTATTATGTAATATTGTTATAGTCATCCTAATGTAATTGTGTTGAACTTTATTATGAACTATTCTAATAATACTTTAGTTTTTACATTGCATTATTGTTATAAACAATTAGACTACTAGTCATCCAAGTGTAATTGAGATTCTATTGTCTTAGAATTGAACTATAGAACCTTGATAATCTTTGAAGATCTTCAATTGTGTAGGCATCTTCTTAACTTTTCTTCTTCTTCTATGAATTGAAATCCTTAATTTAGATTACATAAGGATATAAAGAGGCTTCAACATGGATTATGATGATATTATTGTAGAATCCACTAACCCCGTCAATAGTAATGAAATCTTTAATTATAAAAAAAAGTTCAAAAATGGTTTTATTTTATACTCTTTTATGTCATTAACTAAAATATGGATGTGTTATTTTTACAACCTTTTTTCTCATAATCATGAGCCTTATCACCTTGATCAAGGTGTTTCAAGTGGACCAAGTGATGTCGATATTCTATCTCCACTTGTGTTTTCCACTAAATATATAGGAATGATTGTTAGATATTAATTAGGAATTTAGAATTATGTTGGGGTGGGGGTGGTACATGAGTTTCCACCTTCACATGGTTTTCCCTATTAATTAGAGAATAGTAAACTATTCTTGAAATAAAGTGAAGCTTGATAATTAATCACCTTCTCAAACTATGATCGTACCAAAAATTCTTCACATTCGAGAGCCATAGCAATGATCAAACTCTTCCTTAGGATCTAGTACTCTCCACATGTCACTTACCTTTAGACTTCCCTTTGTAATCCTTTGATTCAATGATTGTGATCAACTTTTCCATCCTCATTTCATCTAGATCCATATCTTGTCTAGGTATGTTTTCCCTTTCTACTTCAATATCCACTTTCTCCTCTTCATCTTCACTCTAATCATCTTGATCAATTTCCTTCTTATTCTTCTTTTTTAGTTTCTCAAATTCCTTCTCTATTATTCTCATATTTTATATCACCTTCTTGTACTTGGGTTCTTTTTGTGCCACTAGTTTGGCAAGTTCAACCTTGGTCATCCTTTAAGGAATGTTTTGAGCCCCTCCAAAGTCTACCCAATTTACCTTGATTATATTTCACCAATAATTATTCAAAAAACATGTTGACTAGTTGGATATTGATATAAAATATTATAAGAACAATTGTGCTAAAGAGTGTAAAAATCAGTGGTTAGTATCACTAGTGCACGATCATCATATTTTCATACTATTTTTGCCATGGTTGTTCTTTCTTGTTTCTATTTCTAATGAGAATGAAATTCCAAACTAATCAAGTAGATGATCAAAAATTGGTTGTAATTGGTTGAGGTGTGTTTTAAAACTTTATTTTATATTTTTTTGAATGCTATGTGTTGATGTGCTAGTTTTAATGAATGTTAGATGATAGCTTTGGATATTATGAGATTACTTTATGGATGCTCATAATATATTTTTACTTCATGTGATGATTAATGAATTTTATATTTTATCAATGGATATTTTACATCTCTTAATGTATGTTTTTCTCCTCATTATTATTTCGTTTACATATCTTTATTATGCATTTCAAACTTTCTTGGTTTGTCATTTAATGAAATTGATCTTTTGTATGGATCACTATCATGTGTTGGTGATTATTTTGGATTCAAAATTTTCACTATCCTATTAAATCAACTGATTGCATCCATTTTTTTTGCACCTAGAATCAAAGGTATGTAACCTTATCACTTGTAACTATAATTTTCAAACACTACAAATGAGCAATTTCTATTGAAAAGAGATTGTTTTAAAGTGAAGAACCTATAATGGAACAATAATTATTATGTCAATAATGTCAAACATGCTACATTTTGGTGAGATAAATTCTTTTTGGTCTAAATGCTATCATGTGATTTATTGATGAAGGGGATTTGAAAAGAGGAGATAACAAGAGAACCTGGAGAAAGGTTAAGTTATTTTGTGTATAAAAGGAGAACTAAGACCAAGTAAGACATTGATACTATAGTGTATTATTTGTGTACTTAAAGTTTGAAATGAAAGATTACTCAAGTTAAGACTAGAAGAAGATCAAGTAAGAAAAGTGTCTGCCAAGCCTTGTTGAGCAATTATTATATGCTATGTAAAGTTTAGTTGGTATCAAGCATCAAAAAACTTTAGTACTTGCTAAGTGAACTAGTGTTGGTCGAATGATAGAATAGTATAGATGTCGAGTGATAGCAAACAATGTTAAATCAAAGATTTGATGAATCTGAGCTGACTAATTTGATTTCTTGAATTATGTGAAGCATGTGGAAGATGATTATAATGAACTAGTGACACAAAATTTAAGATAAACCATTTTGAGGTGAATTCAAGAAAGTTTCTAGAGGAACCAAAATGGAAAAGTGGGTAGATCCTTTGAATCTTACCTAACCTTAAAATGGACGATTGTGGTTAAGAAAAAAAAGATCTAAATTCTCTATTTATAGAGAAGACAAGGAGTCTAGGGTATTGCTTCATCTAGTGGCCAAACATAAGAGACTACAGTTGGCATACAAAGCAAGAAGGCTTAAGAAGATGAATTTTTGAAGGGTGAACAAGCTATCAGAGATGAAGAGTATGAATGCCAAGTAGAATGGAGGACTAAAATAGAGATCTATAATCTACAAGTGAGTTGTACATTTTTATCAAATCAAGTCCTAGTGTTAGTTTCTAATAACTTTACCACTATGGATAAAATCCTTTGGATTAAGGTTGACCTAGAAATCATTTGTAAATCTTTTAATTAGGTGACATTCTAATGGAATGGTCTAAAGTCCTCTAACAAGGCTCACTCCTAATAGGGTGATTGAAATCCTTTACCTAGGTCACATTTAATAGTGTGTATTGTAAGTTTTAATAGGGTTGGCCTTTCATAGGGCATCACTTTAGAAGAGTGAGAATTAGTAGCATGTTATTGGTATTTTTTCCCAAATTGGGTTTGCACATAAAATCTTTGTGTCAAATTGTGTGAATGTTCTTATGTTATTTCATGTTTACATTTCTCCAAAGTTATTTTGACCTCGGATAGTAATCTACTAAGTTAAGGTATTGTATGATCTAATGGATGCATGCATGTTGAGATTTTATGGATATGGATCTGATGGGTAGACTTGTTTCCTTTGAACTCTCTAATTTTGATAATGTTAAAACTAAAAAATGTTGAATCTACTTTCCAAGCTAAACTATCATTAAAGGAACCTAAAGAGAAAAAGGAAAAGGTTAAATATGTTTCTAGTGATAGTCATACAGATGAGGAGGATGTAGAATAGCTTGAAGCATTGTTGGCAAGGAGATTTCATAGAGGCAAAGGGAAATACAAAGATAAACTACCTATCATGTGCTTTAATTGTAATGAGGTTGGTCATATTGCTGCTAGATGTCCATAGAATAAGAACAATAGAAGTGGAGACAAATATAGAAGTAAAAGAGATGAGGTTAATAGAGATTATAAAGATAAAGAAAAGAAGTCTTGCTACATTGTTGAGGAGAAAACAAAAGATGAATCTAATGACCATGATGATGAAGTGGTGTATGTTGCAATGAAAGATGATTTTTATGAGGATGAGGCAATTACACTAGTATCATATGTGAACAAGAGTGACAGATGGATCATTGACAGTGTGTGTTTGCATCACATGACTGGAGATAAAAGAAAGTTCATTACCCTTGATTATTACAAAGGTAATAGTGTAATATTTGGCAATGATGCACCCTGTCTAATAAAAGGTAAAGGATCAATCAAACTAGTACAAAAGATCATGTGTGACAATTCTTATTATGTAGGACTTAACTATAACTTGTTGAGTGTGTCACAACTGAATAGTTCAAGTTGTAAAGTTGAGTTTGAGAACAAGAAAGCAAAGATCTCTAACACTGATGGGAAACTAATTGGAAAAGGTGATTAGACCAGAAGTAATCTATTTAATCTTGATATGAATGATGTTACTTGTCTTGTTGTAGAATTTGATGATGTGTGGCTATGGCACAAGAGGTTGTGTCATGTTAGCTTTCATAACTTAGTTGATATCAGTAACATGAAAAGAGTCAAAGGTTTTCCTAAACTGAAGAAACCTGACAATATGATTCAAACAATGTCAATTAGCCAAGATGACAAAATCTAGTTTTAAAAGTAAGAGCCACTCCTCTAAAGAAATTCTAGAATTAGTTCATATTAATTTCTATGGACCAATTGATGTGCAAAGCTACAAAAGTGACAAGTACATTATCCTATTCGTTGATTATTATTCTAGGATGAAGACAGTTTTGTTTATGAAATAAAAATCTGATGCTTTTCAAATGTTTAAGTGGTACTTGGCCAGAGTTAGAAAGGAGACTGAAAAAAGCTTGAAATTTTTGAGATCTGACAAAGGTGGAGAGTTTACATCAAATGAGTTTGAGATATTCTATAATAATAGAGGAATCAAGAGATAGACTTCTACACCTAGGACCCCTTCACAAAATGGAATTGTTGAAAGGAGGAATAGATATATAATGGACTATGCTAGAACACTCATGATGGAGAAGAATGTTTCTTTGATATACTAGAGATAAGTTGTAAGTATAGATGTCTATACCTTGAACTGTGTACAAGTCTAGAAAGGTACTCATTCAACACCTTTTGAACTATGGTATGGATACTCACCCAATGTAAAATATTTTAAGGTATTTGGAAGCAAGTGTTATCTTCTCAAAGACAACAAGAATGATAAATTTGATGCTAAAAGTGAAGAAGGTATATTCATAGGCTATTCTACGAGAAGTAAAGCTTATAAGTGTTTAAATACAAACACTAACAAAGTTGTGAAAAGTGAAAATGTGAAGTTTGAATAATATACAAATGTACATGAAGCTGAACCTATGAAGGAACCTAAAGAGTACAAATCTTTTGTATACTTTTATGAAGGTATGCCTATTGATGAAGGTGTTGTAAAGAAAGTTATAAATCAACAAAAAGTATCAGTAGTTGTTGAGTCATATATAATGAATTTTGAGTTGCATTCAGGAACTAAGTTACATTTAGGAGCTGAGTTGTAGACAAAACTTGAGGTACATTATGATTCTAAGATAAGTACATTAAAGGAATACTAATCTACTTGACAGAGAAGTACATAGTGATTCTAAAGTTGATAGACCCATTTGAAGAAAGAAGAGCAGAACCAAGATTGTCAAAGTATGTCAGAAGACATCACCCTACTGAATAATTTATTGGAGATAAAGAAGCTATACCAATGATAAGGAATAGGTAAGAAGTGATACGTGTTTGTTGAGCATGCATAAATATAGGTAAAAGATGTCTTAAAGAATGAAGACTGGAGTAAAGTCATGAAAGAATAGATTCGTCATATTGAGAAGAACAAAACATGGACTCTAGTACCCAAACTAGACAACAAGAATGTGATTGGAACCAAGTGGGTGTACAGAAACAAACTAGATGAGAATGGTGAAGTCACAAGGAGTAAGGAAAGATTAGTTTGCAAGGGGTATGCACAAGAAGAAGGAATTGAATATGGAGAAAAAAATTTCCCAGTTGCAAGATTGGAAGGAGTAAGAACTCTTCTTTCTTACTCTGCATACAAAGGTTTCAAAGTTTATCAGATGGATGTGAAGTTGGCATTTCTAAATAGTGTACTATAAGAAGAGGTATACATAGAATAGCCTAAAGAATTTTTTGATCCAAACAAAAAGAACCTGGTATGCAGACTACACAAAGATTTATATGGTTTAAAGAAAGCCCCAAGAGCATGGTATGAAAGGCTTCACAATTATATTGTGAAGATATGTTTTGAGAAAATTGATGATAACAACAATCTATACTTGAAGACAGAAGGAGGTAAATGTATTTTCTTAGCTGAAATTTTTGTTGGTGATATCATATTTGGAGATCAAAATGCATTATGTAAGGCATTTGCAAATCAAATGAAGAAAGAATTTGAGATGACTATATTTGGAGAGATCAAGTTCTTTACTAGTTTACAAGTATATCAAATGAAATATGGTATATACATCACTTAATCTAAGTATGTAAAGGAAATATTAAAAAGTTTTGGTTTGGAGGATTCAAAACTAAATAGCACTCCTATGGTGACAGGACATAAACTTTCAAAGACTAATGATGCTACTAAATTGAACCAAACATTGTACAAGTATATAATTGGCAAGTTGCAATATGTAGTACATAGTAGACCTAACATTGCATTAGCTACTGGGATTGTTGCAAGATTTTCTACAAATCCTAAGGAGAATCATTTGATGGTTGTTAAGAGAATTATGAGGTATCTGAAAGGAACAAAAGACTATGGTCTATACTACAAGAAAAATGACAAATTTGAGTTAAGAGCCTATGTAGATGCTAATTGGGCTAGAAAAATTGATGACAAAAAGAGTACAAGTGGTGGAGCATTTTTCTTAAGAAAGAGACTGGTCACCTAGACTAGTTAGAAACAAAATTGCATATCTTAATCTACTGTTGAAGCTGAATATGTGGTTGCTAGAGTAAATTGTACAAATGTGGTATGGATCAAAAAGCTACTGAAAGGCATGGAGAAGGAAATCATTGAACCTATTGTACTTTATTTTGATAATACAAGTGTTATAAATATATCAAAGAACCCTATGATGCACACAAAGACAAAGCACATTAAAATCAAGTATCATTACTTGAGAGAGTTGGTTCAAGACAAAGAAGTGAGGATGGAATATGTGAATACAAAAGAATAGATAGTTGATATATTCACAAAATCTTTACCTAAGGATGCACAAGAATATCTTAGAGGTAAACTAGGGATGATACCCCTATGCCAAGCTACTTAATAAGCATGAGTATAGTCTTGCATCAACTAAGTTGAATGTTGTATCTTATAACTTGATGTGGTAGATCTTACTTTAGGAGCTACCTAAAGTAATGAAGGAGTTGAATTAGAATATTTTTAGTCACATGCAAGGTGACATAGGGTGAACCTGAATTGATTATATCTACATGAAGAGATGACAAATCTTTGGCATTGTTGTCAAATAAGGAGATATAAGAAAGAGGGAGATAAAGAAAGAGAAAAAAACCTCTATAAGGAGCAACATATTAGATAAGGAAGATCTAAGAGTGATACCTTGAAGGAGATTGTCAAAGCTCACATTACCCTATATAGAGGAAGGACATATACTGATAGAGGGATAGAATTTCAAAGATATCATTTTCTTTTTGGTATTGTTGTTGGTATTAGTTTGTCATCAATGCCAAAGAGGGAGATTATTGAAAAGAGATTGTTTTGAAGTGAGGAACCTGTAATGGAACAATTATTATTTTATCAATGATATCAAACCTGTTATTTTCTAGTGAGACAATTACTTTTTGGTTTGAATTTTATCATGTGGTTGATTGATGAAAAGGATATGAAAAGAGGAGATAACAAGAGAATCTAGAGAAAGTTTGAGTTTTTTGGTATATAAAAGGAGCACTAGCACCAGGTAAGAAATTGATACTATAGTGTATTGTTTATCTACTTAAAGTCTGAAATGAAAGATTACTCAAGTTAAGACTGGAAGAAGGTCAAGTAAGAAAAGTGTCTACCAAGCCTTGCCGAGAAATCAGTGCAAACCAAGCAGAAATCAGTAGAAGTTGAGTGAAAATTAAGAGGTGTCAAGCAAAGATGACAAACAGTGCAAGTCAATTGGATGTTAGTATATGCCAAGTAAATTTTAGTTGGTACTGAGCATTAATAAACCTTAGTGTTTACCAAGTGAACTAGTGTTGGCCAAGCGATAGAATAGTATAGATTTCGTATGACAAGAAACAATATTAAATCAAAGATTTGACAAATCTGAGCTGACTAATTTGATTTCTTCAATTATGTGAAGTGTGTGGAAGATGAATATGATGAGTTGGTGGCATAGACTTCAAGATAAACCATTTTGATGTGAATTCAAGGAAGATTGTAGAGGAATTTTCTATAGGAACCAAAATGCAAAAGTGGGTAGATTCATTGTATTTTACCTAACCCTAAAATGGACAATTGTGGTTAATCAGCAAAAGATATAAATTCTCTATTTATAGAGATAACTAGTTAGAAGCAAAGTTTATCATGTACAAGAACCTAAGAAAGACAAGGATTCTAGGGTATTGCTTCATCTAGTAGCTGAACATAAGAGACTACAGGTTGCATAGAAAGAAAGAAAGCTTAAGGGAATGAATGCTTGAAGGGTGAACAAGCTATCAGAGTTGAAGAGTATGAATGCTAAGAAGAAAAGAGTACTATAACAAATATTTTTAATCTACAAGTGAGTTGTAATTTTTTATTAGATCAAGTCCTACTATTACTTTCTAAAAACTATACTAGTGTGGATAAAATCCTTTAGATTAAGGTTGACTTAACATTCATTTGTAAATCCTTTAACTGGGTGACATCCTAATGGAATGGTCTAAAGTCCTCTAACAAGGCTCACTCCTAACAGGGTGATTGAAATCCTTTCACCAAGTCACATTTAATAGTATGTATTGTAACCTTTAACAGGGTTAGCCTTACATAGGGCATCACTTTAGAAGAGTGAGAATTAGTAGCATGTTATTGGTGGTTTTTTTCCCAAATTGGGTTTCCATGTGAAATCCTTGTGTCAACTTGTGTAAGTGTTCTTATGGTATTTCATGTTTACATTTTTGCAAAGTTAATTTGACCTGGGATAGTAATCTACTAAATTAAGGTATTGTATGATCTAATGGATGCATGCATGTTGAGATATTATGGTTATGGATCTAATTAGCACTGAAAAGTTTTATTTGTGCATCTAGACCTTGGATAACTAATTCACCCTCCTCTTAGTTATTCTAAAAAATTCCAACAATTCCCACAATAGTTTCTTCTAATTTTGTGCTTCTCTTATACTGTGAAATGAGCAATCTAGTTACTCAAATATTTAGCCAATGATATTGTAGTTTTCAAAATCATCTTACATATTCATCTGTAAGTCTTATGAAATGTTGTTATTCTTATAAAATCATCTTACATATGTTGTTGAAACATGTCTTTCATGGATCAAGGATCATTGTATTATCTAACATGGGTAATAGAGTCACATAAATAGGAGTCAACAAAAGAGATTGACTAAAGAAAGACTGACACACACACACCAAAAATATGGATGAAACAAAGATAATTAGAAAATACTTAAAATATGTATATAAATACCATACATATAAAATAAATAGGATAGCACCCCTTTGCATGGAATGAGAAGAATATGAGTTTCATGTCAAGGAGAAATATAGAGGACATCATTATTGTACAAAAAAATGAAAGATGCTTCCAATACATATAATTGAAATACGGGGATGGTGGAGATTCCTATGATGGAAATTATATCATTTCACATCATATTTATAAGATAGAGAAGAAAGTACAAATTTATCTCACAATCCTCACCTGTCACCTGTCAACTTAGAGAAGAAAGTGTAAGACTTGTACAATAAATGACTATTTTTTAGGGATTCTCATTCCCAACTTCTTGTTTAATCTTCTCCAATTTTTGAAGAAAATATGGGTATACTTTAATAGGATCAAGTTTCCTATTACCATAAAATCTTTTCAAAAAATGAACTTTTTTGGGATCATCCAAATCTTCATTTTCTTGATGAGAAACTATAGTAGAATAGGCATCATCATTTTTGTTGAATTTTGATTTAGTCAGCTGGTCATCTAAAAATAATTGGTTATTTCCTCCATCTTTTGCTTCAATATTTCTCAATTTTTGAATGAGAGAAGGATGAATCTTTGATGGATCAATCCTTTGTCCACCATAGAAATTCTTCAAGATGTTAATTTATTTAGGACCAATGAGAATCTGATTTTGTATAGAAATAGGTGTAAGTGTTGGACTACTTTCCTCATTATCATCAACTATTTCTAATGTAGATGAAAGAGTATTTCAACAAGGCCTTCCTTATCACCCATAATGTGCTTTCATATATTAGTTATTATTCTATATTCTTTGAACTTGCATATTATAGAAATGTTCTTTGTTGGAAGTTCAATGACCTATGCAAAGTATAATTGTGTCAGGAAAATTAATTGGGTACTAACAATCTTCATGTTGGTAGTCATGGTATAGTATACTCCTGCCATAAAACATTTTTTATGGTTTGACTTGAAAACTACAGAAAAGTTCTAAAATAACACCCAAATAATTAGATGAAGAATGTTGTTTGTGTAAGTGGAAAACATCTAGCCTAAAGTCATGTTATTTGAATGAGAATAAACTTAGAGAAATTTATACAAGAGACTAATTCAATCTCTTGAATAATTTTCTTTAAGTTGATTCTCATTCCAATATTTTGACTTTAAGATACCTATATGTCATGTGTACAATAAACACTCCTCATCTAATCATTTGCACATTATTTTTGAACTTTTCTATATTTTTTAGTGAAACCTTAAAAAATTGGTTTATGGCAAGAGAATACTATACCACTACCAACATGAAGATTTTTACTTCCTAAATCATTTGTCTAACACAATTAAACTATGCATAGTTCGTCAAAATTATGAGGTCAATGCAATAACCTTCAATGCATATTCTAATGATGGTGACATTATCATCATAACTTCAGCTACACTACATTTGAATACCAACACATGCCAATTATTGTTCTGACGGGGATGCCATACCCGTAACAATCATATTTTTGATCATTCATCGATTAATTTAATTGTATGGCTTTGACTTCCCCATAATCTCCAGACAGAAAAATGTCACAAGCATCAGATGATGTCTAGCCCCATTTTAAAGTTTGACACAGGTTCAGTAACGTCTTGTTTCATCTTGCATCTAACAAAATTTCATCAATTGAAGTGACAAGTTTCCATCAAAAATTAGTTTAGAATGTAGTAGTGTTTAATTGTATAAGGTTTCTAAAATTTATGTCAATTTTTTATTGTAGTTTTCTAAAATAAGATTTTTTTTCTGCAATTCTTGTTGATGGAGATGAATGTATTGTTCTTTCCAAATTTTATACAAATAAGTTTACTAGTATTTCATAAAAATATGAAGTGAGTTATATAGTAGTTGGAACCTTTCTAATCTATATAGATGATGAAATTTATATAGATAATGTAAGAGTTCATAATGTTGAAATATGGATTGCCTCAACTAAACAATCATAAGGTTATTGCTTTTGTTGGCCTATCTTTGGCGCCCAACTTTTAAATTTTTTAAAAATATTGAGCTTTGTGAAGGAATTTTCTCAATTTCTTTTAGCACATTATAATGGCTTCAAGCTAATGATATTTTTGTAAACCATTGCAGAGAAGAAGCATTAGGGGTAATTGAACTTGAAATTTAAGCTTCACAATTCAAGTTTAAAGTTCAAAGTTCAAAGTTTGAATGCTTATGGTTTGAGATCGTAGGTTCAACACTAAGACCCAAGTTTAGATTCACCAACTCAGGTTTATAGATCTAGTCTCAAAGGTATTATTCAAGAAATCATGTTCAGTAGGCCAAGTTCATCAATTCATAGATTTAGTTTTAAGGATTTGAGATTAGAGAAAGTTTAAATATGAAGAACTTCATGAAATTTTTTGATTAGAGAGACATCAATTATCAGTGTTTTC
Source organism: Cupressus sempervirens (assembly GCA_028749045.1). NCBI lineage: Eukaryota > Viridiplantae > Streptophyta > Pinopsida > Cupressales > Cupressaceae > Cupressus > Cupressus sempervirens. The sequence continues at coordinate 314,768,695 of CM053790.1, read as the reverse complement.
CAATAAACATGCCTTTTTTTTTATCATTAAGGTTGTAACTAATATCATAGTGGTATAACATTTAAGGAGTGTTGAGTAGAAAAATCATGGGGTTGGTGCACAAGCTCATAGAAGTGTATGTAATATGAATCTGTTTAGGTCTTGAATTAAACCATTAGCCATGCTCATGATGGATCTCGTCAACATACACAATTATAAGGGAATCAAGTAGCATGAATTTCCTATGAACCTCGTGAACATTACCATGGCAATTTTCCTATATGATCAGAAGGAAATGTCTGCTTTCTCAACATGGATCGCACCACAAGGTTATCCAAAGAAAAGTACAACAAAGATATTTTATATTTTATCAATGGATATTTTACATCTCTTAATGTATGTTTATCTCCCCATTATTGATATTTTACATCTCTTTATTATGTATTTTAGACTTTTTTGGTTTATCATTTAATGAAATTGATCTTTTGTATGGATGGCTATTATAGGGAAGCGATTTTTTTGAATTCAACATTTGCACTATCCTAATCAATCAACTATTTGCATCCACTTTTTGTGCACCTAGAATCAAAGGTATGTAACTTTATCACTTGTAACTATAATTTGTAAACACTACAAATGAATAATTTCCACAATAGTTTCTTACAATCCAATGCTTCTCTTATACTGTAAAATAAGGAGTCTAGTTTCTCAAATATTCAGCCAATGATATTGTACTTTTTGAAATCATCTTACATATTCATCTACAAGGCTTATAAAATATTTTTATTCTTATCAAATTAGCTTACATATGTTGCTAAAAGATTTCTTTCATGGGATCAAGGACCGGTGCATTATCTAACGTGGGTAATAGAGTCACATAAATAGGAGTCAACAAAAGAGACTAACTAGAGAAGCAATGACATGCACCAAAAATATAGGAGAAACAAAGATGATTAGAAAAATTCTTGAAAAAATAAATATACAATTCAATTATACCATACATATAAATTAAATAGGATAGAACTCCTTTGCATGGAATGAGAACATCGTCATTGTATAAAAAAAATTAAAGATGCTTCCAATACACACAATTGAAATGCAAGGATGATGGAAATACCCATGATGGTAGGTATATCATTTCACATCATATTTATAAGATAGAGAATAAAATAAAAAATTATCTCATAGTCCTCACATGTAACCTACCAACTTAGAGAAGAAATTTTCAAACTTGTGCAAGAAATGACTATTTTGCAGGGATTATCATTCCCATCTTATTGTTCAATCTTCTCCAATTTTTGAAGTAAACATGGGTAAAATTTTGTAGGATCAATTTTCATGTTACCATAAAATCTTTTCAAAAACTCAACTAGCATGGGATCATCTAGATCTTCATTTAATTGAAGAGAAGTTGTAGTAGAAATGGATGTCATTTTTTTATTGATTGTTGATTTACTCAAATGGTTCTCTAAAAAGAATTGGTTCTTTCCTCCATCTCTTGTTTCAATATTTCTCAATGTCTAAAGGAGAGAAGGATGAATCTTCTATGTATCCATCCTTCGTCCATCATATAAACTCTTCAAGATGTTAATTTGTTTAGGACCAATGAGAATCTAATTTTGTATAGAAATAGGTGAAGCTAATGGACTACTTTCCTCATTATCATGACCTATTACTAATTTATATGAGAGACATATTTCAACAAGGCCTTCCTTATCACTCATAATGTGCTTTCAAATATTACTTATTATTCTATATTCTTTGAGCTTGCAGATCACACCAATCCTCTTTATTGGAAGTTTGACAACCTGCTCAAAGTATAATTGTTTCAGGAAAATTATTTGGGAATTAATAATCTTTATGTTAGTAGTCATGGTATATTATTCTCCTACCATAAACCATTTTTTTTAAGTTTGACTTGAAAACTATAGAAAATTTATAAAATAATACGCAAATAATTAGATGAGGAATGTTGTTTGTACAAGTGAAAAATATCCATCTCAAAGTGACATTATTGGAATGACAATAAACATAGAGACATTTACACAAGGGACTAACATAATCTCTTGCATAAGTTCTTTGAGTTTATTCTCATTCCAATACTATGACTTTAAGTTAGATATATACCACTTGTACCATCAACAGTCCTCATCTAATCATTTACATATTAGTTTAGAAATTTTCTATTGTTTTTAAGTCAAACCTTAAAAAATTGGTTTACTATGTGAAAATACTATACCACTACCAACATGAAGATTGTTACTTCCCAGATCATTTTTCTAACACAATTATACTATGCACAGTTCTTTGATGTGTGTTCTAATATTGATTCCATAAACCCGATGATGTTTTCATCATAACTTCAACTACACTCCACTAAAATACTAACACATGACAACAATTGTTCCAACAAGGATGTCATACCCCTAATGGTAGTGGTGTTGATCATTTTTCAATCAAGTTAATCTCATGGCTTTGACTTTCCCATAGTCTTTTGATAGAAAAAGATTTCAAGCATTTAGCAACGTCTAGCTCTGTCAAAAAGTTTGGCATATGTTTAATGGTGTCTTGTTTCATCTTGCATTCGACAAAATTTTTTTGCTTAAAGTGATGAGCTTCCATCAGAAATTAGTGCAAAATGTAGTAGTTTTTAATTATATAAGTTGTTTAGAATTTATGTCAATTTTTTGAATCATTGTAATTTTAAAAAATAAGATTTTGTTACTCCAATGCTTGTTGATGGAGATTAATGGATTGTTCTTTTCAACTTTAATACAAACAATTTTACTAGTATTTCATCAAAATATGAAGTGCGTTGTATAGTGGTTCTCACCTTTCTAATCTATTGATGATATTGATATAGATAATGTAAGAAATCATAAAGCTGAAATATGGGTTGTTTCAACTAAGTGGTCCTAAGTTTATTTCTTTTATTGGCCTACCTTTGGCACCCAAATTTTACATTTTTTTTTAAAATGTTGATCTCCATGAAGGAATTTTCTCAATTACTTTTAGCACATTATAATGGCTTCAAGCTAATGATGTTTTTGTAAAGAATTGCAAAGAAGAAGCATTAGGGGTAATTGAAATTGAACTTCAAATCTCACAATTTAGGTTCAAATTTCAAAGTTTGAATGCTCATGGTTTGAGATCATGGTTCAATAGTAAAGGCTTGGGTTCAAATTCAAGAACTTGGGTTTACTGATCTAGCATCAAAGGCATTGTTCAAAAAATCAGGTTTAATAGGCCAAGCTCATTACTCCAGAGATTTAGTTTCAAGGATTTCAGATTGGGGATAGTTTAAATATACAGAACTTCATGAAATTGGATTTAGATTAGAAGGCATTTTCCACTTGTCAGATGTGATACAAAAAACTTCATAAAGATCCTCTAGATGCCAAAAAAAGCACAAATTCTAATGCAACTGAAAGAAGAATTTCATTACGGGCCACGTAAAGAGACACTAGGCATATACTTCTCAATGTCAGTCTACATGCACAAAATCAACACCTCCATTGATTGGAAGTGTCTACCCAACTGAAAAAACGGTTGTTTATTAGGCATTTATCTATTAGTTACTATTAAATTAAAATTACAATCTCATTGTATTATAAGTTTTAAATGATTAATTATGTTGAAGGCGTACTTTTTCTCAATAATCCTAATACGCTTTTTTTATTGACGGCCTATACAGCTTTGTGGCTATGCAAGATGATGGGAAGTATCATATCCTTTCACTCATACCTACTTTCATGCTTGCCTTTTGCCTACCTAGTCTATGATAGAGCATCTCTCTGTCACCCCAAATACTGACCCAGTTGGCATCACACAAAGGTGGTTTTGTGAATGCAATGAGAATAGGGTTTTTCACCTTGTAAGGTACCAAGCAGCATGCTGGCTGACAAAGGGGTTTGTGTGTTGGCAATGACAATGTAATGTCCCCACTATTAGGATTAGTTTGGGACAAGTGATGTAGTGCCTCTCATGTTTGCAATATATACCTTTCTATACTTTGATTCAAGAGATGCTTGTACTCATGTTATTATTTTTTCATTTGAGATGACCTAAGGGTTGGATGTTATACTTTGATTTCAGTATCATAGATGCTATACTACTATCTTGTTTAGTTTATCATATTTACATGATGATGCCATTTTGAGATGATAGTATTTTTTGTGATGATATCTACTTATCTGATATTTGGACATATCTCTGATTATGTTATGTGATGGATTTTATGCTATGGTTATTTACATCATTATGCTTTATGTGAATGTGAGTGATGTAAATGGATTATTTTAGTAGAATTGAATAAAAAATTTAATTAGGTTATCTAATGCATTTATTGCTTTGGCTATGTTATTATATGCAATTGCACTTGATCATTTGTTTTAGTGTGTAAAATTTATATCCCTAGTAGTGGCACATGGAGTTAGTGATTTAGTTATTCATATTTACCAATGTCATCCCTATATGATCAATGTATCTTATTTTAATGTTTAAATTGAACCTTCTAGTGATTTGATAAATCCAAACTCATTTTTATTATGTGATTAGAACTATGAATGTATATGTGCATTTAGAGGTTTGCATTGTCATGAAGGTTGTTAAGGAAATTTTGTGATTATTTAATTGATTTTTATTTTCTAACAGACTTGCCATAGATGAATTCTAATTACTTGGAATAGCCTATTTTCATTTAGGGATTCAAGATTTAACTAATTCTATTGGTTATTTTTCCTAATTGATTATTCACTCGAAAAGTGAATAAGTATTGAAAGAGAAAATTAATTCCTCACTTCTCACTTGTGGAAATTGAGAACTTGAGAGTTGTTTCCAAAATTATCTTATGGAGGATTATATTTTTTTTCATTGTGAGAGTTGCAGGCATGGGATCTTCATAAGGTTAGTCTTGTTGGATCTAGCTCAAGGAGACCATGCTTTGTCATGATTTCTGGTAGCTTTTGCGGGTTATTCATTTTATTGTGTTGTTTCCTACTTATGCCACTTTTGTTGTCAAGTAGGGCTCTCTCATTTTCATGTTTCAGCTTAGTTCCTACTTCTATTTATGGTAGTTGTTTGTTAGGAGGCTAAGAACTAGTGTTCCCTTCCATTTTTTATTGTTGGTTCTGCCCAGTTGGTTGGGTATGAACGTTTTCCCAGTTTTGGGGATGGGGGTTTGGGGTTGTGCACTATTATGCTAGTTATTTTTGCATATAAACTCTAAACCTAGATTTTATTGGATTTTTGTGGGATTTTTACCCTAAGACCAAATGGGTTTTATTTTCAAAATTTTCCTGTTTTGGGATTTTTACTTTGATTTGTGTGTCACTTGGTTTTCTCGAGTCTTCTTCGCATGATATTGGTCATGCACTTGGATCATCCATTGGGATGCCAATTAGATCATTGTTTTACTATTATGTTGCATTAGGATGTGTGCCACATCCATCCTCCTGAGCTTATTTTCAATTGAGTGATATTTTGCTTGTATTCTCATCCAGTCCTTGTGATATGATCTTCGTGATGGTGGTGGGCCACACATGAGCACGTGTGTGTGTATTTGTCGAGTAACTTGTGAGGCTTGATCTTTTGTGGTACTTTCAAGATTTATGATCATTTGGGGTTGGGTTGGGAATATGCATGCCTACGAGAACTCATCATTGGATGAGCATGGGTAGGGTAGGGTAGCATATGGAGAGGGCTTCTATCTTTGTAGCCTAGTGACTATATCCAGAGGGTTGGTGTGCTAAAGTTTCCATTGGGAAGTTGAGTCCTCATAGTTCTAAACTTGGGCATTTTAATGCCAAGTGACTCTCTATGATGCCAACCCCTACATAGTAACCCATTGAGTGTCTGACTAGGATCTATAGTACTTGCATTATTTCATGATCTTGTTTTTAGTCATCATAACTACCTAGCATGAGTGTTAGCCATGGACATTTTCTTTATGTATGTTTGTGGTTGGATCATTATCTCCATCAGCACAATACGAGTGGACCTATGGGTTCTACGTGGTTGGGAGGCATAGCTACCTTCACCATTGCTAGGGACTAGTGTATAGAGACATTCTATTTTTCCAATGTGACCATTACTCGATGTTCTCACTTAGTACTTCGGGTTCTAGAGTATGCTTTCTTATGATTTTTGCTTTCATTGGAATGTTTAGATATCATGTTTAGATGATGTTAGTTTATTTAATGCATTCCCTTATTATGATGTTTAGCATATGATTAGATGATGCTATTTGTTTAGTTGGAGTATCTATTGTTTACTGGTTAGCATGTTAGATTTCCTTGTTCTTATGATGTTATTACACTTTTTTGGGCACTCATTTTGCATGAGGTCAATGGCAAGAATCCATTACGTAATTCCTCTCTTGAAAAGAAAATCTTTTTAAGGATCCACTCCAAGGTTTAGTATCTGTCTTGGGACATACCAAAATCCACTCAGTAGAAGATAAATGTGAGTGTTCACAAGGAGGCCTTTGTTGGTTCTAAAAACTCTTTTATTTCAGAATTAAAGTAAATCTATTCACTGTCTCAAAATATCACACCAAAAGAACAATATTTTTTGTATTTTCTATTTTTCAATGAATGCAACTCTAACAATGCAGCTACTATGAGGTTCTATTCTAATAGGGGGTTAGTAAAGAAAATAACGAAACTGAAAGCAAAATAACGTGAAATCAAATGACTTGAAATTGAAATTCCTAAACAGACATAAGCTATAGGACACAACATGCTGTGAATTAAACCTAAATTGGTAGAAAACCAATGAAAACAAGAGCAGTGCTTCCTAGAATCCACCAATGCAATTATCGATGAGAATCTTTAACAAATCGAATGATGTTTCACTCTTCATCAAATCGCAAGGCCACGAAAAGTGTGCTCATGTGAGACAAAAAGCTATATAGACACAATTGGGTGATCTCTTCTCAAGCTCGTTACATCAACGAAATTCATATATCTGTAGCAAACACCAGAACTAAAAGATCACACAACCAGAAACAATGCAATAAACCTTTGGCTCAATCACAATCTCATGAATAAAATCCACAAAACAATGACACATTTAGGCAAGAATAACTACACTCTAAATGCTAGCACCGACAACATAATTTTATTGCATAATAATGGCAGCCCTGATTACATATTACAATAGGATATTTATAAGAAATAGTCTCCTCAATTTGTGTTGAGAGTGAGAGATGTGTTCATGCAATAAGATGCTTTTAAACTAATAAAACAAACTAATTATATACAAACTACGTATCTAATTGGTGCTTAGCAGGACTTCATCCATTTTATATTCATTAATTGAATGCATGAGCCTTTACATGTCAAAAAAAAAAAAATTTATGAGAGAAAAGCATGCGAAAGCTTTGAGTCGAAGTGGAAGTGTTTAGAGATGCCAAAATTAGAAGCTGATCCTTCACAGGGCGTTAGTCGGAGTTAAACTATTGCCAAAATGCGCTCTCGATGCATGGAAAGTGCTATTTTTGGAACTGGTAGTTAACTGTCAGTGCACCTCTAAATTGTGGAGTTGTGGACCTATATAAAAATGTGGAGCTGCGAACCTGTGCACCTGCCCACCTCAGAAGCTCAATTCACCAAAAAATCAAAGTTCTCAATTTTGAAAATAATTTCTGGTTTTTGCTCAAATGTGGTTTTAGATCACTTTTTGTGTACACACTTTGCTTTCTTTTAATGATTTATACCCTCTTTTATAGCAAATCACTTTCATAAACTTGAACTCTTGCTTCTTCGATCTAAAATCCCAAGGCACCTGTGTTGAATCTTGTCATTAATAGCTACATAAGATGAGGAACCTATTCTGCTTCATGTTTTCAACCTCTGTATCTTTGACCTTTGTCTTCTCTCCAACTGCCCTATCCTTCCTAGCAAGAAACCAAGTGATCTAGATGATCAAATGTTTGAAACTTTTTCATATTTTTTCACAAGTTTTTCTAGGCATTTCTAAATGGCTTTTTTGGAGGTCTTTTGCTCAAAATTTCAAGTTGAAACCTTCATCGGTCCCTAAAATTGGGCAGTCGCAGGCTCTCTATTTTAGGGACTAAAATTAGATCTTCAGTTCTTCTTTCCAATGGTGTAACTAGTTCTACATTCCGAGCTCTAGGTCAAAAGTTATGACCCTGACAAGTTGAGGATGCCTTTTTTACCTTAGTGGCAACACCCAAAAATCAAAAAATTCTTCTAAGTAACAATTTTCTAGAGTTAGAGTTTTTTTTCAACTTCAGAATCTTCCAGAGTTAGTTTTTTTTTTTCAACTTCAGAATTTTCCAGAGTTAGTTTTTTTTCTTTTCAACTTTAGAATTTTCTAGAGTTAGATTTTTTTTTCAACTTTAGAATTTTCCAGAGTTAGATTTTTTTCCAACTTTAGAATTTTCCAGAGTTAGATTTTTCTTCCAACTTTAGAATTTTTTAGAGTGTTAGATTTTTTTCCAACTTTAGAATTTTCCAAAGTTAGTTTTTTTTTCAACTTCAGAATTTTCCAGATTTAGATTTTTTTTCCAACTTCAAAATTTTCCAGAGTTAGTTTTTTTTTCCAACTTCAAAATTTTCCAGAGTTTTTTTTTTTTTTAAATAAATATTTTTTAACTTTCGAATTTTGACTCTAAAATTCTAACTCTAAAAAAACTTTCTTCTCCTAACTCTCAAACTGTGAGTCTGAGAGTCGAAAAAAGTAGGGGGTCCCCATTCCTAGTAAAGAATGGGCCATGTATTGCGGACACCACAACACACTTTAGTAGTGATGCCCTCATAAGATGGCTCTAACTATCTAGATGGCATTTTGGGATGTTATGCATGGTAGATGGCTAGGACCTTTGAGGTCTCATGATGCTATTATGGTTGGGAGGAACCGTGTACTTAGTTTTTTTATTTTAGCTCATTACGATATTGCTTTCAGTTTGTTTCCTTCACTGCTATGTTTAGATGGTTAGATTTGATTTCTATCTTTCAATTGTTATGCTTTGAGTGTTTACACCTTGATTGTGAATCTAGTACTCCTTGGTGTGGAGTTTTTGACTCCTTATTTTATCCCTCTATTTGTCCTTAGATCATTTCTTACTTTTCCTAGGCAACAAAGAGTTAGCATCGGGCGATACTTATAAAGTATCGCATGCCCAAAGAAGAAGAATCGTATGATACTAGAAAATATTACATGGCCTTAGGAAAACTATCACACAATACTTGAAAGTATCACATCACCTTTAAGAAACCATTGTACAATACTGGAAAGTATCACACGACCTTTGGAGAAGTGTCACCCAAACCCTAAAAGTATTGTATGGCCTCTTGAGAAAGGTCATATGATACTAGAAAGTATCACACAGTGTTGCATTAATTTATAACTTGGGTCTTTGGGAAAACCTGTTCGAGCATATAGCGGGCACTTTTCAATTTGTCCAAAAAAAGTTGAGAGGTGTTTTGACTACCCTCTATGGTGTTCTTGAGTCCTTTGGTTTTAGATTTAGATTTTGGAATTTTTTGGATTCAAAATCATTTGTGTTCTTCCATGGGTTGTCATTTTTGAGTAGTGGCATTTGGAGATCGGATGGTGTTTGGTTGTTTGTTTAGTCTTCTATTATGATCTTTGTGATCCTCGTATGTTGATTTTTGTATGCATCAATACATGTTTTTAAGAAAAAAAATTGTCTTGGCTTATATTTATCCATGTTCCAAGGATCTCCAAGTGGTTCATTACATCTGGTATCAGAGCCGTATCTCTGTGTTATACTTCCACTAAGTTATTATTTTTTGTTTGTGTATTGTTATCTTATGTTGCTTATTTTGATATCTCATTGTGGTTCATGCTTATGACTCTTATGCTTATGATGTATGATTCTAATCCTATCTTGTTGCTTCCATAGTGATGCCTCCTTCATGTAGACCTATTGTTTGAGATGGTAACTGACAAAATAACCATGAAGAAGAACACCAGGAAGAGGAACATTAGGGTGGTTAGGGAGAACAGGGTAACAATAATTAAAATTGCATTGGGGCATTGATGCCAGTGCTATAAGAGATTCTTGCTTAGTTGGGGCCTTGTGTAGAGGAATGTTGATAGGACTGTGATTAGGAAGAGGGATCTCATCATGGAGATTCCCACATGTCAGATCATAGAGCAAAGGAACATGACTATGAGCATGAATGTTCTTGTACACCATAAAAAGTATTGCACAGTGCTACATTAATGTGTCGCCTAGGTCTTTGGGAAAACCTATTCAAGTAGATAATGGGCACTTTTCAGTTTGTCTAGAAGTTTCCAAAGATGTTTTGGCTGCCCTCTACGATGTCCTTGAGTCCCTTGGTTTCAGATTTTGATTTTGAAATGTTTCAGATTTGAAATTGTTTGCATTCTTCCATGGGTTGTCATTTTTGGTCAATAGTGGCATTTGAAGATCTGTTGGTTTTTGGTTGTTTGTTTAATCTTCTGTTGTGATCTTTGTATGTTGATTTTCATGTGCATCCATACTATATATATATATATAGGCTTATATTTTTCCTTGTTCCAAGGATCTCTAGGCAGGGCTTTACAAGTAATACTTTCAAAATAAAGGTTAGAATCACTACAATAAAAAATTAACTATATTATTCTACCCTCTAATTTAACCCCAATCTTAAGGACATCTTGATGTCGAGCTTCCTAGCTCATAGCTACCTCATTGTCTTCCTGGGAGCACACCCCTTAAGATTCTTCTTGGATGGGCATCCTCTATCCAAGGCTACTCATATATGCATATGTTGACAACGCTAAAATATTCTGGCACATCAATTATCAGACATGGCAAACAATGGAGATCTTAATATCTCCATGCTCCATGCTTTGATACTGATTCTTGGCCATGGCAACAGTGGAGATCTTAATATCTCACATGTTCCATGCTTTGAGTTCACATTTATTGTCAGCCATGATGGGCAATGGAGATCTTAATATCTCACATGCTCCATGCTTCAAGTCTCATTAATATACATGGTGCTAACCCCATAGGTTAACACAATATTATCCACAAGTATGATTCATTTAATATAAATAAATTTATAAATATAACTGAACAAATATAATCCATAAACATACATTTCTTACCTCCATCTTTGCTTGGTCCATGTAGCTCTATCATTAGTCAACCCTTGAATGAATTACTCCATCTAGATTATCTCAACTTTATATTTTCTTTCTAATATTATTCATTTTCTATTTATAAGGAAAAGATAAAATATACCCTTTGTTTCTTATTTTCCAAGATTCACAACCTTTCATAATACAAATCTTTTGAAAAGTCACAACACTTAAAGATTATAATCCTTTCAAAAAGTCACAACACTTCATAACTAAAATCCTTTGGAAAAATTCCAATACTTTATAATTACAACATTTTTGAAGAGTCGCAACTATTCATAACTATGACCCTTCCAAAGGTTCACATCCTTTCAATATCATTGATACCTTTTCAAAAAGTCACTTCCTTTTCTTCATATGTCATCTTCCCAAGAGTGCACCCCTTAAGATTCTTCTTGGATGGGCATCCTCTATCCAAGGCTACTCTGTTAGGAACCTGTGTGTTCCTTCTGTTTATTTTGTTAGAGTAGAGTTGTTGGACGCATATGCTTTGTAAGTCATCTCGTGAGTTTATTTTATTATCCCACATGCATAGGTAGTATTACTTTTCTAGATCGTACCCAGTATATAAGAATAGGTTGAGGCCCTTGATGGGCACGGACGAATTTATTGTATTGAGCTTGCTCAAAGGAGGTTACCCCCTCGAAGTGGCCTGCGATCAGTAGATTTATTCTGAGTTCTGCTATCACTTTGTATTCTGTTATTTCGAGCATTCTCACGATATTGCTATAAGGAGGTTCTTCTCATCTGGTATCAGAGCACTCTCTTGGGCTCGCTGGGTGGAAATTATATCAAATTTTTTTTCTGTCGTGGCCTTCAGGTTCCTCTCACTTCTAATATCTCTTGTTATTGCAATAACTCTTTTCAGTTGTTCTGTCTGTGAGTGAATTTTTCTAAGTCGACTGTTCAGAAAAAAAAAAAAAAAAAAAAGAGTAAAAATTTTTCTGTTTTTTAGTCGTAGCTTCCTTGTTTGCTTTCTGTTTCTGCTCATACTTCCGCAGAACGTCTGCAATATCATTTCGCATACTTCCTTCCTTGGCGACCCAACCCCAAATTTTACATATCAAAGCCCTAAATCCCTCATTTATCTAATTTTAGGGTTTGCCCTATCTTTTTCACCTCTCATCCAATCGCCACCAAACTGAGCCACAAGATTCAATTCCTCATTTTGCTCCCTTATCCCTCTTGGACTGTTCGCCTCATTTCGCCTCCCTACCCTTGAAACCCTCATTTTTCTTTTTCCCTTGTCCCCAGATAGTCTCCCACCACCCGTCGAACACCCATTTCCTATATGAGTTTTACCCAAATCCAAGTTTGCCATAACTAAAAAAGTTTTTGTTTCTCATCTTCTACCCATTTCAAAAAAAAAAAAAAAAAAAAAACCTTGTTTTATGGTTGTTACGCGTACAGGAGCAAAAATCATGGAAGAGGAAATTGCATCCCTCAAAACCAGACTTCAAGATCTGGATGACAAAATTCTGGGTCTTAACTTTCAGCAGTCAGCCATGAGCCGAAACCATTCAGGAGATACTGGGTCCTCTTCTGGCAATTTCCGTGGACCAAAGCTTGATTTTCCACGCTTCGATGGTTCTGATCCGACTGGATGGATCTATAGGGCAGAGCAGTATTTCAGCTTGCATAATACTTTGGATAACCACAAAGTCTCCCTTGCATCTTTTCATTTGGAACATGAAGCTCTTCAATGGTTCCGTTGGTACATCAAGGCTAATGTAGGCCCAACGTGGAGCGAATTGTGCACCCTCATTTTGGAGCGCTTTGGCCCTAGTTCCTTTGATGATTTCACAGGAGCACTCACTAAACTGCGTCAAACAGGCACTGTAAGAGAATACCAGACAGAGTTTGAAAAATTAGCTAATCACACAGAGGGCTTGTCTGATGAATTCTTCCGTAGTTGTTTTGTCAGTGGTCTGAAGGATGCACTTCGCTCAGAAGTCAAAATGTTTCGACCTACTAAAATGATGGAAGCCCTTGGGTTGGCTAAGTTAGCGGAAGACAAGATTAGTGCTCTACAACGCTCCAGATCTAATTTTGTTCCATTCAGAAATACAGGTTCTCACAACCCTCCAGTCATACCAGCTCCCAGAACTACTCCGATCAAGCACTTGTCTGAAACAGAGATGCGAGTTAGGCGAGACAAAGGGCTTTGTTATAATTGTGATGAGAAATGGTCTCGGGGCCATAGATGTGTTCAGCAAAAGCTCTATCTCTTGGATGTGGATTCTCCACCGGAACTGGAAGAATATGTAGATGCTCAGGAAACAGTGGATGCTGAGGTTGAGCCTCACCAGCCTGAACCTCCTTCCCCAGAAGCTCCACCAGAGATATCTGTCCATGCTTTGGCAGGAGTCACTACTCCACAAACCATGCGGGTCCAGGGTTTCTTCAAGAAGATCCCTCTTACTATACTCATTGATTCTGGTAGCACTCATAACTTCATTGACCCACGAATAGCCAAACAGGCTGATTGCTTTATCCATCCTTGCTCTAGCTTTGAAGTCATGATTGCCAATGGGGGCACTTTACCTTGTAAAGGGAAATGTCGCAATGTGCGTCTCTCTATTGGAGATTATAACATGCGCTCTGACATGTTTGCCTTACCCTTAGGTGGCTGTGATGTGGTTTTGGGTGCCCAATGGTTACGCACTCTTGGCCCCATTCTCTGGGATTTTGCTGAACTTTGGATGCAGTTTTCAGCCGAGGGGCACCAACACACTTTGAAAGGCTTACAACCAGGGTCTCTCAGCATCATCAGTTCACACCGTATGGAAAAACTTCTTAAGAAGAATTCACATGGTGTCATCGCTCAGCTCCATTCCATTCAGATGCAGCCATCAGCAGTCTCTAGCACTCCTGCCGATCTCCAACACATTTTGGACAAGTATTCTGGTATATTTGCTGAACCTGTGGGATTACCTCCTTCTCGTCCAGAGGACCACCATATTCAGCTCCTTCCTGGCAGTGTTTCGCCCAACATCAGGCCCTACCGCTACCCATTTCATCAGAAGACCGAAATCGAGATACTTGTCCGTGACTTACTGAAGCAAGGTATTATTCGCCCTAGTACCAGTTCCTTTTCTTCTCCAGTTCTGCTTGTTCGCAAAAAAGATGGGTCATGGCGACTCTGCATTGATTTCCGAGCACTTAATCATCTCACTATAAAGGACAAGTTTCCCATTCCAGTTGTTGATGAACTTCTTGATGAACTTCATGGGGCTCATTTTTTCTCCAAGTTAGATCTTCGTTCTGGGTATCATCAAATTCGGGTTAATGAGGAGGATATACCTAAAACTGCCTTCCGCACACATGATGGTCACTATGAATTTTTAGTCATGCCCTTTGGCCTCACGAATGCTCCTTCAACATTTCAGGCAGTGATGAATAACATATTTCGACCATACCTCTGGAAATTCATTCTGGTCTTCTTTGATGATATCCTCATATATAGCAAAACTTGGGCTGAGCATCTCCATCATCTGGAGCTTGTCTTGCAACTTCTCTCTGATCATCAACTCTGTGCAAAACTATCTAAATGTGTGTTTGGCCAGGAGGAAGTGGAGTATCTCGGGCATATTGTTGCACACCATGGAGTGCGGGTGGATCCTACAAAAATAGATGCCATGAAAACTTGGCCGCATCCTAAAAATCTCAAGAGCCTTCGGGGTTTTTTGGGGTTGACTGGCTACTACCGCAAGTTTGTCAAAGATTACAGGAAAATTGCAGCACCATTGACAGCTCTGTTAAAAAAGGATGCCTTCTCCTGGACCCCTGTTGCTGAGACTGCATTTGAACAACTGAAACAGGCTATGTGCAGTACACCTGTTCTCGCGATGCCAGATTTTTCCAAACCCTTCACTATTGAGAGTGATGCTTGCGGCAATGGATTGGGTGCTGTTCTCCTGCAAGATGACCATCCTATTGCGTTCACTAGCAAAGCCCTCTCTGGTAAGAATCTAGCCCTCTCTACTTATGAAAAAGAAATGATGGCTATTTTGCATGTTGTACAGAAGTGGCGGCCATACCTCTTAGGGAGTCATTTTTGCATCAGAACCGATCACCAAAGTCTGAAATACTTCCTGGAACAACGGGTATCCTCTCCTACACAACAGAAATGGGTCAGCAAACTCATGGGGTATGATTATGAGATCACCTACAAGAAGGGTAAGGAGAATATTGTGGCAGATGCTCTTTCTCGCACATTTGATAATCAAGCTTCCCTTTCCGCTATTTCTAAGCCCATTCCCAATTGGTTAGCATCTGTTCAGCAGGGCTATGACAGTGACTCTTCTTTATCTCAAATCATTCACCAGCTAGCCAATAATCCTTCTGCTATACCACATTACTCTTGGGATGGTGCTTCTCTTCGATACAAGGGTCGGCTAGTGCTTCCTCAGAACCCAGCTCTACATCAGGCTATTTTTTATGAACTCCATGCTTCTCCTTCAGCAGGGCACTCAGGCTTCCTCAAAACTTATGAGCGAGCAAGGAGAAACTTCTTTTGGAAAGGGATGAAACAGACGATTCAACAGATGGTGGCTGAATGTGATACTTGCCAATGCCACAAGGGTGAAACGACCCTCCTTCCTGGCTTGCTCGAACCATTGCCCATCCCTACACGGATTTGGACTGATATTTCTATGGATTTCATTGAAGGGCTTCCTAAATCTGGTGGCAAGACAGTGATCTTGGTTGTGGTTGATCGTCTCTCGAAATATAGTCATTTTTGTGCCCTCAGCCACCCCTATACTGCCTCCTCTGTTGCACAAATCTTCATGGACCAGATATTTCGTCTTCATGGACTCCCTTCTTCCATTGTCTCTGATCGTGATGCAACTTTTACCAGTCATTTTTGGACTGAACTGTTTCAGAAAATTGGCACCAAACTGAAGATGAGTTCGGGCTATCACCCACAAACTGATGGTCAAACGGAAATTGTTAATAAATGCTTGGAAACTTATCTTCGTTGCTTCACTTCTGAACAGCAACATCAGTGGGCCAAGTGGCTCCCTTTAGCTGAATGGTGGTACAATACCTCTTACCACACTGCCTCTAAAATGACTCCATATGAAGCAGTCTATGGTCAGGCCCCTCCAGTGCTCCTTCCCTACACTCCCAACAGCTCACCAGTCCAGGCAGTTGACATAGTTCTCCGCAGCAGGGATCAGATTCTTCGTACCTTACAGGATAATCTTCACATGGCCCGTAATCGGATGAAACAGCAAGCAGATCAACACCGTTCTGAGCGCTCGTTTCAAGTTGGGGATATGGTTTTTCTTCGTCTACAGCCATACAAACAATCCTCCCTAAAGCTGAAAGGGCGTCATAAGCTGGCCCCAAAATTTTATGGGCCTTATCAGGTTCTGCAGAAGATTGGTTCAGTTGCTTATAAACTGGAACTTCCTCCTTCTTCCCGCATTCATCCAGTCTTTCATGTTTCTTGTCTAAAGAAAGTTCTGGGTACCACTGTCAGAGCACAAACTACTCTCCCTGAAATGGATACGGAAGGATCCATTATCCTGGAGCCGGTGGCAATCATTGACCAGCGCACTCGCCAGCTTCGCTCTCACTCCATCTCTGAGGTCTTGATTCAGTGGCATGGCATGCAACCAGAGGATGCTACCTGGGAACCCCTTCTTCAGATTCAACAACAATTTCCACACCTTAAGCTTTGAGGACAAAGCTTTTTTCTAAGGGAGAGGGGATGTTAGGAACCTGTGTGTTCCTTCTGTTTATTTTGTTAGAGTAGAGTTGTTGGACGCATATGCTTTGTAAGTCGTCCCGTGAGTTTATTTTATTATCCCACATGCATAGGTAGTATTACTTTTCTAGATCGTACCCAGTATATAAGAATAGGTTGAGGCCCTTGATGGGCACGGACGAATTTATTGTATTGAGCTTGCTCAAAGGAGGTTACCCCCTCGAAGTGGCCTGCGATCAGTAGATTTATTCTGAGTTCTGCTATCACTTTGTATTATGTTATTTCGAGCATTCTCACGATATTGCTATAAGGAGGTTCTTCTCATACTCATATATGCATATGTTGACAGCATCACAATATTCTAGCACATTGATTATTGGCCATGGCGAACAATAGAGATCTTAATATCTTCATGCTCCATGCTTTAATATTGATTCTTGGCCATGGCAGACAATGGAGATCTTAATATCTCACATGCTCCATGCTTCGAGTCTCGTTAATATCCATGGTGCTAACCCCATAGTTTAACATGATATTATCCACAAGTATAATTCATTAATATAAATAAATTTATAAATATAATTAAATAAATATAATCCATAAACATACATTTATTACCTTCCTCTTTGCTTTGTCCATGTGGCTCTATGATTAGTCAACCCTTCAATGAATTAGTCCTTCTAGATTATCTCAACTCTATATTTTCTTTCTATAATTATTCTTTTTCTATTTATAAAGAAAGGATAAAATATACCCTTTGTTTCTTATTTTCCAAGAGTCACAAACTTTCATAATACAAATCTTTTGAAAAGTCACAACACTTCAGGATTATAATCCTTTCAAAAAGTCACAACACTTCATAACTAAAATCCTTTGGAAAAATCCCAATACTTTATAATTACAATATTTTTGAAAAGTCGCAAATATTCATAATTATGACCCTTTTGAAGGTTCACATCATTTCAATATCATTGATACCTTTTTATAAAGTCACAACTTCCTTATTTTCTTCATATTACTTTCCTATTCCATTTTTCCTTTTTGAACTCCTATCTTCTCCTCCTCTTTTTTCTCTTCTTTAAAATAAACTCTCCTCCCTTATGTTTTTTTGTTTAACATCTCTTGAATTTTCATTAGATTTAGTTAATTTATATTATTCTATGTTATATTATTTATTTACTTACTTATTTGTGTTTATTATTATTTATTATTACATTCTATTTAGAAAGTTAACATACCTTCTACAATATTGTCTCTTGTATTTAATTTTATTTCTTTATTTACTCATTGAAATTTTCTTATTTTTAAATTATTTAAAATATCTTACTAAATGTTATTTCATTAATAATAGTATAGATTAAATATTTATTATTTCCTAGTTTTATATTTTAGCAATAGTATTAATATAACTTTATTATCTTTGTGTATTTAATAATATTGTATTATCTAATCATTATTAAAATTATATCCTAAAATGGGGTTATGATAGATAGGAGGGGTTTTATCATTCTTCTCCCAAGTAAAAATGGTCCCTTCCACCCACCTAGTTGCCCTTGCCACTTCGCGACTCAATGTGGCACATAAACTATGGTTGTTATGCTTGCCAAATAATCACCCATTCTCAAAATTTTGCCTTACATGCCTCTGCCCTAGACTTTGGATTTACCTAGAATGTTGTTACTTTTGTCGACCTCTAAGGTATGTTCAGATTAAATTTACAAATTAGGGGTTTCTTTTTTCTCCAAGATTTAGATAAGGTCGATGGTATATAGAAACTGCATAGATAAGGTCAGTGGGAATATCCATTTCATTTCATCTACCAACGATCTTATCTCATTTGAGAGGTACATCATAAAAACTCTATATGTTTTTCCCCTTCACTCCTTGCTCTTCTCCACCATAGGTAATGACAAAAGTATGTGCATTTGATTTGTTCTTATTTTCTATACAAACCCTACAAATCTTATCAATGTGTCCAGTATAAAAGAAAATAAAAGTTCTTCGTACAATTTGCTCTATATGTCTGGTCTTTGATCTAGCCAATCCTTCATGTCCTATTTGTGTAGGATAATGATCATTTTTCTTTGGTACAACCATTTCATTTAATAAAAAATTATTCTATTTAAACTACACTTACCTAGCGCCAACAGTAGGAGGAATCTTCTTCAACTTTCTAACTTCCAGTATGTACCTTGGGCACCTAGACTATGGTAGCCTTTGTAAAACTATGCCAAGAATTCCCATTCTTGAATTTTCCCTTTATTTTGTAAGGGTTTGTTTGGGATCAATGTGATATAACATTTATATTTCCTTTGTTGCATTTGATATTTTATAAAACCCATGTAGTGGTCTTTTTTCATCAATCTTCCTGTTATATGTCATTAGCTATTGGCAAATCTTTGAGAAACCATTATATAGAAACAAAATTGTAGTTCCCCTATTTGGGCTATGCATTTTGGCCTCTATCTATTGCTTCACCAGTATTTTCTGATTCTCTTTAAGTGTACTTCACGATAATATCTGCTAAATGATGCAAATTATAGCATCATCATTGTGATTTCCCTAGTGTTTTTTCCTAGTATGTGAACAAAGATACATAGTGGGAATGAAGTGGTCTTTGTTTGATACCAATGAACCATGTTAAGACCCAAAGATACATCATAGGCAATATACAACTTATTAGGACTGCCCAAAAAAGTTTATAGATTTAGGACTCAACTATTAACTCAATTGGAAAACACAACTACCACACTCCCACCTCAAGTGCCTCATTCCAATGACAAGACATGGAAAAATATAGTGTCATTATTGGCCACATAGTGCAGGTCAGCTCCTCATCATCTATCTGAGAAAATTAGCCCAATCTTCTCATACCTAGGAAGTTTTTTTTCCCTTGAAAAAACTACACAGAATAATTTCCATCAAATTCAAATTTAATGACAATACTAGTGTGTAGAATGTTGTAGGTAGCCTCTATATTTCAATGCTCTTAGATTTGTCAAATTTAGAAAGGAAGTATCAAACTCCTAAATGTGAATAGGTAGTCTAGGAAGGTCTATCATAGAAGGAAAAGTGGATTGTAGGTGTCACTATGGGAGTTATATATTTTTTGATATTAGTGTTCCCTCAAAGTATTTGACCCTTAGGCTGTAAAATTGTATTCTCAATATTTGAACATGTCATCAACAATATTTATTGTTGTCTTGAATATCATTTCTAGGAGAGTGTTGAATTTCAAGAATATTACTTTATTCAAGAGTGAGGAACTATTGTTGATGTTCATTTTAATCTTATCAAAATCTAAACTATTGTTTTTGAAATTAAAAGTGACCAAAAACAAGGGGGTTGGCCCTTAATAGTCAAAAGGCTGGTAACTAGCACATTACCAACTAGTAACAAAACCAGACAAATAGAACAGGAGTACCAGCAAGCAAAGACTTAAAACATAGACCAGAAAGCTAGAACCAGAAAGGAAACAACCTAGCTACTAACCACATAGTCCATAAAGGCACCTAGGCCTAATAAAAACTTAAATACAGCTGAATACCAGCAAAACCATAACTGCCAAAAAAGTATATAAAGTCTTTGGATCCTTAGATCCCCGTAACTGAACAGAACTAAAAAAGACTTAGATTTCTTTTTTCCCTTTTCCCCTTGCATGAAGTAGAATCTAGGCCCAGTCATCGGCAAGAAACTTGAAGAGTAATTTGTTGTCCTCCATGTCCAAGCTAGCTTCCTCCTTCTCCTATGCCAGTAATTGGAGGGTAGTTGCAGCAACATGAGTAACTTTAAGTCCAAACTTGGAGAAGGTGAAAAACCCCTCCTCCAAAGCTTTGACCCTTTCCTCCAAGTTCATGTAATGCTCCTCCACTGCCTCAATCTCCTCTTTATGCTCCTCACCCTTCTTTGCAGCAACCTCCTTCATTTTCTATCCCTATGGTTTATCCTTCAGCACCCATGGGTTAGAGGAAATCTTCAAATTTTCCTTAACAGGGAAAGAAATGGTAATTGGGGAATTATCCTTTTTGTTCGTCTCATCACAAAAAGTAATAGGTTTAAGTGAGAAGCTGGTTGAAACATGGGTTGTCTCAGTATTCCTTTCTTTTCCGTCTGACACTTGAGTTTGAGTATCATCCATTAAAATGTTCCCAGAATTGAAACTTTTTCCCCCTCCTCATTACCTTCATCCTTTTTAGAGTTGGAAACATTTTCCTACTCCCTTCTATCACTGTTATTTCCTAAGCTATCTTCTTCAACTTCCTCAACCTGGTATCTGATGGACTTCTGCTTAACCCTAGCCTGGGACTAAGCTAACCTACTAGACCTTCTTCTTGATTTTTCCCCAATAGCCTCACCAGAATCCTCTCCAACAACCTCAACCACCTTTTCAACTTTAATTTTCTCATTTCCCTTTTGTTCTAGGGCTATGTCAAGTTTTTTCTTTTTCTTAGTATCCTTGCTAGGAGATGGCCTAGAAGTATGGATTTTTGTCCCCGTATTGGAGCTCGAGGGGGGAAATCGGACTATGGCAGGGGTTTTCAACTATAACCTCTCTGGGGGGACACAAAGCTAAGTGGAACTGATACAGACAAAAAATTAACCCCTGATGAATAATGGTGAAGTTTAAGCCTTTATTCTTTTTTTCCCTAATATCATTAACCATATCCTCGAGCGAATGTAGAAGGAAAAATGGAATGGAAATGAAATCCCTATTTCTAAAGTGAAATCTAAACTATTGTTAGATATTAAATGTTATTGTTAGTTATTAAGTGAAATCTAAACTATTCAAATCTCAATGATATAAAAATGGATTTCATTTTTTATATTGCAACATTTAATATCTAACAATAGTTTAGATTTTAAACTATTGTTAGATATTAAATGTTGCAATATAAAAAATGAATTCCATTTTTATATCATTGAGATCTCAACTATTTTTTAAATCTCAAAGTTTTCATGAAATTGTATTTTCATAAATCTCTTGCACCCCCTTGCACATATATCCTATATATGAATAGAAAATAAATGAACCAAAGAGACACATGAATTGATGACCTTTCAGGGAAATCATTCTCAAAAAGATGCTTGTAAGTGAAGGAGAAAAATGAGAGGTAATCCATTCTTCTCGTGTGCAAGAATTCTAAAGGGCCTCTTCTAAACATTAGATTGCATTCATTGTACATATTTTAAATGCCCACTAATATGAATACACAGAGATTAGGTAATTAAACATGTACATTTGTTAAATTTATACATTTAAAAGTATTGAACATGTAATAATATTTATTTATATGTATATATGTTCTAATATCAATTTATGACAAAGTTGAAGACTACTCATTTTTAAGTTGAGAATGGCCTCATATTGCATCTTCAATTTTTTTTATTTTTTTTTGTTTTTTGTTATATTTTACCATGTCTTCACATTTCAATTTGAGGAGGATCCTATAACTATGCATCCTCACCAAGATATCATTATAATTTCTATACACTTTGGTTGTAGCAATCCTTGAACCATATAACATGGCCAAAAATTTTGTTCTCAATCTAACAATACATCTATGAACTATAATTTTTTATTCGCACTTGAATCATACAAACACTAGAAATGTAGAAGACAAAAATTTAGAAGAAAATAGTAATCCCATTCAAATCTTATATACTCATGTCTTTCAAATAAATGATCTCCATCCATAGTGATTTTATTGTTTTAGATTAAGGTAAAAGTAGGTTTTGAAGGGACCTGAAACCTTGAACAACAGAAAAAAAGATATTCAACTAAGCACACTAGGAAAACACACTCTTGAAACTCAAAAAATAAACACATAACTAGGTTTTATAGGGACCTGAAACCATAGAATGTAACCGAAAAACACAGCCAAGTTTTACAAGGACCTGGAACCTACAACTTACAAAGTTTTCAAAATGAAGACAAAAAACATAAATAAAATGAAACCAAACCACTATTGCAGTTCCTTGATTATCTTAGTAACCTCCTTACCCACATCAGTTGTATTAAGAATAGTGCTTTTATTGTTTCTATGTCAAGGAAAAAACATTCAAATGATGAGAAGATCCATGCAACACTAAATTAGGTATTGCCTTTCCCATGTTTTTGACCTTAGACTCCATGATTGTGTCCATTCTCCTTCATCCATTCTATTTCCTCAAAATAGATGTCTTGTTTCTATTAGTGTATTGTAATTTTGGAAGATTGAGGGAGAAATGAATGTTTAGGGCCTAATGTAGTGCTTGCCCCTAGTTCACATTTCTACTATCATTGCCAAACTCTTTTAGGCAAGTTTAATGTTTGATTATTAGTAGTATTGTTTTAAGATTATTAGATATTATTTCAGATCCAATTGATATATGATGAGATTACTTGGTACTCTATACTTCATGTATGCATGATGATTATTTAGTGATTTTAGTTATTGATGATGATTAGTTAGATGGATTATTATGTGTCTTCTTATGGATATTTACCCCATACTGCATGTGTATGGTGTGCATGTATGCTTTCTTTATGTATGGCATTTCTGATTTGGTTAAGGAAGGGAGTCGTAGTCACCTTCTAGTCAGGATCTACATGATGCACCACTTCCTACCATTGCCTATTTAGCTTAGAATATTGTATTTGTACATGTGTAGATTTTATGCAGGTTGCAAGTATCGAGTATCAACTTCCCTGAATTGCCAGGATGAGCATACCCTATCGCATTATCTCAATAGTAAGAGAGGGGAGATAAATTCTTAAGTCCAAATCTTAAACTTTTAAGCTATTTTCCCTAGATAATTAGGACAAGTATCCGAGTTGAGTACCCTTCAAATATGTCGAATGACGTTAATTCATGATTATAAATCTTTAGTTTGATTTTGTATGTGTTTTCGTATGATGTTTTATGAGTCTTTGGTAAATTTTATATTAATTAAGTCTAATTAAAAGATTTAATTAATAATTTAATTTAATGAAAAATTATTATGATATTTTAATATTTAATTATATTTAATTAATTGAGAAATTAATTAAATAAAAAGAATTAAATTTGAAGATAAAAGTTATAAGGATAATTTTAGAACGTGATAATATTTATTTAATTTAATAATAATATATTTAGAGTTCATTTTCTTAAATAAATGCTAAATACTATTATTATTTAAGTTAATAAATATTTTATCAATTAACATTCGAAAATAATTTAAGCAGTGGGAAAAAAGAAATTAATTTATTAGAAGTTTTAAGTTTGCATGATGCGTGCATGAGATTAAAATATAAGAAATTAATTAAAAGATAAAAACAAGTGAATTTAATAAAGATATTTTAATTGCATAAAGTGTGCATGAGATTGAAAATTAATAAATTAATTAAAAGAGAAGTCAAGTGAAAATTAAATAAAGTTATTTAATAATTCAATTTAATGTGCATGGAAAAGATTAAGAAAAGATTAAGAAAAGTTAATAGGAGTTGAAGTCTGGTGAGCACAGAGTTCTCCTAGGTGAATACACAATTAGTGCCCCGATTTAAGGAGAGAACTCTTTATCACAATTGGAGGGTTCATTTTTGTGGGACGCAAATTTTGGAGAGCAAAATTTTGGAAGAGGAAGGAATTTTTGAAAAGGAGAGGGTTCTGAGAAGGGGGATTTCTCTTCAACCTTCTTGGGCATGGCGATTAGCATTAGTGTCCAGGTAGACGCTTGTGATTATTTGTACAATTTAATTACTTAATTTTCTTTCCTATCTTCTTCGTGCCTGTGGATTGTAAATTTGAATTTCTCTGTGATGAAACCTTGAACATTTCAATGTTGTAAATTATTGAATGCCTATCAATATTTTCTGGATACGTGGAGATTAGAATAGTAATCAAAAACCCCATTTTGTAGATTAAAGAATTTATTATTTTTATTTGGGAAGGGTTTGAAATAAAAAGAAAATTTTTAATTAGAAATTTGAATGGTTAAACGTATTTTTCCTATTAGACTAAAATTGTAAATATTATTAAATATATATATTTAAAAATGTTATTATGGGGGTCTTGCTTTTGGTAAATATATAAAAATTTATATTAAATTATATTTTATTTTATTTTTTAAAAAATTGAAGTGGGAGGCAGGGCCCACCACCTCCCCCAACCCCCCTTGGCCAAGCAGCCTACGGCTTGGCAGACCACAGCTTGCTAAACAATTCGCGACTGCCAAGGGCAGACCGCGGCTACCTTACCGCAGTCCATGGTTAATTAGAGCTGTATTTTTTTAAAATTTTAATTTATTATTATATTAATTTTATTTTAAAAAATTTATAAATATTAATTATTAAATTGATCATTATTATTAATGTTATTGGATAATTTTTATAATGTTAATTATTAAATTTATAATATTATTAATTTTATTAAATAATTTCTATGAAAATTTAATAGATAATTAAGTATTGAATTTATTAATTATTAATAGTTTATTAATAATTGTAAATTTAATAAATAATTGATAAAAAATTATGTTTAGTTTTGTTGATAATTATTAATTGATTTAATTAAACATTATTTAATTAAGTTTAATTGATAATGAAGATAAATTAGTAGATTTGTAAATTATTCTATAAAAATCAATGAGATTGATTTTAAAGATTTAACTAAATAAATTACCCTTAGATTTTTTTTAGGATATTGATTTTAAAAATAATAATGGGGATAAATCTATATTTTATTCAAATAATCGGAATGGGTTAATTTGTAGGGAAAACTAGAAATTTCATCTACCTGAATTATATGTTGAAACGAGAACTGAAAACTCATATTTAACTCAACCATGTGATTTCAAACCCAACTGTGAGACTATTTTTCTTTCTATGTCTTGTCTATGTTTTGGGTTTGGGTTGTTTTAGCGTTGACCAATCTTAGGAGGTTACTAGAGGCTCGAAGGTTATGTGTTTGTGATGTCATGATGATGTTTTGATCTCGATGTTTTTTTTAACCCAACCATGGTAATGTGATGGTATGCTCTATGATATGTTTGTATTTACTGTTCGTTATTGCTTTCCAATGATCTTTTGTGACACTAAGGGGAATGTATGACTTACTTGACTTAACCATTTATGAGTCGTCAATCAGTTATATTTGAATTATTTTCTAGTCACTTTGATAGGACTGAGGTGTTTTGAATGATTTGTTCTTAATGATGTCATGTTATGACATAATTGACTTGACCATTTTGGAGTCTACAATTAGTATTATTTTGGGATGCTTTCCAGTTGCTTGTGGAGAACTGATGTGTTATTAAGATTATCTTCTAATGCTTTCCAGTCACTTGTATAGGGCTAAGGTGAACTTATATGATTCTTGATTTATACTTTATGAGCCGAGGGTAGGTTATCTACATGTAGTGTCGAGAAGTGGCTTGCAATGGGGGTTGGAGCCCTCAGTGGTTCCCAGGGTAACTCATTGTAAGTTGTTTAATAAGTGAAAACATTAGACTAAATGAGAGTAAAATGAACCTAATAAGAGTCTTTGTATGTTCTCACCCATGCCTCGAGTGCTAGTACAGACTAGGATGGGAGTAGAGAGAACGCTTGGTTGCGACCTTGCATTCCATAATATGCCTTGTCAGTATGAGAGGATACTAGTGGCCGCATAGGGATCACTAGGGACCCAGGGTCCTAAGAGACTACTAGGGTAACTCCAGCGTGATTTGTGTGATGACACTTGCCTGCTTACATAGTAGGTTTTCTACAAGTCTTGTGTGCCTCTGGGTATAGATGTCGACTTATCTTGGAACCATTTGAGTTAGAATACTTTTAGGATTTCTTGGACTTAGAGTGTACTTTTGATATTTGGTTTGTTATCGTGTTTGGGACTTGAGACTATCTCCTCAGTGCGGTGGGAGTGGGCCATTTAGGTTCCACATGGTTGGGTGGTAGTGCTTTTTCACTCCTACCATTGAGATTCGTATGTAGTCACCGTGGCTGGAGTTTCCTTGTTTGCATTTACTTTCATTCTATCTATGTATCATTTTGATGGATGGTTATAATTCATGCTGGATGTTACATCTTTTATGATGGATGGATGTATCATGTATGGTGGATGGTTTCATTTATTTTTATTGTACTTTGTATCATGGATTTGAGGAGGAGGATGTATTTCTATTTCTATATATGTATATTCTTTTAGCCTTTCATACCCTGTGACATGTACAATGGATGATTGAGCATTCCAAATTGTATTGCCAAGAGGCATTCAAAACAAATGTATATTATTTAAATGGACATTGGACTTTATAATTATTATTTCATATGGATGTGGTAGTTGTTAGAGTTAGTATTAGTTAAATTTAAATGTGATTCAACATCTTGGGATCCTTAAGGAATGTAACCTGTTATGTATGTTTTTAGTTGATTGTATGTTATTGCTTTTGCTACTATATGTTTGATGTGTATGCTATTCTTCTTGTTCAAAAAAAAAAAGTAAAACTTTAGGTTATTTCTTTTGGATCCCTTGGCAGGGCGTTACACCTAAAATTGGTGGAAGCCATTTTTGTAATTTAAAAGAGAGGTTAGGTTTTAAATAAGTTAGGCCACCTAAATTAAATCCATGTACTTTGCATTGATCACAACAATGTAGAGATATGGAGATCTACCATCAAGACTACCAAACATACTAAACAGTCTACCATTATCAAAGTAATTTGCAAGCTTCAATGGTGTGTTGGGACACTGGAAAGAAACACCATCCATAGCATAAAATTGTTTCTTATTAATAAGCTAGAAGGTTTGCCACAGCCAAACACAAATTTGAATTTCACTTGATGTTTTAAATAAATTGAAATAGGTTACAACCATCTTATGCGACTCAAATCAATCAATGGCATGGATTTCAAACATTGATCTACTTTTGCATAGAAAATAATGCCTTGCTATCATTGCCATAGGAATATTATCATATAAACAACATATAGCTGCTAGTATTG
Organism: Cupressus sempervirens; assembly: GCA_028749045.1. Taxonomy (NCBI): domain Eukaryota; kingdom Viridiplantae; phylum Streptophyta; class Pinopsida; order Cupressales; family Cupressaceae; genus Cupressus; species Cupressus sempervirens. The sequence goes on along the minus strand of CM053790.1, from coordinate 314,740,899 downwards.
TCGCTAACTATGTTGTTTATTATTATGAGTTGTAATTTCCTTCTATTTCCTAAACCTTGTTTTTTATTATTATGACATACATCCCCTATTCCTTGGCTATCCATATATAGCTTTTTCTTTGGATCTAGTATGCTTGCTACTTTGTGGCTTTAAACGTGCATTCCTAGGAGTGTTGGAGGAATCATGTCTATTTAATTAACTTTTACAATGCTTTTAGAAGAGAACCAAGCATCATATACTAGCCAACATTGATAAAATAAATCACAAGTTTCCTTGCCTTTCTCGTTCTAGCACAATTGGAAGTATTCATTTGTTGATTGTCACAAAAATCTAAAAGAAGAAGTGTACATCAGCCAACAACAAAATATCCACACAAGGGATAGTTAATTTTAGTCCACAACCAAACTATTGTATTCACCATTTGAAAAAGGATTACAATTTTTCTATTCATTGTTTATTTGTTGAGGGTTTTGGTTCTTGTCTTGTCCTACTTTTTACTATTGAAACAATTTGATCAAGTTTATTAATATTGATGCCCTTCACAATTTCTTTAAGTTCATGAGATTTATGCTTACCTCTACAAATTCTATTCTTAATCATAAATGCTAATATATAGCATGCAATAATTTTAGATACTATTTTTTATCTGACATGCATTATAAATTCAAGTACCATAAATAATGTCCAAATTTATTTGAAATTGTGATGATAAAAACTATTAAACATGAAAGTCTACTAAAGATGTTACATGATGTTTAGCAAGTAATCTATTTTGTGTAACTTTAAGTCTACTAAAGATGTTACATGTTGTTTAGCAAGTAATCTATTTTGTGTAACTTTGTCTTCTATCACAAATATCATTCTCTCCATTGTACAAGCTCAAACAAAATCTTTTGCAAAGATTTGATGATTCTTGTAATATACAAGTTCATGGACTTGGTGCAAACATTGACACACTTTGTGTTGAGCCTTGAGCACTATTATATCCTTATGCCATCATGGACGAGAAAGGACATCAATATATGAATAATAAAAGGACCAATAGTTTAGCAGGCAATCATCAATGTCAATTTCCATGGCTTCATTTTTACTCTGTAAAACATTGGTACACTTCAGAATACCCATTGCACCTTTGGTTTGATCGCTAGTAAATTAATATACACATCCATTTTGTTGGTTGGATAGCCATTTTGCCATTGATTAAGGTCTTGGCTTTGGCCGATAATACATAATATTGGAGGTATAATGATAAACAAGGAATGCAAATTCAATCTCTTAACCAAACCATTCCAATCCAATAGATGAACATCGATCATTTCATGATTTCAAATATAATTTTACGTGACTTGATCTTCAATCTACTTAGCGCTCATGGAAAATTAAAATTCAAAATTGACACATTTGTCCCTTGTGTATGACATGGCAATGAAGGCATCACTCCATGTTATGGTTTAGAAGTATTCTAAAATAGGGTATAGAGAATCAAATGGTGAAAGGCATTAATCACTAATGAATGATGACTACATATGCTTAGCCAACTTTGGTGAAACATAGATCAGATGCAATTTTTTTAGAAAAAAGCTTACCAGAGCACAAAGAAATGAATAGGGGTAGTAGGCATATATAAAGGATGAACCCATATTGCAAATGTATTAGGAAGGGTCATGCCCTTTCCTCTCTAAATATCCATTCATTGGTTATCATCATGACCCATCAAGCCCAAGCCTGTGGATTGGTGGCAACCGTTTTAGTGAAGAATGGCATCCTAAATATTGAGAATACACTCAAGCATCTAGCACAAATAGAATATTATGACAAGACATAGACATTAAAAAAATATATGAATTCAAGTAAAGGTGATGATCGTGTGATTATCAGACTCCCATGATAGAAAATATATGGTTGTGGTATGCATGGTGCTCTCTAATCCCACTATCCTGAGGCATTTCAAACTTTGACTCACATAATGGACGGGCTCCTCATGTAAAATCAATGTTTGGCCACAGTTATCAGTCTTTATTTTATGTCTATATTGATTTAATTAGTTCAAGTTAAATTGAACCTGGTATGTGTGTGTGTGTGTGTGTGTGTGTGTGTGTGTGTGTGTGTGTGTGTGTGTGTGTGTGTGTGTGTGTGTGTGTGTGTGTGTGTGTGTGTGTGTGTGTGTGTGTGTGTGTGTGTGTGTGAGAGCAAAGTTGATCATGGGCAACTTAGGATGATCATGAAACACTCATAATTAAAAAAGGACCAAATCACCCTTTTTGATTGGTTGTTTTATTAAAAAGGTTGGAATATTAAATATTTATGTTGTTTCATGAGCCTCTAGTACACCTACTTGTCAGAAGACACTATAGCTACAAAAGTCAGACATTAAATGAGGTAGGTTAGTTTGAATTCAAAAATGAGAGGGAGATTTTGAGTTGACAATAAGAGACAAAAAGGGGGGAATGTTCCTTCATTCTATAAGTTAGATTCAGAAATTTTGAGAGTCAGTTGAGTTCAATAGAACAACAGAGGTGGAAAGTTCTATCGGATCCAATAGAAACATGTATGGAAGACTTTCTGAGTTTTTTGTGAAAGTAATGTTTTGTCCTGTATGAGCAATGATTGTTCTAGGTTTATTGTATGCAGCCATACATTGTTGTAAGTTAGTTTTAAGTTTTTAGATTTTTTTTCTCCTAGGGTTTATAGTTTATTCTCCATATATGTATCAGTTTGATTTAGTTAATATCAAGAAGCAAGCATTTTTCCATCTCCAATATATTGTGCTTTTAGATCTTGTCTCCATTGATATATTTTGATGTGCATGATTAGTAAGCTTTTGGAAAAATAGAGGAGAAACCATTTATGCATTTTTTGGAATGTTCTTCTTTCTCCCCATGACACTCAGCTTCTATTTGAGCTGAGTAACTCAGCTCCTATTGGCCAAGCAACTCAATCTCCTCTATCGAGCTCCCTATCTATGGAGCTCCCCTTTGGCGATCAAGAAACTCAATCCCTATAGGTTTTGAGAAACTTAGCACTACCTATAACTTGACACTTTTGTTACTCAGCTCCTTTCCCTATCGAACAGCTTGGCTACTTCAGTAGTTTTAAGGATTTTTTGAAGTTTTTACATGGTATCAAATCTATCAAGCCCCACATCCTCATGAATTTGGGCATTGTTTCTAGGTTTTTGACATCTTTGTATAGGAGACATGGTTGGAGATGTAGGAAAGACTTGGCAACAACCATCATCCTTTAATGGACAAAATTATGACACTTGGGCAAAGAAGATGAGGACCATTATGGTTGCAAATGACTTGTGGGGGTTTCTAGTAAATGTGTTCAATGATGTAACCAACCCATCACATTACGATGCCCTCACCAACCATTAGAAGACTTAGTTGAAGGAGTCAAGAAGAAGGGATGCAAAAGTTGTAAGCTTGATTGAGGTAGCCATGATAGAAACAATTTTTCCTAAGATAGCAGTAGCTAATTATTCAAAGAAAGCATGGGATATCCTTGAGATAAATTTCAAAGGGATTGATAAAGTCCATGTAGTGAAGCTACATATGATTTGAAGGGAGTTTGAGAACCTTCAAATGAAGGGTAATGAATCTATTGCACATTTTAGCTCAAGGATCTCTGGTTTGATAAACCAGGTGAAATCAAATGGAGAATATTATGAGTAGAGGATAGTTGAGAAGATATTGAGGATTCTTCCTCTAAACTATGATAATATTGTGATGACCATTGAAGAGGCAAAGGACCTCACTACATTGACAATGAATGAGTTGATGGGTACATTTCAAACCCATTAGCATCGGATTAACAGATCAACAATATCTTCCCAAGAGAAAGCTTTCAAAGCTTGAAAGCTTAGTCCAATACAAGAGGCAGGGGGAGAGGTAGAAATAGCTCTAGTAGAGGCTCTAGAGGTAGAAGTTGTGGCAACTCCAAATAAGGAAATGCTAGAGGAGAAAGCTCATGATGAGTAGGCAATCAAGAGAGAGCAAGCAGCTCTCAAAATAACTCTAGAGGAGGTAAGAAGAACTACAACTCTAACAAGAGTAATGTAGAATGTTATTGCTGCTATAAATTTAAGCATTATGCAATTGAATGATGGAAAAAGCAAGGTGATCGGTCAAGGTAGAATGCAAATGTGAGTAATGTGAATGTGGGTGAAGTACACAATCCCACAACCTTCATCATGTGCAACATTGGTGAAGAAGGCAATCTTGAGGTATGGTATTTGGATAGTGGTTGCAATAACCACATGAGTGGTAATGCAAGTCTATTTTCATTTATTGATAAGAATTTCAAATCTAAAATTAGAATGGAAAAAATGGAACCATTCCTATTCTAGGGAAAGGATCTATAATGGTTCACACCAAGCAAGGTGAGAAGAGAGAAATTCAAAATATTTATCTTGCTCGAGCATCAAGCACAATTTGATGAGTGTTGGATAGCTCATTCAAAATGGTTACAAGATGCTGATGAAAAGTGACAAGTGTGTCATTTATGAGAAAGATGGGAGTAAGAATGTTCTAGCAGCAGTCCAAATAACAAGGAACCAGATGTTCCCCTTGAGGATAAAGACTTGTTTCTCTTCTCAAATTATTGTTGCAACTCCTAAACATGCATGTACAATAGTACATCAGCAACCAGCTTTAAAGGGCATGATTGAAGACCCCTCCAAGATGTGGCATCTCAAGTATGGACACTTGATTTTGGTGGTTTAAACTTATTATTCAAGAAAAGAATGGTAGATGGTTTGCCAAATATTGTAGATTCATGTGATAAGTGTGAGTCTTGTATTTTGAGTAAGCAACAAATGCTTCCCTTTAATTTTGATAATTCTAGAAGGGCTAGGGCACCAGTAGAGTTGGTGCATTCTGATTTAGTTGACCCTATGCAAAACACTTCTATTGGGGGGAGTACTTATTTTATGACATTCATAGATGATTTTAGTTGTAGGGCATGGGTGTATTTTTTGAAAATAAAATCTGAGGCATTTGATAAATTTGTTGAATTTAAAACCTAGGCTGAAAAGGAATGTGGAAATTATGTAAAAGTCCTAAGGTTAAATAGAGGGGGGAGTATACCTCCAATTCTTTTGTAAACTTTTGTAGAAAAAATGGCATCAAGAAGGAGCTTATAGCTAGTTATACTCTACAGCAAAATGGAGTGGTTGAGAGAAAGAATAGAACCATTGTTGAGATGGCAAGGCACGTGATGAAAGCAAAGGGAATCCAAAGTGAATATTAGGGAGAGTTTGTAGCAATAGTAGTATACTTGATGAATATTTGTCCAACAAAGGCATTTCGTGACAATATTCCTCTTGAGGAATGGGCAAGACATAGATGGACAGTTGAGCACTTGAGAGTGTTTGGGTGTGTAGTATATGCATGTGTGCCAAAGGAGAAAAGGAAAAAGTTGGATGACAAGGGTGTGAAGTGCATCTTCATAGGTTATAGTTTGGAATCAAAGGCCTATAGATTGTAAAATCCAATCATCAAGAAGATCGTCATTTCAAGAGATGTGGAGTCTCTTGAAAATCAACCATGGGATAGTTTTGTGGACGAATCTTCAAGCACTTCAAGTAAAGTGTTGACTATTGATGAAGAAGATGAAGTTGATGATCAAAAAAATGAAAGAAGCAAGCATATTTTCCAATTCCAATATATTGTGCTTTTAGATCTTGTCTCCATTGATACATGGTCTATTGTGCATGATTAGTAAGTTTTTTGCAAAATATAGGAGAAACCATTTATGCATTTTATTTAACATTGTTCTTTCTCCCTGTGACACTCTGATTCTATTTGAGCCTAGTAATTTAGATCCCACTAGGTAGGAAACTAGGTCTCCATTATTGAGATCCCCTTTGATGACTAAGAAACTCAGTCCCTATAGGTGCCAAGCAACTCGGCACTACCTATGACTGGCATTGTTGTCACTCAGCTCCTTGCCCTATCAAGCAGCTTGGCTACTTCAGCAATTTTGGGGATTCTTTGAAGTTTTTAAAAAAGGTTCAAGATCTTAAAGATAAGGCATATCATAGCAATTGTGAATTTGACAAACATAGAGAACTCAGCAATGCAAGTCATTGCAACTCAGCAATACAAGTCATTGCAACTCAGCAAAAACTAAGGAACTCAGAAAACATGTAGGATAGTAATGCAACCCATGATGCTCTTGCATCAAAAAAATAAGGTTGAAAGAAATGATTCTCTTGAATCATTGAGATGTCATAACCTAAGTTGAATCCAACTCAGATTGGGACATCTATGTAGCATCTTCAACTAGTTTGTTCTTCCACTTTACCAAATACTTATAGTAATCTTTCCATCTTGTGTTCTTACCAACTCTTTGATCTAATACCTATTCAACCTCTTCAATCTCTTGTTACATAATCCAAAAGAAATTAACCTAAAATTTCACTAAGTTTTCCAAACACTAGTTTTTTGAAAGATAATCACTTAACAACAATAGATATAAAATAGCAGAAGCAATATCATACATACATACATAAGCAACACATAAACAGATTACATCTCTTAAGGGTCCCATGACATTGAGTCACATTTAAGTTAAAATAAACTTAAATGTGATTCAATGTCATGAGACCCTTAGGAGATGTAATATGTTTATGATGGTTGTATGTATGTGAGTTATTGCTTCCACTATTTTATCTCTTGTTATTATTGCTTCCACTATAATAAAGTTGTTGTTGTTTATTATCTTTTTTTTAAAATGTTTGGCAAACTTAATGAAACTTTAGGTTAATTTATTTTGGATTCCCTAGTGGGGTGTTACAATGTGCATATATGATATAATGCATATTGCTCAATAACATTTCCATCTATTTGAAGCACAAAGATTGACTAGTGTATTGTGGGTAATGAGAAGAGTATGAATAATGCATATAAACTTTTTGACAAAATGCTCACCCAAGTAAAGAAAGAAGTCACCAATTTGGCAAGTTAAAAGATTACATCAAATATTCCCAAAAAGGACAGTGACATGCCTCCAAAAAACTATTATACATAATGATCCAAATAGTGATGAGTCATCTTAGATGTTGATGCAGTCAACTATCCCTAATGTAGAGTATTAAAATATCAATTGCACCTTAGTGGGCAATAGGTATGTCGAAAAGTTTAAAGGAAGTAATAAGTGAAAAAAAAAATCTATTTGTTTGTATACATTTATGAATTATATTTGGTCAATTAGTGGCCTAATCAATCTCTCTCTTTATCTCTCCTCTATATATGTTTATTCCTACCATCTCTATCTACCCATTTTTCCTCTCTCTTTATTTATCCTTTTTCTTCTTTGCATATCTATTTCCTCTATCATCATCTTTTTCTTCCCTCTAGATATCTCCTTCTCTCTATACAAAAATTTCTCTTCATCGGCCCCTTTCTATACCTTTAAATCTCTACATTTCCATATTTTCTCATGGTAGAATTGGGTCCTTTCTATTTAAGATGAAATGTTTAGTATGCCAGTTTATAGTGTATTGGTAGTTTGATATATGTGTAGTATATTTACCAAGATTAGAGATATAAATATTTTCATCTTTAAAAAAATAGAATGAGGCACTAGAGAGTGAACAACAAAGAGAGAATAATAGCAGAGCATACAAGTGAAGTTGTAGATTACTTTAAAAATGTGAAACTCACTAAATGGGGCAATTTAATAGCATCAAAGGACAAGTATAAAATCTACAAGTTTAAGTATCAAACAAGCATGCAATTGATTGTGCATGAAATAAATTCACATAAGAAATCAAGTTTTCATAAAATATTTGATTGATATTGTTGTAAGTTGTATGACTATAGATGTGTGGGAGTAATATATGTGTGTGACTATGGAGTTATGGGAGTAATATGTGTGTATTAATAAATTTAGTGTTTCCTTTCCCCTATTTTTTTTATATGAAGTATGTAATATTTTGAAACCTTGATTCTTGTTGCGTCATTTTTCTCTCTTTCTCATTTTCCAATTTTGTTGCATTTTGTATCTTTGAAACTAATCCCCATTCCCGACTATATTAGGTTACTCTAAAGCCCAATCTATCTTATCCTAATTCTTCACCTAATTGGGTCCATATATGTTTTCATTCCCTTTCTCCTTGACATCCTTACATTCCAATTTGTACATCTCTAACTTTGTGCATTGAAGAAACATAATGATGACATTGAAGAAACATAACAATGACGCACCAAATAGGAATAGTTCACAATTACATGCCGACTCTTGATTATTATATTACATCCTTACACATGTTGATCCAACACCTTAAATTATCACATTAAATAATTGCATCAATTTTTAAGGCATCCACCTATGTGGACTTCATTTTTTAATCATTTAAAAGTTTGTTGCATTGGCATTTCACTTTTGTTATATATGCCTGTTTAACATTTATTTAAAACAAATGCCAATTGATGTACTTGGAATGAACTCTAGAAAAATGCTACGAAGAAACCATATTTTTTACCACAAGAAAAGTATCCTACAATCAATATGCAAAGACCATAATCTAAGTCATTGGGGGAGAGGACCCAGTACTTGAACACCCTAACTTTGCGCTTATCAATACCCTACATAAAATTTTAAAATTGCTCCCAATTTTTTACAATAGCTTAGTTGGTGATTCATCTACTTATAACTAAGGTTTCAAGTCCACATCACCCATTATGATGCCACATCAGCATGCTTTTTGCCAAGTTGTCCAAAATAGCCCAAAAAAAAAGTGAGACCACTGGTTGTGCATAAAGGGTACCCATAGTTGAACAGTTGATGTGGCGTCACATCATTGGTTACTTTTTATAACTAAGGGTACATTTTATTCAATTTTGGGTAGTTAACATTGTACTAACAACTTTAAAGTCACAAGTATTGGTACAATGTTGTCAAAAAAATTGGACATTAAGTCAGTAAGTGTAGGTATTAAGTGAAAAACTCCATTCACAACTATTGGAAAGTGTTCAAGTACTAGGTCCTCTCCCCTAGAAACCTCTTGATATGAGAGTACTCTTCAATTTATCTAGTTTACTAATTAAATAAGTTTCACATCTAATTAATTCTCCAATAAACAGTAAAACATAGCACAAAATGTACATCAGTTGTCCAAAACCTATGTATTCTAGATTTTTAAATTTTGCAAATGCAAACCTGATAGCATATTTTTAGAGCATAAAAGTGTTTTACAATAAGTATATTGAACACAATTATAGTGGAAAATAATTTCAACCCAAATATGGTCGGTGCAGAGTTCGAACTTGGAACCAGAGTCCATGGATAAAGCACATAAAAATTGATTATGACATGTTTGTATTTCACAAAAAAATAGCTACAATCCAATGTGGGTTGAAGGCAAATTGAGATCCAACATCTCCTGTGGGCCCTCATAGTCCTGATCTATAATAAGGCACCACCTTTCAAAACAATAACTACCATTTTTTAAATTTTATGGCAAATTTATTTTTTTGTTGTCAATAAATGCATGCAAGAGAATTCTACTTTTGTCTCTATTGTCATTTTCATTTTTGCTCATGCTTCCATTTCTACTTCCACTCCCATGAAAATCCTCCTAGGCAAAAGCTGACCCCCAGTTCACCTATTACAACCCTAAGGGAACAATCCAAAAGAAAAAAGTGTGACAATTGTGGACTATTGTAAAATCTATGACTCTAGGTGTTGCAATGGTCATCCATGTTTCCTATGTCCTTGTTGGTGTCATTCCACCTCAAAAAGTGATTAAAAATCTTATGTACAGTAAAAAAAGATTAACAAACACAATGAGTTCAATGGTCTTCCATGCTTGAGGAGAAATTTCAATCATTTATTGAAGAAGTTGGGTTGCGCATCTCATATAAGGAAACATCTACAATGTAATTAGAGAATCCCTATGAGAAATTTCCATTTTTAAGAATACAAAATATTCAAGGTATATCATGTGACTTAGAGAGGTCTCATTGGTTTAGCAAGTCTATAGGTTAGGGGAACCTATATAAGAGGCACATGGGTTAAGGAAAGATGGAGGTTGCACAGACTAATCCACCCATGTTTGGTGACACACAAATAGATGATGATGAATGATACAACCATAGGCTTGGGCCACTTTCCCATAATAAAAGAAGTTTGTGTTTCATGATAAGTAAAACAAACTCGTCTTCATGCCTTACACATTGTCAGGTGTTTGAAGGGGATCATGTTGAGTCTTCACCAGCATGTGCCACCTATCCAAGGGACATATGGGCTTCATTTCAACATCTTTTTCATTATCTGTATAACTTTAACATTTGAAAAACACTAAATTTTTTCAAAGTGATATTAGGAATGATATCAAGCAATTACATTTGTCAAAACACAAAAAAAGGTTATTAGAAAGCAAAGAGGATAAGCATGGAATAGAAATCCAAAAATGTGGTTCTTCTTTTTTGCAGAGGTCTTGAGGCTATGAGAAGGGAGAGAATATCTTATGGGTGTAAATGTAAAGAAGAGGGGAATTGGTTTTCATTTTTCTACAACTTGATCACATTGGAAGGGATGGGATGGTCTTATGATTATTTTATTGTGTTCTAAAGTATGCATGTGTTAGATCTTAAGGTCTTTATGTTTATTTTTCTAGTTGAAATAGATCTTGTGGTCTTTTCTTCCCTATTTTGAATATAATCCTACTTTATGATGTCAAGTAATTATGTGATTGTGAATCTGTTAGTTTACAAAATCATCATTTGTAGGATAAGTCATTTAATTCCTTTTACTTCCTCTGTGATGTGAAAGACTAGAATAATGGTCTTAGGGTTGTTTTTTGGATTTTCTCTCATTGTCTAGTTTGTAAATCTAATAATCACATTCATTCCATGTTTATGAATGAATGTCAAAAAACCTTTGTGTCTTTAGGTTAAAGACATGATTTTTGTTTGATTCGTTGAATACTTTTTAGGAGGGAGTTGTACCTCACAATTCAGAGGAGGGTTATCAATCCAATGATAACTCATCCAACTGTTGGTAGAATTTTTCTCTTCCATTCAGGCATTTTGAGTCATTATTTGTCTTTCTTTTCAAAGGATAAATGAATTTTCCAATAGATTTCAAGCTAGATGTTGAATTTTTGGTAAACTATGTAGACACCTAAATTTGATTACACTATTTCAGTAATCTTATTTAGTTATCTAAAGGCATCATCAATTAAATTCTTATTTAATTAATCATTTGCCATCCCTAGTTGATTAATTTAATTAATCATCTGTAGTCCTAATTGATAAATCAAATAATCTATTATTTATCAATTAAATCCTTTTCTCCTATCTAATTCCAAAAATCCCCATTTATTAAATAAATCTATTTGATAAATGAAATCCTCAAATTCAAAAACCCCTAACCTATCTCTAATCCTCCATTTAGCCTAATCCACCCCATCCACCCATACTAACCAAGCTTAGCCACTAACTCACCCACCCTCATTAATTCCATCCACTTGCACATCTCTAACATCCCTAAGCTAATCCTAAACCCAAGCCTAATCCACCCCCTAATGTTGTCACATTCCTTAAACAAGTTTAAGACTTTCCTAATCCAAACCAAAGTCTCCCCTCAAAAAAACCCAACCACTAAGTCATGAGTGCTCTTACAAAACATAAAGACTCTTACAAGCCCACTCATGACTCTTACACCCATCTTCCACACTCTTCCCTCTTCCACACTCATTCCTCTTACATCCCTCTTACATACTCAACCCCACTCATCATGCCTTTAACCAACCCTTTACCCTACCCTCTCACACTCATCCTCCTTGTGACAAGTGTCACCTTCCCATTGGTGCTAAACAAGCACAATCCATGTGCTCCCCTTTGAGTGCATCTTAACCCTCCTTAAGCCTTCATCCATCCTTGCATCTAAGCCCTCCATCTCTCTACCCCTTAGCCTATAAATTGAATCCCATCCCAAGCCATTTCATCAACAATCTTTGAGCTAAAGTTACCATGCTATTTTGAGAACCAAAGCCATCAACCATACCCTTATAATTCCAAATTGAGAGCTCACAAAGCTACCAATTTGCCATTATCCATCTCCATTGAAGCAGCTTTTGAGCATCTTGAGCATACATCCACAGCAAAAGGACACATCTACAGAATCAAGAAAGCATGGAGTGTTTTCTCTTGTGAGGTTTGTACTTCTTTTTTTCTTTCTTTGTGTAAGCATATATGTGAATATAGTTTTTGGTTTGTGAATGTTTACTTTATTTGTTAATGTTCTTTGCATACTGATTCTGGTTCTACATTTTGGCACGCCTGGTGGGACCCCACTATGGGTCATTTAATCATCTATTTTCATCTATATGTCATTTTTCTAACCATCTAATGTTTGTTGTTGTTTGAGTGTGTTGTGAGGGTGTTTTTCTTGTTTTTGCAAGTTAAAGAACGCACTTAGGAAGAAGAAATACCATCTAAAAATAAAAATAAAAATTCGCATTTTTCAGCTTTTTTGGCGCAGTTTTGGCGTCTGCAACCTGTTCTGTCTACGAAAATTGACATCTGCAAAAACCCACGTCTGTGCAAATCGACATTTGCGAAAATCCACGTCTGCAAAAATTGACATCTGCAAAAATCCGCGTCTGCGAAAATCCGCGTTTGCGAAAATCGTATTCTGCAAAAATCTGCATCTGCGTAAATCGGCGTCTCTGCTTGTCACCTGTGTTCTGTGCTGCAAATCTGTTTTGTCCTCTTTGTATTTTGGCGTCTCTTTATTTTAGCGTCTTCATATTTTGACAGACTGTCTTCTCTGCTTGCTTATGTTCCATTTCTGCTTTATTATTTCTGCACTTTGTAGCTAAAAAAAAAAAAAAAGAGTATAAATCAAAATTTGACTTTTAGTGGGTCCATAGGATTTAGACCATTTTAAGCATTTTTACGCGTAGAAAAAATGACAAAAAAAGTTTTAAAAAAATTTCCCATAGTTAAGCTCTCATTTTTGAAGATTTTGGCTAACTAACTAAATTGCTTTTTTTTTGTCTCATTGCAGGTTGGAGCACATATGGAACCACTAATCATGTTTCTTGCAGGTTTTCATATTGCTAAAAAATGAACTTGAATGTTTACCCATTTGTCTTTGAATGCATGTTGCTAAAAAAAAAATGAACTTGAATGGTTAAACACATTTTCCATTGAATGAATGTTGCTCAAAACACACTCTTGAATGTCATGGATTAAAATCAACTTTCTTTGGAATGCATGCTTAAAACAAAAAATCCAATCTTGAATGCCAAGGATCAATTAACCATTACAATATCAAACACTTCATTTGGAGTTTCTAAAATTGAACAAAACAAATCTCTTTTTCACATGCAATCTAGGTAAAGTTTGATTTTTGGGCATTTAAGAAACTTTGTTAAGTTAAAATACAAATTTACAAAAATCAATTTGAGTAGTTCCTTGGACTCACCTCTTTTCTAATCACCCATCAAATATTAACCATTGGTTGCAATCTCAGTGCCATTTATGGGGATGGGTCTACTTGAAAAAGGTGTTAAATGTTCCACAATCTAACTCACTCACTTGGTCTTTGAACGTTTGCTTTAACTTTATCAAAATTCTTAAATGGCCAAAACTCTAGATTAAATCGATCACACTTCAAGTTTGGGCACTAAAATTGAACAACAACTGACGTGGAGAGCCTCCGAGCATGCGCTTGAAATCAAATCTCACACACTTTTGTTTTGGGCTTAAAACAAAACTCACACTCAATCTTGAATGCCTTAAAGAAAATTAATCGATACTTGACGTGGAGGGCCTCAGGGTGCGCGAGTTTGCTTTTGTTGACCCTAACTCTTCTTATTGTTTGCATTCTTCAATCGATTTACTTTTTTTGGCGCTTCAAGTTGGAATTGAACATTGTCTCTTAAACATGAGTGCTTGCAAAGTCTAGATTAGCACACATAAGAGTCAGTTGGTAAAAGAACAAGTGTGTTTTTTAGCCCAAGGTCATCCGAGTCTTCTCTCCCCTTGTCGTCTTTCGAGGCCATCTTGGGTGCATAAGATTAGGATCCAAAACCTTGTTTCTTTTTAGGAGGCCTGCTTGGGGATTTCATCACCCCTTGGACGACCTCAACTCTAGCGCTCCGGCGGAGTATAAGAATCGGGAGATGAATCGAAAGACACCTCTCTTGGGATCAAGAGTTTGTCATTCGGGCTAAGCCTCAAGGAACTTTATACCCTTGAGAAGTGAAAGAGGAGAAGTGGGTTACCGCTCCTCTCGACTGTGTGACATCCTTTTGGTCTCATCTACGGATTTGGGCCTCACGTACCTTGCGTATATCGAGGACTCCCTAGCTAAACCAATTGTCAGCCTTGCAGAAAACCATCTAGGATGTTAATGTGTTTGGAGTGACTGATCGAAACATTTCTAGAACATACACACTCCTTGGCGCAAGTATCACATTCTGAGAACCACAAACTTCTATCTGGGTGTTCCTATCTATTGCTTGTTTTTATTTTACTTGTTGAATGAATGTTTGCCAAACTTGGTCAATCCTAGCTTAGGGCACACTTAGCGTAGTCACTGCCTATTTTGGAAGTTGAACAAGTTGAAGCAAAACAACTGAGATTTTTCCCAAAGCCAAGCAAATTCAGGAATTTATGTCGGAACAACCCAAACCCAAACAGAAGTTTCACAAGGTCAAACTCAAGCCATCTCTAGCATACCAAGAACTTTCAGCCAAGAGAAAAGAAATAACACCAAGCCCACGAATTTCCAAACTCCACAAAGCAGAGGACAAAGCTACCGACGAAGCACTTCAAGAGGCCTGGTTAGAGCGCACCATCAAATTTAGCCAACATCCAGGAGTTAATCCTGCTTATGCCTTACCAACTAGGCATGATTTCTATGATTAGACACCCTTGTTTCTCCACATCTTCTTGGATAAGCTTCACTCTAGAGTCATCTTTGTAGAAAAGCCAACCATCTTAGCTTATCCCCTTAAGCATTATTAGCTCATCCATCTCATTTAGAATCATACCATCTAGCTAGTAATCAAAAATCTGCACATCTAAGCTTTCAAATTTGTTGTCACCTTGCTAAAAGTTTGCCATTCCTAAAATCTTCCAAATCCACCAATCTCACCAAGGTTATCCCTTTGACAGAGCTTTGTCTAGGGTAATCTAGCTTTGTCACTTGTTATCCCTCATCACCTTGAGCTAAAGGTTGGGATTCGCAAGTGGTCAATCTTGTGTTCTTCCTAAAGGATCATCAGTCTATCCTTAAGTTGACACAATCACCACCAAGCTTGCACATAGGAAAGCAGACCTTTTGTGCTTTGACAACATATCTTTGAAGTTAGAATCCCCAACCCAATCCTCCTTAGGTTTTGTCATATAGCTTTGCCTCAACCTAGGAAATCATTTGCATAGAAAAGCCTTCCCCCTTTTGCATCCATCAGCATTATTGCATATCATCCCTAGGAGCATTTTTCATGCCACCTGTCACTCGCTTAGCCAAGAAGAAAGAAACAATGGAGCCCTATCATTTGGATCGAACAGCCTCACCCCCCTTGAGCACTCAGCCATCCTTTAGCCCAGAGCCAGCTATGCCATCACCTACTAACATTGAAGCTTTCATGAACCAACCAGGAAATGCAGTATTGGTAAACGCCATTATAGACAAAAACAAAGAGACAATCATGGCTAATTTTTGAAGGGACAATGTAGGAACCTTTGACTTTGGAAGACCCCCTCCATTATCAGATCCATGTCACCCATTGTTTGGGCAGCTGCCACCACCCATAGGATCTTATGATCCAAATTATCCTCAATATATTCCAAAAGAAGAGCCTCCAGCCAATCCATATGACCCAACAGACCCAAACATACCATCATCCACCCAAGTTGAAATCTCCATGCCGCAAGCCAACCCAGCCACCACCACTCCATCCTTGGTTCATACCTCTCCGCTCCAAACCCCCTTTACTCAAAACACCTCTCCGCTCCAAACCCCCTTTACTCAAAACACCTCACCGTTCACCCCCTTCACTATTGTTGCTGCTCCCCAACCCAGCCTTCCAAATCCACCCATCTCGTAAATCAATGCTAGCATCTTTGGCCAACCTCAGCAATATACAACAGGGATGCCACCCATGGGGCCAAGTAATCAACCTTTCATCGCCCCTAGCTTGTTCACCACAGCCCAAAGTACAATCCCATCATTTCCATTAAGTCTTGGGAGCTCAATACCACCAGCCACAAATCCACAAGCTACTACCTTCACTCCACAAAGCTATCAAAACCCACAAGCTACTGCCAATCTTCTACCAAGCTCCCAAGTGACCCCAGCTCCCACCACCACTCTACCAAGCTTCCAAATCCAGTCACAAAGCTATCAAACCCCATCAGTTCCATTCCCAAGCTTTCAATTCCCACCACCTCCACCACCAACTAATCCATTACCTCCAATTACCAACTACTTTTCAATGCCACTTCTAGGAGGTAATCCACCACCCCAGCCAACCACCAATTATTTGCAGATACCATCCCAAATGGGGGCACAACCCACATATATTGGTCAAACCCCACAAGCCCTCTGATCCTTTCCCCAAGCCTCACAACCATATTATACCTTACCTCCACAAAGCAATCCATTTATCCCACAGCCAGCTTATGTTCCTCAATCCCAACCTCAAATCTCATATCAACAGCAAGCCTCACAGCACATGCAGCAATATGCGCCACCTCCCCCTCAACAACCCGTCATCCACCATGCAGCTGCCCAAACAATGTACAATCCCTATCAGCAAATCCCTCACAGCCATCCATATTCAGTGGCCCCATCCAGCACATACCTACCTCAAGGCACTCCTACATTGGGGGCAACCCAACCATCACCTATCAATTCAGAGTGGGAGCAAATGAAGACAGCTCTGAAAGCCATCCAAGAAGGGAATGATCCAAAGACATTCAAGTTTGAGAATGTGTGTCCTTACCCATTTGACAGAGCCATTACCACGACACCATTTCCCAAACACTTTGAGGTACCTAAATTTGACAAATTCAGAGGAAAAGGAGACCCTGTCACACATATCAAAGAATTTTACATGCATTTCCAAGACGTGGCATACAATGATGTCTTCCTCTTGCGCCTTTTTCCCAAAAGCTTGGCTAGACCAGCTCTTGAATGGTTTTATAGAATCCCCTATGGCACAATTAAAAACTTTGCTGAATTATCTGAGGCATTTGTAGCCCAATATGCCCATCTTGTTGAAACAGAGCTATCAATAGTTGATCTTGTCCACACCAAGCAAAAAGGTGGAGAAAGCCTTGCCGAATACCTGCAAAGATGGCAAACCCTTACCACCCGCATATCCTGCACCTTGCCAGAACGCCATGTGGTGAAAATGTTTATTGATAATGCACATCCTAGCTTGGCTCACCACATGACCATGAACTGTTTGCAGACCTATAAGGATATCAAAGAGAAAGGAATGATCCTTGAGCAAGGACTCATCAAATATGGTGTGGTAAAGATTTACAAAGAGGCCAACCAAAAACAAGCATGTTGCAACAGATGGGGTTACTGACACCAGACATGTGAATATCGTTGGTCCTTCTCAAAACCAGTCTAACCCACCATATCAAACAAACAACCAACAAGCTACCAATTACCAACAACGAAATAACTAAAGCTATCAAAACCACAATACAAGACCCAACTTTCAAGGGTCTAACAATCAAGCTAATGCCATCAATGTAGTTGCAGGGCAAAAGCCCAGATTCCAACCTGCACCTAGAAACTATACACCCCTTGGTGAGCCATTGGATGTTATTTTTGAGAAATTGGCTAAAGAAAACCTCATCAAATTTCCTCCTACCCAGCAAATTGATCCAAGCCAATCCAAAGCTGCATGGTACAAGGACAATGAGTATTGCAAGTTCCATAGGGTAAGCGGTCACACCACCCTCAGATGCATGAAACTGAAAGACTATGTGCAAGACCTCATTGATCGGAAGGAAATCACTGTTGGTGCCCAAACCTCTCCCAATGCAGGCTTACAGATTTATCAAAATGCTTTTCCTCCACACAACAACCAAAATCCTGGAAAAGCACCTATCCAAAACAACACCAACAACCACCAACCAAACCAACAGCATGGGAAGAACAATGACCACACTTCATCCTATATAGACTATGGTAGCCTTATAGGTTGTATATCTGAGAAAGAGCCTTCTGTCAATGTTATCAATATCCGAGGACCAGACAATGAGTGTGCGGTCACCACTCGAAGAGCGCAATTTAACATCGCAGGCCCACCAGTTTCATCAACACCATCAGCTCCGTCAAAAAGCCGGTACAATATCTTGGAACACCTTGGGAACATGCCAGCCCAAATATCCATTTTAGACCTTCTCCGCACTAGTCTTGTGTACAAAGACATCCTTGACAGTGCTCTCATAGAATCCCGTGTCCCTTCTGATATCAATGCTACTGATTTTCGTAATCTTGTTGGACACCTTTCATCCTCATGTGCCCTATCTTTCAAACCCACCAACATACCCGCGGTTGAGCCAGATCACACCCTTCCACTTCGCATAGCCATCATGGTATCCAATTTTGCCGTGAAAAGAGTAATGATAGATAATGGATCAGCCTTGAACATTTGCACCCTAAAATTTATAAAACAAGCTGGGTATACTGAGGCAGATATGATCAGTGAGGTTATCACCATCAAAGCTTATGACAACTTGGAATGGACCACAGAAGGGACTATTTTGCTACCAATCAAGGTTGGGCCAGTCATTCAAGAGACAGTTTGCCATGTTGTTGATCTAAACCTACCATTTAACATCCTCCTCGGTCGCCCATGGATTCATGCTATGAAGGCCGTTCCATCCACCTACCATCAGTGCATCAAATTTCCGCATCAGGGCACTGAGGTAACCATCCATGCCGATCCAGAACCCTTTGCTTACTGAAATGTGGTTGAAGCTTCATATACAAACCATTGCCCTGGAATAGACATTGGCACAGCCATCGCCAGCTCATCCCACACTTGTAAAGATGCAGAAACCATCCTCGCCTCCACCCTATCTACCGTAAAGATCAACAACAAAGGTTGTGGAGAATATAGTCTGTCAGATGCATTTTCTGTCGGAGCAATCCCACTTGATCCACATACCCATGGATGACCGACATATCACAAAGCTAGGGAGATTCCACCTCCTTGATACAAACAGTTTGGCCCAACCACCTTTGTGTCCTCAGAAACCCCTCTTCATGAAGAGCTCACTCCAGATATCAACAATTGGTTACATAAGGATGCACCTCCAAAAAATCAAGCACGCCTTGATCACTTCAGCCAAAAGTATCCCCAACAACATAAGCTCATCATTGAAAAATGGAACTATCAAGGAGGTGGACTAGGACCAGAAGAAAGGGGCATGCAATGTCCCATCGAAGCACATAATTGGGAAACGAATTCAGGACTTGCCTTTGGCATACCCACAACTGGGGGCACCAACAAGAACGGTCACGCTTTTTCGAACATCCATCGCGACCTTGTCAAAATCGAAGACATTCTTGAGGAAGTTGAAAAGAGAGCCTACAACGATATCCCAGACCAAATCTTCCTAGGAGACTCTGTTCTCCGAGAACTATCCATCCATCTCATTGACCTACCTCTTGCTCATCCACAACTCATAGATTGGGACCAACCAAGTGTCATACATATTGATGAGTTCGCATCAGAGGAAGTGCTTCTAAGATTCATGGGAGCTGAAACTCCTCATAAGAAGACAAAGCCAGATTCTGCCTACATCTACAAGCTAGATCCCAAGGGGTATTTTGGAGAAAATCCCCAACCTAGTTTCGATACACCCAAAACTGGAACTAAGGTAAATTTGGGACTAGCTAAGGCAGCAAAGAGAACCCCTCAGCAAGAAAATCCAGAGCCACAAGCAGAACATGAGGATTTAGTATTGCCTCCTCAAGATAATCGACCAGAGGTGTCTTCTATTCTAATAGAGGATACTAGAGAAGTCAACATTGGTTCTTCAGAGATCCCTAGAATTGTTCACATTGCTGCATCCCTATCACAAGACCAAGCTGACCTCCTCTTTGAGGTTTTATGAGAGAACATTGGCCGATTTGCATGGTCATATCAGGACATGCCAGGACTTGATCCAAAGCTTGTAGTTCATCATCTTGCAGTCGATCCAAAGATCAAGCCCGTCAGACAAAAGATTAGAAAAATGCACCCCAAGGTGGCATTACTAGTCAAAGCTGAACTAGAAAGAATGTTAGCTGCTAAGGTTATCCGACCTATTGACTACTCAGAATGGATCTCCAACATGGTCCCTGTCACTAAGCCTTCCGGTGACATCAGAATCTGCACTGATTTTAGAGATCTTAACAAAGCTTGTCCAAAGGATGATTTTCCCTTGCCCAACATAGATATGATTGTAGATCTTACAGCTGGACATGAAATTTTGTCCCTTATGGATGGATTTTCTGGGTATAATCAGATCAAGATTGCAGAAGAGGACCAGCATAAGATAGCATTCATTACCCCTTGGGGAACCTTTTGCTACACCATGATGCCTTTTGGCCTAAAGAATGCTGGGGCTACCTATCAAAGAGCTATGACAGCCATTTTCCATGATCTTATCCATAGCATTTTGGAGGATTATGTGGACGATATCCTAGTCAAATCTCACACCTTCATGGATCATCTTGCTGACCTAGAGAAAGTCTTTGATAGGTTGGCCCAATATCATCTCATGCTAAATCCCAAGAAGTGTGTGTTTGGGGTCACATCTGGCAAGCTTCTAGGCTTCATAGTTTCTAAACAAGGTATAGAGATCGACCCCAAAAAGGTCAAGGCTATCTTAAACATGCCTCCTCCCTAGACACTGTGACAGCTTTGCTCTCTTCAGGGAAAACTTCAATCTATCCGGTGCTTCATCTCCCAACTTGCAAATAAGTGTACACCATTTTCACACTTGCTAAAGAAGAATGAGAACTTCAAGTGTGATCTTTTATGTCAACGCAGCTTCGATCAGCTCAAGCAGTACCTCACCAATCCCCCTATCTTGGTTCCACCAGTTCCTGGTCATCCCTTGATCTTATATATATCAGCAACACCTACTGCTCTAGGGGCACTTCTAGCACAACATGATGATTATAGTAGAGAGAGAGCCATCTACTATATCAGTAGAACCCTAGTTGGTTATGAACTCAATTACACTCCTATGGAAAAAGCTTGTTTGGCAGTTGTTTTCTCAACTCAAAAGCTTCGCCACTACATGCTAAGTCATACCATCCAACTAGTCTCTAAGATTGATCCTATCAAGTATATGCTCTCTAGAACAGCACTCACAGGTCGGCTAGCAAAATGGGTTATGCTACTAAGTGAGTTTGACATCCAATATATGGACAGAAAGGCAATCAAAGGGCAAGCTATAGCAGATCACCTAGCTGATGCACCTCTAGTAGATGCATATCCTTTGCTCACAGAATTCCCAGACGAGCATATCTGCCTAATTGAAGAACAGCCCCCATGGAAGCTTTATTTTGATGGCTCATACACCTCTCATGGATCAGGGGCAGGAATATTATTAGTTACACCTCAAGGAGATTACATTCCAAAAGCCTTCAAGCTACAATTCCCTAGCACCAACAATATAGCAGAATATGAAGCTCTTGTAGCAAGATTAAAGATAGCTACAGAATGGAATATCACTGAGTTACAAGTCTTTGGTGATTCCCAACTCATCATCAAACAAGTCTTAAATGAATATCAAACCAAAGATGAAAAGCTATTACCCTACAAAGAGCTAGTTGATCAGTTGACCCAGCATTTTACAAAGCTTCAGTTTACACAAGAGCCTCGAATGCAGAACAAGGCAGCAGATGCCATGGCCACTATCGGCTCGCTCTTAGAAATTCCCCAAGAAGCTACGCAGTATAAGTTTTTAGTTGAGCAGCTCCTCAAACCTGCCTATGCGAATGAGGATTCAAACTGTGTTTGTATCTTGGTTGGTCCCCAATCCCCTTGGTACCATGAAATTCATGCTTACCTTAACGATGGTATCATATCCCCTCACCTCACACGCACCCAACGCCAGAACCTCATCCAAAAATCATCCCGCTATGTTATCATAGCCAATACCCTATATCGTCGGGGTTATCACGATACTCTCTCTCGATGTTTAGATGAAAATGAGGCCGCGATGGCATTAAAAGAAGTACATTCTGGACTTTGCGGTGCCCACACGAGTGGTATTGTCCTAGCATGAAAAATCCTTAGAGTAGGCTACTATTGGCCTACCATTAAAGAAGACTCTTGTGACTTTGTCAGAAAGTGTCTCCCATGTCAGCAGCATGCAAATCTTGTGCACGCTCCAGCACAGGATCTACAACCTATTGCACCACCTTGGCCTTTTGCTTGTTGGGGCCTTGATCTAGTTGGAACTATCACACCTCTCTCATCTGATGGACATAAATGGATAATAACAGCTACAGACTATTTCACTAAGTGGGTGGAAGCAGTCCCCCTAGTCTCAGCTATAGGAGTTCAAGTCTCCAAGTTCATCTTGTACCACATTGTTTGCCGCTTCGGCATCCCATCCACCATCTTCATTGACCACGGAGGTAATTTTGAAAATCTCAACATGGAAGAATTATGCACTTCCCTCCGCATCCATCACTGCTTTTCTAGCCCATATTTCCCACAAGGTAAGGGCCAGGCAGAGGCAACTAATAAAACCCTCCTCAAAATCCTAAAGAAAGTTGTCAATGATTCCGGCCGTGATTGGCACCTTCAAATAAATTCGGCTTTATGGGCCTATCAAACTTCCTTCCGTACATCCATAGGCACAACTCCATACTCCCTAGTCTATGGTGTTGAAGCGTTATTACCTATAGAAGTTGAACTTCCCTCACTACGCATATCTTTGCGAGGGCAAATCTTAGATGAAGAATACAGAGTAGCTCAACTCACCCAACTAGATCTCTTAGACAAGAAGAGACAACAAGCCTATGACCATCTCACAGTCTATCAAACTTGTCTCAAAATAAATTTCAACAAGAAGGTGCTCCCACGACACTTTCAGCCAGGTGACATGGTCCTCAAAGAAAATATGAAAGTCCAAGCAGATCGAGAAAAGAAAGGCAAGTTTGAACCTACATGGCTTGGTCCCTATGTGGTTACTGCCTCCTTTGGCTCTGGAGCCTATCAATTATCTACACCAGAAGGAGAACTCTTGAATGACCCCACTAACATGATTCATCTCAAGAAGTTCTATGCTTGAAGATCCTTGGTATACCCAGCTTTTGAAAAATACAAAAAAAAAAATAGTAAAGAGAAATAAGCGTCCAATGGTGAAAACTTGGCAATTCAAGCGCCTTGGATAGGTACCTTGGTGAAAACCTAGTAATTCAGGCGCCTTGTGTGCTAAAGACTAATCTATTATCTATCACTATCCTATCCCTCATCCATCCACCCACCATCCCATAAAACACCTGCTTGTTCCCTTGGTGTTCCAATCAAATATCCAAAATCTAATGGAGCTTGTCAATACCTCCTGTACAGCTTGTAAATCTTGTACCAAAGCTTGTATTATACCTTGTAAATATTGTACCATACCTTGTATATATTTGAATCTTGTCCAAAGCTTGTACCATATTCCAGCTTGTAAATAATCTTGTATCCTAGCCTGTATCCTATCACATGCACACACAGAATCCCATTTTTCTTAAGCTTTTCACAAACCATCTACCTATCCACCTATCAACTATTATAGAAATCTCATCCTTCACAAACATTTCCATCTCACAAAAAACCAAAACATGAACAAACTTGTACATTTGTAACATATCTTGGTCTATCAGCTTGTACATCCTCTTTAGCTTAGTATCATTGTATCTATCCGGCTTTCATGTTAGTTCATCCTTGGTCAACATCTTGCACACATCGCACACTTTGGTTAGATATTCCAATGCATCCTTTAGCTAGATCTCCTATCACCAAAGTGTTATCCTTCTTAGTTCAGCTTGCCAGACACATCACTCATCCAGATCCATCAGTTTAGGTGCTCTCTGATAGATCCTTGCAGGATATAGCTTTCCTCATGTCTGATCTTGGTTCGTTAGTACCTCGTCCTATCCATCTCATTGGCAAACAGTTCTCTTTTGGATTTTCACTTTCTTTTGATTTGGGATCTTCCCTTTTGGGTCTTGAAATATCTTTTCCAAGCAATCTCCTTGTTCCCTCCTCAAGGTTGCCACAATCTTCCATATCATGGTATGCTACGAATGGGGCAATTAGAGCGTAAGGTCTTGATCAGGTCTTTTGCTTGTTTTCTTTTTCTGCTTGTGGGTTACCTAGTGTCGTTTCCACGCTGCTTCCTCTGGGATTCATGTGTGATACTGGGGCAATCCTTATGTGTTTGTTTTGAGTCAGTTCGTCAGTCCTCTGGATAGTTGGTGCAAATGGCCTTGATGTTCTTGGTAACCTTGGCAATTAACCAACAGTCCTATAGCAAATCTAGTGCTCAACTACATGGTGGTACTTCTCTTTGAAGTATCCCCCCGCTCAAAAAGCTTCAATGGATTCCCTTCATCTCCATTATCCCCCATCCATATCCTACATCTGTCGTTCCTACCCCAGCTTATGCATCAGTATCTCTTTGAATCACTCCTCACGCTTAGCTTTAGGGATCCACAATCCTTTTCTTAGGGATCCACCAATCAAATCAATCCACCAAGCCTCATCTTTCGAGATCCACAATCCTAGTCCTAGGGATCTCCGAAACCCATCTTCCGCCAGTCTGACTCTTTGAAATCCTGTTGCATCAACTTTATCATTCTATCATCCATCTCCCTACCATGGATTCCTTTTATAGCACTCTGCTCCTCCATCTCCCCCCCCCCCCCCCAATCCTGGAAAGTCTTAAGCTTGCTTTACTGTTGTGCCTCTGATTTCCCTTTATCATTCTCCCGTAGTGAGAGTTTGAGCTAATTCAGCCCCTTCTCTTTGCCAACCTGCGTCTCAGCTTGTCTCAATTTCTTGTACTTTTCAAGAAGTCATCGAGCCTCATTTCTCTCCCCGCCGCCTTCTTGAGGGGGCATCATCTAAGTCTAGTCTCTCCTCTTCTTATCTGAGACTGGGGCAACCTTGTTGCTAAAACATCTTCTTCGTGTCGTCTTCATTCGAACTTCTTTGAAATAGTGTTGTCTCAACACTATGTCAAAGAGGGGCAAAATGTAGACACCTAAATTTGATTACACTATTTCAGTAATCCTATTTAGTTATCTAAAGGCATCATTAATTAAATTCTTATTTAATTAATCATTTGCCATCCCTAGTTGATTAATTTAATTAATCATCTATAGTCCTAATTGATAAATCAAATAATCTATTATTTATCAATTAAATCCTTTTCTCCTATCTAATTCCAAAAATCCCCATTTATTAAATAAATCTATTTGATAAATGAAATCCTCAAATTCAAAAACCCCTAACCTATCTCTAATCCTCCATTTAGCCTAATCCACCCCATCCACCCATACTAACCAAGCTTAGCCACTAACTCACCCACCCTCATTAATGCCATCCACTTGCACATCTCTAACATCCCTAAGCTAATCCTAAACCCAAGCCTAATCCACCCCCTAATGTTGTCACATTCCTTAAACAAGTTTAACACTTTCCTAATCCAAACCAAAGTCTCCCCTCAAAAAAACCCAACCACTAAGTCATGAGTGCTCTTACAAAACATAAAGACTCTTACAAGCCCACTCATGACTCTTACACCCATCTTCCACACTCTTCCCTCTTCCACACTCATTCCTCTTACATCCCTCTTACATACTCAACCCCACTCATCATGCCTTTAACCAACCCTTTACCCTACCCTCTCACACTCATCCTCCTTGTGACAAGTGTCACCTTCCCATTGGTGCTAAACAAGCACAATCCATGTGCTCCCCTTTGAGTGCATCTTAACCCTCCTTAAGCCTTCATCCATCCTTGCATCTAAGTCCTCCATCTCTCTACCCCTTAGCCTATAAATTGAATCCCATCCCAAGCCATTTCATCAACAATCTTTGAGCTAAAGTTACCATGCTATTTTGAGAACCAAAGCCATCAACCATACCCTTATAATGCCAAATTGAGAGCTCACAAAGCTACCAATTTTCCATTACCCATCTCCATTGAAGCAGCTTTTGAGCATCTTGAGCATACATCCACAGCAAAAGGACACATCTACAGAATCAAGAAAGCATGGAGTGTTTTTTCTTGTGAGGTTTGCACTTCTTGTTTTCTTTCTTTGTCTAAGCATATATGTGAATTTAGTTTTTGGTTTGTGAATGTTTACTTTATTTGTTAATGTTCTTTGCATACTGATTCTGGTTCTACAAACTATACTTATGACACATGATATATGTCTATTCTAGTGTAAATAAATTTAGGAATATTCTTGTCCAATTTAAAATTATTTATGAATTTAGGATAAATAGGCACAAACAAGATTGGAAACTCATTGATGCTCTTAGATTTTTGAATTTCTTATTGTTAATAATAGAGTTTTTAATCAAGTATGTGTACCTAGTATGCTTGAACTTTATTCTATAGCTCATTTAATATCCAATACTAATTTTTTTGATTAAATGGATCAACACACACAATATAGAACCATGAAAGGCATAATTTCTTATTCATTATTTGAACAAGATTATTTCATCTAATGTTTTAATCCTTAAATCAAATAATGAAATTGAGGAATTTATTGAACAATCCAATAAAATATTTCTCATGTTTATAGGGTTCAACACATATGAATCACTACTAGCACATCTTGCAAATAAATACTTAAATTTTTGCAGCTTTTATATCTTGGTTATCTGAAGGTGCTTGATTTTAGTAATATTATGACCATCCATAAACCAATCAAAACATATCATACATATTGTAATACTCATGAGCATTTATTCCTTTAATAACTAACCAAAATAAATAGTCCATAATTATGTTCTTTGGGATCTACTACTACTCTAAATTAGGAAGATAGCTAATTTTAAGGTGGTTTGATCAACCATGACATTGAAGCTAATAATTAAAGTCTTAGTTTCTTCCATAAGTTTCAACTTATTCTCATGCAATCTATAGAATATCTTCAATGTAAAATGAAGTGAATATAATGGGATAAAAAAATATTAAATGCTAATATTTCCATGTATTATTATAAATAATAAATTGGTATTGCTCCTAGTTAATGCCATTAAACACAAGTAGAGGCTTGGTCTTAAGTTTTTACCTTGCAGACTGACGCAGGATTGGTAGATAATTAATTTAGTCAATTCAAC
This sequence comes from Cupressus sempervirens, assembly GCA_028749045.1. Lineage (NCBI taxonomy): Eukaryota > Viridiplantae > Streptophyta > Pinopsida > Cupressales > Cupressaceae > Cupressus > Cupressus sempervirens. The sequence continues at coordinate 314,713,551 of CM053790.1, read as the reverse complement.
CCTATAACTCTTGTTTCTCAATACATATCTCATCATCAACTATTCTAGGAACTTGTTCAACTAGACATAAATATAATTTAGGTATACAAAATAAAAATGGGAATCATTTTAGGAAAACTACTAGTCTTATTTTCCTGCACTTTGTACAACTAGTCTCATCACATTAGAACCATTTTGTTCAGGCCCCTTAAATTTATCCAGTGCACCAAGATATATTTTTTCCCCTCAACATTCTAATACATCTAGAAATTTTCATAGTGTTTCTATGGGTGATGATCAAATTTTTACCAATCTAAGCCATTATGAAGTGCAATTCTTCAAGAGAATTTGCCCTAAAGTTATCATTTGGATTATTATCCTACAATCATGGGCTTTGTGACTCAAGGATTTATTTTGGAAGCTATTGAGAATCTTGGATATAGAAAATACTAAGAGGGGGTGTAAATCAATATTACATGACTTTTAATCCAATTTTGTATTTCAACACTTAACCATATTAATTTATTTTTTCAACACTTATTCACTTTTCTAGTGAATAATCGATAGGGTAAATAACTAGCCAACCTAGTTGAACCCCAAATTGACCCAGACAAAAATAGGCTATTCCAAGTAATTGGAATTCATCTATGGAAAGCCTACCAGAAATTAAAAATCAATTCAATAAAGCTCGAAAACCCAAAAATCATAGAATTTCCTTAACAACTTTTGCAACAATGTGAACCTCTAAATGCACAGACATGTTCACAAGTATAATCACATAATGAAAATGAGTCTAGATTTATCAAATCACCAAAAGGTTTAATTCAAACATTTAAATAAGATACATTGACCATATAGGGATGACATTGGTAAAATCAATAGTTGTCAAATCACTAACTCCATGTGCCACATCATATGATCCCAGGGGTAAAATGAACAAATGAATCACTAACTAGTTTTCCCCTCCATTTATGTTTGTTGGTTCTACCCAATTGGTCAGGTATGAACATTTTCGCTATTTTTGGGATCAGGGTTTTGGGTTTTACATTGTTAAGCTAGTCATTTTTGCATATGGTGTCTAAACCTATGTTTTATTGGATTTTTGTGGCGTTTATGCCCTAACATCACATGGGTTTTATTTTCAAAGTTTTCCAATTTTGGGGTTTTTACCTCAATTTGTGTGTCACCCAGTTTTCTCAAGTTTTCTTGGCATGATGTTGGTCATGGACCTAGATCATCCATTAGGATGCTAGTTAGATCATTGTTGTACTTTTATGTTGTATTGGGATGCATGTTGCATCCATCCTCCTGAGCTTGTTTTCAGTTGAGTTATATTTTTCTTGTGTTCTCGTCCAGTCATTCTAATATGATCTTTATGATGGTGGTATGCCACACACAAGCATGTGCACATGCATTTGTATGGTGACTTTCAAGGCCTGACCTTTTGTGGTACTTCGAGGAGTTATGACCATTTGGGATTGGGTTGGGAATATGCATGCCTATGAGAACTCATCATTGGATGAGCATGGGTAGGGTATGGTAGCATCCATGGAAGGGGCTTCTATCTTGCAGCCTGGTGACCATTTCCTAAAGGGTCGGCAAAGGAAGTTTTAATCAAGTGATATCAAAATAAAACATTTGGGTGGCAATAAAATTTAAGATAATAAAATGTTTTAGTGTGAGAGCCTTACATTGGGAAGTTGAGTTCGCACAGTTCTGAGCTTGGGCTTTTTTATGCCAAGCAACTTTCCATGTTGTCATCCCCTACATAGTTACCCATTGAGTGTTTGACCAGAATCTATAGTACTTGCATTGTCTCATGATCTTGGTTTTAGTCATCTTTATTGTCTGGTATGAGTGTTAGCCATGAACATTTTCTTTATGTATTTTTGGTTGGATCATTATCTCCATCAGCATGGCGAAAGTGGACCTATGGGTTCCACATGGTTGGGAGGTGTAGCTACCTTCACCATTGTTAGGGACTGGTGTACAGAGATAGTCTATTATTCTAGTGTGACCATTGCTTGATGTATTTTGATTTATGTTTTCATTGGAATACTTGGATATCAAGTTTAGATGATGTTAGTTTATTTGATGCATTCCCTTATTATGATGTTTAGCATATGATTAGATGATTTTATTTGTTTAGTTGGAGTATCTAATGCTTACTGGTTAGCGTGTTAGATTTCCTTGTTCTTATGATGTTATTACACATTAGTAGTGACATCCTCATAAGACAACTTTAGCTATCTAGTTGGTAGTTTGGGATGTTACGCACGGGGGATGACTAGGACCTTTAAGGTCTCATGATGATATTATTGTTGGGAGGAACTGTGCACTTAGCTTTGATGTTTCAACTCATTGTGATTTTGCTTTCAGTTCATTTCCTTCACTACTATATTTAGATGGTTAGATTCAATTCTCATCTTTTAGTTGTTATGATTCAAGTTTCTATGCCTTGATTGTGGATCTAGTACTCCTTGGTGTGGAGGGATCATCTTTTCTAGCTTCTTATTCCTTTTTTTCTAGTTTTTTATTATGGTTCCTCACAGGAGATTATGGAAGTTTCATGCAGGGCAGTTCTTTTTGGTTGCTGAACCTAGTACTTCCTTGTGCAATATGGTGTTTCCTCATGTGGCTCAGTGTACTTTCTCACATGAAGAGGTACTTCCTCATGCAAGACTATTAGTTTTTCATTCTCTTGCACAAAAAATAGGGGGCATCTCCACTATTTTTCGGGGAACACAATTTGGACTTTTGATGAAGGGTGCTCCCCTTAATACTAGGAACACAAAAAAGAAACAAAGAAACAACAAAAAATGTGAGAAAAAAATATGGACTTCTTATTTGTACCGCAAATGCAAAATTACAAAATTCAAAAGTACAATATGCTAACCCACAAGGGCACCTTTATTACAATAATCTACAAAATTAAGCTACTAACTACCACCCAAAGCTGCTCTAGACAATGTTTAGGCCTTTCTTAAATAGGCAATTTTATGCCACCTGGGAAGGTTCTAGACATTGAAACTTAATACCTAGGGCCGACAGACCCTAACAAAACATATAGAGTCAACCAAATACATCTTTGACAATTAGTTTAGAAATTTTAGGTAACCCAACTTTGGAAGGCCATAACTCTTGAATCATTGTTCTAATTGGCTATTATAACCACTTTTCTAAATGCCAACTCCTAATCTATGGGCTCAAAATAGTGTAAATGCCCTTCAATAGATTTTTTGGACCTCGTCAAGGCACTCTAAGGCCTCCAACAGTGAGCTTGAAGATTTTTCTGCAAATTTTTCCACTGAAAATCTGCAATAACTTCTCTGATACATATGTTGGAGCAATGAGATTTTTATGGTCGTCTTACAACTCTAAAATGAACCTTCATGTTGAAAATAAGAACATTCTAAGCTCATATGAAAAACTTACTAAAATTAGTAAGTCCCCATAAATAGTGACCACCTTGTCTACTAGTCCTTATTAAAATAAAAGATTGAAAAGAAAATATTTTTGGGTGATGCAAGCTTGCTCTTACACCCAAGATGCTCCTACATCAACTTTTGATTACCCTTTAGGAATGCTAGTGTTTCCATGCTTTGACAGATCAAAAATTTTGTGAACTGATGCAAGCTTTGGTTTTTGTTCTTCAGTTTGGTCATGTAAGTTTGGTAGTGGCTTTTGGAGATTTGTTGGTGTTTGGATGTTTGGTTAGTCTTTTGTTGCGATCTTTTTTATCCTATATGTTGATTCTCACATACATTCTTTTATTTTTAATAAATATTTTGGCTTTTATTGAATCCTTGTTCTCGAGATCTCTGAGTGGGGCACATCTAGTATCAGAGCCCACGTTGCAACATTGGGATCTTTTTGTTATGCTTCCACTATGGTTTTGGTTTTGGCTTAAGTATATGAATTTTTATCTTATGTTTTCTTATCTTGATATCTTTTTTGTTCATGCTTGTGAGTCTTATGTTTGTGATGTTTGATTCTAACCCTTATCTTGTGACTCCTCAGTGATGCCTCCTGCACATAGACTCAGTGGTCGATTGGTAACCAACAAGTTGTTCAAGAGGAAGAACACCATGAAGAGGAAAGGTGGGATGGTGAGGGAGAAAAAGGTAACAATAATCAGGATGGTATTGGGGCATTGATGTGTGGTGCTACAAGAGGTTCTTTCTTGATTAGGGCCTCATGTTGAGGAAAACCAACATGACAACAGTCGAGAAGAGGGATCCCATATGGTGATTCTCATCAATCAAAGCATAGAGAGGAGGAGCATGAACATGAATGTTCTCATAGACCACTTGGTGGTAGAGGGCACCAATGGAGGGGTCATGTTTGAAATGATAATGATGACTTCACCCAAGTAGAGATGATGTGGTAACTTCAAACATCCAAACCACCATTGTTTGATGGCCATGGGATAGGGCTCAAGGCTGAGACCTAGTTACTAGATATGAGGCATTACTTCTCCTTACTACCTTATGGGAGCAACGTAAAGGCTCATTGTGCTATCACATAGTTGAGAGAACATAGTTCTATTAGAGGGATATGGAGAGTGAGAAGCTCCATATTGATGTGGTAGATCTTCGAGGAGAGCTTCAAGGAGAAATTCCTTTCTCCATAGTACTATGAGGCCTATACTAATGAGTTTCATGAGCTCATGCAAGGGAATATGATAGTGGACCAGTATGAGAAGCAATTCCTTGGGTTGAGGTAGTAGTCAAGTTAACATCATGATGAAGCACTCCTCATGCAACATTTTGTTAGGGACCTTAGGGACTCTATCATTGGAGATGTCTATGTTCACCAGTTGAGAATACTTGCACTTTCTGTAGAGAAGGAAAGAATTCTTGAGAGCAATGTGGCTAGGGGTTTTAGTGGCAAAATAGGTTCTAAGAACCAAAGTGCACAAAATTCAGGGCAAGATGCTCAGTTTATTTAGTCCTTAGGAAAGGGCCAAACTCAATCAGCATTCGTCGTAGTAATCAGTGAGGGTATTGGCCCAAGCATGGATAGTATTATGGTGCCTCGGGGAAGAAAGGGGATGACCAAAGCCATGGATAGAAATCTCTACAAGATCACCCTCCTCAAAGTAGTCAGCAGAACTATAGTAAGGGAAGTGCACCTTATTCCAGTACTACTCAAGGTGGTTGGGGAACTTGTTCCAGCTTTGTAGGAAACTATTATTTGTGTGGCTAGCCTAGCCATAAAGCTTTGGGATGTCCTATTTAACCATCTATAGGATCTAATAGAGGTGTAGCTAGATTAGAGCCTACTGTGGGAGATGCTGGAAGAAGTCATCGAGTCTTTGTAGTGGTTGATAATTGTCAAGTTGAGCATCAAGGTACCATAGTCAAGGCTACAGGTACATTACATGGTATTTTTTCTTTAGTATTATTTGACTCTAGTGCTTTAGATTCTTTTACTTCACCATATGTTGTTTAGCAATGTGAACTAGTGGCAGTACATCAGGTTGATAGGTGGAAAATTGAGTTAGCCACAGGATCCAAAGTGGCTTTAGACTCCTTGGTTAGTGGTTGCAGTTTGAATTTGGTTACCTTCACCATCATAATGGATCTTTGTATCCTACCCCTAGGATCATATAACATTGTATTGGGCATGGATTGGTTAGCCACCCATCAAGAAAATATAGATTGTTGTCATAAGTTAGTACAATGTGTTGATGACATAGGTGGGCAGGTGTAACTTTTAGGGGTTCAGAGACTAGTCTCACTTTGGACAATCTTAGTTAATCAACTGAAATGGAGTGTGCAAAAGGGATGTTAGGTGTTTTTTATTTCTATCAGTGATCTTGAGGAGTCCAATAGTCATATGGTGACACTTAATGATCACCCACTCTTTCATGAGTATGTAGATGTGTTTCCTGATGAGATACCTAATATGCCATTGCAGTGTGACATTGATTTTCAGATCAATCTCATACTAGGAATAAAGCCAGTTTTATGAGCTCCTTACCACATGACTACTTAGGATTTGAGTGAGCTTAGATTACAATTGGAGGAATTATTGGCCAAGGTCCATATTCATCCTAGTGTATCCCCATGAGGTGCACCAATCATCTTTGTGAAGTAGAAAGATGGATCATTGCATTTATGCATTTACTACCGATAGTTGAATAAAGTGATGGTGAAGAACCAATATCCTTTGTCGAGGATTGATGATTTTTTTTATCAGATGAAGTGAGTGCGAGTGTTCTCAAAGATTGATCTCATGTCAAGATACCATCAGCTTCATATCTAGGAGGTTGACATTCATTGGATAGTATTTTGTACACAATATGGGCATTATGAGTTCTTGATTGTACCCTTTGGGTTAACCAATGTGCTAGTAGTATTCATGAGTTTGATGAATGGAGTATTTTGCATGTACCTCAATCAGTGTGTCATTGTGTTTTTGGATGACATTGATCTATTCAAAGACTGTGGAAGAACATGAAGTCCATTTATGCTAAGTGTTGCAATTTTTGCAAGATCATTAGTTGTACGAAAACTTGGGTAAATGTGGATTCTTCCAATCAAAGGTAAATTATTTGGGGCATATCATCACTGGGTATGGTATTGTGGTGGATCCAGAGAAAATCCAAGCTACATGGATTGGTCGGTACTCATTAATGTCTCCAAGGTTCATAGTTTCATAAGATTAGCAGGTTATTACTAGTGCTTCATGAAGAATTTCTCATGTGCGGCTCATGCCATCACTTCTCTTCAGTGGAAATGGAAGAAGTATGTTTGGTCAAACAAGTGTCAGGCAAATTTTAATGCTCTTAAGGAGTGTTTGACTACTGTACCATTCCTTGCAATGCCTAATCCTATAGGGGACTTCATGGTTTGCACAGATGGTTCATTGGAAGGTGTGGGTGTGTGTTGATGTAAGATGGTCAAGTGATTATGTATGAGTCTAGAAAACTCAAGGACCATAAGCTTAACTACCCCACTCATGATTTGGAACTTGTGATTGTAGTGCATGTTCTTGTTCATTAGAGGTATTTCCTTTTAGGACACAGGTTTGAGTTGCATAGGGATCATAGGAGCTTGCAATATATCTTTACTTAGCCAAACCTGAATGCATGACAGCATCGCTAGATAGAGTTTCTGTGTGAATATGACTTTGCTATTCACTACATTAAGGGGGAGGAAAATGTCATTGTGGATGCTTTGAGTAGGAGACAACATGAGATATCATTTTTGTCATTGGGAGTGGATTTGTGGGCTCATATTTTGGAGGCCTTGCCTAGTAACACATGGTATCAGGAGGTGAGGGCAGAGATTGAGTCTGGACATACCCTTGAGGGGAGGTTTTTAGGTTACTTTCTTGAGTTTGATGGACTACTATGACACTTGGAGCATATCTATATACCCATGTCTTGTGATCTTCATACCTTGATTTTGTTAGAAGCACATCGTGTGCCATATTCCACACATCCTAGTGTCAAGAAGATGCATGTTGATCTTAAATTGTTGTACTTTTGGGTAGGGATGAGGCATGATGTTTTTGATTTTGTTGCTTGATGTCTCGAGTGCCAGCAAGTGAAGATAGAGCATCAACATCTAGCCGATATTTTGCAGCCACATGCTATTCTAGAGTGAAAATGGGATATGATATCTATTTATTTCATTACAAGGTTTCCTATGTCATCACAGTGACATGATTGCATCATGGTGATAGTAGAAAATTTTTCCAAGGTAGCACATTTTTCACCCATGAGAACATCCTACATAGCTTCTTCTATAGCGCATTTTTTCTTGGAAGATATTGTTCATTTACATGGCATCCCTCATTGGATTATTTTGGATAGAGATCCAATGTTTACTTTAGCACTATAGATGTCTCCCCAACATGCTTTAGGTGTGCAACTCAATTTTAGTTAGTCTTATCACCCAAAGACCGATGGTTAGACTAAGAGAGTGAACTAGGTTCTCAAAGATGTTGTTCACATGTTTGTGATCGACAGGCAAGTGAAGTAGGAGGATTATTTATACCTCATTGAGTTTCCTTATAACAATAGATATCATATTTATCTTGGCATGTCACATTTTTAGGACTTGTATGGTAGACCATGTCATACCCCTTTGAGTTGGGATCGTTTGGAGGACCAAGTCCTTTTAGGTCTAGAGATGCTTCAAGATATGGAGCAGTAGGTTGTTCATATTAGAGATCACTTGACTACTACTTAGGATAGGCAGTAGAAGTATGTATATTCCAATAGGTTGGATCATTACTTTTCTATTGGTGACAAGGTATTTTTGAGAGTGTTTCTGAGGAGGAGCCCCATCTGTTATGGGAAATCCTCTAAGTTGGTGCCACATTTTGTTAGACTATTTGAGATCCTTGAGAGGATTGGTCCTATTTCTTATCAACTAGCATTGGCACCTAGCCTATCATGCATCCATGATGTTTTCCATATTTCTATTTTGAGATAGTATATTCCCAATGTGACCCATGTTCTTAATTGGGATGTTTTGCAATGGAGGATGGGAAAATTTCTTTGGAGCCCATTTGTATCCTTTATCATCAGAGGCTAACTTTGAGAGTTCAAGATATAGAGTAGGTAAGGGTATATTGGGACCCAAGCGATGAGACTTTTGTTACTTGGGAAGATGCTACACAATTGAGAGATTTGTACACCTATCTTTTTGCAAGCTTTTGAGAGTAAGCTTATGCCTAGTGGGGGAGGATGTAATGCCTCTCATGTTTGAAATTTGTACCTTATTTATTTTAATTTGAGAGATACTTGTTCTCATATTATTATTTTTGCATTTGAGATGACTTGAGGGTTGGATGTTATACTTTGATTTCAGTACCATAGATGTTATACTACTATGATGTGCAGTTGATCATATTTGCATGTTGATACCATTTTGAGATGACAGTATGTTTTATGATGATATCTGGTTATCTAGTATTTGGACATATCTTAGATCTAGTTATATGTTGGATTTAATGCTATGATTATTTACTCCATTCTTACTTCATTATGCTTTATGTGAATGTGAGTGATGTAAATGGATTATTTCAGTATAATTGAATAAATGGTTAATTTAGGTATTTAATGTATTTATTGCTTCATCTATGTTATTATATGCAATTGCACTTGATCATGTGTTTTAGTGTGTAGGATTTATATCCCTGGCAGTGGCATGTGGAGTTAGTGATTCAGTCGTTCATTTTACCAATGTTGTCCCTGTATGGTCAATGTATCTTATTTAAATGTTTGAATTAAACTTTCCATTGATTTGATAAATCTGGACTCTTTTGCATTATGTGATTAGACCTATGAACATGTCTGTGCATTTAGAGGTTTGCATTTTCATGAAATTTATTAAGGAAATGTTGTGATTTTTGGGTTTTTGAGCTTTATTTAATTGATTTTTAATTTCTAGTAGCTTTTCCATAGATGAATTCCAATTACTTGGAATAGTCTATTTTTGTTTGGGTTGATTTGGGGTTTAACAAGGTTGGTTGGTTATTTACCCTAATTAATTATTCACTCAAAAAGTGAATATGTGAGAAGTGAAGAAATTAATTGCTCGCTTCTTGCTTTTGGAAATTAAGAATTTGAGAGCTTTTTCCAAAAACCTCTTCTGGAGGATTGCATTTTTGTTCATTGTGAGAGCTACGGGCATGGGATCTTCATGAGATCAATCTCATTAGATCCAAGTCGGGGAGACCTTTCTTTGCCATGATTTCCAGTAGCTTTTGTAAGTTATTTATTTTATTGTGCTATTCCCTATTTCTGCCCTTTTGGCTATTAGGTAAGTCTCTCCCATTTTCTTGCTTTAGTTTCATTTCTACTTCTTTTTCTGGTGGTTATTTTTTGGGAGATTGAGAATTAGTGTTCCCTTCCATTTATGTTTTTTGGTTCTGCCCAGTTGGTTGGGTATGAACATTTTCCCTATTTTTGGGATGAGGGTGTGGGCTTTCACATGGTTATGTTGGTTATTTTTGCATATAGTGTCTGAGCTTGATTTTTATTGGATTTTCATGGCTTTTGTGCTCTAAGACCAAATGGGTTTTATTTTTGAAGTTTTCCAATTTTGGGGATTTTATCTCGATTTGTGTATTACCTGGTTTTCTCAAGTTTTCTTGGCATGATGTTGGTTGTGGACCTGGATCATTCATTAGGATGATAGTTAGATCATTTTTGAACTTGTATGTTGCATTGGGATGTGTGTCACATTCGTCCTCTTGAGCTTTTTTTAAGTTGAGTGATATTTTGCTTGTGTTCTCATCCAGTCCTTGTGATATGATCTTTGTGATGGTGGTGCACCATACATGAGCATGTGCACATGTATTTTTTGGGTGACTTGTGAGGCCTAATCTTCCATGGTATGTCCAGGAGTTATGATCATTTTGGGTTGGGTTGGGAATATACATGCCTACAGGCACTCATCGTTGGATGAGCATGGGTAGGGTAGGGTAGCATTCATGGAGGGGGCTTCTATCTTGTAGCCTGGTGACCATTGCCTAGAGGGTTGGAAAAGGAAGTTTTAATCAATTGATAGCTAAGTAAAACATTGGGTGGTAAAAAAATTTAAGATAATAAAATGTTTCAATGTGAGAGCCTTCTATTGGGAAGTTGAGTCTACACAGTTCCAAGCTTAGGCTCTCTGATGCCAAATGACTCTCCATGTTGTCAACCCCTATAGTTACCCATTGATTGTCTAACCAAGATCTTTAGTACTTGCATTGTCTCATGATCTTTGTTTTAGTCATCTTTATTTTTCGGCATGAGTGTTAGCCATAAATATTTTCTTTATGTGTTTTTGTGGTTGGATCATTAGCTTGATCAATATGGTGGGAGTGAACCTATGCATTCCACATGGTTGGGAGGTGTAGCTACCTTCACCACTATTAGGGATCGGTGTATAGAGATGGTCTATTGTTCCAGTGCAAAAGTTACTTGATGTTTTCACTTGTTACTTCGAGTTTTGGAGTATGCTTTCTTTTGATTTATGCTTTCATTGGAATACTAAGATATCATGTTTGGATGATGTTAGTTTATTTGATGCATTCCCTTATTATGATGTTTAGCATATGATTAAATGATTTATTTTTTAGTTGGAGTATCTATTGCTTACTAGTTAGCATGTTAGATTTCTTTGTTCTTATGATGTTATTAAGCTTTAGTAGTGACATCCTCATAAGATAGCTCTACCTATCTAGTTGGAAATTTGGTATGTTATGAGTAGGGGATGGCTAGGACCTTCAAGGTCCCATGATGATATTATTTCTAGGAGGAACCGTGCACTTAGTTTTTTTGTTTCATCTCATTGTGATGTTGCTTTTGGTTCATTTCCTTCACTGCTATGTTTAGATGGTTAGATTTAGTTCTCATCTTTTAGTTGTTGTGATTCGAGTATCTATGCCTCGATTGTGGATTTGGTACTCCCCAGTGTGGAGGGATCATCTTTTCTAGCTTCTTATTCCTTGTTTTTCTGGTGTGTCATTATGGTTCCTCGTGCAAGATTGTGGAAGTTTCATGTAGGGCCTTGCATTTCCTCACGTGGCTCTTGGCACTTTCTTATGCAAACCTCAACACTAGTGCAGTGCTCTTTGGTTGCTAAACCTAGAACTTCCTTGCATGAAATGGTGTTTCCTCATGTGGCTTAGTGTACTTTCTTGCATGAAGAGGTACTTCCTTGCACGAGACTATCAGTTGTTAATCCTCTCGCATGAAAAATTGGGGGCATCTCTACTATTTTTTGGAGAACACAATTTGAACTTTTGAGTACCCTTTAGGAATGCTAGTGTTTCCTTGCTTTGACAAATCAGAGATTTTTTGTTCTAATGTCATCGTTGGTTTTCATTCTTTAGTTTGGTAGCGGCATTTGGAGATCTGTTGGTGTTTGGATATTTGGTTAGTCTTCCATTGTAGTCTTTTTGATCCTCATATGTTGATTATCATGTACATCCATACTTTTTTTTTTTTAATATCTTGGCTTGTATTGAATCCTTGTTCCAAGCATCTCTGGGTGGGACATTACAACTAGATCTTTTAGATGTCCCAACCCTATTAGGTTTTCTAATATAATAGATCTCAATTATCTACAAAGATATGCAATCTATAGATGAGTTATAAAAACAATACCCAAACTAGCCATATTGATATCTTCAATATCCTTTGTGTATCTCACATATGATTATGCCCATGCAATGAATATTCACATCTAACCATCAAAACATCATAGAATAATAAATAAATCTTGCATGTCATGTGCATATCATAACAATACTTCACATGCTCAAATTGTCTTCATTATATACCCTCTCAATTATACTATTCAGACAGCTTTAGTAATCAAACATGTAACACTCCATAAAAACAAATTAATAAAACTTTCTAACTAAGGTTCACATCTAGGATGTCATCCCTACATTTCTAAGCAATTGAATTGACAAGGAAATTCAATTTCTTAGGTCAAAATGCCTGATATTTTCCTCTTAGCTTGTATTATGAAATATAGACCCATCTTAACATTTGCCAACTAAAATATATGATATCTGATATATTAAATATGCTAACATAGTTATATAATTTATAAACTTTATTCTACAATTATCCAAAATTATGGCCATTAATATCATCCCTTCTAACTTTGTTGATCAAAACAATAACTCTATTGATAGTTCTTGTGAATTGTACTGAGAAAATTTTCACATTAAACTAGAACCAAAGCTATATTTAAGTCCAAGAGACCTTACCATTTTATATTATTTCCATAAATGAAAACATCCATGTTGTGATACCTATGTTCTTGCCAATAATCTCCTGCTTTGGCATCAATGGTAACAGTTAGTGAAATTTGACTAATGGGAAAATGCCAAATCTCCAAAACTATCCTTATCAAAAACTTGTTAAAAAACCATGGGCAAATGTACCAAATTGTGTTCCAAACACATGACACCTTTTTTATTTTATTTTTTAAATTCTAGAGTGCACACGCTATGGCCTAGTCTCCACAAGCCTTAGGCTTATGGAGCCCAAGCCATTGCATGTGTACACTATAGCATGTGTGCACAATGGATGCCAAATTTCCATAGCACATGTGTGTTGGAAGTCTTATTGCAAAACAAGCTACTAAGGGGGGTGAATCAAGATCAATAAAACTTTTCACTGTTTCAACAATATCTCAAGTTAACTCAATTCACTCCTAATCCATCTCATATCTTAGATCTCATTCCATATAATCATTAACTTGTAATTCTAATATTTAAATCTATCTAAGCATAACATCCATGAAAACATAAACACATAATACAAAATATTTGGTAACCTAGAAACCTCCAAGGTGAAGGTACAAGTGGGGTGGGGATGAAACCCACAAATCTTTACTACTACAAAAACAAAGTTTACCTATTAGGGCTACAATTTGATCACTTTTGATAATTTACCTTGTGAGGGTTCTGCTCTGTTAAAATATTTACAAGACTGTTAGGTCTCACCTTGACTAAAGGATTGTACAATTATAATGAAGTAAGGACTATGTTAGGAGATTTAAAATGGGTCTATTAAAATGACTATGTTAAGAGATTTTCCCTAACTCAACCTGTCAAAATTGATTTAGTACATGATCCTTCAATTTGCTCTACAAGTTGTTTATGGACCTCCTCTCTTCAATATCTCAAACTGATCTCCTTATCTGATAAGTTTTTTTTTATGTCTTTCACTATTAGGTTGCTCTATTTGATCTTCTCTCTAACTTAGCCTCTTTTCTTTGTACTTAGCTTTTTCGCTTCTTCACATCTTCACACTCATTACTTTTAATTTAGGGTTAGATCCATTCCTTAAATAGATAATTGTATAAAGTTCTAGAGCTTAATCAATGATCTATTTTCATCCTTTTTCCATTTTACTCTTCTTATTTTTTTATTGGTTAATCTTCTTTTCTTGGAATTAATTCCTTCTACCAAAATACATAATCTACTCCTTAATTATCTCTACAATCATTAAATTTCAAGTAGAACTCAACTAAAATGAATTACATAAGTGTGTGTGCCATCACAAACTCGTATGTCAAAACTGGTTTACTTGGCAATTGAATGTTCTAACGCTCAGTCATAACTAGCATTCATTTGATCACTCGACTTCTATAGGCTCAACATATACTAACTTAATCGGCATAAGTTAACCTTTACTTCACTCAGTCTCAATTTTTTCTTGAGCATGTATGATGGCTTGGTCTCTTCTGGGGTGCTTGGCAACCTTTAACTTGCTTAGCATCTAGTGATATAAAGATAGGTCCTTTGTAGCTTGGCCTTCTCTAGATGGCTCAATTTTAGTGGTGATTGACCAATGTTGCCTTGGAAATGACTAAGTGTTGGACACTAATAGACAACTTGTAATTAGAGATCAACAATCTCCCCCTTTGACATTAGTGTAAAAAAACTTTTTCATGACTTAGCAATCAAAATATCAAGAATTCAGCACTCCCCTGAGACTACGATTCATTTTTAAAAAAATTTAACTCTGCTATACAATATATACATATTTTCACTTTGATGTTGACTCGTCTGATCTTGCATTTTCCCCTTGCTTATTCTGACATTTCCCATTTCATTTTTCGTATACATATTCCCCTTATTTTTTACAGTTATTCCTTGGGATCTACAGGGGTGTAATGCCCCGCCAAGGGATCCAAAAGAATTAACCTAAAGTTTTACTAAGTTTGCTAAACATTTTTTTTTTTTAAATAAGAAAGTATAACATACACATCAAACACATAGTAGCGGAAGCAATAACATGTAATCATTTACAAACATACATAATAGGTTACATTCCTTAAGGATCCTAAGACGTTGAGTCACATTTAAATTTAATTAATTCTAAGTCTAACAACTACCACATCCACATGAAAGAATAATAATAAAGTCCAATGTCCATAATATACATTTGTTTCGAATGCCTCTTGGCAAATTAACTCAGAATGCTCAATCATCCACTGTACATGTCACAGGGTATGAAAGGCTTAAAAGAATATACATATGTAAAAATAAAGATACATCATCCTCAAATCCATGATACAAAGTACAATAAAATAAATGAAATCATCCACCACACATGATACATCCATACATCCATAATGATAAAACATCCATCATAAAATCTAACCATCCATCATAATGATCCAAGAACATAGTGAAGGTAAATGCCAACCAAGAAAGCTCCAGCCACAGTGACTACGGATGGATCTCAATGGTAAGAGTAAAAGCACTACCACCCGACCGCATGGAACCTAAATGGTCCACTCCCACCGTGCTAAGGAGATAGTCTCAAGTCCCAAACAAGGTATCAAAACACAAAACACAAGTACTCTCTAAGTCTGGGAAATCCTAAAAGTACACTAACTCAAAGGTTCCAACATAGATCGACATCTAGACCCAGAGGCACACAAAGACACGTAGGGAACCTACTATGCAAGCGAGAAAGTTTCATCGCAAAAGTCACGTCGGAAGTTACCCGAGCAACCCCTTAGGAATCTCGGATCCCCTGTGATCCTACGGTGACTAGTATCCTCTCATACTGACGAGGCATACTACAGAATGCAAGGTCACAACCAAGCATTCTCTCTACCCCATCCTAGTCTGTACTAGCACTCAAGGCATGGGAGAGAACATACAATTATCTTATGAGGTTCATTTAAGTCAGTATTTAGGTGAGATGTTTTCACTTAATAAAACAACTTACAATGAGTTACCCTGGTAGCCACTTAAGGCCTCGGCCCCCATCGCAAGCCACTTCTCGACACTACACATAGATAACCTACCCTAGACTCATGAAATCACAAATCACAAATATCACCTCAGCCCTATACAAGTGTCTGGAAAGCATCAAATGATACTCATAATGATCACAACAGTTCTCTATCAGCAACTGAAGGCATCAATGATAAGTCACAATATCTAATGGTTCTCCAACGAGCAACCAACAAGTATCCCAATAATAGATCACAATACTGATCGAAGACTCCAAAATGGTCAAGTCAAAACATGTCACAACATGACATCATCAAGAACAAATCACTTTAAAACACCTCAGCTTCACACAAGGAAATTGGAAAGCAATAACAACTAGTAAAGACATCCATAATAGAGCATAGCATCACATTACCAAGGTCAGGTATAAAGATCGAGAACAACTCACCATAACATCACAATCGCACAACCCTCGAGCCTCTGGTAACAACCTAAGACTGGTCAACATCTAATCAACCCCAAAACATAGATAACATAAACAAAATAGTACAGTTCATAGTTTGGGTTGATTTCAAAATACATAATAGGGTTAGCAGTAAAGTTCAGTTTGCATTTCAATGTACATTCCAAGTGTATGAGATTCTTTGCTTAATTTACAAGTCAACCCATTAATTTATTGGCTCAAAAATACATATAAAGTTACCCTTATTATTAAATTTAATATCCAAAAATAGTCTAGGATTAATCCTTTAATTATTTAAGTTATAAAATTAACAGTTATTGATTTTAAATCGAATAATTACATTTTTAGTAAAATCAATATTATTATGATTAATAACTAAATTTACAACTTCATTAAATACTTTTGTTATTAGTAATCCTTAATTAAATCAAATTTAATTAAATTAACTAATAATTTATTTAATATTTTTCATTAATTAATAATTTATTTAATTATTAATTATCAATATAACTTAATAATAAAATTTGATTTAATAATAATATAAATTTATTAATAAAATTATTAATATTTAATATTATTTAAAATTCAATAAAATGAATACGATTTATAAAAAACGTAATAAAGAAAACGAATTAAAAAAAGAAAGCCTTTTTGAAAAGGTTGTTGGCCTCTGTGTCGCAGTACCTGTTGTAGCAGGGCCTGCAACGGTCAGGTACAAAGTACCCTGCCGTCGCAGATAGCGATAGGGGTGGGGCACAGGGTAAATCCCTCCCCCCCCCCCCATACTTATAAATATAAAGTTTTATATTTTTTTTTTTTGTTTATAAAAACTTTTAAATTTAATTTAAAATCGCCTCTTTAAAAAAAGTAGTTTTGTTTATCAAAAGACAACTCTCTCTTAATTAAAATTTAATAATATATGTTTATTAATATATATATATATATATATATATATATATATATATATATATATATATATATATATTTATAAACATTCACAAATATACTCTGATAGAGAAAATAATATTAACCATTCGTATTTCAATCTACAATTTTCATTTTTAAATTTAAAATTCAACCCTTCCCCGATTAAATCCATATTTCTTTGATCTATCAAACAAGGATGTCTGATCACTCTTCTAATTTTTACGTATGCCGAATATATTGACAAGCATTTAATAATTTACAATATTGAAATATTTAAGCTTTCATCATAGAGAATTCAGATATACAATCCACAGGCACAAAGAAGACAGGAAAGGATAATTGCGTAATTAATCAATCATCAAAACACAAGACCCTACCTGAGCCTGATGTTATTATGCAATCTCCAAAAACTGTAAGAGAATTCACTCCTCTTCAATAACCTTCTTCTAAAAATCTTTCTTAGAATTCACCTTCTAAAATTCGCTTCCAAAAGTTGTCTCCCAAAATTTTTGTCTCCCCAAATTCACTGTCCAAATTTGTGTCCCTCAAAAATGAACCCCAAAGTTGTGTTAAGGAGTTTTCTCCTCAAATCGGGGCACTAATTGTGCGTTCACTCGAGAGGACTCCTTGCTCAACTGAGTTAACTCTAAAATTAACTTTATTTATCTTTCTTTATCTTGCATTAATCTTTTCATGCACATTAAGTTGAATTATTAAGTAACTTTATTTAATATTCCACTTGACTTCTATTTTAATCTTTATTACTTTTAAACTCATGCGCACTTTATGAAATTAAAAATAACATTATTATTTCCACTTATTTTATCTTTTAATTAATTTCTTTTATTTTCAATTCATGCTCGCATCATGCAATCTAGAAACTTTAATAATTTAATATCTTTCAACTTTTAATTTATTTTAGAAACTTAATTGATAAAATATTTAATTAACTTAAATAACAATACTATTTAGCATTTATTTAAAAATGAACTCTAAATATATTATTATTAAAGTAAATAAATATTATCACGTTCTAAATTTATCCTTACAATTTTAATCTCCAATTTAATCCTTCTTATTTAATTAATTTCTCAATTAATTAAATATTAAAGATTATCATATTAATTTTGCATTAAATTAAATCATTAATTAATCTTTTTAATTGGACTTAATTAATAGAAAATACATCAAGGACTCATAAAGCAACATACGAAAACCCATCATAGAAAAACACATAATAAATCAAACAAAAGGGTTATAATCACGAAATTACATCATTTGATGCATTCGGAGGGTACTTGACTCAGATACTTGTCCTAATTTTAAATTAGGACAATGGCTTAAAGGTTTAGGATTTGGACTTAAGATTTATCTCCCCTCTCTTACCATTGAGATAATGCGATAGGGTACGCTCATCCTGGCAATTCAGGGAAGTCGATATCCGGTACCTGCAACCTACATAAATTCACACATGTACAGACACAATATACTAAGCTAAACAGGCAATGGCAGGAAGTGGTGCATCGTGTAGATCTCGACTAACAGGTGACTACAACTCCCTTCCTTAACCACATCAAAAATGCCATACATAAAGAAAACAAACACGCACACCATACACATGTAGTATGGGGTAAGTATCCATAAGAAAACACATGTGATAATAAACCATCTAACTAATCATCATCGATAATTGAAAACACTGCATAATCATCTTACATACATGAAATATAGAGTACCAAGTAATCTCATCATATAATAAACTAAATCTGAAACAATATCTAAAAATTTGAAAGTAATGCTACTAAACATCAAGTATAAAACTAGCCTAAAAGAGTTTGGCAATGATAATTGAAATGCGAATTAGGGCTAGGTACTACAAGGGGTCAGCTAATATTTATCCAAAAATGTTTTATGGGAAGCCAAAATCTCTTCAAGTCCTTTATTCCATCCTACTCTCACTAATTCCATGATTTTTATTTGAATCTCTTGTTGAGCAACTAGATCAATCAGGCTCTCTACTGTTGAAATATGGAGATCTTTCCCTGATAAATCCTGAGCCACTGATAATTCCTTTTGAATTATCTCTAAATTGGGTAGTAACATAAATTGAATATTAATCAATGTTTCCCTAATGTTATTATCTCTAGCCATCAATTTGGCTAACCTCCCTTGATCGTATGCCATTTTATTGAAAGAAAGTGAGCTTGAACTTGTGTTCTTGCTTAACGAGATTGTACAAGCCTTCATATCTACTTGTAACTTATCAATAACATGTTGATTCTCCAATGTGAAGAAATAAACATCATAAAGATTTATATACAAAGAATGAATTACATTCAAAAAAAATTCACACTCGTTACAAGAGTAGAAAGCTCAACCTACCTAATTTCAAGTTCAGTTTAGGCTTTCTCCAAAACTTTATGCTCAAATTTCTTTTTAGGCCATCTCATCAATTTTTCATTGGTCTCTATATTTTTTGTTTGTCCTTTATCAACTATATACACAAGTTAATTTAAAATTTGATATTTCTCATTAACATCATGAATCTCAAAAGCTTCGACAAAACATCCTTGATATTATGTAATACATGTTTTTTCTTTGTGTTCTCTTCTTAATTGTTCTTATTCTATCTTGCTACTTAGCAAGGTTTGCAAATTTTGCATTTTCTTTATTGTCATATTGTTCAAGTCATACATAGGCAATGTAATTACCTCATCTAAACTCATTGTTTCCTCCGGTGTTTCATCTTTTTGTGCCACTATCTATGATCAAGGGGTGCTATCACTAAGTAGTGTTATTTTTAGTTGTTTTCCCTTTGCACTCAATCTCTATATCTCTCTCGACTCTTGTGGAGTTGATCTAACATATTGTACAAGTGTAATATTTAATGTCTCTATTGGCATGGCACTCGACAATTGTATAAGAGCTTGGATAGCCTCTTGTTCTTTGGGTTTTTTTTTCAACTCTATTTTCTTCTCCTCCTTTTGTTCTTTTGTAGTGCTATCTATAACATGGGTAAATTATGGAAACACAATTATCACCTTGCCATACTACTTGACACTCTTGTCAGATTCTACTGTAACTAATGTAACTTGAAAATCATCAGTCTTTGCACTATCAATCCTTTCATAATCTTGAATCCACAAAAAAACTAGATTGGTGTATGGTAGAGAGGGGTCTGAGGCATCTAACGTAGCATTTTTCATTTCTTCCTCGGTTAATACATTTTGATTCTATGGCAATGAATCAAGAATTTCTTCAATAGTGACAACATCTTGTTGTTCACTCCCTTCTACCAATTGCCTCATTTTTTAGTCTGGCTTTGAAACTTCTTCATCATCATCTTGACCTATTAATTCTACGAGATCTTTTCCTTCTTCCTATTCTTCTTCATTAGCCGGTGGAACAAGCAATCCAAATTCTTTCTTCCATATTATTATACTTTCTTTCTCTAATTCATGAGCTTTATTCTTCAAAATTTTATACTCTTTCGTTTGGTATAAATATCTTTACAAAATCTTTCAGGGCTATAGACATATGCATCTTTCCCAAATTGGGCATTGTTTGTGCTAGTCTCCCTTATTTTTCTTTTAGTAGATAATTCCCACTTCCACTTAGCATCAACTTTATTATACAAATCTTCAGGAATGCCTTCACCTAATTCTATAGGTTTATATCTAAAATTTATCATCATATCCATCATAGCTTTTGCATGCTTCTCCTAATCATCTTTATTTAAATAATCATAATTAATATTATTAAAACCTGCAAAACTAGCTGAGTCTATAATCTCCTCGCATACATGGTCAATAGTCATTAGAAGTAGTCTGTGAATAATTTGAAGTTTTCTCAAATTGTCAGACTCAATTTCTTCTTCATCTTCCTCCTCCTCATCAGGTGTAATGACTAGTTTTCTTCTAGGGCTCTTAGGTGGGCTTTTCTTATGTGCTTTAGTTGGCTTCCTCTTTTTTTGGCTTCCTTTGCCTTTTGTAGCTGGGGACTGAGTTGCATTTGATCTTGTGATTACTCTTCTCTTCAGCTCTAGCTCTAATGGTATAACAACCTTTTTCACATCTTTCTTCAAATACTCCTTTACCTTTGGATCAACAATCACTACTTTCTTCTATTTTGTTTCCCTAGACTCAGCAAAAACTACCTCTTTGCCATTTATTTCTTCAACTTCAACTTCTTCATTGGGCTCCTCATCCTCTCCTTTGCCTTTGGTTATTTGAAGTTGACCTTTGCCAAGTTTTCCCTCAAGGTCTTTAATTATCTTCTTTCTTTTTCTATTTATCTTGGTCACTTTTTTTCCATTAACATCTTAATCTTGGTTGCCTTGTAGATACCAAACATCTCGGCATTTGTATTGATTTCTTTAGATGACAATGTCGCTATTTTAACCTCATCAACTTTAACTTCATATTGCATTTACCTCAGCCATTCAACCCTTGGTTGTATTGCTTGTGCATAAATTAAATTTGTATCTACCATAAAGCATATATATCATTAGAATAATGATCTACCACTAACATAGGTATCCTCATCTTATTCTTGAATTCCTCAAAATAATTTTCCATTATTGCCTCAAAATTATCTCCCAATTAATTGGTTAGGTCACTATTTTGTGCAATTATCAATTTGTTCCTATCCCATGCTATGGTGTCAATGCTGGGGAATGAATTTTGTACATAGAATAATATACAAACAAGTAAAGGAACCAAACTTGTATGAAGTATTCTTTGTTTTCCTTATTGCTTCAAGATTCTTTGATAGTTGTTGTAGTTGCAGCTCAGCAAGATCATAACTATGATCTTTCCTCATAATTTTATATCCTAGGTCCACTATAATGCAAGGTACAATATTCAATCATCTCAACTGATAGAATTTTTGTGCAATCACACGTACTACAAATTCAATGACTAGATCTTCAATCTCATTTTTCAACATACTACGACCATTCCACTTTGCTTTTGTCAATTTTTCAATGACATCTTTCATAGCACATCTCATTATCTTTAATTTGTCCAAAGTAGGGTAACCTGTAACTCGGCCAATGATAGCCTTGTTTATCCTTATTGGTCCACCTTCTAATCATATATTCATATTTTGAACTTGGCTCAACACAATCTTTATCCATTCAACATTAAAAACCTTCAGAAAAATTAGGGCACGGTTTAGCCCTTTCTCAGCAACAATTTTGTTCTCATCCCTCAAAACTCCATTATTACACAATTTATCATATGCTGCTCGAAGTTCATAATCTCCAATTTTTTCCACTTTGCACATGTAGCATGATCTCGCATTATGAATCATCAATATTCTTGGTGGAATTGATGACAGGATACCAGATTCATCACCAGTCAATGCAACATTAGGGTACTCCTTGAATTTTGGTGGAGAAAATTGATTATTCCTCACAATTTGTACATTTCTTTCCTTCAATATTTCCTTTGCAGATGTAGATATAGAGGATGCCATCTCTAACCTAGGGTTTGAACAAAAAATTTTCAACAACTTTGAAAAATAGCTTAACTCAACACTGAAACTTTACTTACTAAGTTCTTCCAAATTTTCCAATGATACATTGTGATTTGCTTGCTATATCGTTGAAATTTCCTTGATCACCTTTGAATCATATGTGCACTTAAAATCGCTTTGTAAAATGAAAATCAACACCAAAATTTGATATATACATTCAATCTGTTCATTTAAGTTTGTAATAAATGTGTTATTCTTTGGTAGGTGCATAATAGCTATCTCAATCTTCACATTGTGTTTTTGCTTCCAAATACTCGGTCACCCTTGCTTGACTTGATCAACACCATTTTGTTTGGTCAATAATCAACTTGGTTGATGTAAGCTCTTGGTCTATATTGTAATGCTCAAATAATATAGACAATATTATTGATGCTTGGCACTTAATAGTATAACTTAATCCATTGCCCAATTATTTTCTCATATATTTCCTAATGCATCTTGATTCCTGTTGATATTGAATCTTAATCTCATTTCTTGTTAGGAACTGGTGTAAAATATAACATTTGAATATACATTCCCTTACGTACCTTTTTGCTTAGTTTAATGTGTTGTGATCACCTGCTCCATTAGATTGGGTCATATTACCTTTTATTTCTTCACTAATTTCTAGCTTGATGAAGGAGCATCTTAGGTTGCATTGCTATCCTACATGTTTTTAGTTTTTATTTTGCTACTAAAACTGGGTTCTGCTGAAATTGTGTTTTAGGGTTTCTGGGTGCCTATTGCAGATGTATAACTAATTTTCCACAATTAATTAAAGGCTTCACACTTCAGGGATTCAAGAGAGCCTAGAGTACTATCTATTTTCTAGAGTTCAAGTTCTAAGTCCTTATATTTTGGGAGTTATGGCAATTCTCTCAAAACATCGATTTCTAGTAGTTCTGTGTGACAATTTTTTGTGCTCAAATTTTAGAATGGATATACACTTTTCCTTAATGAATCAAACCTTGTGCACTTAATGGGTTGTATAGGACCTAGATATCTACCTATATTTCAAAGCACAAGTTCTAACTCAATAAGAGCTAGGAGATATCACGATTTTTCTTGGACATCGATTTTAAGATAGTTAATTGCTGATGCAGGTTGACTTGTGTATTTAATTTTGGTTTATTTTCATTTAATATTTTCTAAGAGTTGACTTGTGGCTTCTCCATGTTAAAGAATGATCTATAAATTTTTTTGGCTAGTATAAATAGAGTTTTAGGCTTAGAGCTAAGTATTTTTTGAGCAGTTTTGAAGAGGATTGCAAAGCAGAACTGGAAAGTGCAAATTTGTTGCCGATCTTTGTGTATGAATGTATTTTGTATCTGGCCATAACCTAGAAGGCCTTACAGCTAAGCATTTATGTTGAATATTTGAAGAATCAATGAAATTATTTCACTCTTCTTCCTCCTTTGGTTGTTGTTCTTTGTGTTTTCTTTCGTTGTGTTAACTCTTGCAGGGTGGTTCGTAGAGCTGGGTGTGCCATTAGCCCTAGTTTTCCCTATCCATCCTCGTGTCAGGTGGTATTAGATCCTGAGGTTCATCCTTGTGGAGATTGGATCATGTAGAACCCTAATTTGGATTTGGTTGTAGGGAGGTAGATCTACGGATTTGACCTATAACTTGAAGAGGGTTATGATCTTGCAGGAACTTGATTTGTAAAGATGGTTCATGGTAGAGAAAATGTTGATAATGCCATATTGGATTAGCTAAGAAAAATTGTAGCCAAATTAAATGTGATGGAGACAACCCAAAGGAGAGGAACACATTTTAATGATGTAAGTGATGATGAAGCAACAACACCAAACCATAATCTAGAACTTGAAGAAGATCAAGATAAGGAAAGATTGTTGAGAGTGTTGTCTAGGGAAAATTCAAAGCCTACTGTAGAAGTTGTTCCTTATGATGGAAAATTGGATACCAATGTTGTGTTAGATTGGATCTCAGATATGGATAAATTCTTTGAGTATGAAAACACTCCTGATAATAGAAAGGTGAAGATTGTAGTTACTAGGCTAAAAGGTCATGCTTCGCTATGGTGGGAGCATTTGCAAACTGATAGAGAAAGGAGAGGAAAGGAGAAGGTCAAAACTTGGATGAAGATAGTGAACAAGGTAAAGAACAAATTCCTTCCTATTGATTACC
Source organism: Cupressus sempervirens (assembly GCA_028749045.1). NCBI lineage: Eukaryota > Viridiplantae > Streptophyta > Pinopsida > Cupressales > Cupressaceae > Cupressus > Cupressus sempervirens. The sequence continues at coordinate 314,688,794 of CM053790.1, read as the reverse complement.
AAGTTAGCTTCTTGAGAAAGATGCAAAATTTGAAGTAAAAGACAAGACTAAGTGGAAAGGTGGTAGCTCATACCAAGGAGGTATTGGATCTTAACAAGGAAGAGGTTATTCTTATCCTAGAGGTGGTTTTTGTGGTAATTGTTTTAGATGAGGTAAAGAAGGGCATAGATCCTTTGAATGTAGATCTTCTAAAAGTGGGCAGAATAAGAGAAATGTTGTGATTCAAGGAGACATTGAGAGTTCACCAAGTGGACATAAGGCTGGAGAAAATTTGATGGTGAGAAGAACCTTATGTCCATTGATAGTGGGAGTTAAATAAATTTGGCATCAGAAGAGCTAGTTACAAAGTTGAAGTTACAGAGGCTAAAACATCCCAAGCCCTATCATGTTTCATGGATCAAATATGAGCATAAGATATTGGTAAATAAAAAATGCCTTGTGAAGTTCAAAATTGGACATTACTTTGATGAAGTGTTGTGTGATATTATGCCTATGGATTGTAGACCTTGGCAATATGATAGATATGTTGTGCATGATGGAATATTGAATCAATATACTCTTTAGGTAAATGGGAAGAAACAAATGTTGTTTCCTTTGATTGAAAGTCCAGATGAGATTGGTTGTACTGCAATAAAAGTTTGCATGGTTAATGGAAAGCAATTTGAAAAGGAAGTAAAGAAGAATCAATTTTGTTTTGCTATGGTTCCTAGAGGACCAAGTGTTGATAGTAATGACCAAGCAACAAAAGTTGGTATGAAAATAGAAATTATAGAATTGTTGAATGACTATAAAGATATTGTTGTTAATGACATTCTTGATAGTTTACCTCCAGTAAGAAGCATAAGTCATTGTATGGATCTAATTCTTGGAGCTAGTTTTTCAAAGTGTCATATAGATTGACACTTACAGAGAATGAAAAACTTAATAGACAAGTGCATGAGTTGTTGCAAAAAGGCTTGATTAGAGAAAGTTTGAGTCCATATGTTGTAGCTATTGTATTAGCACCTAAGAAGAATGGAGAATGGAGAATGTGTACTAATTCTAGAGCTATTAACAAAATCATAGTGAAATATAGGTTTCATATGCCGAGAATGGATGACATAATGGATTTCTTGAGTGGAGCAAAGTATTTTACCAAGATTGATTTGAAGAGTGGCTATCATCATATTAGAATCAGAGAAGGTGATAAATGGAAGACTGCTTTTAAGACAAAAGATGGCTTGTATGAATGGTTGGTTATGCCTTTTGGTTTGACTAATGCACCTAGTACTTTCATGAGGTTGATGAATGAAGTTTTGAAAATATTCTTGGGTAAGTTTGTGATTGTTTATTTGAATAACATTATGATATTTAGTAAGACTAAGGAAGAACATCTTGAGCATATTAGGGAAGTATTATAGCGGTTGAAAGAGAAAAAGTTGTTGATTAATCTGAAAAAGTGTTCTTTTATGCAAGAGGAGATTGTGTATTTGGGATTTGTGATTTCAGCTAATAGACTAAAGATGGATCCTGAGAAGGTTAAAGCAATCTTAGAGTGGCCTACACCTGAGAATGTGGGTGAGGTAAGATCATTTCATGGTTTGGCTAGTTTTTACAGAAAGTTTATAAAGAATTTCAGTTATGTTTGTAATGCTATGATTGAGACAATGAGGGGAGATAAAAAGGAATTCAAGTGGACACATGGAGTTGATAAGTGTTTTGAAACTTTGAAAAAAAAGGTTGTTGAATTACCTATATTGACTTTGCCTGATTTCAACAAAGTATTTCAAGTTGAATGTGATGCAAGTGGTAATGCAATTAGAGATGTATTAAGTTTTCTTTAGTGAAAAGTTGAATGATGCTAAAAGGAAGTATTATGTGTATGCTCAAGAATTTTATGCTATTGTCCAAGCTTTGAAGAAGTGGAGACATTATTTGGTTCCTAAGGAGTTTGTGTTGTATACTGATCATAAAGCTTTGCAATAACATAAATTGAATTAGAGACATATGAAGTGGGTTGAGTACTTGCAGAATTTTACATTTGCCATTAAGCACAAGAGTGGAGTTACTAATAGAGTTGCCAATGCATTGAGTTGAAGGTGTTCTTTGTTGACTGAAATGAAGGTTGAAGTTCTTGATTTTGATGAAATGAAAGAGTTGTATGATGTTGATCCTAATTTTTCTAAGGCATGGAGAGAGTGTAGAGCACCAAATTTGACCAATCACATCAGTATGATGAGTATTTCATTCAAAAAGGTATGTTTTTCAAAGGTATTCAGTTGTGTATTCCTAGAAGTTCTATGAGGTTGAATCTGATTAAGAAAAAGCATAGTGGTGGATTAGCTAGACATTTTGAAATTGATAAGACATTGATTTTGCTGAGAGAGAAGTATTATTGGCCACAAATGTGTAAGGATGTAAAATTTGTAAAAAGTTGTGGAGTTTGTCAAGTTGCAAAAGAAATGAGTCAAAATATTGGTTTGTATACACCTATTACTATTCCTAAGAAACCTTGGAGTGACATCAATATGGATTTTGTTCTTGGATTACCTAAGACAATGAAAGGGTATGATTCCATATTTGTTGTAGTGGATAGATTTTCTAAGATGGCTCATTTCATACCATGTAAGAAGACATCAGATGTTAAGCATGTTACTGAACTTTTCTTTAAAGAGATTGTAAGATTGCATGGATTACCAAGAAATATTATTTTTGACCGAGACAGTAAGTTTGTTGGTTATTTTTGGAAGACTTTGTGGAAGAATATGGATACTAAGTTGAAGTTTATTCCTACATTTCATCTGCAAGCAGATGGACAAATAGAGGTTGTAAATAGAAACTTGGGTAATTTTCTGAGATGTTTAGTTGGGAATAAGCCAAGTAATTGGGAGATGGTATTGGCACAAGCTGAATTTGCATACAATAATTCTATGAATAGGAGTACAAGAAAGACACTTTTTGAGATTGTTATGGGAATGAAGCCTAGAGGATTATCAAATTTGAGAGATATTGCTGGTGAAGAAAAAAGAAGTGCTATAGGAGAAGAATTTGTTGATTATACAAAGTCTTTACATAAGGAAGTGAAGTTGAGGATACAACAAAGTAATCAGAAGTATAAGGAGAATGTTGATCAGTCTAGAAGACATCATGATTTTTATGTTGGTGATGAGGTGATGGTTTATTTGAAGAAAGAAACATTTCCAGTTGGAACATATAGTAAGCTAAAGATAAAGAAGTTTGGACCTTGTAAGATCTTGAAGAAATTTGATAGTAGAAATGCTTATGAAGTTGAGTTACCTAATGACATGGATATATCTCCTACATTCAATTTTGTTAATTTGTACAAGTATCATAAGTGAGATGATGAAGTTGTTGTATCAAAGGACTATCCTAAAAATAAAATTGAAGAATTTGAATAGATATTGGATTAGAGAATCAGGTAAGAGCACAAGGGGAAAAGATTATTATGAATATCTAGTGAAGTGGAAGAACAAACCTATGGAAGATGCTTCATGGATTTCCCAATCTGAATTAGATTCATCTCAAGTTGTGACATCTCATTGATTCAAAAGAATAATTTCTTCCAAGCTTGGTTGTTTGATGCAGGAGCATCCTAGGTTGCATTGTTATCTTGCATGTTTTCAGTTTTTATTTTGCTACTGAAATTGGGTTCTGTTGAAACTATGTTTTCTGGTTTCTTAGTGCTTGTTGCAGACTTTATAACTAATTTTCCATAATGAATGAAGGGTGTACACTTCAATTATTAAAGAGAGCCTAGATTACTATCTATGTTCTAGATCTCAAGTTCTAACTCTTTATAGTTTGGGAGTTATGGAAATTCTCTCGGAACATCGATTTCTGGTAGTTCTGCGTGATAGTTTTCTGTGCTCAACTTTTAGAATGGATGCATAGTTTTCCTTAATGAATTAGACTTTTTACACTTAAAGGGTTGTAGAGGACCTAGATATCTACCCACAATTTGAAGCATGAGTTCTAACTCAATCGAAGCTAGGAGATATTGCAATTTCTCTTAGACATCAATTTCAAGACAGTTAATTGTTGATGCAGGCCGACTTGTGTATTTAATTTTGGTTTATTTTCATTTAATATTTGCTAAGATCTAACTTGTGGCTTCTCCATGTTCTAGAATTATCTATAATACATTTTTTCTAGTATAAATAGAGTGTTTAGGCTTAGAGCTAAGTAGTTTTTAGGCAATTTTGAAGAGGACTGCAGAACAAAACTAGAAAGTGTGAATTTGTTGTTGATCTTTGTGTATGAATGTACTTTGTATCTAGTCATAATCCAGAAGGCCTTATAGTTGGGCATGTATGTTGAATATTTTAAGAATCAATAAAAGTGTTTCACTCTTCTTCCTCCTTTGGTTGTTGTTCTTTGTGTTTGCTTCCATTGTGTTAACTCTTGCAAGGTGGTTCGGAGAGCTAGGTGTGCTATTGGCCCTAATTTTTCCTGTTCATCCTTGCATCACAGCTTCTACTACCTCTTTTAATGATTTATTCATCTCACCTTTCCCTTTTCCTTTATTGTTTTCATTATTTGGTGCTAGTGCTCGAGTCATGCAGTTTTTACAAATATATCCAACCTTGAGATAACTAAAACAAACTAGGTTTCTATTCAACTAGTTCTTATAGTTGCATTTGAAATTGTTTGAATGCAACTTTCTAGAATGTGTCCATACTCTCCAAAATAATCGCAATTATACCATGTCTTTTAATCCCAATTGTAAGAGTTGTCTTGCTTAGGTGCATGTGTTTTCCCTTTAGATGTTCAATTGGATTTTTCTTTGGATATGTATTCTTGAGCTTTATGTCCATATTTTTTATAGTTGTAACAACATCCTTCAAATCTTGGTGTAGTAGGTGCATCATTTGTCTTTGACTTGCATTCATATGCTTGGTGTCCTTGTTTTTTACAATTAAAATAATTACTAGTAAACATAGGTTTAGGGTTTTGCATACCATTTTTTCTTCTGCAAATGTTCATTGTGTGTCCAAGTTTACCACAATGATGACATATAGGTTTCCTTTGGATTTTGCATATCTTTTCTCTCAACTCTTTGATGACTCTCTCACTTTAGTAGATGAAAAGTGATTGATATGTCCTAGACTAGAAGTATCACTAGATGACCTTGGTAATCACATCAGTTATTCAAAGTATCTGATAGCTTCACTTGGCTTATTCATTATTTCTATAGGTTCTTTCTTAGTTCTTAACTTATTTCTTAGTTGGTCACTCTGTGATCTCAGATTTGTGATCTCCATTTCCTTTATTTTCAACTCTTGATTTGTAAGTAATAGTTGATTCATCATGTCCACCTAATTTTTTATAAGATTTTACACATCAAATGATCTTTCTTTAAGTCTGGCAGTCATTTGTCTTTTATCTTCTTCAGCCATAGTCTTATCTTCTTTAGCTTTCTTCTTTTGTTTAGTTACATCACATAGTCTTACTGATTGAACTTCTTGTTCTCCTTTGAGTTCCCTAACTTCTTTACATAGAATGGTTTTCTTCTCCATTAGATCTACTATCACTACATCACTATCACCGGTATTTCAACTTCTAAGAAAGTCCTTAATATCAAATTCCTTACATGGTGTGTCATTTTGTTGAATGGTTGTATCTTTCCTTTTCTTTAAGGATTTCCTTAACTCTTCTTTTTCTCCTTCAAGTTGCTACAGTATGATCTGAATCTCAATTATTTGATTCCCAATGATCTTTCCCAATTTGTATTCCTCCATTTCAAAGATCTAATATCTCAAGCTATTAGATTTCTTTCAAAAGAACTAAGCTCTGATATCATTTGTTGGAAGTCTTATTGGGAAACAAGATACTGAGAGGGGGGGTGAAATCAGGACCAATAAAACTTTTCACTATTAAAACAATATCTAAAGTTAACAACATTCACTCCTAATCCATCTCATATCTTAGATCTCATTCCATATAATCATAAACTTGTAATTTTGAAATTGAAATGTATCTAAGCATAACATCCATGGAAACATAAACACATAACATAAAAGATTTGGTAACCCATAAGCCCTCCAAGTTGAAGATAAAATAGGGGTATGGATGAAACCCACAAATCTTTATTACTACAATAATAAAGTTTGCTTGGTAGGGCTACAATTTGATCACTTCTAATGATCTACCCTATAAGGGGTTTGTTAGCATGAATAATGATGATACTACATTAGGGGAGTATCCTAAGCATTGAAGAGTATTGATATGTTGCATTCATGACTGTGTTTGTCATTGATGTCAACATAGCATTATTTTTGTAAAGACTAGTAGAGTAGTGGACAAAGATCTTGATGGTATAGACAATGGTTTGATTTTCTAGTCATGTGCAGTTATGGACATGTTTAGCACAGTGTTTAGATGATGTGGTTAAGTGCACAGAGTCTAAGTTGATGGTGTACAGAAGTTGTGTAATCACCTAAAAATGGTCATCTAGACTATTAGCCCCCTTCTCAGCATTTTGGCTAAATTAATTTAATCATTTACCTAGACCAAATTGCTAATAATCAATTTATTTGATTATAACCTATAGTTTGACTATGCTATCCTAAGTTCATTATTTGATTAAAAGAACATGTCCCCTTTTAATTAAATAAAAGACTCCATTCTTCTAACCCACTTAAAGTGCACACATAAAGTCCTTTTTCTATTTTACAATTAAAGGAAAAATTTTGTGAGACTTTTGTCTTATATGACAAGTCAACTTATATTCTATTGGTTGACTTGTGTGTGCACATGGATCACTCCTATTTTTGAATTCAACCGTTGATTATCCACCATCTTCATCTTGATCTCCACCGTCCGTACATCTTTAAAAGGGAGAGAGCTTTCCCTCTCAAAGGATCCATCCTCATTTTTGAATATTGTTATGCTGCAGGTTTTCTAACAGGTTTCCTTGGAGCTTTGTGGAGAACTTCTATTTCTTGTCTAAATTCTCTCATCCATGGCATCATGGCATTCTAGCTTAGCTTAGCTTTCATTTTTACATTTAGCTTAAATCATATAGTCTAATAGTTAGATTGCAACACTCTCATCCATGCTTAGAATAGCTGCACTTTTCATATTCATTCTAGTTTAATCTTTAGTTGCATTGCATTCTTGAGGAATTCCTTGAAGATATTTGCACTCTTGCTCTTGTCTCAAAGAACCTCACGTTGCATGGTTTACTAGCAAGAAGAGTATCTCTAAGGCTCATCTGAGAGCCTTCTTATTCTTGAAATATACTCTTTTGCACTCCATGGATAGGGAGCTCTAAGCCGGCATTCCAAGCATTCCGAACTCATGGAATCATTTGGATAGAATGGTTTAGAGTGTGACACAAATCCAATGTACATTTTTGGTGCCCACCGTGGGGCTTGAATCAAGTTCTAGCTCCATTTGTTTTCATTTTTTATCTCTGGTTTTTTACAGCAGCATATTGGATCTAATCAAGTGCTTTTGTAGAATTATCACTTTGGTTTTAAGGCCAATCCATAAGTAGATTGGTTTGAAGGCCAAAAATCTAGTTGGTTTAAAGATTTGATCATATCTTTTAAAATGCTTGGAGTTTGGTTCTGAAATTTTTTTGCAAGTTGAGTATGTGCTCAAAATGTCTCAGTCCAATTTTCAGAGCATTTTGATGTGATTTTCGAGAGTTATGAATTTTTCTTTATTTTTCATAAAAAGCCGTTTATGATCACAAATCAGCGAATTTTTTTAAAAACTTACATTTTCAAAAAGGGTTTTCAATTATAATGGGGGTTCTTTCTTTGTGTTTTGAATTTTGAGGTCGTATTAAAGATCAAAAACTCGATTTGATAAATTTGGCCTGTTTTGACAAAATTGATCTCTAGAGCACAAATGAAGAGATTTTTTAAAATTTCTTGCATTTTTGGAAAGCTGTCTGATTTTTAATAGGGGTCTCTTCTTTTCATTTTCATTTTTGGATACAAAATCATAGTAAACAAGTCCAATCTTGTTGACTAGGTCAAAATCAAAGAGTAAAAATGAGAGCATTTGTGATTAACTTGCACTTTCTTTGCATGCACTTGGTTGGAAGATAAATTGGATTTTTGAGGCAACTCACCACTTTTTATTGCAGATTTTTATGTTATTTCATATTAACTTTTTGTGCTAACAAGTTGTGATTACAGGTTGCCATCCTTATGAAAAAAAAAATTGAAACATTGCATAAAAAGAACGCATGTCAAAGCTTCAAATGCGCAAGGGCTACTAACATTGTTTGCAGGGCTGCCCAAAGCATAAAAACTCAAAATTTCTTGCTTTTTTGTTTTCATGTGTGGCATTGACTAATTTTTCATTTTTCATAGGCACATAAAACTTGTGATTGGAGTCTTTTGGTAATAGGAGAGTATTCTCTTCACCCTTGTGGTGAATCAGAAATCTTGACTTGCCATTTGGTTTCAAAAGCAAGGGGTAGTAACTGAATCTTCTTGGTGTGTTTGGGAGAAAATGATTGGAATAGGAGAGTATGCTCTTCACCCTTGTGGTGAACTAGAAATCTTGACTTCCAAAATTTGATCCACTTTGTGTAGTTAGAATCTTTTAGAGGGCCTGCTCTCAGACAACCTGAGAGGAACGACCCAAGTGGGGACAAGCTGATTACCTAGCTCTTCCAACCCACTATAAACTCAAGGCTACCAAGGACACAAAAATTTGGTAGACGTAGTGTTTGTCTTCGCCTAGTGTGATTGCTTATGGGATTTCAACCATAGGGAGATCACTAGGCAAGAATGCTTAAGGTACTCTTGTGATCGTGAGATCGGTTACTCATCGCAAGGTGAGGTGTCCCGTAATTGGGAGCAAGAGGAACACTATGAACGGAAGACCGATCTAAAAACTCTAAGTTAGTAACTACCGGATCACCCCAAGATTTACACTCACCATATGTGTTCCCTTTGTTGTGCTTATGGCACTTCCATGACAAAGCCAATATCTCTTGTGGGAAACCACTTGGTGTAAGGCAAAGGAGCATCAAGCATGGGCCAAGTTGTTGAGTAATGAACCATGACTTCTAGGTAGATATTGCTTGATGTGTTCTCGAATGTGCTATACCAGTGAATATGTTTTGAACATACACATGACGATAATTCTAGGGAATTCTTTTAAGACCTCACATATGCTTGTATCATGCAAGGTTGCTTTGTCCCTTGCTTGATTGTTTGAAGACTACTCCATGTGTCACTATCTTGCTTGGAAAGAAATTGCTTTTGAACATCAAACTTGCTATGCTATCAACTATTGTCAAACTTTGTCAACCAAGTCAAAACATCAAATGCAAACATTTTCTTGTGTTGCTTGCTAAGGGGAGTCTCATCATTTGATTTTTATTTTCTATTTCTCTAGTTCTTGAACATGCTTAAAGTGACTCTTTGGTCTTGGTGCTCTTGGTCTTTCTATCTTCATGGTCTATGTCCGCTTGCTAGTTATCCTTTTGCTGAAATGGTTGCCTTGATTTCTTGACTACACTCTTGGGTTGGAGAGTTGTTCACTTGTCACCCTGCTTGCTCTATCTATTTGGCTATTTGGGCATCTTTCCTTGCTATTGACTTGAGTCATTCATGTCGTAAGTTTCTTGGACATATTGTTTGACAAGTCACTTTAATCTCTCTCTACTATCTTGGCAAGTGAACACTCTACCTCCTATAGTTTCAACATCAAGTTATCTTCTAGGCTCTTTTATGCTTGGCTTTGCATCTAAAACTATGGGATCTAAACCTTGTGCTATCAAACCTTGGCCAAATCTAGATGATCATGATATCCTCCATGTCACTAAAGAGTTTCAAGATCTATATGCACAATATAAAGAACTAGAAGAGACAAATGATCTTTCTTACCTTCATCTCTCTAAGCGCATGATAGAAATGAAGTCCAAACTTGAGAAAAGGTTAGAGGAGAAGATTGCATCATTAAATGAATCTTCCTTAAGGTCTTTACATGCATGTGAGTCACCTTCTTTGAGGTCATCCTCTTCTTCTAGGTCTACATGCTCTACTTCAAGACATCAAATGTCTTCATCTTCTAGATCTAAAGACCTCCTTAGAGAACAAGCAAGTGATACCTCCTTTGAGCCTATGCTAAAATTTCATGATAGACCTATCTTTGACCAAGATAATGATGAAGACATGGATGCATACCATTCACTTGAGAAACAACAAAAGGACTCTAGACATACTTCTAATAGAACTTTTGCTCCCTTGGAAGATTCTTATGATGACACTTTGCAAAAACTTCTTGAAACTAAGCTCATCATGTTGCCTAAGTCTAGCTCCTATGGAAATCCTTTCTTGGATGCTTATTGTGCTTATCATCAATCTAATGACCATGCTACTTCTGATTGTATAGAGCTGAAACATAAAATCCAAGATCTCATTGATGATGAGATTGTTGATCTTGGAACCTCTAGTGACTCATGTGTTGAGGGTACTTCTCTTGAGCAAGATTACATTGATGAACCTATGTCTAGTAGTGGCTCCATTACATCTTCCACTTCTTCCAACACTCATGCATCTCCCAACACTTCAAATCTTTCTAACATGCCTCTATCAAAAAAGGAACCTAATGCTTTCCACATTGACTACGTGTATCCTCAAGGGCTACCTCTAAAAGAAACTCAAGCTAACCTTCATTTGGCTGCAAACCTTTTCCATGCTACTAATCCTAAACATCCTCAACCTTCATGCACTACTATGCCTAATCCAAGCACTACTCCATTCACTCTTCATTCTCCCTTGTCCTTAGAAGTGGCTCCATGTCAAGAGGACTCTCAAAAAGAAAAAGATATAAATGTCAAGAAAGATCAAGATCAAGCACCCTTTCATCTCTTTCAAGATTTTTCCCCTCCATATCCTATATCTTGTCCACCTCCTAAGTATGATGAAGATATCACTTCCACTATCTCCCTTGAGCTTACTGAAAATTATGAGAAAAGTTCTCTTCCTATGCTATCCAAAGCTACTTGTCAAGATCAAAGCATCCCCTCATGTTCTACTTCTCCACATCCACTTCAAAATTGTGCTCAAGCTTCAAGTGCTTCTATTAAAAATGTTGTTCCTATGAGAGGTACTCTTGAGTCTATTGATGGCTTTGACCATGTTGCTCACTCTAAAGATGTTGATATCTCTTCCCACTATCCCTTTGCATCTTCTAAATCTATCCTTGGTCCTTATCCATCAAAGCTAAAGTCTTCAAACCTTCCATCTATATTGGGACCTTAGGTTCCTCCATCTCCCACATTCACTCCTAGCTCATTCCCTAGCTCTCCTATAATACCTCAAGATCAACAAAGACACTCATCCTTGATGACTTTTCACCCATCTATACATCTAAACCAGTCATATCATCCTTATTCATCCACAAATCCCAAGTCCTTTGGAAGTGAGAATAAACATAAGAATCCATTGAAAAATGAAGATCACTATGTCCCATCTAATCGACATGTGAATTCTAAGAAGGAGAAAGTACAAAAGGGACTGCAAAGGTCCACTATTAAAAAAGCTAAATCAAAGAAAATATGGGTTCCTAAACCCATTATTGAAGAAATGTGTTTTGAAGTATCCAAAGGAAAATCTAAAGCTATATGGATTCCCAAGTCTCTTTTAGAAGACTTGAATATTGAAACAACTTCAAAGTTGACATTCAAGCTTCCAAAGGCTTCTATTCCATCTTCTTCCAAAAATCTCCCTAAAAATATTCCAAAGCCTTTCACTCCACTTTTTTCCAAATCTCTTCTACCACCTCATACATCTAAACCTCAAGCTACTTCATCCATGATTCCTCCATTGTTCCAATACCCTTCAAGGTGTGTGTCAATGTTGATCTTGTCCAATATTTCAACTACCCTCATAAAATCCTCTAAAGCTTACACTTACTTTCTATACATGAACTCTTATCCTCAATATATTCTTCCTACTACCATTTCTCTTTCATCACCCTATCAATATCTTTGAGCATACCTTTCTATGGTCTTGTCTTATCATGACTTATCTTTCCTATAGGAGCACTATCTACATTTAAAAAGCTTGAGCTCTTTCTAAAAATGAAAAAAAAAATACAAAAAAATTTGAAAAAAGTCTTGAAAAAATCTGTCAAGCGGTGAAAACCTGGAAACAGGCGCTACTTGAAACCCTCGCACCTATGTCTATCAGTCTCAATCACCTATTTTGCTACACATTTTCTAGGTTGGAATTGTTTCTTGTCCTCGTCTTGGAGGCACAATTGCTTAGCCTATTGAGGTATTCTTGTGCATTAGGGTTTCTTGGACAACTCACAAAACGATGTTTCTCAACACTTCTCCCACTTTGACATCAAGTGTTTTTCAACACTTTACAAATAGTTTGCCTACAATCTCTGATGTCGTGATATTTCTCACTTTCAGAATCAAGTCTTGAAGAAATGGCCAAGTGACTTACACACATGCACTTTAACACTTAAATAACTAAGCTATGCTGATCTTTATCTACTTTGTGTGCTGTCTATGATGATTTATTTACTATATGTTCCATCCCTAATAGTCTTTCAAGGATGTCATTGACTAGAAGACTGGGGGCATGGGGCATGTCTTCTTGATTTCCGCTTGTGGGTATACTTTTTTTGTCTATAGTGTTGTAAGAATTCATGCTTGTCCTATTCAACACGTTGACTTACAAATGTATCATCCTTGACTGTTTTGCAAGACCGCACTCAGGGTTTACCCTAGCGCTTATGCCTTGATACAAGTGTAATCTTGCTAAATTAAACTTAGGGAATCTAATCGTGTAGTTATCTTGACTTACATGTCTCTGATGCTTAGATTGGATTTCCACATACCTATCTAATATCGATCATATTCATATCTTCATAGTTATAATAGTGATGGTTGTATGATCTCATGATGTCCCTAATAAATGCTCAATGATGAAATTAAGAGTCTAAATGTTATGCGTTTCTTTCTGGTAAACCACTTTGCATATTAGCTTGCATTTTAGGTTCATTTTCTAGCTTAATCTTGCATTCTTGCATATGGGGAGAGCTCTCTTTCTTCATCTTTTTGTGGACATATCAGCTAACTCCTTTCATATATTTCTTTACTTTCTTCTTGTTCATGTATTTTCACCTTCTTAATCTTTCGCTTCATCTCTTTTCTATCTTGTCATCACATTATATAAAGTTTTGACCTCTTAAATAATTTTGACGTCCTAGATTCATTTTCGGGATCGAAATCCAAATTCGAGTTCATCTTGATGGTCAAAATTGTCTTTTAAAATTCTACTTTCTTCTGAGCAATTAGCTGACCTTTTGAGGTCTAATCTCTGAATCATCACTGGGGCATCTTCATTTCTTCATGTCTTCATCATTTTGATACTTCATATCTACTTCAATTCACTTTTTCATGTCTAAAATCACCTTTCTACTCGTTTTGACCTAATTTTTATGCTATATCCTTCAAAGTCAACTCTAATCAAACTAGGGCATTTTATCAATTTTTTTATATAGTCATTCTTGGGTTCTAATCATCTATCTGTCATCTTGGACATTGCTATATTCTATTTTTCTCATTTCTAGCCAGTTTTTGCATCCCCTTACCTCATTTCAATTTCCATCCCGAGGGGGCAGAAATACTCTATCACTGCTTAGGAGCATTTGTTTGATCTTCTCACTTGCTCTCACTCTATCTGCTTTTCTAAGTGTTAGCATTCTTCTTGAATTCTGACATCATCTTTTCCTAGTGTTTAGTACTACCACTATCAGGCTGTACATTCAGGACTTGCTATCTATTTCTGCATTTCACTCTTTAGAATCAGACATCTATATCTACCACTGCCTACTTGACTTCGATTTTCTTTGACATAATGTGTTCCCAGATCGATCACACATTAGTCAAAGAGGGGAAAATGTAATCACCTAAAAATGGTCATCTAGACTATTAGCCCCCTTCTCAGCATTTTGGCTAAATTAATTTAATCATTTACCTAGACCAAATTGCTAATAATTAATTTATTTGATTATAACCTATAGTTTGACTATGCTATCCTAAGTTCATTATTTGATTAAAAGAACATGTCCCCTTTTAATTAAATAAAACACCCTGTTCTTCTAATCCACTTAAAGTGCACACATAAAGTCATTTTTCTATTTTGCAATTGAAAGAAAAGGCTTTGTGACTTTTGTCTTATATGACAAGTCAACTTATATTCTATTGGTTGACTGGTGTGTGCACATGGATCACTCCTCTTTTCAAATTCCACCATTGATCATCCACCATCTTAATCTTGATCTCCACTGTCCATACAACTTTAAAAGGGAGAGAGCTTTCCCCCTCAATGAATCCTCATTTTGAATATTGTTATGCTGCAGGTTTTCTAACAAGTTTCTTTGGAGCTTTGTGGAGAACTTCTATTTCTTATCTACATTCTCTCATCCATGGCATCATGGCATTCTAGCTTAGCTTAGCTTTCATTTTTACATGTAGCTTAGATCATATAGTCTAATAGTTGGATAGTAACACTCTCATCCATGCTTAGAATAGATGCATTTTGCATTATCATCTTAGCTTAGTTTCCATACTTGCATTGCATTCTTGAGGGATTCCTTGAATATATTGGCATTCTTGCTCTTGTCTCAAAGAACCTCCCGTTGCATGGTTTACTAGCAAGAAGTACATTTCTAAGGCTTGGCTGAGAGCCTTCATGCTTGAATACTAACTTCTTGCACTCCGTGGATAGGGAGCTCTAAGCCGGCATCCAAGCATTTTGAACTCATGGAATCGTTTGGATAGAAGGGTTTAGAGTGGGACACTTTCGAGTGTACAAGTTGTACCTAATTTACAGAGAGCAGTTTGGAAATAGAGTATTGGAAAAGCGGTTCCTGATGATTTTTGGCTATCTTACATCAGGTATGTACTGAAGAGATGTGTAGTCAGGCAGTGATAGAGGAGAATCAGATGATGATGTTAGTGTAATGCCCATATATAGTTTAATTTTCCATTTTATTTACCAAACTCTTTTATGCCTATTTCATGGATGTATTAGTTTCAAGGATATTATTTCATAATTTGGACTAGAAATATATCAATAATTATTACTTAGTTGACTATATTTCATGTGTTGTTTAATGATTATGGTTATTGGTGCATTAATGATGCTTTAATGATTTGTAGTTAATACATGTGACTTCTTTCATAGCAATGTCAAATGATGCTTTAATGATGATTACTTCATATTCGTAACAATGCATTATTTTATCTGAACATTTGATGTTTGACTTATAATTATTATGGTACTTACACCATACTTGCATTTGTATGGTGCATGTGTCTATTTTATATTTCTATTTTTCATGTTTGATGTGGTTAAGGGAGGGAGTCGCAGTCACCTACTAGTCAGGATCTACACGATGTACCACTCCCTATCATTGCTTGTTTAGTTTAGATATATTTATATATGTGTACATACTTGTCTTTTATGTAGAATGAAGGTATTGAGTATCGATTTCCCTGAATTGCGAGGATGAGCATGTCCTATCTCAATAACTCAATGGTAAGAATGGAGAGATAATATTCACGTCCAAACCCAGCCATAGCCTAAATACTTGTCTTGCAAGGAGGACTCGTAATTGACTTTCCACCTTTTTATAAACCCATGAGTTTATCTTTGTCTGTGTTGTTTGATTTTGAGCTTTGGTCTGTTTTGGTAATGTTGCTTTTATGTGGATTTTGCTATTTGATTTATTTGGTAAATGATTTAACTATAATATTTCAGTTAATCATATAATATTGAGAATTATTAAATATTATTTGATTAAAAAGAAAATATTAAAGCATGAGAATATTTAATTAATTAAAAAATTAATTAAATATGTGCTTTAATTTAAAAGTCTTAATTTAGAAAATTGGTTAAAGAGAAATTAGAATATGATAATATTTAATTAATTATTAATTAATTAAATATGCACTTCAGTTTAAAAGATTTAATTTAAGAAGTTGGAAAAAAAGAGAATTAAAATATTAAAGATTTGAATAATTATTTATTTGATAATAACTAAATTAGAGTTGCATTTAAACAATGAGCTTTGATTATTATTAATTTGAATAATAAACTATGCTGTAATTAGTGCTTGCACTAATTAATAAAGTGGAGGAAAATAAAATATTAAAAAATAAAATTTAAACATAAAGTTATAGTTCTAATTGTGGCGTAGTTATATTTATTTAATTTGATGATAATTATTTAGGAGTTTTATTTTAATAATAAACTCTAAATAATGTTATTAATTAAATTAATAAATATATTATTTAAAAATACTTCAAAAATTAATTAAAGAGAGAAAGCTAATTATTTAAATTAAAATATTTTGTAATTAAATATCTAAAAGAGTTGTGCATGAAAAGGTAAAAGGTAATAAAGTAATAAACAATAGTTGATCAGTGAGTTCCCTTTTGGGATTGTACAATCGGAGCCCCAATTTAGGGGAGAACTCTTTATCGGAGATCGAGAGCTCATTTTGCAATTACATAGATTTTGGGGAGCAAAATTCGGAATTGGATCAAAAGAATTGTTGAAAGATTCAAAGGGTTTGGATTTGCATGCATTCACAATCTTAGATTTTAGCTGTGGTCTTCAAGTAGGGTTTGAAAACCCATTGTAAAATTTTATTGAAAGATCTATCTACTTTGTGTCTCCCTGGGTATTTGCATATTGCTTATTAATTTACTATATTGATTGTTGAATAAGGAATTATGTTGTAGATTTTGAGAAGAAAAAATTATTAATCAAGAAAACTTGACTAAGGAAACTTATGGAAAAACTATAGAAAATATTATGATTATATTCTTTTAAAATCCTTTTAGATAATATAGGAAATATTTGATTATGGAAATTTGGAAGAAATTAATAAATTGAACAGTTAGGGTTTCAACTTTAAATTTTTCATTACAACCATGAGATTATCATGAATTTTCTAAATATAGATAAATATTATTCTTATATTGAAAATAATTTAATTGCAAAATTTATTGGAAAAAAAAAGATTAATTGAGAGGAAAGTATGTTGTAATAAAACTTGTGCATACATGTGAAAATAAATATGCTAAGAATAGAAAGCTAAGTATAGTATGGTTACATGCAGATTCAAGAACGTAAAAACATCATTTGGATGGAGGGTCCCTTTGGTTGGACTGCTTGGGTGGTCAATTACTATGATGTTCTTAGTTAGTTAGTCCTTCTCCTCTTTTTGTTATGTGGTACAGCTGAGTCTATTCTTCCTTTGTGAGGCTTGGCCTCCTTGATTTCTGTGGTGGTACTTTGGTTGCTCTATATTTTTTGAAACTCTTATATCTAATAGAAAATAAAAACACTAAAAATAGAAATGCATGTGAAAACTAATCTGCTAAAAATAGAAAGCTAAGTATAATATGGATTACATGCATGTGAAAACAAATATGCTAAAAATAGAAAATTAAGTATAGTATGCTTGCATGATTTGAGAGATCAAAGACATGCGAAAATACTAATTGCATGTTCGTTTTTATTTTATAAAAATATAATTTAATTTTTAGATTTATTTATTTAAAATTAATAATAAGCATAATTTATTAATTTCTAAAATTAAATAAATATTATCCATTTAATTATAAAGTAAATGTTAGTATTAATGATTATTTAAGTCTAATTAAACTCTTAGTTGCATATAAATAATTTTATATTTATTAATGTAAGAGGGGGAGTTCATAAATTTATAATTATAATTTTATTATATTTTAAGAGAAGTTGTGGTAGAGTTCACTTTGTAATCATTTAGTTAATAACTAATTGACTTTATGAGAGAAATTATAAAAATAAAAAAAATTATAATTTAACCTCTATTTGCATTATGAATTAAAGGAAAATTAAATGTTAATATTGGACTTAAATAGAAGTCAAATTAATATTTTAGAAATGAAATTGATATTAGTATTTAATGTAACAATATACATTTATGTTATTAATTAAATGATTTATGATTTAAAATTATTTAAATTAATAACATGATAATATTGCATGACATTTTATGTGCACAAAAAGATTAGATATTTAAATACTTATTGTTTTAAATGAGTATATAAACATAACAATTTATATTAACATGTATATTCTTCCTTTATTTCTAAACACATTCTTATGACCCAAACTAAACAAGAGAAATAGGTGGAATTAAATCATGTGGCTAAAAACTATATATTTTTTAATATTTTATTTATAGTCTTGTGATGTTTATTTTCTTGATAGTTTTTCTTTGTAGGTTGTTTAGTTGGCCAAGTTAGGATGTGCACTAGAGGCATTTTTTGAGATTTATTTTATGATTATTTGATTGGATGTCATGATGAACTTTATGATTTGAATTGAGATTTATGTTTTATGAGTTTTATGTTATTGAGAATTTATGAGAACTTGGGTTTTGAGAACCAATATTGTTTTTGGGTTGCCTGTTAAGGAACCAAATTTGATCAATATTAGTTTTTTTGGTGTAAAACATTGTTGTGGTTTGTATTTTTGGGAAGGTAGTCTAGGTGCATATCTACAGGAGTGACTTACAATGGGGGCCAGGGCCCAAAGTGCCTGCCAGGGTAACTCATTATAAGTTGTGTAACAAGTAATAATATAGTAATTAGAATATCTTGCCTAGCCCTTTTCCTTCATATACATTAAAAAGATAAGTTAGAGATTTTTTCTCATCCATGCCTTGAGTGCTTATATAAACTAAGGATGAGATGGAGATGATACCTTGAGAGGTATGACTTGTTTCTTCATCATCACAAGAAGATATTCTAGTTCCGCATAGAGTCACTAGGGGTTTGAGGTCTTGAGAGACTATCAAGGTAACCTTAAAGTTGGCTCATGTGATGACACTCCATAGTATGTAGCCTGAGTCTCCTTCATGTTTTTTTATATTTTCCTCTAGTGGTGTACTTGTTGGATATTACTTTTGATGGTGTATTTATTGTGAGTTGTTACTCATTGATTGGATGTCATTTATTGTTGATAGTTGACTTTTATTAATGAAAGATCAATTATTCATTGGTGATGTTTTTATTGTTGGAGTTAGTGATTGGTAGTTTACTTTTATTGGTGACTATTGTAATTAGTTGGTCATTGTGCTTATGACGCTTGTCATTGACTTCAAGGTGATTGTATATTTTTGGTCTTGGTATTTGTATGTTGACTTGGTATGAGATGTTAGTATTGGAATGAGTGTCCTTTCGATTTTGATTATTGCTTCTTGTTCAATAGTTTGTGTTACCCTTGAGGTAGTTTTGCCTATCAGGATTCCTTGCCTAGGATTATTTTATGATTTGATTACCTATGTGTGGGTCGTACATTATCTCTCCTACACAGTGGGAGTGGAAGCCTGATTAGGTGACCACATGGTCAGGAGTTAGTGTATTCTTACCATTTGGGTCCCCCTCAGATTGACATATGTTGGATGCTCCTTGATATAGTGGAACCATTATCATTCTTCCTCTTATATTGAAGACATCTATTCATTTGATGTATCTATGTATTATGTGTTTTGAGATCCTACGGGATATTGTATTGTATGTTGATGTACTTGTACCTATTTTCACATACCTTGTGACATACGGAGCGGATGTTATTCATTAGATGTGCTTTCACATTATTGTATGTACTTATGCATTTGCTTATATGACTATGTATGTGTTTATTCATTTTATGATTATGGACATTGTAATTAAGACTTAAACTTATTAATAAAATTTTCTTAAATGTGACTCAATGTGAAGGAACCCTTGAGGAATTGAAATTGTATTTGTAATTGCTTACGTGTTATTGATGTGTATGTATATATTGCTTCCGCATTATTGTTACTTTGATCTTGTTTAAACTTTTTTTTAAATAGTTTAGTAAACTTTGTAACATATTAGGTTTATTTCTTTTGGGTTAATGAGCAAGGCATTATAGCCCGCAAGTGCACAAGTCTTAGTATCACATGTGTGAAGTTTTGTATAGACTATGA
Source organism: Cupressus sempervirens (assembly GCA_028749045.1). Classification (NCBI taxonomy): domain Eukaryota; kingdom Viridiplantae; phylum Streptophyta; class Pinopsida; order Cupressales; family Cupressaceae; genus Cupressus; species Cupressus sempervirens. Next base: position 314,668,787 of record CM053790.1, on the reverse strand, counting down.
GCTGATAGTGCAATTTTAATTGTAATTTAATTAATTGTCTTATTTTAATTAAGTGGGAAAGCCTCAAGGCCGACTCAAGGAATTATTATGAAGATATGGTATAAAAGAAAGATATTTTCCTTGACTGTAAAAGGGTGACCAATTGTGTTCAAGTATTTTGATCATTATTCAAGTGTGAAGTGCTAAAAGAAGCTGAGTACTTATTGAATGCGTGTAAGTGATCCAAGAGATTATTGGATGTGAGATTCAAGATTTGGTTACAAGATCTGAAGGACCAAAAGTATGGTTGATAGGAAAAAGATAGAGAAATGAAGTAAATTTTAATTCTATTATTCTGCAAGAAATAATACAGAGATCATTTAGACACTGGGTTCATTGGTCTTGCCCTTGAAGTTGGTTGGGCAGTGGATCCAGTTGTCTTCCACAACTCCTAACAGGGACTAATATGTACTAAATGTTGTAATAGACTCCTAACAAGGTCTATCCTCTAACAAGGAATATTTATATTATTACATCATCTTATGGATACCATCCCCACTGAGATTTTCCCTCTAATCAAGGGTTTCCCTAGTTAACATATCTAGTGTTATTGTGTATGAGTATCTTATTACAGCTTCAGTTTATATTATGCATATGGTTAATATTGTTTAAGGTTTCTAATTGTGATATTATTTGGATAACTAATATACCCACCCCCATTATATCAGTGAACTATATATTCTAACAATTAGTATGAGAGCCTTAGGTCCTTGAAGAATAAGCTTAATAGCTTTGGGAGATCAATGGTGAATATGTTCAGGAAGGATAGTCCAAGATTTGATGGGGCCAACTATGATAGTTGGAATGAGGAGATGAAGACTCATCTATTGTGCATGGGTCCAGAATATTGGATCTTGAGAAAGAGTTAGAAGACAATCATTGAAGAAGAAAAGCTTGAAGGATGTAGTGAAGAAGAGAGAGATCTATTCATGTGTAACATGAGAGAAAGAGAAGATCTACTAATAGCACTTCTAGAGAAAGAGTATAGTCAAGTAAAGTCACTTATAACATCTCATGAAATCTTGAAAGCATTACAATCTACTTTTGAAGGTGATGATTATGCAAAAAGAATGAGATTATGAAATTGGATATGTGCATTTCAAGATGCTAGAACAATGTAAGATGAATCTGTAAGAAGTTATATTGGAATAATATCAAAAACTATTGTAGTTATTTAGTCTCATGGTGGAACCAAGGAAGCTAATGAAGTCATATGGAAGATCTTGAAAAGTTTGACACCACCATTCAAGCCGATAGTTTAGATGATTCAGCTAGTGATGCCTTGTACTAAGGATTTCACAAAGGAAAAATTACTTGGAAGATTAGAATCAGTAGAAGTAGATTTGAGATAGTCTAGAGAACTTGTAAGAGTTGAAACAAATTTTAGTACCTTAAACATTCGACCTAACTTGACAAGGAGTGCAAGCACTCATGGAGATTTTGCTAGCAACAGCATAGCTAATGAAGACAAGAAGATTGAGGAAGGAATAACCCTTATGGTGAGAAGAGAAAAAGATGGTAATAAAATATTTAAATGTTGGACTTGTAATGATTTTGTTCATTATGCATCTAAATATCCTAAAAGAGAGAAAAAGTATAAGGGAAAGTTTAACCCTAGAAGAGATAGAGATAGAAATTGTTTGTATGCAAATGAAGATGAAGATTCTAATGAGAAATGTCAAAGTGAAAGTGATGATGAATTAGGATTTGTAGAAGATGGTCTTGATAGAGAAATTAGAGAAGAAACAACTCTAGTTACCCAAGTGGAAAAGAAGTTTGATTGGATAATTGACAGTGGTCATTCCCATCACATGACTAATGATATGAATAATTTTTTCAAGTTTAAGAATCATGATGGAGGTATTGTTGGAGTTGGTAACAATGCATAATAGGAATTGGATCCATTACGCTTGGTGGTATAACTAGCACTGATGATGTCTATTTTATTGATGGATTGAAACATAACTTGTTGAGTATTGGACAGTTGATGGACAAGGGTTATCTACTACAATTTACTGAGAAGACTTGCACTAACACAAACAAAGATGGTAAGATGATTGGAACTAACACTAGATCTAGAGGTAATGTATTTTAGTTGAATCCTTCTGAGATGAAATTTTTGGTAGCTAAAGTGGATAATAGTTGGTTGTGGCATAAAAGATTTTGTCACATAAACTTTGATAATATTATGAAGGTTAGTAGCACTTTTGTAGTCAAAGACATGTCTAAGATTGTTAAGCCTACAGATGTTGTGTGTAAGGAATGTATTTTCGCTAAGCAGAAGAAAGTATCATTCCCTAGCAAGAAGTTCACTACCACAAAGAAGTTGAAGATCATTCACACAGATCTAAGTGGTCCTTCTAGAATAAGAGGATTTTATGGTGAAAGGTATTTTATGATTTTTGTTGATGATTTCACTAGAATGATGTGGATAGCATTTCTTAAAGAGAAATATGAAGCTTTTGAGAAGTTTAAGATATTTAAGAATAGAGTTGAGAATGAATTTGGTGTTAAGATTAAGTGTTTGAGATCTAATAGAGGAGGAGAATTCACCTCTAGAGAATTTAACATACTTTGTGAAGAAAATGGAATCAAAATACAAATTTTGGCACCTACAACAACTGAGTAAAATGAGATTTCTAAGAGAAGAAATAAGTCTATAGTAGAAGCAGCTAGACTAATGTCATTTTAGAATGGTGTTTCTAAGACATTCTAGAGAGAAGCAGTTAATACTACAGTATATACTCTGAACAAAGTATAGATCAGAAAAGGTATGGAGAAGACACCTTATGAACTATGGTTTGGACATTCACTATCAGTCAAATTTAGGATATTTGGGATTAAATGTTATATTAAGAGAGACAATGGCATTGGTAAGTTTGATCTAAGAAGTGATGAAGGTATGTTTGTTGGCTATTCATTGAAAAGTAAGGCTTACAAATGCCTTAACTATAGAACTAAGAAAATACTTGAATGGGAAAATGTAAGGATTGATGAGAAGTTTGGAACTAAAGAAAAGATGGTAGATTATAATTTAGATGAAGAAGAGAATAACTCTGGAATTTTTAGATTGAATGTTGAAGTTTTGTTTAAGACTAAAAATGACTTGTAGAATGATGTGCTAACTTTTGAGAATAGAGGAGAATAGAGCTTTAAACCTAGAGAATAGATAAGATTTGAGATGACAACTCTTACCCTGAATAGAAATCTAACAAGGAATCACCCTCCTGAGAAGATAATTGGAAGTAAAGACAAAAGTGTGATGACAAGGAACATAGTAAATGAGGAGATATGTTTAATATCTCCAGTTGCATAGATAAAATAGTCAAAGATAATCACTAGATCTAAGAAATGAAGGAAGAATTGGATCAAATAGTAAAGAATGATACATGAGAGTTAGTTCCTAGACCAAAAGACAAGAATGTGATAGGAACAAAATGAGTTTTCAGGAATAAGATGAACAAGTAAGGAGAAGTTGTGAGAAACAAGGCCAAACTTGTTTGTAAAGGCTATTCATGGCAAGAAGGCACTGATTATGAGGAAACATATGTACTTGTAGCAAGAATGGAAGAATTAAGGATGTTCTGAGCTTATGCATTGAACAAGAAATTCAAGATTTTATCAAATGGATGTTAAATCTTCTTTTCTGAATGGAGAACTAGAAGAAGAGGTTTATATTGAAAAACCTAAAGGTTTTCCTTTATGAGAAGACAAAGAAATGATATGCAGATTGAAGAAAGCTCTTTATGGTCTGAAGTAAGCACCAAGAACCTGGTATGCAAGGTTGGGCAGTTACATGGAAAATCTTGGATTTGCTAAAGGTACAGTAGACAATAACTTGTATCTAAAAGAAATTGAAGATGGTTTATTGCTTATTGTAATATTTGTTCATGACATCATTTTTGGAAGTAATGATGAAGCTAGTGTTAAATTTGCTGAGGAGATGAAGAATGAATTTGAAATGAGCATGATAGGAGAAATGAAGTTTTTCCTAGGTTTGCAAATTGTGCAAAATAATGATGGTATATTCATTTCACAAGCTAAGTAGCTAAAATATTTGTTGAAAAGGTTTGGTTTGGAAAGTTGTAAACCTATTTGCACACCTATGATAATTGGTCACAAGTTATCCAGCAAAGATGAGACACCTACAGTGGAGTAGAAGAAGTATAGATCAATGATTGGAGGTTTGTAGTATCTAACTCAAACTAGACTAGATGTAGCAAATGTAGTTGGGATTGTAGCTAGAATTCAAGTTGATCCTAACGAATATCATTTTGCAGCAGTGAAGAGAATATTCAAATATCTGAAACGGACATTTGATTGTGGAATTTGGTATGATAGATTAAAAGATTTCACACTTTGTACATATACTAATGTTGATTAGGTAGCCAGTATGGATGATAGAAAGAGCACCAGTGGTGGAGCATTCTTTCTTAGAGGAAGATTGGTTTCTTGGTTAAACAAGAAGCAAGATTGTATTTCACAAAGTAATGTTGAGGCAGAGTATGTTGCAATAGAAAATAATTGTAATCAAGTTATGTGGATGAAGCGGATGCTAAAGGATATCAGAATTGAGATTGAAGAACCTATTATCATTTACTATGATAACACAAGTACAATGAGTATGTCTAAGAATCATGTATTACATTCTAAGATAAAGCATATAATTATTAAGAATCATGTGCTGAGAGAGAAAGTAACAAAAAAGGAGATCAGATTGGAGTATGTAAGTACTAAGGATCAAATTGTAGATATCTTTACAAAGCCTTTTCCTAAAGATAAATTTGAGTACTTTAGAGGTATGCTTGGGGTTATGTGCCTGCCTACTTTTGAGTAGGTGATGTAAAGAGTGCATCAATCTAGTGGTATAAAGCACTATTATTTGACTAGAGTGAATGATGATGCTTCTTGTATGGGGGAGTATCTGGTATGTACAAAGTCATTGAGGACTCTTGGTATTTGGTATTTGGTTTTGAACATTGTCTTTGGACACTCGAGTTGGTTGATGACTTGGACCAACTGATTAACAATTGGTATTTAACAATTGGAACATTGAGTTTAAGGACTTTGACATTGATGTCAATGGGGAGAATATGCATGAAAAATATTTCCTAAAGCATGGGGGAGATTATGCATGAGATGAGAAGAAGCAACAGCAAAGTACTACTTGGTATTCTTGGAACTTATATTTTTTTCATCTATGTTTCCATCAATTCCAAAGGGGGAGATTATTAGCATTAATGTTGATGATACTACATTGGGGGAACATCCTGAGAATTGGAGAGTATTGATATGTTGCATTCATGACTTTGTTTGTCATTGATGTCAACATAGCATTATTTTTGTAAAGACTAACAGAGTAGCAGACAAAGATCTTGATGTTATGAACAATGGTTTGATTGTATGGTCATGTGTAGTTATGGACATGTTCAAAAAAGTGTCCTAATGATGTGGTTAAGTGCATGGAGTCTAAGTCAATGGCGTACAAAAGTTGTACCTAATTTACAGAGACTAGTTCAGACATAGAGTATTGAGAAAGCAATTCCTAATGATTGTTGGCTATCTTACATCTGGGATGTAATGAAGAGATGCATAGTTAGGCAATGATAGAGGATAGTCAGATGATGACATTAGCAAGTGTTCAAGCCTTAGTATCACACGTGTGAATTTTTGTATAGATTGTGAGTCGATAGTGCTATTGTAATTATAATTTAATTAATTGTCTTATTTTAATTAATTAGGAAAGCCTCAAGGCCGACTCAAGGAATTACTATGAAGATATGGTATAAAGGAAAAATGTTTTCCTTGATTGTAAAAGGATGATCAACTGTGTTCAAGTATTGTGATCATTGTTCAAGTGTGAAGTGTGAAAAGAAGCATAGTTCTTACTAAATGCATGTAAGTGATCCAAGGGATTATTGGATGCGAGATTCGAGATTTGGTTACAAGATTTGAAGGAACAGAAGTTTGGTTGACAAGATAGATACAGAGGAAGGAAGTACATTTTAGTTCTATTATTCAACAAGGAATAATGTAGAGATCATTTGGATAGTGGGTTTGTTGGTCTTGTCCTTGAAGCTATTTGGGTAGTGGGTCCAGCTATCTTCCACAACTCCTAATAGGGTCGGCACAACTCCTGACAGGGTTGGAATCTCCTAACAGGGATTCAAGGTATCCTAATAGGAACTCATAAGTACTGAATTTTGTAATAGACTCCTTACATGGTCTATCCTCTAACAAGAAATATTTATATTAGTATATCATCTTGTGGGTACCATCCCTATTGGGGTTTTCCCTCTGATCAAGGGTTTCCCTAGTTAACATATCTAGTGTTATTGTGTATGAGTATCTTTTTGTGGTTTCATTTTATATTACTCATATGGTTAAGATTGTTTAAGGTTGCTAATTGTGATATTAGTTGATAACTAATTAACCCCCTCCCCTCTCAGTTATATCAGTGGACTATATATTCTAATAGGGTCTACTCTTTAAAAGCTTTACAAGACTATTATGTCTCAGCTTGACAAAAGGATTTTATACTTATAATGAAGTAAGGATACTATTAGGAGATTTAAATAAGATGTGTTAAAACCACTCTATTAAGAGATTTTCCCTAACTCAATATGTCAAAATTGATTAAGTACTTGATCCTTCGATTTTCTCTACAAGCTATTTATAAATATCCTCTCTTCAACATCTCAAAATGATCTCCTTATCTAGTATATTCTATTGTGTCCTTCACTATAAGGTTGCTCTGTCTAATCTTCTCTCTAACTTAGCCTCATTGCTTTGTACTTAGCTTGTTCATTTCTTCACATCTTCACACTCATTGTTTTTAATTTAGGGTTAGATCCCTTCCTTAAATAAAGAATTGTAGAAAGTTCTAGATTTTAATAAGCAATCTACATTCAATCCTTTTTCTATTTTACCATTCTAATTTCATGATTGGTAAATCATCTTTTCTTGGGATTAATTTCTTCTACCAAAATGCATAACCTACTCCTTAAATGTCTCTGCAATCGTTACATGTCATGTAGAACTTGGCTAAATTGATTTACATAAGTGTTTGTGTCATTACAAACTCATATGTCAAAACTAGTTTAATCAAAAATTGAATGTTCTAATACTCAATCATAACTAACATTCATTTGTCACTCAATCATAACTAACATTCATTTGTCACTCATCTGATCTTGCATTTTCCCCTTGTTTATTCTGACATTTCCCATTTCATTTTTTTTATACATATTCCCATTGTTTTTGACACTTATGGCTTGCGATCTACAAGGGTCAGCTAATATTTATCCAAAAATGTTTTGTGAGAAGCCAAAATCTCTTCAACTCCTTTATTCCATCTTTCTCTCACTGATTCCATGATTTGTATTTGAATCTCTAGTTGAGCAACTTGATCAATCGAGCTCTCTACTATTGAAATATGGGGATCGTTCCTTGATAAATCTTGAGCCACTAATAATTCCATTTGAATTATCTCTAAATGGGGTAATAACATAAATTAAATAGAAATTAATGTTTTCCTAATGTTATTATCTCTAGCCATCAACTTGGCTAACCTCCCTTGATCATATGTCATTTTATTGAAAGAATGTGAGCATGAACTTGCATTCTTGCTCAGTGAAATTATACAAGCCTTCATATCTACTTGTAACTTATCAATAGTATGTTAATTTTCCAATTTGAAGAAATCAACATCACAAAGTTCTATATGCAAAAAATGAATTACTTTCAAAATTTCTTCCACACTTGTTAGAAGAGTAGAGAGCTCAACCTTCCTAATTACAAGTTAGCTTGAGACTTTCTCCAAAACTTTGTGCTCAAATTTCTTTTCAGACCATCTCATCAATTTTTCATTGGTATCTATATCTTTATTTTGTACTTTATCAATTATATACACAAGTTGATCTAAAATTTGATGTTTCTCATTAATATCATGAATCTCAAAAGCATCAACAAAAATATCCTAATATTATGTAATACATGTTTTTTCTTGTGTTCTCTTCTTAATTGTTCATGCTTTGTCTTGTGACTTAGCAAGGTTTGCAAATGTTGCATTTTCTCTAGAGTCATATTGTTCAATTCATACGTAGGCAATGTAATTACCTCGTCTAAACTCATTATTGCCTTTGGAGTTTCATCCTTTTATGCCACTATCTAGTATTGAGGGGTCTTATTATTAGGTAGTGATACGTGGATTTGGTTTCCCTTTGCACGCAATCTAGATGTTTGCCTCAGCTCCTATGGAGTTGATCTAGCCTAGTTTACAAGTGTAACAATTAATGTCTTTGTTGGCATGGCACTCAATAGTTGTATAAGAGCTTGGATAGCCTCTTGTTCCTTGGATTTCTCTTTTGACTCTATTTTCTTCTCCTTCTTTTGTTCTTCTCTAGTGTCATCTATGACATGGGTAAATTCTGGAAACACAATTATTACCTTACCCTATTGCTCGACACTCATGTCAGAATCCACTATAACTAATGTAACTTGAAAATCATCAATCTTTGCACTTTCAATCCTTGGATAATCTTGAATTTTCAACAAAATTGAATTGGTGCATGGTAGAGAGGAGTCTGAGGCATCTAATGTAGCATTTTTCAAGTCTTCCTCAGTTAATACATTATGATTTTGTGGTGATGAATTAGGAATGTCTTCAATAGTGACAACATCTTTTTGTTTACTCCCTTCTACCAATTGCCTTATTTATTCTTCTATCTTTGCAACTTCATCTTCATCATCTTGACTTGTTAATTATATTACATCTTTTCTTTCTTCCTCTTCTTCTTCATTAGCCAATAGAACAAGCAATCCAAATGCTTTCTGCCATATATTATTACAATCTCTTTATCTACTTCATCAGCTTTATTCTTCAAAATTTTATACGTGTGTGCTATTGGAAATGACATATAATGACATCAACTTGTGACCCTATCCATTCTAACTCTTTTGTTTTTTCTATTTTTGTCTTCTCTACTCACAACAACCTGCACGCATTCTTCAGAAGGTCAAATTTTTGCTCTCTCCCCCTCAAAATGACTCCTCATCTCTAAATATCAAGATCAGATTCATCGAGTATTTTGTCTAACCTTGTTTTTGTATTATTTTGAATGTTTTAGCATTGTTTTGTATGTTGTTTTTAATTTTGAAATTATTTTTGTTTAAAGTTTGTTTAGTTTTTTAAAATGCAATTGGTTTCTTATTAGGAAATGTAAATAATCAACCACCAAACCCTACATCATCAAATGAACCAAATCCCCTTCCAGATCAACAAAATATTCTACAAAATCAAAATTAAAACCCTTGTGAGTAAGAGCAAGAACATTCATGACCTCCACCGATTGCAAGACCTCCTCCTAGCATCGGGAATAATATAATAAATGAAATAGAAAGAGGGGAAAATCAATTAGAAGAAATCATTGGTAGGTTAAAAACTTACATGAAAACTAATCCTATGAGAGCATAATTAGCATCCTCCCTTGAGTCCATTGTGAGCTAGGTATCATTTGTTAGTGGTGAGTTGAATATTGACATGTTAAGAGAGAAGAACAAATAAGATATTATGCCAAAAAATTATCCTATGATGATGTAAAAAATAAGAAAATAACAAAAGATGACATATGTGCATTATTTAAAAATCCAGGAGAAGAAGACATTGTTAGAACTACAACTAAAAGGTTCCCCATCCACTGGTGCATCCATGGTGATATTAGAAATAACTTTTAGGATAGATGGTGGATGGTTTTTGATTTCGTACCTCACGAGGTTCCAATATATTTCTTAAGGAAATCGTATTGTGAATTTTTCCTTGAGGAGATCCCAAATTATTTTGACATGTTAGATTCTTAGGGTAGAGGTGGGGGGTCATCATTTAAGAGGTCAATGTTATATTGTGATCCTATTGCAGTTAGGGTAATTGTTGTCAAGCCATAGGATGAGCATATTACTGTTCCTTCTATTATGAAGGAACGTAGAGACTGATACACTAGGGACTACCAATGCTTTGACATAGATCCTCATTCATTGCAACAGTCTATTAGTTGCAGAGGAGCCTTCTTTGTGCCATAGTTACATGTGTTTGTCATGTGGATTTTTATGCACATTTAGCAGTCACATTGGGGAGACTATGGATGATGGGTTGGTCACTAATGACTTCCTAAATGAGACATTTGGCATTGACACACAAGTAAATATTTACAATTATAATAAACTAATTTGATCACATTTCATATGTACAATGAATGACTAACAAATTAAAATGTCTTAACATTGTTCAAAATTTAGGGTAAGAGTGTTGTTGGCCTTAATGCAGATACCCCAACCCCACTTTACATCATGTTGATGTGTCCATAGTTATGTATTAGTTTAATTATTTCAATTAATACATCTATTTATTAAGTAATTATATGAAGGATTGGCAAAAATAATTTGTCCATGTGCATTAGTTCTCTACTAGACCATCGACATTCGCAATGGACTAGTCTGAGCTTAGGTGTGATACGAGCTTCATAGAGGTACATTTATTTCATGTTAATTTGATTCATTTTATTATATTATAATCTATTAAAAAAAAAAAATGTATTATATTGACGTTAGAGACTCCTCATTTTCGCTAGTCCATCAATCATAGATTTGCTTCTGCAATGGCTAGTTCAGAGAAATTGACTAAGTTAAGAAAGAGTGTGCATAGTTTTTGTTGTTTTAGATTAAGGTAAAAATAGGTTTTGAGGGGACTCAAAACCCCTTTATATCATAGACACCAAAGATATTCAAAGAAATCCCAACCATCCGAAAGGGATCCAAACAAAGGTTATACAGTGACTAGATACCCCAAGTAAGAACTAAAAACTAGAAGCAAGCAGAAATAGAAAAAACATTATATGTCTAGCAGCACCAACAAAAAAATCCAAAAAAGAAACCAAGAGGAACTCTTAACTGGCCAACTAGCAAGGGGACTAAGAATTCCTTTCACTCCCTCTTTATGGGAGCATAAATTCATATAGAATTGAGGAAGGGCCTTTTTAGATCCTTTCCTAGTAACAAGTGTCCACCCCTCCTCCACCATCATAGCCTTAGACTGCCAAACTTGAGAATCCAAAATAGAGGGAAACTCATCCAGATTTTGACAAGGACCAACTGTCATTACTTCTTCTATTAGACTAGAGCTAGTACTAGTAGTCTAATAACCAATTCTAATAATAGAAGCACCAAAGCTAAAAGTGCTAATACCAGAACCAAAAGAAGAAATATTACCAATGCCAGTAGATATACAATTACCAAATCCAACAATTGTAGCACAAGACACCTTATCTTGTCCAGAATTAGTAGTCTCAACACAAAACCACTGGATTTACCTCGACCAGAGTCTTCACCAAGAACACTAGATTTAACATCTTGACCAAAAAAAATAGTCTCATCCTCCTTCTAAAAGGATCCAAGACTACTAGTAGACAAAGGACCAACCCCATAGGAAACTTGAGCATCCATCTTGGAATCAAAAGCATTCACTACCTGAGAAGGACCAGAAGGAACTTCCAATATAGAGGATGGATCCCCCAACTCTATAGATCTAGAGACCTCATCCACTGGAGTAGATATTTTGACTATTGAATAATGTTTCTCTAATGCACCCTTCCAGCAAGAGGAGGGTCATTTATTTCTAGATTTTCCAATCTCGCACTTAGCAGCCATAAGTCTAGTATTGAAACATTTTTTACACCTAAAAGAGAGGCCCTCATAATCTAGCAACTGAGTCCAATAACCCTTAAAATAACTTTAAATAATCTCAATTGGGAGACTCTTTGAAACATCAATAGCCACCAGAATCCTAGCATAAGTGGAATGGAAATGCTCAAAAGATTGGGAGTCAACCAAAAAAAAATCCCCTAAAGCCTTTCCAATTTCCATAAAAACATAATTCATCCAAAAATGAAGAGGAAGATTAGGAAGCCTCACCAAAGTTGGGATTTTGAAGAAAGAGTCAGTTTGAGGGTTAAAATCTAGATTCCATAAGGAAAGTGGTTCTCCCAAGAAAAGATCTGATAATAGAGAATGGTCTTCCTATCCTTAGAATTGACAAAAGAAACAATGAAGAAACCTTTGACCAAAAGGAAGATCTCAACAGTAGCCATAATAAATGGATCCCAGTGTTTTGAAATCCATGCATGAAGCTCTAAGAGAGTGGGCCAAAAACCCTTAAAGTGACAAATAATAGAATCCTTAGAGAGATCCCTAGTATGTTCCTCAATTTCTACAAGTAACTCATCCCCTAGATTAAGCGATATTGACTTGCAGGTGGGAATTGGAAAAGAGACAAAAGGTTTTGTGGCCTTTTCCAAATCCCCACCCTTGCATAGGGACTAGGCATATGAAAACTCTTTCTTAACATCTATTGTGTTGGCAACCACCGCATCATTACCATAAACCTTAGCACCAACACCAACACCCTTGCTAGATTCAGAAGCCATAGAACCAAAGCTAGCACCCAACACACCATTACTAGAATCCTTGGCACCAACACTAGTGCCCTTCCCAAATTTAGAAGCCATCATACTAGTCTTGATCACACCACCAAAACTAGCAACCACCACACCAATGCTAGAAACCCTAGCACCCTTGCCAAATTCTGAACCAGAATCAATAACCACCACTCTAGAACTAGAGTCAGAAGCAACCTCACCATTACTAGAAACCATGGCACCAACACCAGTGCCCTTGCCAGATATAGAAGCCATAGTACCATAGCCAACACCCAATGCACCATTTCTAGAAACCCTTGCACTGGCACCAGTGCGCTTGCCAGATTTAGAAGCCATCACACCACTAGAACTAGCAACCACCACACCATTGCTAGAAGCCTTAGCACCATTCTTACTACTTCCACAACTAGCACCCTTGCTAGATTTAGAAGCCATTACACTAGTCCTGATCACACTAGAACCAACTACCACCACACTATTGCCAAAAACCCTAGAACCATTGTTACTAATTCTACAACCAGTGCCCTTTCCAAATTCAAAAGCCATCACACCAGCCCTTATCACACCACCAGAACCAGTTGCCACTGCACCATTACTAGAAACCCTAGCACCATTGTTACTAATTTGGTAATCAGTGCCCTTGCCAGATTTAGAAGCCATCACACCAATCCTGAGCGCACCAAAACTAATTACCATCGCACCATTGCTAGAAACCCTAATGTCATTGTTACTACTTCAACAACCAATGCCCTTGCCGGATTCAGAAGCATTGTAAAACTGTTGTTTCCTAAACAACATATATAGTTAGTTGTTGTCCTTACATAGTTTTAGTTTTTATTTACAATAGTTAGTATTAAAATATCAAATGGTATTCATAAGTATAATCTAGTGATTATATTGATTGAATTGTTGTAGGGCCTTGTTACTATTGATCATGTGTGAGCCTCTAAGGTGGATATATAGAGTGACTATTTGATGGTGGTAAGAAAATAATTAATTTTGTGTGTACATATATTTGATTTCAATATATAATAATTATTGGTTCATATATACTTTGTTTATATCCTTTCTAGTTAGAGAGGAGCCTAAACAAGAGGATGAGTGAACATTTGAGGAAGACCCCAGCATCCCCCATCATCTCCCTCCACAAAATGATCGAAGAACTCTAGGGATATGTTTCCTTCCCCTTGTGGGAAGGAGAAGATATAGGGATGGACACACATATAGGCATTAGTGGACATATGTCTTGGATATTATGTTAGTGGACATATTTGACATACATTTGATGTATACATGACATTATATATTTGATGTATGACATATATTTGATGCATGGCATTATTAGACTTACAACTTTGATGCATTGAATTGTTCATGTATGACATTATTGGTTATTGTAATATATATCTTATTTTTCTTTTTTACATTTCAAGTATTTCATGTATTTCATTTTAATGTAATTTGCATCCAAAGTAAGCGTAGGAAGCATTATAATAAGTTTTGATAGTATCTTTTGACATGTGAATAAGGCTATGATATTAATGTGTATTTAGATTGTACAAGTTATGAGTAACTTATTTGGAGTTTTTGTTGGGATGAAAATAGTAAAACTTGGATTCTTATTACTATTATACAAAGAACATTGAAATTTGAATCTTGAGTTGGCTGCATTATGTAAATTTTTAAGATTGAATCTTACTATCATCATAAACATGTCATGAGTTTATATATGCTTTATCTTCACAACACATGAAGGCTTGAAATGAATTTTTATAATTGCTTCATAGAATTTGATATCAAGATTTCTTGCTTATCCATCTCTTTGAGAGCTTCATTCATGGAAGCACATTATATATGTTCTTCTTATGATTCTTGCAGCTATAGTCGTTGCATCTTTTCTTATATATATTTTGTGTTATTATCCACTATACATTGACTACACTATCTTTGACCTCCTTTGTATGGTGATGGATTCTACACCCCTGAGATGTCATCTTCAACTTCTTTGACCTCCTTTGTATGGTGATGGATTCTACACCCCTGAGATGTCATCTTCAACTTCTTGTATTTTTTGTTATTCTTACAAGTATCAACACACAATGTTATAGTGTGACCCTTAGGCTCAATTCTATCTGGCATGCCTGAGAATGTTTGAGTGATCAACAAGGAAATATGAGATTAGGATGAGGGTTTACTCATCCACTCAAAGCTAATGAAGCAGATAGTTTGGCCCCACAACAAACGGTTAGAGATTCACCATTTAGTGACTTTGAACTGGCCAACACTACAAGTTACAACATCACCCAAGATAGGGGCGTAAAATCAAAATGGAATAAAATATCTAAAAATAGAGAGAGTTTATTGTAGGCCTCAATAACACAATCTTGTAGCACCTAATGTTGCATTGATATCTCACACGAGCTCTAAGATATGCCTTGTCGAAGATTGCTGCCCTATGACATTTAGTGACCCTTAGGGTCAATTCTAGCTGGCATGTCTGAGAACATTTGAATGCTCAATGGTGAAAAATGATTTCGGGACTAGGGTTTTCCTAGCCACTTGAAGCTAACAGAGAAGATAGTTTGGTCCCACAACAAATGGTTAAAAAGATTCATCAGTTGGTGAGTTTGAATTGGCCAATGCTACAAGTTTTAGTATCCCCTGAGATAGGGCCACAAAATCAAAATGGAATTGAATCTCCAAAGAGAGAGAGAGAGGGTATTGTAGAAATAAAAAACACACTCCTATAACACCTAACATTGCATTGATACCTTGTACGAGTTATGAGATATGTCCTATCAAAGATCATTGCCCTTGGTATTTAGTGACCCTTAGGGCCAATTTTGTCTAGCATGCCTAAGAATGTGTGAGCCATCATTAGGGTAGGAAAAAATGGGGACTATAGTTTACCTAGCCACTCAAAGTTAATGGAGTAGACAATTTGATCCCACAACAAATAGTTAGAGAGATTCACTAGTTGGCAACTTTAAATTGGCCAACAATACAAGTTTCAATATCACTCGATATAGGGGTGCAAAATCAAAAAATCAAATCTCCAAAAAGAGAGAGAGGTTATTGTAGGCCTTGACAACATGATCTTGTAGCACCTAAATTTTCATTGATACCTCACATGAGCTCCAAGATATGCCTCGCCAAAGATCACTACCCTATGACCTTTAATGATCCTTAGGGTCAATTATGTCCTACATGCCCGAGAATGTTTGAGCGATCAACAAAGTAGAATGAGCTTAGGATTAGAGTTTACCTGGCCACTTGGAGCTAATGGAGTAGATAGTTTGGTCCCATGATGAACGGTTAGAGAGATTCACCAATTAACAACTTTGAACTTGCCAATACTGCAAGTTTCAACATCACCTGAGATAGGGCCACAAAATTAAAATAGAAACAAACCTCCAAAAAGAGAGAGGTTATTGTAGACCTCAACAACATGCTCTTGTAGCACCTAATATTGCATTGATACCTTGCACTATCTCTGAGATATGTCCCATCAAAGATCATTGCCCTATAATATTTAGTGACCCTCAGGATCAATTCTATTTGGCATGCCCAAGAACGTTCAAGCAATCAATGGGATAGAACAAGCTTAGGACTAGGGTTTACCCAACCACTCAGAGCTAATGGAGTAGAAATGTGTTGTTGAAAATGAACTATAAATCAACAAAAAAATAATCTAAAATTTTCCAATCACAAGAATGGATCTAATTTAAGATATGTCAACAAATTTTTCAACTAGAAAATTATATTCATCTATTTATATTAATGATATTAATGTCTATGTACAACTTAGCTCTAAAAGGCGCTAGTGGGAAAGAGCTAAGAGAGAAAACCTTCGATCTTGCCCAAAAATATATATGAAATATAAATGTTACATCAAATGTTTTTCTAATTATACCAGTTGGATCTACTCTACAATTTATTATCTCAAGTATTGCCATGTGGTCTAATTCGTTAACCTTCCAAAGAGTCTTATTATATGGTTTTCCCCCATATTTGATCAAGCGGACATTTGACACAACAACAAGATTTGAATAATAAAGAATCTTCCTCTTTGTTTTATGTTGCCCAAGTTTTAGTTCATATCTTTTGCTTTAAAGTTTTCAGTCAGGTCAAGTGTCAAAGGAATGAGTCTGAGTCTAGATTGCCTATAGGATGATCTTTCTTCTCATCATCCCTTTGAGCTAACCTAATGTGGGAAATTATATGAGCAATGCATCAGTCCAAAGATAGGTGATTAGGGTTTTGGGAGGGTTTGTTCATGCTTTTCCTGATGAGAAGAAGTCTAAAGTTTCTAAAAAATTCATATGTTCCTTGTTTCCAATCATGTGAAAGAAAAAGATTTATGGCAACCCCTCATGAAAATATTTCTACAACTCTCTGAGAAACCCTAATTATATGGTCAAGTACTCCATTAAAGAAATAACATAGGTAGAATGAACAAACCATGAGCATATACAGAGAAAATATTGTGTAGTAACATCAAAGGCCAAGCTTGAAGACAATATATAGATTATAAGAATGAACTACAAGAAGATCAGTTGAATTCAATGTAGAATGAATACTTAAAATTGTAGAAATGGTGAAGAACATAGTCAAAGGTGGTGAAGACCTGAGTGTAAATCAATTCAATGAGTCAAAACATGTCTAATCTTCCACTTCATTAAGTTGAAAAGTCAATTGAATGAAAGAACACAATCTATTAGCTAGTTGAAAGTTAGATGCTTACCTGTCATATTGGGTCTCGTTCAAATATTAAATGCAAGTTATATGCCTTTAGCCATTAGATCAAAGAATATCTATGGAGGTCACAATGTCACTATATAAAGATGCTCATTTGTTAATTCATGTGACATAGTGACATGAAGACACGTGTCTAGTGGGCCACCATCTCTCACAAAGCATCATCAGAGTCTAGTCACAAGGTGCCATGAGGCAAAACAGTTTGATGTCAGACAATAAAGTACTACCACATATATGCCATGAGGTACATAACTGGAAGGTGGACCCATGCTGCAAAATAAGAAAACATAACTTCATTTTTTATCACTGTCAAATCAGGAAGAGATCCACGATTGTCACTATCTCACTATGCAAAGTTATTAGACCATTATTCATAGTGACATAGAGATGATTCAATGCATGGAACTATGGGGCCAAATTCAATTGTGAGCCATAAAAGGTAAGTGGCTTCCACATTGGCATATTGCAATTGGATAGGTTCTCTGACAGTGACAGAAGTGGCTCAATTTTGCAAGCACCATCAGATCAGAGAGGATCTACGAAGGTTGTTATGTCACTATGTAGAGTTTCTCGATCGTTAATTTATGTGACATAGAGACCAGAGGGACCCACCATAGAAGTTATAAAGGAAAGTCATAACGTTTAAATCATGATAGTTAATTTGAGATCGACAGCTAGAATTTGAAAATGTAGTGACCGTTGTAATATGAAATATATGTATTTGGCATGAAATAATAGAAGATGAAGGAAACAATGTTAGCATAGGGTTTTCTGAAGATTGCAAGAAGCTGAACAATCATGGAGTGTTTTCAAGAATATCTCTAATTCAAAATCATCAAAAGAGGAGTTGGCACATGCTCATATCATGATATAAATTGGATATTTTCATATTTTATTCTTTATTATATGATTGTTGCTCTACCAGAATTTAGAAATGATAACAAAAAACTATAAATGTAACCTCATTTGATAATACAAAGGTCGTCAAACTTGATGGTGAATGAGTTTGTAATTCCATTTACTTTCTGTTTACTGCTCATTTTTTGTTGCACATTCTTAGATTAGTTTTGCATATAGAGTTGAAGGACAATTATATGTGAACCTGTAATAATTAGGTGGATTCCATTTCATTTTGATATTTGCAGTGAAAGTGATTCCATTTACTTTCCTCATATATGATTATGCTTCCTCTCTCATTCATTTCATATCATGTTAGATAGTTTCATTGAGAAATGAAAGATAAATGTATATAAATCTATTAGTTATTGGTTGGATTCCATTTCATTCAAGGCTGATAGTGAAAGCAATTCCATTTTCCCTCATGTGCTTATCTCTTCATTCCTCTTTTGCATTTAGATGGTAGATCTACACTTAGAAGTAGGAGTAGATGTTAGAAGAACTTCAAGGTAGCTTGTGATATCCATTCTACTGGGTGTTATAAGTTGCTCAATCTATTTCTGCCTAGGGTGCTTGTAGTTATGAACATCTTGGTTTATCCTTTTCTACTCTCAAGTTAAGAGCATACCCCATTTTCCAACGATCTATTAAAAACATAGTTCATTGCATATATTTCATATAAGGGAGTTGTATCTTACGATTCTAAGGGAAGTGATATAACACATACACTGACCCAATTGTTGGTGAACATCCTTTTGTTCCTCACATTTTGGACATCTAGAGTCAAGGTAAAGCCAAGTTAAAAGGAAGGATAAACTATCAACCAAAATTTTCCAATCCTCAAATAACCACAAGTTATGGTTCTTCATAGAATATCATTTAAGCCATGTATTGGTTACAACCACCGCACCTATAGGGTACTATAAACCTTCACCATCTATAATTGGGTTATCCAAATTTTTTTGCCTGGACACAATGACATAAATAATAATGTGTCCCTTCTTCATTGTCTTTTGGTGCAATAATAGAAAAAACATGGCCTACAGTGATAAATGTACATAATATGCTCACTAATTTAGCAAATACTTAGGAAAAAGTTATAAAGTTACATACATACATACATACATACATACATACATACATACATATATATATATATATATATATATACCATGTTGCACTAGATCAGACAAGTGGTCAAATTCAATGGATGAATTCATCTCTACCATTTCCAATGCTCATAGGGGCTAATAGGTGTCAATTGGGTCCAAAAATCATATATCTCATTTGTTGACCCATTCAATTGACTCGCACTCATCCCAATTTTCCTTTGCACATGATGGACAAAAGCATGCAATTTTTTGTGTGTGGATACTCCATGAACCTACATCAAAGCTTCTAAAAGAGTGCAACTAACTTGATCATGTTAGTGTGCAACAATCCTCATATGGTGCAGTGTTAGTATTATCTATCAACCAAACAAATCTATGAACCATAGACTCACCTTCCTTATCTGGACCCATTGTAGTGTTACACCACTGGATGATAGAATTTACATTTGTTAATGATGCTCTATCTTTATACTTTAATTCTTCATGAGCTAAGGCTCTTTTGATATTTCCACCATTATTCTCTCCCTTTCCATGACTAGCCTCTGTGAAATTCCACATACATTGAATTCTAGTCAACATGTGCATCCTGCTCAACCAATAGAACATCCATGCATTCTTGAATCAAGATTCATAGTTGTCTGACCAAATGATGTGTTGATGATATGGTATGCCCCTATTAGCAAAATCACCATAAAACAATTGAAAGCAACCATCTACAAACTCCATATAATGTTAGCAATCATCATTGATGTAAAAATGGTACTCCCTCAATATCTTCATGTCATCCTCTATACTTGTAGGTGAATGTATGAATGTTATGTGAACAAATATGGAAACCTATTGAGAAGTATAATACTTAGCTTGCACCTCATTTTATGGTTGTAGTGTGTAGTTCTTTACAAAATCTACAACTGAAACAATGGTATCCAGTGTAAATGTATCCTTACACAACTTAAATTGCAAATCCAGCATTTGATCTCTATATGTATGCCTTGCATACTCATAAATAATCTTTTCACAAAACAATCTTCAAAAACTCATACACTAGAATCTTTTCAATGACTAAATCACATCTTTTAACATGTTTCCCATCTTTTGGAGCATATGTCACTATCTTATATTTTTTGTAATCTACTATTTAATTTTCAATTGCATCTGTACTATCCATATGTTCACAAGTTGATAAAAGCTGAAAACAATTGCAAATTAAGCATGTACCATCCAAGCATGATAATTTGTAAAAATTTTATCCGTCTACTATTTCACATAAAATGTTGGAAATGAATTCCTCTAAAGATCTAAGTGGCCAATTTATGTCACAATCCTGCAAAACAAACTTAGAATGCAAAAACACACATATATGCCTGAAAATATCAAAATGGTTAGAAAAATCAATATTTATCCCACAATAAGAAGTTGTGCATGCATGATTTATCTTCACATAAAAATGTTTAACCATCTCAAAAAATCTTTGACTAGTTTGAATTTGAGGATATATACCCATAAATTTTGCAAAAAATTGTGTTTGAGTTGAGTCTAAAAAATGTTTTGCATGTGGATTGTGGTTTTAGCTACCAATCCTCCTCCTTACAACATCTATTTGGTTAGTGGAAACACATGTGTTATTTGTCCAAATATGTTCAATCAACAATTTCAATGCTTCACTAGTTTCTTTATCCTTTCACAGTAGTCTACCACTAAATTTCCATAAAAAAATTTTGTTGGATCTTCCACTCTCTCATGCCTTACCATGGCTCTCCTTAGAGTGCCTCTACCAATTTTCAATGTTTTTCTTGTCTTTCTCATGAGTCTAGCTTTCTTCATTTAGATTCTTACTATTGTTAATGTAAGTACGCATCTTGTGATATTACTATCTTTGGTGTGTGAGTTAGAACCCACTTTGTCATATGCGCTCATTAAATTCTTTACAATGATTTCTTTGTTTGACTTATCCATCATTCTTAGCCCAAGAATCTTCATGATGGGCCTAAATTTTAAATTCCTCATCATTTCAACAAATAAAATGCATTGACCTATCAAATTTAATTCTTCAAAGGATAATCTCCACATATGATTAACTTATCTTTTACAAGTACACTTGTTAATCTAGTCAGGAATTGATTTCAAACTATTAGTATCAATATTGTTAGACTTTAGGAAAGATTTATGCAAATGTACTAACATTGCCTCTTCAAGGTATACCTTTTTTAAAGGCATATTTCTCTCTTATATTTATAATGAATATAAGTCACAAAGAGACATGTCCCTTGAAGGGACATGTCTATTTATTAATTATAAAATTAATAATAGCAAATAAATATATATATATATATATATACATCATTATAAAATTATATCTCATATTTTATCTCATATATAATTATAGATATATAATTATATAATTATATATTTATCTGACTAAAGCTATAAAATATCAACACTCCCTCTTAGCTAAGGAGGATAAACACATTTATTACCTTAATGTAATATCAAGTTAACAAGACTAAGGATATCTTTAATCATAAGATATGCATCATTTATTTGATATCACATTTAACATCAAGAATATTGGTCTCCTAGAATATCGACATTCGATATATCCACCAAGTACTCAAAAAAAAGTTTTGATATCACATATGATATCATGAATATTAGCCTCTTAGAATATTAATGATATTCACCAAGTACATGTTAACCATATTTTCCCTCCCATCAAAATTTGAGTTTGCATGCCAAACATGTCCAACGGTCATATATTCAAACACCCAAATGATCAAATAAAATATATATTCAAAACTTTGGCTTATCCTTTATTATCCTAAGTCTCAAGCTTTTTATGCTTTATTCCCTTAGAAACTCAAGTTGTGACCATGTGACTACCCTTCATCACCAAGTCGTTGTAGCCTATGGTTTAACCATCAAGAGAGGTGCAAATGTGCGACGTGGTCTTCCTAGCAATCAGCATAGCTTCGTAGTTTAAAAGGTTGGCATCTAGTTATGAGTGGTAACATAGGGATCTCTCGTGATCACTGGGTCACAAAGAGTTTAGTATAAACCATGGTTAGGATGGCGAAGCCACAAATCACCTTATGCACGCAATCACTAGGGTCAGTGATGAGTTATAGAGTTAAGTTGCAAAACAATGATAGCATGAAGTGAGGATGACCTGGGTGATATGGTAGTCTCTGATTGGTAAAGGAGCTAACTATGTAGGATGGGTCCCAACTATATTCTTGATCGTTAGATCTAAAGAAATCAACCCATATTGCTATGTTGTTATAGATAATTGTACACTCAATTTATATGGCGAGATAATGATGATGTACCATGTGTCTCAACAAACCTAGGTGGAGAGCAACAATGATGGTTAGGTTTCACACTGTCATAGGCATTTCATGTTAAGTCAAGTTCCATGTTGCGACAACGCGAATGGTATGTGATGGTTAAGTTCACAATTTTTCTATGTCACAATAGTCAGTGGAAAATGTTGAAGATAAGCTACGAAGCAGTGATAGATAGTTGGTCACAATTTTGCAAGTAACAACTACTAAGGAAGAAAGGTGGTGGTGAAGTTGTGATCATAGGTGTTCAAACATGAAACATAATTCAAATGTTGGCAGGGTGGCATAATCATAAAGCATGATTGGTTCATGTGGTAAAGCCTAAATATTGACTCTAGTTGGCTGATGACACGGCTGATTTGGTGTATTGATAACAAAGAAAACAACTCTTTGATCATATATTAGATATTTTTGACCTCCTTTAACCACTTTTATCATTCCCCATGCCTAATAAATGTAAAAGAACACTCCATTGCCACCACGTGATCCATCTAATCAATAAGAACATTAGTAGCCAATGTTTATATCTTCTTAGGGCTCTGTTTGGTGAAGAAGTGATTTTCTTGCATCTAGATGTGTGCCATTATGAGATCTTTTCCATATTTTCAGTGACTATTCTCTACAATCTTGAATGTAGTTGTTGAGTTTTACCTTAGAGTAGAAGCTATCCGAGTTATGATTGCACTATAAAAGTAGATTTTGTAACCCTTCTTAGGGTTCATCTTTTTCTCTAATTTTGTAGTATTATGTATCTATGCTCTGCTACTATAATTTCCTTTTCCTCTAATTCAATATATTCCTCTGTTGTATCTCTTTCTTCATTAATATATAATTGTGCAATACCCTCTTGCCTTTGTCTCAATAAATTGTCTTCATTTCTCAATTGTATGATTGTATATACTTGGCTCTTGAATGATATAAAGTGAAGTCTTTCCTTATAGCACTCTATTGGTTTTTGATCTACATATGATTGATAGATTCACAAGGATTGAAATAGTATACTTTGAGGTTTTATTGGTGAACTATGCATTCTTGGGCAGAGATAAGGTTGAACATAGTATTTGGTGTATCACCTCCTCTTAGATTAGATTAGGTAGTTTACTTTCATGCATTCCTTCTCCCTTTATCTCTTAAGAAATAGTAAGGTGCATCCTGATAATAAGGAAACTAGCCTTCTCGAGAGACTCAATCTCAAGTTGCAAAGTCCTACACTTTTGAGATTGTTTCCATGTTACACAAGGTTGCCTTTAGCTAAGACTTTATGCAAGGGTGAAATCTTTTGTGTCAACAATTTTTAGCACATCCTGTGGGACAAACTCTTGAAGCTTTATAATCTCATCGGTTTCAAAGAAGAAAAGTTCCAATATATGTTGAGAAGATAGTGTTGATCTTAGTATTTTCAAGCCTTAAAGAGGTTTATTTTCAAGTACTTGGTGACTCTATCCTACAATATATCTGGTTTCTAGAACAAGTTGTTGTGATTCATGCCCAAAGCTCATACAAGGACATCTTTTAAATGTAATTTTCAATACACTGAGCTTTCATTTTCAAACCCTAGAAAAAAGATAAATAGATTATTTCTATCACCAATTAGGAGTGCAATAGTAGCACATACACCTACAAGATCTCTTTCCACTCCTTATGTTGATTGATCTAATCATATCCTGGGTTGCCATCTTTTCATATAAATAGGTCATTATTCCGTATGGCTCAGCCTAGAGCACATGCATTTGCCACCTTTAATGGTGGGAGTCCTCTCATTTTGGTTCAAAGACATGATATTCCAGTCTTAGCTCTCAAAAGTATACCTAATTTCAATGGTGAAACTTCCATCTCCCCTATGAAACATATTCAAGAGATTTAAAATGTTTGTAATATACATGGTATTGTAGAGGATGTTGTTTTTTTTAGGCTTATAGCTTCATCCTTGAAGGGAAAAGCATTACAATGGTATAGAGGTTTTCCTCATTACTCTTTTACTGATTGGGATGGGTTTAGGAGCAAGGCTTTGTAAGCGTTTTGAGGAAAAAAGTGATCACATATCACTTTTAGAGTAGTTAATAACCATCAAGAGAGCACCCCATGAATATATGATTGATTTTAACTATAGGTTTCAAAAGACATGGGATAGAATACCCACTATAGAAAAGCCTTCTCCTAGTAATGTATTCTTGTATTACCTCAGAGACTGTAACAATGACATTTCTACTACTCTACAATCTATTGGAGGAGACACTTTACCAAATGCTTATGAGATTGATATAAGAGCAAAAAATATCTTGATACAAGTAGGGAAGTTAGCCCCAAGGCCTCCAATGCCTTTCTTTCCTAACATGCCCAATCATCAACCTATTGTAGCCCCTATCCCTACTTCCTCTACAAGTCAGTCTCTTGATGTGGCCCCAATAGCTTCCACATCTTCTAATGGAGTTGATAAGATTGAGGCCATGATGCAAGAATTGATGCAGAATATGGACAAGAAGTTGTAGGATCAAGAAAAGAAGACAGAGGAGAACAATATAGTAATGTAAAAAATGATTAATGAGTTGGTGACTATGAAGAGGAAACAAGCTCAAAATAATAAGCCTACCTAACTTCAATATAAAGGTCCCATACATAATAGATCTCCAAACCAAAGTCATGTCACCTATAATCATAATAGACCTATCAACAACACCCATACTACAAATACCAACCTAAATAGGGTTTTAGTCCCTCAAATAATCTTTCTCAAGATCAAGACTTATGCCTTTCTTATAACAACTCCTATGGATATTGTATGTGTCAGAAGGGAGAATCTTATTTGGGATTAACTACACAAGAACAAGCAGTAGATCAACAACACAATGCTAATCAACCTGATGTTGCTTCTCATCTACGACAACAAGGTGATTGTTCTTTCATGAACCATCATTCAGAGGAGCACTTCCATGCTAATCATGATGTCATAGCTCAAAACACCAAAAGTAAAAGAAGAGGTATTGAAGATGCTACATCCCCCTCACCTAATCAAGTTTCAACTTTAGATGTGACTCCTCATGCACCAGTGATGAATTCAAAATCCAATGGTACTCCTCAGTAGAGACAAGATATGAGCAACAAGAAGTCTACTAAATCTCAGACTTCTCAAATTCAGCCACCAATCCATACAGCTCCTAAAGCTTCAGTAAAAATAGTTGGTGCTCCTTCCTTCAATGTGGTAGATCAAATGAAAAATACTAATGTCAATATCTTTATATGGGATGTTGTTGCTACTGTACCATCACAGAAGAAGATACTACAACAAGAGCTAGAGAGCATAGTCATGAAAGATTAGCCACCAAGAGAGGAGAATGCAACAAGCTTGATGCAACCAATGAAAAAAGGAGAAACAAGTAAGAAAATTGGGCCTCCTCCTTTCTATGTCTCTTTAATCCTAGGAGATAAACTAGTCCATAATTGTATGATAGATTCAGGGGCTAGTAGCTCTATAATGCCTAACTGTGTAGCCAACCTCATGGGTATCAAATATGATCCAACAGTTAGAGATGTGTTCTAATTAAATGGAAGATTTGTCAAGACTATAGGAGTCTTAAAAAATGTAGAAATGGCATTGCATGCCTGCCCTAGTTGTACTATAACACAAGACATATCAGTAGCTGAGGTCAAACCACATTTTACCATATGTCTTTCCAGAGACTTTACTACACAAATAGGTTGCTATATTCCATCTTATTGGTCTTTCATGTTTTTTAGAACAAGGTATGGAACAAAAGCTTCCAGAAGAGCAGATCCTTTGGCCCTCAATCATATAGAAGCCTACACCCCTAGTTCCATAAACATGAATTGCACTATCTTTGAGGGAGAGGATGGAGAGATAGCACATGAGCCTGCCACTTCTTTGACATAGGTTCTTGACTTTATTTTGGATGAGTGGACCACTACTTATTAGTTTGACCCAATACAAGAAGCTCTAGAGACATGCCTTGGCACGTATTGCATATTAGAAAAGGATGCTCCTATTCCTAATCTCATAAAAGGTAAAGAAGATATTGATGGATTGTGGAGCATGTTCTTTATCAAGAAATTTAAATGGCTCAAGGGTTGGTGTCATGCTCATTTCCCTGAATTGGAGAGATACTATTTCTCTTATAGGCTCTAATTTAGCTACACTAATAATGTAGCAGAGTATGAAGCTCTAATCTAGGGTCTCCAACTTGCACAAAGGAGAGGCATCAAGTTCTTGAAGGTATTTGGAGATAGTGAGTTGATCGTTAATCAAGTGAGAAGCTAGAATGTTACAAAGAACAACCTTCTCAAATCATACAAGCATAGGGTTTGGGATTTTCTTGAGGACTTCCAAGCATTCAATATCTAGAGTATCCCTAGGAGAGAAAATAAACATGTTGACAGGCTTGCAAAAATTGGTGCTTCTTATGATATACTAGATCAGGTTGTTGATGAAATGGAGCAACATATAAGAATTGTTGTAAGACCTATTGTTCCTGATAATTGCACAAATTGGCAAGTTTTTGACTCTGATGTGCAGATTGTCAATTTCTTGCAGAATGAAGTAGAGTTCTTTGCTAAAAATTAGTCTAAGCTCCAAAATCAGTATGGAGACTAGATTTTGAACCTAAACTTCAACAAGTTACCTAAAGGTCTAGTCACCTTAGAGGGAATTTTCAACTCTGATGATCAAACAAAGGGCAAGAATTTAAATCTAAGTGCAAGCAAAGATGATCATATGCCTGTCACCATTGTTGATGGAAGGACTCTCAACTTGGGAAATGTATGCACTAATATGGAACAAGAGGTCTTCATTAAATTATATCAAGAATCCAATGATGTTATTGCTTGGACATATGAAGACTTAAAAGGTTTTAATCCAAAATTATCTTAGCATGCCATAGATTTAGATGATAATTCCAAGCCCAATTAGGTAGAAGTAGAGGCCAATTAACCCTAAGATTGAACCGCTAATGAGAAAAGAATTATCAAGGCTCATAAAGGCAAACATTATTTTCCCTATCAAGCACTCCTCATGGGTGGCTAACCTTGTCCTTATTAGGAAGAAGAGTGGAGAGATTAGACTATGTGTAGACTTTAGAGGCCTTAATAGGGCTTCTCTTAAAGATCACCATACCCTTCCCTTTATGGAACAAGTCCTATCCAAGGTTAGTGGTTCAGAAAGATTTTCTTTCTTAGATGGTTTTTTTAGGCTATAATCAAGTGTTAGTTCAAGAGTCTGACAAATATAAGACTTCTTTCAACACTAAGTGGGACACCTATGCCTATTGTAAAATGCCCTTTGGACTAACCAATGTAGGTGCAATATTTCAGAAGGCAATGGAGATGGCCTTCAAGGGTATGTTGGAAAAATGTGTACTAGTATATCTGGATGATATAACTATCTTTTCAAAACATGCAGTAGATCACTTTGATCATTTGAGACAAGTATTTGAAAGATGTAGAGAGTAGCTGTATCCCTGAACCCCAAGAAGTGTGTATTTTCTACTAATCAAGGAAAGCTATTAGGGCATATTGTGTCAAGATATGGGTTAAAAATAGATCCAGAGAGGGTAGAAGCAACTTCCCACCCATAAGAAAGGATTGTAGAGTTTCCTTGGTAGGATCAACTCCATAAGGAAATTCATCCCTGATCTTGCTTCTATGGTAAACCCTCTCATAGCTATGTTAAAGAAGAACTTGGTATTCACTTAGACCAAAGAAGGAAAGGCTAGTTTTGAAAAAATCAAGTAGTCAATTTCATTAGCCCTTACGCTTGTCAACCCCAAATTTGATAGAGATTTCACCCTCTACTCCCTTGGAGGAAAGTCGAGCATTTCAGTTGTTCTTACGCAACTAACTAATGAAAATTTGGAACAACATATTGCTTTCTTCAATAAAGGGCTTAATGATTATGAGGAAAGATATAGTTATGTAGAGAAATAGGTCCTTGCTATTGTGAGTTGTTCTTACATAGCTAAATGATGAAAATTTGGAACAACATATTGTTTTCTTTAGTGAAGGGCTTAATGATTATGAGGAAAGATACAATTATGTAGAGAAACAAGTCCTTGTTATTGTGAGGACTCTCAAAAAAAATTATACATCTCTTGTGTCAGAACAAAGTCTAGCTTTTAGTCCCACATTCAAGTGTAAAAGATTTCCTCTTGAACAAGGATATCAATGAGAAGAGAGTTGGATTGATTACCAAAGTCATGGAATATGACATAGATATCAAGATCACCAAGTTGGTAAGAGGGAAGGGACTGTGTGAGTAGATAGCTTCATTTTTTGAGACACATGGAGAAGCTATCCTTTTAATCCAAAATGAACAACCAATAGAGAATGAAGATTAGATTGATTGGTTGCAAGAAATGATTACCTTCTTGATAGAAAGAAGATGCCCCCAACCCTAGATAGAGCCAAGAGGGGACAATTCAGATTACAAGCTATTCCCTACATCTTGGTGGATGGAGTATTATTCAAAAAAGATTCTGATGGAGCCCTACTTAGATGTATATAGATAGATCAAGTTAGCAAGTTGCTGAAGGAGTTTCATGATGGCCCTGTCGGTGATCATTTCTCAGCCACAATCACTGTGATGAAGATAATGAGGGTTGGCTATTATTGGCCCACCCTATTTAATGACTACCGAAAATGGGTAAGGAAGTGTGAGAAATGTTCCTTTTTCTCAGGAAAGCAAAGGTTGGCTACCCTTCCCCTCCATCCCATTCAAGTTGACCAACCCTTTGTCCAATGGGGTTTGGATTAAATCCACCCTCTAGTGCTGGTCATAAATGGATCTTGATAGCCATAGACTATTTCACAAGATGGACTGAGGCAGTGGCTTTGAAGGATACAATGGAGGCCTCAATAGTTGAATTCCTTGATGGAATTGTCACAAGATTTGGTGTTCCCTCAACTATCATATCTAATAATGCCAAATCTTTTGTTGGAGTTCACATATGTTCTTGGGCTCTAGAATATGGGATATATTTGAGCACTTCCTCAAATTATTATCCCCAAGGCAATGGTTTGGTTGAATCCTCTAATAAAAATCTCATCAAGATCATGAGGAGGAAAATTGGAGAAAATCAGAGGAGTTGGCATGCCAAGTTGAAGACAACCCTTTGGGCTGACAAAATTACACCCAAGACAACAGTTGGAAATTCACCTTTTATGCTAGTTTATGGAAGGGAGGCCAGGCTTCCTATTTCTCTAGAATTCCCCTCCCTTGAGCTGGCTCATCGATTGGAGCTAGAGGAAAATGAACCCATGACAATTAGGTTAGCAAAATTGATTGAATTAGAAGAAAAGAGACAATAGGCTATGCATACTCTTGAGGTACATCAACAAAAATTCAAAAGGATCTTTGAAAAGAGGGCCAAGGCTAGAATTTTTAAAGAAGGAGACCTTGTCCTCAAGTGGGATGTAGATAGATCCAAGCCAGGAAGGCACTCCAAGTTTGATGTTATTTGGAGTGAACCTTATGTTATCACAAGTTGCAAGTAGGCCAATGCTTTCCAGCTATCTAGGCCCAATGGTGATGTCCTACCCATTCTAGTTAATGGGATTTACCTCAAACCTTGCTTCTAGAGAGGGTTAGGGTTTTTTGTATATATTACAATAGTTTTTTAAATTTTCAATAAGTGCACAAGCACATGTTGTTTCTTCTAGAGATAGCAGGGTTTGAGTTTGCAGTTTAGAGGAGGTAGAGTTCTTTTGTTTCATAGTTGCAAAGGTCATAGTTCTCCTATATCTCAAATTTTTTGCAAAACAATTTTTGGATTTTTGTAACTCCATAGCCCAATGGATACTTAAAGGCCACTATTCATATATATAGCATGCTAGTATCCCCTCTGAATCACCAAAATTGTTAACCATATTTGCCCTCCTGCCAAAATTTGAGTTTGCCTTCCAAACATGTCCAACGGTCATATAT
Source organism: Cupressus sempervirens (assembly GCA_028749045.1). NCBI lineage: Eukaryota > Viridiplantae > Streptophyta > Pinopsida > Cupressales > Cupressaceae > Cupressus > Cupressus sempervirens. Next base: position 314,638,222 of record CM053790.1, on the reverse strand, counting down.
TCAAACACCCAAATGATCAAATAAAAGATATATTTGAAACTTTGGCTTATCCTTTATTATCCCAAGTCTCAAGCTTTTTATGCTTTATTCCCTTAGAAACTCAAGTCGTAACCATGTGACTACCCTTCATCACCAAGCTGTTGTAGGCTATGGCTTAACTGTTAAGAGAGGTGTGAATGTGTGATGCAGTCTTCCAAGCAATCAGTGCAACTTCATGGTTTAAAAGGTTGGCACCCAGTTATGAGTGGTAACATAGTGATCTCTCTTGATCGCTCAATTGCAAAGAGTTTAGTATAAACTATGGTCAGGATGGAAAAATCATGAATCACCTTTTGTGCACAGTCACTATGGTCAGTGATGAGTTAAAGAGTTAAGCTATGAAACAATGATAACATGAAGTGAAGATGAACTAGGTGATATGGCAGTCTCTGATTGGTCAAGGAGATAACTATGCAGGAAGGGTCCCAATTGTATTCTTGATCGTTGGATCTAAAGAAATCAACGCATATTGCTATGTCATTATAGAAAATTGTATGCTCAATTTATATCGTGAGATAACGACGATGTGCCATGTGTCTTAGCAAGCCTAGGTGGAGAGCAACAATGATGGTTAGGTCCATTTTTTGCACTGTCACGATCATTTCATGTCAAGATAAGATCCATGTTGCGACGACACAAGTGGTATGTGATAGTTAAGTTCACAATTTTGCCAAGTTGTAATAGTCAGTGGAATATGTTGAAGACAAGCTACAAAGCAATGATAGATAATTGGTCATGATTTCACAAGTAACAATTGCTAATGAAGAAAGGTGGTGGCAAAGCTGCGATCACAAGAGGTCAAACATGAAACATAAGTTCAATATTGGCATGGTGGTAGAATGATAAAGGATGATTGGTCCACGTGGAAAAGCCTAAAGATTGACTCCAGTTGATCGATGAAATAGTTGATTTGGTGTACTAATAACAAAGGAAACAACTCTTTGATGGTATATTTGATCTTTTTTATCTCCTTCAACCACTTTCATCATTCCCCATGCCTGATAAATGTAAAAGAACACTCCATCATCACCTAGTGATCCATCTAATCAGTCTGAATGTTAATAGTCATCATTTCTATCTTCTTAGGACTTTGTTTGGTGAAGAAGTGATTTTCTTGCATCTAGATGTGTGCCATGATTAATTCTTTCCTAGATTTGTAGTGACTATTCTCTGCAATCTTGAATGCAATTGTTGAGTTTTTCCTTAGAGTAGAAGCTATTTGAGTTATGTTTGCACTATAAAAGAAAATTTTGTAACCCTTATTAGGGCCAATCTTTTTCTCTGATTTTGTAGTATTGTATGTCTATGCTCTGCTACTATAATTTCCTTTGCCTTCGAATCAATGTATTCCTATGTTGTATCTCTTTCTTCATTAATATATTGTGCAATACCCTCTTGCCTTTGTGTTAATATATTGTCTTCATTTTTCAATTATATGATTGTATCTACTTGGCTCTTGAATGATATAAAGTGAAGTCTCTTCCTTATAGCATTCTATTGGCTTATGATCTACATATGATTGTTAGATTAACAAGGATCGAGCTAGTATACTTTGAGGTTATATTAATGAATTATGTATTCTTGAGAAGAGATAAGGTTGAACAAACTATTTGGTGTATCACCTCCTCTTAGATTATATTAGGAAGTTTTCTTTCATGCATTCCTTCTCCCTTTTCCTCTCAAAAAATAGTAACATGCATACTGATAGTAAGGAAACTAGCCTTCTCCGGAGACTCAATTCATGTCGCAAAGTCCCACACTTTTGAGATTGTTTCCATGTTACATGAGGTTGCCTTTAGGTAAGACTTCAAGAAAGGATGCAAGATTTTGTGTCAATGGTACCCAAATAAGGTTTGATATCACATCTGATATCAAGAGTATTGGCCTCCCATAATATCAATGATATTCACCAATTACTCAAAAGGTTTTGATATCACATCTGCTATCAAGAGTATTGGCCTAATAGAATATCAAAGATATTTACCAATTACTCTTTGAGTAATTGCCTCCTAGAATGTTGAGATGCAAGGCATTCACCATTTACTCAAAATTAGATCTCAAGATACAAGTTATTGTAAGGTTGTCACCTTATAGTAACATCTGCAAATACTAGTGACATCATTTTGGAAGTCATCACTTCTTCATGATGTACATAGGGGGTAGGTCCATTAAAATCACATTCACAAGGTATATTCATGAATCATAGTCCTCTTGACTATTACAATTTATTGATCATTGGAGAATACATTTTAACATGATCTACTCCCTTTGAATCAATAATATTGGAGAATACATTTCAACATGATCTACTCCTTCTAAATCAAAAACACTGAGATTGTTGAAGGTTGACTGAATCACATTCTCTATCTACTTCATCTCTTTCAAGGTTGCCTTTAATGAAATGTCAGGCTCCCTCTAAATCTCAATTTTCCTCTTCCTATAGTAACATTCTCAGAGGAAAAGATCAAGGCACATAGGGTTGGAAATATAAGAGGAGTGACTGAGAGGGGAGGGGTGAACTAGTTACTACTAAAATAATTCCAAATCCCTTAGATTTCAATACAAACTTCTTTTTAATTCATAGCTTAGTTAGAACTAGATATCCACTATAGCTCAGTTAACCAAGAAATCTTAAGATAATGATGTCATTAACCTTTAGTAACTTAGTTGCAAAAAGATAAAGCAATAATAAAATAACATGAACACATGAGACACCAAGATTTAGCATGGAAATCCAATTCGGGAAAACCACCAATGCAACTAGTTACAATTTTTCACTCTTCTGAAGTGAGCCCTGTTAAGAGCCAACCCTGTTAAAGGTTACAAAACACATTGTTAGGTGTGACCCTATTGAAGAATTTGAATAACCCTATTAGGAGAGGCCTTGTTAGAGGTCTTAAAACACTTCAATCTATAATTGTCACCTAGTGAACTCTATTAAGAGATTTCTTCACTACTACAATTGTTAGAGAGTAACAATGATTGAACTGATTGACGAAACAACTAAGTTGCAGATTCAGATCACTATTCTAACTTATCCTCTAGATCCTTTCTAATTAGAATATTATTTGTAGCTTCTTGGATGCTCTGCTCTAAAATAGACATCCTTCTTTATGTGCATCTTATCTTATTCTCTACTTTCTCATTTTTCAATCCACATCTTGACCTTTCATATATATGAAATCCAATGTCAAATCAGCTTGAATACCTTTTCAAATAAATAAATAACAACCACTCAGTCAACTTGCATAAACCAACTAATAGATTAAACTAATCTATTGTAGGTCAACTATAACTAAAAATTGGGTCACTCGGTAAACAATGAGTTCCTTTGTAACTAACCTGACTCGATTTACACTAAACTCCTTTGGTAATCGACTTGACTTAGTTTATACAGGAATCCCTAAACTTTACATCTTTTGAACTTATGCTTGGCTGATACTGGAGTCTTCTAAACTCGGTTCCAACTGGTAGTGCTTGGTTAGAGTATAAAATTTATGTAACATCAATGACAATATACAATTGAATAATTGTTATCAACAATCTCCCTCTCTGGCATTGATGGAAACACAACATGTCATTAAGAAAACAAAACTTAAAGCAATCAAAATGATTTTTAATATTATATAATATCCTTAGTTTCATTCTTATTCTCCATCCATCCATGAGAACTCCCTCTACCATCTTTTCTTCAAACTCCATTAGATCAAGTTCTCCCTCTTACAGATTACTGCCTATGATTCCATCAATCTCTATCTTAATGAATATATGACACAATTCTCTCCCTCTTTGACATCAAATGCCAAAGACTTGACATAGCAATTTTATAATGTACATGATGTACTAATTCATATACAATGAGCTCTAACTTCTTTGCATCAATTTATAATTCTTTAATGAAGCTCAGTTGATGCATCATTAGTCTATACTCTAGTGTACATCAAATAGGGGAATGACCCCTATCTTTTCTCTTAGATACAAAAATGCATCCTTAGGTAATGGTTTGGTAAATATGTCAGCAACCTACTCCTTTGTGTTAACATGTTCTAATTTGATCTCTTTATCTTGAATTAATTCTCTTAGAGAATGATAGTTGATTGCAATGTATTTTGTCTTGGTGTGCATCTCTAGATTTTTAAATATATTGATAGCACTTGTGTTATCATAATAGATAACCACTGGATCCTTGGTTTCTTCTTCATTCCTAATAATAGTTGCTTGATCCACATTATGTTGGAGCAATTAACTGCTGCAACAACATATTCTACTTCTATTGTAGATTAATAGATGCAATTCTTATTTTTTCTTGTCCAAGATGCTTACCTCTTTCCAAGAAAAAATTCTCCTCCACTGGTGCTCTTCCTATCATCAATTCTTCCATCCTAATCAACATCAGTAAATGATTTCAACTTGAAGTTTCCTCATGTCTTGTACCATAGACCATAGTCTTGAGTGCCTTTGAGATATCTCATAATTCTTTTGATTGCCATCATATGATTTTCTTTGGGATTTGCAGAGAATCTTGCAACTATACCAATTGCTAATGCAACATCAGGTCTCATATGAACAACATACTAAAGTCTTCCAATCATAGATCTATAGGTAGTTTGAGTTACCTCTTTTGAATCATCATCCTTAGATAGCTTATGTCCAATAGACATAGGTGTTCCAAATGGTTTGGAATCTTCCATTCCAAAGGTCTTCAATTTTTATTTGACATATTTTGACTGAGTAATGTAAATGTCATCCTTCATTCGATGAAGTTGTAAACCAACAAAGAATTTTATTTCTCCAAATATTGACATTTCAAATTCCTTCCTCATTTCTTCTAAGAATGACTTGCATAATTCATCGTGACCTATAAATAGGATATCATCCATGAATATTTATGCTAACAAAATCTTGTTATGTGATCCCTCTTTAATATGAAAACTATTGTTATCATTGGTTCTTTGAAAACCATTTTTACTAGATGTCAATGAAGTCTCTCATACCATGCTCTAGGATCTTTCTTCAAACCATATAAAGATTTGTGTAACTTATAGACCATTTTTCTATTATTTTGATCAATGAAACCTTCAAGCTGATCAATTTAGTCTTCCTCTTCCATAATTCCATTCAAGAAAGCTAATTTTACATCCATTTGATACACTTTTAATCATTTAAATGCAGCATATTGAAGCAATGTTTTGACTCCTTCAAGTCTAGAAACAAGAGAAAATGTTTCTCCATAATCTATGCCTTCTTCTTAAGTGTATCATTTGCATACTAGCCTTGCCTTATTCCTTGATACTTCACCATTTTTATTCAATTTGTTTCTGAATACCCACTTTATACCAATTACATTTTTTTCCTTAGGTCTAGGAATAAGAGTCCAAGTATTGTTCCTTTCAATTTTCTCAATCTCTTCATGCATTGCCTCAATCCAACTTTCATTATTCAATGCATCTTTAATAGTTCTAGGTTCAAATTCAGTAAGCAAACATGTACCTTTTAGTTTGTTCCTTGTCATTGTGCCTTCTATCTGATATCCAATTATTTGCTCAGGTGCATGATGCCTTTTGACATATCTATCAAGTACAGGTATCTTACTTCTAGATTATGGACTAGATTCACTTAGTTCACCATGCTCAAAGGTTCTATGAATTTCCAAATTCTACTCTATTCCTAAAGTCTGAGACTCGGTTCCCATAGACTATGACTTAGGTTCCTTTGTCTGAGACTTAGTTTGAACTATCTCCAACTCGAGTTGTATTGGCTGCAACTTGATTGACACTAGATGTACCTCAGTTGACACTCCAAATTTGGGTGACTCTAGTTGGGTAATCTTTTGAACGTTGGGTAAAGTATCAGGCTCAATGTAAAAAAAATTTATGTAATCCTTAGGTTCCTTGTTGTTTTGTTCTTCATTCTTTTCTAAAACTCATCAATTTTTACATGTACACTTTCTACAATCTTGTGAGTAGCAATATTCAAACTTTTATATGCTTTTCTCTTGTTGGAGTATCCTAGAAAAATTCCTTCATCACTTTTCACATCAAAATTTCCTTTCCTTGACTCTTTCAAGATATAACATTTTCTTCCAAATACTTTAAAATAATAGACATTAGGTTTATAGCCATACCATAATTCATAAGGTGTTTGATATGTACCTTTCTTTAGTTGAACTGTGTTAAAGGTATGAATCGTTGTGTTGATTACTTCCTTCCAGTATTTGGTTGCAACATTTTTATCTATCATCAGTGTTCATGCACAATCCATGATGGATCTATTTCTTCTTTCTTCTATGCTATTCTACCAAGGTGTACCATATGCAAATATTTATCTTTTGATTCCTCTTACATTGCAATAATTCATTAGAGATGAATTCTCCTCCTTTGTCTGATCTTAGGCATTTAAACTTCTTACTTGTTTCTTTCTCAACTCTAGCCAAATACCACTTGAATTTTTGAAAAGCTTTAGATTTATCCTTCAAGTACATTACCATCATCATCCAAGAATAATCATCAACAAAAAAAATGAAAAATTTGTCTCCAATGTAGCTCTCTATACCTATTGGTCCACAAAGATTTGTACGAACTAGTTTTAGGACTTCTTCAATATTGAAATTCTTAATTTTGAAGCTAGTTTTACCCATCTTTCTAATATGACATTATTTTCATATGGCCATTTCAAATTTCTTCAGATTTGAAATACCTCTTACTCTTATGTTCTTTCTTAAATTAACTAGATTATCAAAGTTTACATGACACATCCTTTTATGTCATAACCAACTTTCCTCTACATGTGCCAAGAAGCATGAACTATTAGAGAGATCAAGATAGAATAGATTACCTTTTGTCTGATTACCAATTCCAACTAGGTTTCCTTTACCATCCAGAAGCCTAGCCTTCCCATTCATGAATTCTACCTTGAATGCAATGTTTTTTAGTTGTTCCACACTTAGAATATTGTGTCTCAGTCCTTCAACCTAGTAGGTATTATCACATCTGATTCCATCAGTCAATGCAATGTAGTCTTTTCCCTTCATATAACATGGTTCATTGTTTCCAAATTTGACACTTCCACCATCATAGTGCTCCAAGTGTTCAAAATTTGTTTTATCACTAGTCATGTAATGAGAACAACCACTATCTATTATCCATGTTTCATTCTTTCTTACATGAGAAATAAGTGCCATCTTTTCATTATCATCATCAACTGATTCATCCTTAATAACAATATACAACATTTCATCTTCATTATCACTATCAGAATCTTTAGCAATATAACAAGATTCCATACCTTTGTCTTTGTAGTCTTTGTAGCTTTTGAAATCTTTCTTACTTTTGAACTTGCTAGATTTTCTGTCATCTTTACTTTCCTTGTTTGGGCATCTTGCAACAATGTGACCAACTTCTTCACAAGGAAAAAAAATCAATGGAATTTTGCTTGTATATTTACCTTTTCCTTTTGGTAGCCTCCTTGCTAGTAAGGCTTTTATGGCTTCAAGATTATCATTAGATTCTTCTTCTTCTTCTTCTTCTTCTTCTTCAATGTTGGACTATTTTCCTTTGGAGCTTCCTCCCTTTTTGTCAAGGTTTAGTTTGGCTTTGAAAGTTGATTCCATGTTCTGAGATCTAGGATGATAGTTACCAAAGTTATCCAACTCAAATGTTGTTAACCTTCCCACTAGTGCATCCAAAGTTATATCATTTTTGGGATCACATCTCATTTCTTGAATAACTGAAACCTGATTGCTTAAATAAGAAGAAGAGTCCTTAATACCTTGCTAACTATAATTTCATCTTTTATTTTTCCTCCTAAGGCTCTAATTGCACTCACACTTGCTTTGATTATGTCATTGTGTTTTGTAATGTTTTCATCTTCTCATCTTCATCTAATCAAATTGACCTCTTAAACTTTCTACCTAGATCTCCTCACATTTTCATCTACTCCATAGGTTTTTTGTAGTTTTTTCCACATTTCATTAGCAGTAGGACGATATTTGACTTCATCAAATTCAACATAATTAAGAGCAGAATCAATGACAATCATCATTGTGTTATGATTATTCTTTTCTACCATTTGATCCATAGCCAAAGGATCAGGAGGTGACACATACATGGTGTTTAGGAATTTTAAGAATGCATCTCCAATGGTTCCCAAATGTAGCTTCATGAGATCCTACCATGCTTTGAAGTTATCTTTGTTCAACTTAGGAATCTCTCTTTTGTAAGACATCTGATCTTTAGCTTAGGTCCTTGAAACCTTCTCTACAATAACCAACAACTTTGATACCAATTGTTGGAAATATAAAAAGAGTAACTGAGAGGGGAGGGGTGAATCAGTTACCACAAAAATGAATCCAAATCCCTTACATGTCAATAAATAACTTCCTTAAACGCACAACTTAGTTAGAACTAGAAATCCACTATAACTTGGTTAACAAAGCAATATGATATATTAATGTGCATTAACCTTTAGTAACTTAATTGTAGAAAGATAAAGCAATAAGAAAATAACATGAAAAAATGAGACACCAAGATTTAACATGGAAACCCAATTTGGGAAAACCACCAATGCAACTAGTTACAACTTTTCACTCTTCTGAAGTGAGCCCTTTTAGGAGAAAACCTTATTAAAGGTTACAAAACACACTATCAGGTGTGACTATGTTAAAGGATTTAAGTCACCTTGTTACAAGTGACCTTGTTAGAGGTCTTAAGACACTTCAATCTAGAACTACCACTTGGTTAGAGGATTTACAAAATGACTATTAATTCTATTAAGAGATTTCTTCACTACTATAATTGTTAGAGAGTAACAATGATTGACCTAATTGATGAAGCAACTAGATTGCAAATTCAAATCACAATTTTGGCTTAACCTCTAGATCCTCCTTGATAAGAATATTCTTTGCATCTTATTGGACATTCTGGCCTTAATCAGATATTCTTTTCTATTCGCATCTTATCTTCTTCAATTCTTGCACACTATTCAATCCACATCTTGACCTTTCATATATATGAAATACAATGTCAAGTCAACTTGAATATCCTTACAATAAAAAAATTAACATTCATTGAGTTGGATTGTATAAAAAAAGAAAAAAGAAAAATATTCTGATGTTGGTCAGCCTAAACTAAAACTGAGTCACTCGATTACCACTGAGTTCCTTGGTAACCGACCTGACTCAGTTTATACTGAACTCCTTTGGTGACCGACCTAGCTTGGCTTCAACTGGATTACTAAACTTGGCTTCTACTTGGCTGATACAGGAGTCTTAATAGCTCGATTCTAACTAGCAGTGCTCGGTTAGAGTATAACATTTGTGTAATATCAATAACAATATACAATTGAATAATTTTTATCAACAATGTTGCCCAATCACATTTTCTTGTACCTTTGGTAAAGTATCAGGCTCAAAGTAAACAAAGTTTATGTAGTCTTTAGGTTTCTTGTTACTTTGTTCTTCACTCTTTTCTACAAACTCATCAATTTTTACATGTGCACTTTCTATAACCTTGTGAGTAGCAAGATTCAAACATTTCTATGCTTTTCTCTTGTTGGAGTAGCTTAGGAATATGCCTTCATCACTTTTTGCATCAAACTTTCTTTTTTGTGCCTCTTTCAAGATATGACATTTGCTTCCAAATACTTTGAAATAACAAACAATAGGTTTATAGCCATACCATAATTCACAAGGTGTTTGATCTATACCTTTCTTTAGTTGAACTCGGTTAAAGGTATGAATTGCTATGTTGATTGCTTCTTTGCAGTATTTGGTTGCAACATTTTTCTCAATCATAAGTGTTCTTGCACAATCCATGATGGATCTATTCCTTCTTTTTGCTATGTCATTCTTCTGAGGTGTACCTAGTGCAGATACTTGCCTTTTGATTACTCTTTCATTGCAGAATTCATTGAATTCATTAGAGATGAATTATCTTCCTTTGTCTGACCTTGGGCATTTTAAATCCTTTCCTGTTTCTTTTTCAACTCTAGCCAGATACCACTTAAACTTTTAAAAAGCTTTAGATTCATCTTTCAAGTACATTACCGTCATCATCCTAGAGTAGTCATCAACAAAAAAAATGAAATATTTGTCTCCACTATAGCTTTCTATACCTATTGGTCCACAAAGATCTATATGAACTTGTTCCAAGAGTTCTATATTGTAATCTTTACTTTTGAAGCTAGTCTTACCCCATTTTCCTAATCTGACATTGTTTACATATGGCTAATGTAGATTTTTTCAGGTTTGGAATACCTCTTACTCTTTTGTTCATACTTACAGTAACCAAATTATCAAAGTTTACATGACATTCTTTTATGCCATAGCCAACTTTCCTATACTTGTGCAAAAAAGCATGAACTTTCAGTAAGATCTAGATAGAATAGATTAACTTCAGTATGATTTCCAGTCCCAACTAGGTTTCCTTTAGCATCCAACAATTTAGCCTTTCCATTCATGAATTCTAAGTTGTATCCAATGTTGTTCAGCTATGCTACACTTAGAAGATTGTGTCTTAGTCCTTTAACCTAGTAGGAATCATCACATTCGAGTCCATTAGTTAATGAAATGCATCCTTTTCCTTTCATATAACATGGTTCATTGCTTCCAAATCTAACACTTCCACTATCATAATGTTCCAAGTGTTCAAACTTAGTTTTGTCACCAATCGTTCAAACTTAGTTTTGTCACCAATCGTTTGATGAGAACAACCGCTATCTATTATCTATGTGTCATTCTTGCTAACATGAGAAATAAGTGCCATCTTTTCATTATCCTCATCATCTGATTCATCTTTAATAGAATCACTATCTTAATCTTTAACAATATAACAAGATTTCTTACCTTTGTCTTTGTAGTCTTTGTAGCTTTTGAAATCTTTCTTTCCTTTGAACTCGTTGATTTTTCTATCATCTTTGTTTTCCTTATTTGGACACCTTGCAACAATGTGACCAACTTCTTCACAATAGAAACAAATCAATGAAATTTTTCCTTTATATTTACCTTTTCCTTTTGGGTAACCTTCTTGCAAGTAGGGCTTCAATAGCTCCAAGGTCATTATCTGAATCTTCATCTTCTTCAATATTAATCTATTTTCCTTTTGAGTTTCCTCCCTTTCTACCAAGAGTTAGTTTGTCTTTGAATGTTGATTCTATATTGTGAGAGCTAGGAAGATAGTTGTCAAAGTTATCCAACTCAAAAGTTGTTAATCTTCCCATTAGTGCATCCAAAGTTATATCATTTTTAGGATTGCATCTAATCTCTTGAATACATGAAACTCTAATTGCATAAATAGGAAGAAGAGTTCTTAATACTTTTTTGACTACTGTAACATCATCTATTTTTCCTCTTGTAGCTTTGATTGTGCTCACATTTGCTTTGATTCTTTCATTATATTTAGCAATGTTTTCATCTTCTCTCATCTTCATCTGATCAAACTAGCCTCTTAGACTTTCTACTTTGGCTCTTTTCACATTGTCATCTCCTCCATATATTCTTGTTAGTTTGTTCCACATGTCAAAGGTAGTGGGACATTCTTTGACTTCATCAAACTCTAAATAATTGAGATAAGAAGCAATATCAATCATCATCATGTTGTGATTCTTTCTAACCCTAATAAGGAGAGTGAGTCTGATTCAAATATTATGGTGGGTAGTTCCAAGGGAGGGAAAAAGATGATATGGGAAAAAATGTGGTTCTACCCACAAAGAAAGGGTTTAGGGGTAGTGAGGGGGACTATACTAAGGATAGTGAGGATGAGAAACCTAAGAAGAAAAAAGGAAAATTTACTCCTAAGTACAGGACTAAAAGAAGGGAATTTAAGGATGAATCTGGAAATTATAGAGGATAGTGATGAGGAGATCAAAGTTGATGGGTCCCCAATGGTTGGTCTGGCTTAGACAGATTTTCCTGGGACATATGTTGTTGGGGGTATGCACAATGTAGAAAAAAAATTAGTGGTGAGAAAATGGTTCTAGGAGAGCTTGTATTATGTCCCCTTTGACAACCCAACATGAGGGGGAAGGTAAAAGTCATACTTGGGTTGGTAGAAACTCTAATAAGAACAAGGATACAGAGGACAAGATCCCACTCCTTAATGATTTTAAAAGCAACTTGGTGCATGATGTTCCTATCACATCACCAAACTCGAAGGATGAGGAGGAGGAGATGCCTAAGAAGGTATTTGATGATCTTTGGTTTAAAGAGATGGAGGGAAAATTTGAGCCCCTTTTGGTGTGTTGCAAACTATGAAGTGCATGTCTCTATATAGTTTTAGGGTCAACCAGTGGACATTTAATGAGATAAAAAATTTGAATCTCAAATATAAAGTTCTCTCCACCAAATGGGATAATTTGCTAAAAAGGGGGAGTACTGAATCTGCTTTTGGGAAGGATAATGCTTACTGGACCACTAAGGAAAATAAATTAATCATGGACTCGATGGAGTTGGAAGGGTCTACCACAGGGATGATGGAACAAAAACTGGAAGATATTACTGCCAAAGTCTACAAGATAGAGGACACCCTTAAGAAGATAGTGGAGGATAGCCTCAATATTATGAGATCTTCTACGAACAATATGAACACATTGATCAATCACGTGGAAGGTAACACTGAAAGGAAGGTTGTGATGATTGATATGGATAAAGGGCAGGATGAGTTTGTTGGCCTTGAAAAGCTCACCAGATCCATAAAGAATAAGGTTGTGACCACTGTTACTGTACAGATGACCTCGAAGACCTAAAGAAAGTGGCGAGGAGCATGAATAAGGTTGGGAATGAGGTGTCACACACCTTGAAATAATTTATGTAGTTTTTTTTTTTAAAATAAGATAAAGATAATGTCAAATCATCAATAGCAAATATCTTGCCTATTTATTACTTTAGAATTTATAAATTTATTGAATAACACACAATCTTATCAAATTTTTTTTTATTACATTTGATATTAATGGTGGTATTGTAATTACACAATATATTATTTGTACTCCTAATAAGTGACACTTGTTTCATGATGTCATTCTCTTTTTAGTCCCTACCTTGCATAAGGCAGGGTACTAATGTTTTCAGTAGTGGCACCTAATTAATTTAAGTTAGGATAATTTTGTCGTATCCCTAAGTTTAAATATGAAATAATTTTTAAAACTTTTTTTTGATTTAAATTCTATTTTTCTATTGGTTGAGAGGATTTTTGCCAAGGGTAATTTTATTTTTTAATTGTAAAAAATAGAAGAAAATTTCCAAAGAGATAAGGTTGTATTAATTATGACAACAACCATTGTCAAAAAGTCTGGGCTGGAATCATTTATTGCATAGTTGTAGGCCAATGAACATTCTTGCTTGAAAAACTGAGAGTAGTGTGTAGGGGGGGTAGTTCTCAAGGAAAGATCCTGTGCAATGGCGTGTTGAAAGCAACACATGCACTTTTGCAACCATCCGCCACCTTTAGCTCGTTTGGGCACTTTGAATTTATATTGTTGCTGCAGGAGATTTTAAAATCATTAAAAAAATTAATCACTAAAAATATTGTAAATCATATGTACTAGTAATATTCTTAAAAAAATATTAATAAATATTTTAATACATTTTTTTAATTTCAAATTGATGCAGTAAATATTTTTTTTGCTTTTATAAAATTCTCTGATATAGATTTTTTTTAATAATGAAATGGTAAGTGAATTTTAGTTAGATTTGAACTTGTGCAATTATATTTTGATTATGACAATGTATTTTAATTATATCTTAAATTTTCACATTTCAATTTATTTTTTATAAATATTATCTTAATTGTCCTAAAATTTTATTTTACTTTTTAATATATATGAATTAATTTAGAATGCCATATATTGAATAATAATAATAAATATATATCTTTTAAAATTTTTCAAATATTAAATTTAATTAAATAATATTTAAATATTATTAATTTATATTATATTATATTTTGTAATACAATTTTTAGAATTTGTAATTATTTTTATATTTATATCCATATTATTTTTCAATTTTCTTAAATATGTATTTTTATTAATGAATTTATTCATTGTTCAAATTGTATTATAAATCACATTTTAAGAATTATAATATTATAATGTTATTCATTAAAATTTAAAATCAAACTTAAAAAAGTATATTAAATATTAAATAGAGGGCAATACAAATTTTTAATACCAATACAATTATATTTGTATTTTCTTTCTTATTTTTCTATTCACTTAAATAAACAAATAAGTGCAAAAACCAACACATTGATTTATAAAATGTAAGGTCTGAAGCTCTAATAGTAAACAACTACCTCTAATTCTAAACAAAAATATTAAATTAATAAAAAATACTCACATAAATATTCTTAGTGCGAAAGGGATTTTTTTTTTTTTTTTTCCTATATTTTTTCTATTACTTTGTAATGCCCCGCCCAGAGATCCTTGGAAACAAGGATTCAAATCAAGCCAAGATATTTTTTTTTTTTTACAAGTATGAATGCACAAGACAACATCATACATGGATCATGAAGATCACAACGGAAGACTTCAACACAATCCCGACAACCAACGAATCTCTGAACGCCACCACCAAACTGACACACACAACCAAAGCCAACAACGACAATGCACATGATGAGGGCACAAGAAACAACCACTCATCAACAAAACACCAAGCTGGGGTAATATGCAGAATCCCAAAATTTGGCTAAGCCTGAAATCCTGAAGCCCTGAAAATTGGCTAAGTCTGGATTTCTGAAGCCCTGAAATCTTCTAGAATCCATAACTTATCTCCAAGAGGTCTGAAACCTATCTCAAACGATTTGTCGCATATATTAAAATATATCTTAAGTATAAGGAATTATACTTAAACGATATATTTTAAACCCCTAGAAAACCTATTTTGAACCAGGAAGGTGTAAAAACCAAAAGGGTGTCCAAAACCAACTTCCAAACTTTCATCCGACAAGCCTATATAGCCCCTGTTTCCCCCACGAGAAAGAAAACTGGTCTCGAGTTTTGCGCGAGATCTTTCACCGCTTCACGCGAGAAAGTGCGCACTTCGCGCGAGGACTACTGAGCTTCGCGCGAGGATTCACATTCTCGCGCGAGGATTCCCTACGCGCCGCGCGAAGATCTACATTCTCGCGTGGGAAGTGTATTCTTTCGCGCGAGGAAGAAATAGTCTCGCGCGAGGAGAAAACAGTCTCGCGCGAGGAAGAAACAGTCTCGCGTGAGGAAAATACAATCTCGCGCAAGGAAACAAATTAGTGTGACACAAAACACAATAAAAAAGCTAAACAAACAAGGAAACCTCCACACCGGGGAGTACCGGATCCACATAAATCGAGGAATGAACACTCGAGAGCACTAACAGCAAGGAAAGAGGAACATCTAACCATCTAAAACATAAAAGCAAAGCCCATACTGAAATAAACATCGCAATGAACAAAATACATTTCAGAACTAAACAACCAACTAAATGCGCGGTTCCTCCCAACCGTCAATAGCATCATAAGACCATTGTGGGTCCTAGCCATTCCCCGCGCGTAACATCCCAAGCCACCGACCAAATCGTCGGTACTTTCGTAATAGGGACGTCACTGCTAAAAACATGCAACAATATAAGCATAAGGAAATCTAACATGCTAGTAGTAAAGCATAAGATAATCCTACAGTAGATAACATCACTTATCACATGCTAAACAACAATAAGCAACAGATATGCTAATACAATAATTCACAGCATCTAATCATATGCTAAACATCATAATAAGGGAATGCGCCAAATAAAATAACATCATCTAAACATGATATACAAGCATCCCAATGAAAGCATAAATCATAAGAAAGCATACTCCGAAACCCGAAGTACCAAGTGAAAACATCCAGCAACGGTCGCACTAGGACAAAGATCGTCTCTGTACACCGATCCCTAGCAGTGGTGAAGGTAGCTACGCCTCCCAACCACGTGGCACCCATAGGTCCACACCCGCTGTGCTGATGGAGATAAAGATCCAACCACAAACACACATAAAGCACAACATCCAAGGCTAACACTCACGCCAGATAGTATGATGGCTGCAACCAAGAACCTAAGACAATGCAAGGAGTACAGGTCCTGGTCAGACACTCAATAGGCTACTAAGTAGGGGCTGACATCATGGAGAGTCGCTTGGCATCGACAAGCCCAAGCTAGTATAGGCAGCTACTCTTCTCAACAGAAGGCGCACAACCTAGGGCAGCTACTCTTCACGACGGAAGGCGCACAACCCACACATTTTAATTATCTTGTATATATTACCACCCAAAGTTTTAATTTAATTATCACTTATATAAAACTTCCTCTGCCAACCGGGAAGTAGTCACCAGGTTACAGGATAGAAGCCCCCTCCATATGCTACCCTACCCTACCCATGCTCATCCTACGACAAGTGCCCGTGGGCATGCATACTCCCATCCCAACCCCAATGATCATAACTTCTGGCCAATCCATGGAAGATCAGGCCTCGCAAGTCACCCAACAAATGTACGCGTACGTACTCGTGTGTGGCGCACCACTATCACGAAGATCATAACACAAGGACAGGAATGAGAACACAATGCAAAGAAAACACCCAACCGAAAGCAACACAGGAAGGACAAATTCTACACGAATCCCAAAGCCAACAAAACCATACATCATAAAATCACTCAACCGGCCTCAATCCGAGAGTATGGATTCTACACGAATCCCAATGATGTAACAAGACCAAACATCATGAACTCACTCAATCGGCCTCAATCCGAGAGTATGGATTCTACACGAATCCTAGCGTTCACGAAACAAAAGCAAAGGTCTAAAGGAAATTGTAACAAGTATAAAATCACTCAACCAAACACGAAGTCGGGAGTACGGGTGCGACACGCATCCCAATGCAACATAAAAGTGCAATAGTGGTCTGACTGATATCCAAATGGATCATCCAGGTCCACGAACCACAATGTGCCAAGAAAACCCAAGAAAACAGGGCAGCACACAAAATGAGGTGAAAACCCCAAAAATTTAGAAAATTACAAAATTAAAACCCATTTGGCCTTTGGGTTCAAAAACCCCAAAAATTCAAAAATAAATGAAATCAGACACCGTATACAAAAACGACTAGCATAACGGCGTAAAATCTCAAACCCTCATCCCAAAAAATAGGGAAATGTTCATACCCGCCCAACTGGGTAGAACTAACATATAGAAACAGAGGGGAACACTAGTTCTTAGCCTCCAAACAAATGGCTACCAAAAATAGAAGCTGAAACGGAGCAGAAACAATAAAACGGGAAAGCCCTACCTCACAGCCAAAAGGGCAAAACGGGAATCTGAACCATAAAATAAATATCCCGCAGAAGTAGCTGAAAATCGCGGCAATCCAAGGTTTCCCCGAGCTAGATCCAACGAGCCCAACCTCGCGACGATCCCACGCCTGTAGCACCCACAACGAACAAAACAGTAAATCCTCATGAAGAGGATTTTGGGTTTTACTCTCCAACTTTCCAATTTGAAAGTGAGAAGTGAGGAATTAAATTCCTCTTTGGATACTTATTCACTTTTTGGGTGAATAATCGATTAGGGCATTTAACCAGCCAATCTAGTTAAACCCCGAATTGACCCAAACGAAAACAGGCTATTCCTATAAATAGGAATTCATCTATGGCAAAGCTGCCAGAAATTAAAATAAATCAAATAAAAAGCCCGAAAACCCAAAAACACATAAATCTTCTTAAACAACTTTCGCGACAATGCGAACCTCTAAATGCATAGACACACTTACTGGTCTAATCACATTATGCAAACGAGTTCGAATTTAATAATCACCGAAATGTTTAAATTAAACATTTAATTAAGGATACGTCGACCATACAAGGACGACATTGGTGAAATATGAACGGCTGAATCATTAACTCCATATGCCACTGCCAGGGATATAAATCCTACACACTAAACAACACGATCAAGTGCAATTGCATATAATAACATAGCCGAAGCAATAATGCATTAAATCACTTAATTTAACCATTTATTTAATTAGATTAAAATAATCTATTTACATCACTCACGTTCGCATAAAGCATAACAACGCAGGAATGAAGTAAATAACCATAGCATTAAATCCATCACATAACATAATCAGAGGTATGTCCAAATACCAGATAGCCAGATAACATCGTAAAACACACTGTCATCTCAAAATGGCATCATCATGCAATATGATTAACTGAACAACATAGTAGTCTAAAATCTATGATACTAGAATCAAAGAGTAACATTTGACCCTCGGGTCCTCTCAAATGTAAACATCACATGAGTAAAAAATATCTCTCTAATCAAAACTATAACAAGGTAAATGCCTACAACAAATAACCAAATAATCCAACAAGAACAATCCATTCTAATTACTTAAGCATTTAATAATGATTGATTACTTTGCATTAAAAAGGCATTTAAAACACATAAGCAAACACAGTCATAAACATGACTAACCACTACTACAGGAACCTAGTCCCGTGTAGCATGGTAATAGTACATAGTGCAATCTCTGCACACATCTCAGGGTAATCATAGAACAACCTCATGATACCACATCGATCCTGGTAACCACTGGCACAAACCTCAGTGAACCAAAAATCACATCATAATCTCAAAGATCAGTCAAAAGCATAATCAAAGCAACTGATAAAGAAACATAAATCCAAACACCTCAACGGTGTAGACCACTCAGGGTCACAATCATGATCCCATCACAACAAAAGATCATCAAGGTTGCATCCATCAGGACGACTTACAAAAGTCAAATGGGAGAGGCACTACATACTTTATTAATTATATAATTTATTTTCTTATTCAAAAAATAAAGCTATTTTAAAGTAAACTTTAACAAGCCATTTTAATACCTTAAAATGAATTTTATAAATATATTATTTGAACTTTTATATATAAATAGACATATCGGTAAGGATTGATAAATTATGTTAAAATATTTTAAAGGTCTCACAAAAATTATCTTAAACTTATGTTGACCTCTAGTAGCTATAGATTTTTGAGAGCAACGACTTTATATTTTGGTACTTTTAATTGAATTTTTAAAACTTTTTTCTACAAATATACCATGAGTTGACTAAGTTTAATCAAATGAAGTATAAAGTTGCCTTATTAGAGTAGATGACACCTTTGTGCCTATACAACTAGGCTAGCCTAAGAAATTTAAATTACTTATATATCAATCTATATCCAACAACATCAAGTACCACCATTCTTATCAAACTAAAATTTGAGACATGATTCACAATAGAACAACCAAACAAAAATTAAAATTATAGTTACAAATTCATATAGAATTGTATACTTTTGATATCTAAAAAATAACATTATCTTTTACATTTTTTTTAATCTTACAAGTACCCTTGCACAAGGCAGGGACTCAAGCTCACTCAGAGCTCTTGTTTACTTATTATTTTTCATAATTGGTTCCTATAAATCTTCTCATATTATCTAATTTTTTAAGCTAAAAGAATTGTAGATAATTAATATTTGTAATATCTTTTGTTAAACAAATTGTAATTTTACTTAAAGATAATAAATTTTGTTTGCAAATGTAAAAATGTCTCCAATTTGTTTGAATCAAAATTACAAACAACAAAATAATATATTAAAGATGATTCAATATTCACAATTCTAAACAAGAATTATTAATAATAAACATTACTCATCATTATATATACTTATTTCGTCACAACTTAATTTTAATCATTCAACCATATTTTACAATCAAAATAAGAAAAATAGACATATTTAAAGCTTTAATTCTCATTGATGTAATGTCAGTCTCATTTAAAGCTTTAATATATCCTCTCTTCCATTCCAAATTATGTAATGTCAATCCTTTTAGCCCCCAAAGGAGTTCTGGATTCAATCAAGAAGCGTCTTAGGGATTTCATCTAGAAGGGGAACCTTGACAAGAAGAAAAAGATAATGCTAGTCTCATGAGATAAAATGTGCACACCAAGAACCCATGGTGGGGTGGGGATTCACAATATTGGTGAGAGGAATATAAGCTTAGGAGAACAATTGTCATGGAAGCTGTACAAAAACCCATCAACCTTATGGGCTAGGATAATTAGAACAAAATACTTAGATTCAGATGCTCCTGAAAGAATATTTACTATGAGGAATCCCCCTTCAGGGTCAACAATATGGAATTTCGTGGTTAGGTGTAGGGAGACCCTTCTTCCCTACCTTTCATGGGCAATTAATGTTGGAGACAAAGCCCAATTTTGGGCAGATTCTTAGAATGGTCTCCCTTCGATCTCCTCCTTGTGCAAATTTCCTAATGCACAAATTGTTCTCAAATCATTATGGGGTAAGAAAGTTCATAATTACCTTAGTGTTTCAGCCAATGATGGTGTTTGTAAGGTGATGTGGAAGGAGATTCCAAATGACATTGTTCCTATGGATGAGAAGATTGAATTGGTTAGTATCCTTAGCCAGAGACCCATAAATATCTCCAACATGGAGGATAAATTAATCTAGTCTTTCAATAAAAATGGTAAATACTTGGTCAAGTAGGGCTATCTTTCTTTGGTAAATGGGGTAACTCTAGTGGCAACAAGGGAATTTGATTTTTGTTGGCATGATTTGGACCCTCCAAAGGCAAGTGCATTCTTATGGCTTGCTTTACAAAACTGAATTCTTACTACTAATAGACTCCATAGACTGCACATTTTAGAAATCTTTATGTGTGTAATGTGTGGTCGTGTTAGAGAAGATGCAAATCACCTTCTCCTTATGTGTGAATTTGCACATGAATGTTGGTATAGAATCATGAATAGATTTGGATGGGTAGGCCCGGTTACTAGCTCACTATCTTGTTGGTTAAGGGGCTGACCACGTATGCACATGAACTCCTTTTTTGCTACAATTTGGAGCATTGTCCCTTCTCTTGTGGTGTGGGGCACTTGGTGGGAGAGGAACAAGAAGATCTTCAGAAAATAGTTTACAAATTTAGATAAAGTTTGGGAAGGCATTGAAAATTCCATCTCTCTACGTGTTAACTCATATGTTACGAGGACAAAAAATCTATCCTCCACATTTTCCTCATTTGATTCCAATGTTCTAAATTGTTGGAAACAAATTTCCATCCCATTTAGAGGTGTCTTGGTTGGCAGGTCATCCAAAAAGGAAGCAAGATATTAGGCTCGCTGGAACTATCCTTCTATCTCTTACGTGAAACTTAATTTTGATGGGGCATCTAAAGGAAATCCTGGCAGATCAGGAGTAGGCTGCGTCATTCGTGATCACTTAGGCAAAATTCAAAGGGCTTGCTACTCTAAACTACCAGATGACTCTTATAATTTGGCTAAAGCACAAGCTTTATTGGAGGGCATTAAAATGGCTCTAGATATAGATATCACTAAGATTCACATTGAAGGTGATTCACAAATTGTGACTTCAGCTCTATCCTCTTTCTCCATTGCTTTGTGGGAGATCCAATACGTTATTGGGGAAGTTTGGAGGCTTCTCCCTAGATTCCAATCTTTCAAGGTTTCTCACTGTTTCAGAGAAGCAAACCAACTTGTTGATTTATTTGCTAACAAGGGGGTTGAGTTGAATCAAGGATCTAGGCTCATTGATGGCGCGAGCTTGAATGTTACACTTAAAAATCTTTCTTGTTAGCTAAGTTGGCATTTGAACTGGTCTGCGAGTGTAGATATTGTCAAACATCTTCATGGTTGGGAATATTTTCTCATTTTCTTTTGTAATAGGGCAAAGATATTAAGTTTTCTTTCTGGCTGCTTCCTCCTTAAACTTTGGAACCATATTTTATTAATAAAGTATGATAACTTGCCACTTTTCTGAAAATAAAATAAAATAAAAAATTCTGATTTATCTTTGCCTCTCTTCATTAATAAACATACCATATAATTCTAATTTTTCATATAACTTTTTTAATTTAATAAAATTCACAATAATAATACTGAACTTTTTTTAATCTTTATTCCAAACTAATATTTTATCAACCACAACGTGGTGTGCTAAATTCGTGGAACAAAAAAATCGCGATGCTTAAAAAAAACTAAAAAAACAAAATACCGGGTAGAATTGAAGATTGAAAGTTACGGGCAATGGAGAAGTGCGCTCGCTTTCAGAAGCAGGCAAGGAGCAGTTCCCTGAGTTCAATTTCATCGAGATCCTCTGCAACAAGACAAACTTGAAAATCAGTGAGAGCCACGCTTTGCAGTTATGTTCAACCATGCTCGTCCGTCTGAACAAATCGATTGGGGGAATCAATATCAATATCAAGCAGAAGCCTTTCAAACTTCCCATTTTACTTTTATCGGCTCGCTACGGGGCCTCACGATCCTCTAAAAGAGTGGAACCTTCAACCTGTCCAAAGTCGCAGAAGGGGGAAATTTATACCACTCTGCAAAGAAAAGCCAGCACAGAGCTGGAAATTAAACGCAGTAAATTCGTGGCTTTGGCAGCACCTGTTTCTGACGAAGAAGCTGCATTTAGTTTCTTGAACCAGGTTTTTTCCCCCTTTCGTATTTCCAGGGCATCTCAATTCAGAAAAAAGCCGCAATTCCATTCCATTATTAGGTGTTAAATAATGTGCTTATCAAATACTGGGTAAAATAGAAATTAAGATCTCCAAGCTTTTATATTTTATTTTGTTTTGATGAAACAGTACTGTATAAATAAGCAAATCAAAGTAAATAAGTACAGGTAACCTCAAGTCTTCGTGTAATTGCTTATGTACAATTGTTTCTTCAATTTAGGTAGCTAGAGTGTTGTCCTGTGCATTTTTTTTTCAGGAAAGAAAAAGAACAAATTGGAATCATTGAAAATAAGCTTCGAGGAAAGGGGACTGAGAAATAAGAAATTGCAGATAAATGACATGTGGCTTCAAATCTTTCTCTCCTTTTACTTGCCTTCAATTTTTAATTTTTTTCCTTTTATGTTTTATTTGCAACAATAATTATAAAGAAGTTCGTATATTAATAAAATATACAGTGGTTAGCCCACTTTTGCTTTAAAAAAATAAAATTATAAAAAAGTTCATTTAGGGATACTCTTTAAGAGGACTGCTGAAAAATAAACAGCTAAATGTTATATCCATGGAGCCATCTGCTCCGCAAATTGCTGTTCAAAAAGTTCAGTAGTGATTACTTGCCAAAATAAAGACCTGCCTTTAGCCTTATCATTTAAAAATTAGCCTTCCACTAAACAGTGGAACAGATTGGTCAAATTGGGAAGCAAATTATCAAATGTTTGAATCATTTGCCATTGCTTTAAAAGCTCGAACTGCCAACACCTGGTACAAATGCCAGATTAAACCCTACCCATGGTAGGCAGTCTGGCCATGCCATGAGTCTCCAAGGAGGTGCTCACCACCAAGTCAACAATATCCCCCTCAGCATTGACTTAGCCTTAAATACCCACTGAAGGGAGACTTGAACTTGTGACCCAAGGCTCTGATACCAACTGTTGAAATCATTTTCTGTTATGTCAGAAGTTCGAACTATCAAGGCCCGATACAAATGCCATATTTAACCTGGCCCAAAGTAGGTGGTTAAATCATGTCATGAGTCCCCAATGAGATGCTGACCACCAAGTTAACATCAAAGTGGTCGCAAAAAGGAAACAACCACAACATAGAAAATCCCTTAAAAACGTGAACAAATGTCTACTGCTTCAGATATTCAAAGTATATAAAAACATGTATGGAATTAACCAGCTAAAGCAATAAATTTGGCAGTAGAAGGGGCTCTGTATTATTAAGGCTACTCTAACCTCCAACAAGCAAGTCCTTTTCATTATCCATTGGCTCCCAACTGATGAGAGTGGTGGTTTCTACCTCCTTGTGGTATTCTTGTGGCTGCAAATCTTGAATGGCAGATGGTAGAAATTGATAACCTTTGGTGGTAAAATTGTGAGAGCTAGGTGAGAAACTTGCATTTGCCTTTATAGGGTACCTGCCCTTATTCTTTTGTGGACTTGGCTGTTAGGAATTGAACCTAGAAATTAATGATAAACAACAATAAGAAAGAGCCAAAATTGAAACAATAAACACCAAAAATATCTTGGGAAAACCCTTCTAGAATGAAGGGAAAAACCCAACCACACAACAAAATATTATTTTATTGATCATAAAAATGTTCAAGTATACAATGTCCTTCGCTTGATGTGATATATATAACAAAATACCGAAGGTCTCTTGAGTTTCCCAAATATGACTCTTTATATTCAAATACAACTCTTCGAATTTCCATGCCTCAATGCATGTTGTATGGCACATGTCTTAAAATTGTATATTACAATTTATCATAAATGTCTTTTCAGATGAAGGTGACCATAATGGTACTAACACTTAGAGATAAAGATCTCTATCGCAGCTACAATCTACAACACTCCCTCTTAGCGAGAGAGATCTTTAGCTGAACAGTCAGTACACAAAGCTGCAATCAAAATGTCAATGATAAAATCTAATCACGTAGGTCCTATAAGATTCATGGAATTACTCAACGTGAAAACCCTGTAGAAACGCAACTGGCTTTCATCACAGACTCTATGTGTGTGATGTTGTCACGGAATTTCTCAACATGATACTGAGAGAACAATTTACTCATTGTTAATAATCATGGAATCACTCAACATGATAGGCTTGTAACAATTACACATAATCATGGAATCACTCAACAAAACTGCAATATTACAATCAACTTTCATTATGGACTCAACGTGATGCTGTCATTGAATCTCGCAACATGACAAGTTAGGTTTACAACCAACATTTTATCATGGACTCTCTCAATGTGATACAGTCATGAACACTCTCAACATGACTTTCAACTCATATCATGGAATCTCTCAATGTGATGACATTATGGACTCTCTCTACATGATGCTCACTTATGAATCTCTCATAAGTGAAAGAGTTATCAGGTTGTCCTTACAACTTATTATTAATTTCATGTGAATATTAGCTCATAATCAACAAGAAAAGAAATCACAGCTGAAACTCTTTTCCAACAAGAGTCTCAAATTCTACAATACCAAACATGAATAAAAAATTGGCAGGGATTCCATAAATACTCCCTTTTAATCAAGAATTATTTTGATCACAACAATAAGAAAGAGGATGCAACCTTCCTCTCAGGCTGAGCATCTCCCTCTAAATATCAAATCAACATTCCCATCTCATAATTAGTTGCATCCTTTTCTTGCAACCAAGAGTTATAAAAAAACAATATTATTTCCAAATATATAATCATGAACTTTACAAAGATAGAATACTTCATTATGTTGGTGTCAAACCATAGTCTAATTTCTTGGGAAACACATCTAGGAATCAAAATTCATGAGATTAATACCATCATCTGATGCTTCCTGCACTTTAGTGATAGTTCTATGTTTTAACCATAAAGTAAGCAGCTGAAGAATACCTTGCAATCTATCATCTCCCCCCTTCTTTTACTATTGGATGAAACATATACTGTTACATCTGCAATAACATATTGACTGATCACAGCAGGAACACTTGGGAGTAACAAGAATCTTGTGCATGGAGTCCACATACGGTCCAGGGTATAGTGTCCACTTCAATAACCCAAGTTAAAAAAATGTTCAAGCAACAAGAGGAACGTTTGCATTTGAAGAACTAAGGGACTCTAACTTCAGTGTCAAGTGACACACAGGAATGCAAAGAAACCAAAATCAAAAGAGTTTTGTTCTCCAATCACAGTATCTCATAGATGGACGATAGATACACAAATGTGCCATTTCGTAATCAAGAATTAATGCACCCTGTATGAGGAGATGGACATCTAAATGTTACAAACTCAAGGATAGCTGGCAGTTACTGGGAATGGGCCGTTACAGAACTCTTTGAGTTCTTTTAATAAGCAATAAAAATGAAGGAAATCTTATCTTTAGAAACCACCATCAAATTCTTTTCAAACCAAAAGAAAAAAATGTTAAAATCTCTGACAGCATACAATAAGATGATATCAATAATGATGTCATTCGAGAAATATAATCAGAAGATGTAATCCACATAGGCAAATAACATGTAAAGTAAAACTTATCTGTCATCCGAATATGCAGACAAGCACAAATATCCTGATACAAGGTCGTTTGAAATTATTATGTGATCATGACTTATCATTTGTATAAAAGAGACGGACGGTTAGCATGTCATTCAATTTCTGAATAGACACATTGGCATTAATGATTTACTGTACTGGACTGAGACATTTGGAAATCCATTTTGAAAAGAACCCTTTGCTCCCAATGAATGTTGTTTGTGCTAATCTGTACTGTATCTGATTTGTATTGTTGACAAAGCCACTTTGAGTGTAAAGCAATACTTATGTTGCTTAAGCTCAAGAGCTTCATATTGCCCTGTCTTGCACATCTGTTTGTCTTTGAGCTGTTTGCTGAATGCATCACAGGAGATTGGGAAGCAATCCAGAATAATAGCAGACTAAAGATTCATCAAGATATACATTACTTCTTGCTCCGAATGGTGGTTGTGCCTATTGTTAGCTTCAAATCAACACGCTCCTGTGACGCCCCAGACGCTTAATGCACGAAGCTTCTGTAACTTGATCATTAGACCTTCACCAAAAGATGTAGTGTGAAGAGTAGTCTCAAATTTCTTTGTACATAGTTCAGGGTTGCGTCCATTTGCAACAATTTGAATTGTAGGCAAGCAAATATGGAGGCCATCTTCCGTATCATCCTCAGCTCGTGACAGAGCAAAGAAATCACGTTGACAAGAAGTTTGAAGTCACGAAATTAGATACTGACAAGAATGACGCTTAATCTCTTCTTGAATATTCAAGACAAGAAAGGCGTCAACTCCCTGTCACAACTAATAATTCAATGCATATACACAAATTAGAGTTGATCACACAGGGCAGTTCTAAGAATAGACTCGATATTTTAATACAAATCTCTCAAACGTACAAGCTCTGGTAAATACTCAAATATAACTGAGAGCTGCTTAGATTTTTTAGATAAAAATTATGATCTCAATTAGCCCATTAGATCAGGCTCATTCTTGACTAAACAAAATACACAAGAAGACTGTCAAGCTCCTGGACATGATGAGATGATATCATGTTGAGATCTAGATGGAAAAAATCCGTACATGAAGATTTAGAGAAGACTATCTGAAACCATCATAGATATCAGATCTCTAAAACACAACCCTCTCAAATTGCCAAGGAAAATACAGAACTGAAATATAAAACCCAGACTAATGGACATGAGAGACTTCTTTCAATGCTGTTATCTAGACCTCTCTCTGATACCATGCTAGGAATTTAACCCAGAAATCTCTGATAAACAACAATAAGAGAGCCAAAACTGAAACAAAACACCAGAATCACCTTGGGAAAACCCTTCTAGAATGATCGGGAAAACCCAGCCACAACAAAATACCATTTTATTGATCATAAAAATGTTTAAGTGTACAATATCCTTCGCTTGATGTGATACATATAACAAAAGGAGAGACTCTTCACATTACAATGGAAGGTCTCTTGAGTTTCCAAAATATGACTCTTTTAATGCAAATACAACTCTTTGAATTTCCATGCCTCAACACATGTTGTATGACACATGTCTTAATAACTAATATTATAAATTTATCATAAATGTTCTTTTCAGCTGAAGGTGACCATAACTCTATTAACGCCCAGAGATAAAGATCTCTATCGCAGCTACAATCTTCAACATTGCCCATGTCATTGAGAAGATATAAGAGAGTGGTAAGCAGAGAATGACCATCTCCTTTGAGGAATAGCAGGCAGAGACTAGTAGAAGGCTGTTTGATTGGGAGCAGGTAAAAACTTCTTTGGCAGCTTTGTGTGCAGTACCAAGAGCACTTTCAGTTGCCATGCTAGTTCCCTTGGAAAAGGAATTGTTACAAGGAGATGAAGAGGGTGAGACCTTGAGAATAGTGTAGGGTATATTCCTCCTGGTGGTCCATAAAAGTTTTAATGCTGAATCTCTTAGGCCACTTATTAGCTTGGCCATGATTTTGCATGAGCAGATTAGAAACCATTAGTGACTTGGAGTGAGGGGTAAACTTGGAATCAATTACAATATTTATTATTAGCACATATAGTAGCATTCTCATCATCTGAAAATTGAGGTACATAAAAGATTGTCCAGCCTAAAAACATGTCATTGTTGGGAAAATTTAGGTAGGAATTTGGTCCCATGTCTAGCAAACGTTATGCTAGGTAAATGAATTTGGCCTAAGATAGTGAAAGGAATCATGAAGCCATTGTTAGGCCTTTTGCGCTTGAGTGAATAACCAAAAAAAATGAAAAAGTGTTTTATGTTGCTGACAATAAGGGTGTCTGGGGTAAAAATACCAAGATATGTTAATTAATTGCGCTTATTGGAAGACCCTGGTAAAGCAAACACTAGGAGAAATACACAATCGTGGGATGCATTATTGCTTTTCAAACTATTTGGAAGCACTTGGACCAAATAAAAGATGGAGATGAAAGAGATCATCTAGAGTTTAACTGTAAATATCCTTCTTTAATCTTTCCCTAGCGTAGTCATTCAATCAACTGTATTTTTCTGTTTTGTCTAAGCTGGCACTGCTGTTCAAGTGCTTTGCATAAATAGAATTTGCTTAGATGACAAAATATTTGGAACATAATTGCATATTGAATACCGACAATAGTATACCCACTCAGGTTTCAACTAAATTGGAAAATATGCCTTCTTAAACTATCAAAGCAGAAAATTATTTCATAATCAGAATATCATTCAATTTAAAAGCTTAATCTTGAAATAAGAACAATATTGAATATTGAGCATATAACTTATTCTAGTATATAGTGGTTTTACAAGCATCAACATTTAAACTTAAAAAGAACCTGTCACAAAGGCTCACAGCTCTTTATTGATTGCACAAGACTTGCGATTGGAGAGAGTTTGGAGACTAATATCTGCTGAGAACTGACTGTTGTCTCTTCATTTCCCACACAACATTAATAGTAATAAAATTATGCCTGGCAGGTTTAACAGAAGCTATGCACGACACAGATATATCTCAAACAATGATGAGTCTTCTAAATTGATGCCCTGGAAGTATGCATTTCACACCAAACAAGGAACCACTCCTATAATTCCTTCCTCATGAACTTAGAAAAGTGTTTGTTTAATTCCACCCAGATAGCAGTGCTTGAAAGAAGACTCGCAACCTTATTCAGTGAATTTTCTTTCAACTGCCTGAATAATATTTTCCACTTGACTTTGTATTTTCTAATGTCAGGAGCAGAAAAATTGGATGCCTGCCCACAATCTTGATTTTGACCTTCAATCTACAATATTCTCGACAATATATAATCGCCCAGTTCACAAGAATCTTAGCGATTATTAATAATATAAATGCTTTCTTATTGTTGAACACTAAGTTACACGGGTACCCCTCCCCCCCCTCCGGACTTTGAACTGGTTCGAACCGGTTCGAGATTCTGGTCTGGTTCGACCAAGGTTCGCCTAGGGTTCGATTTTCGAATCCTGGTTCGAACCCGGGTGGACCAGGCTGGGAAAATCGAACCAGGTTCGAACCCAGCCAAGAACCCGCCCACGGACGCGGAAATAAAGTTATTTATTTGCATTTTTTAATAATTTTTGGGGTCCACGTACCCTAAAAAGGTGTTATGAATTGGTTTTTTGCTCTCTCATAGTCATTTGTTGTTTCTAAATAGGTTGTTTTGCCTTGAAGGAGAGCACATAAGTTTTTGAGCAAGCATCCGGTTGTGCAAGGAGGAGTTTGAAGATTGACTTGTTGGTGTTCTTGAAGTGTTTGTGCATCATTTGTACACATTTGCAAACTTGCAATGGCTGGAAAAGGACCAAGAGGTAAGATCTTATTCCATTTACTATTGTTTTGTTCTAGTTTTTCCATTTTTTTTTCATTTCTCTTTCAATCTTCATATGTTCTAAGTTCTTGAATCTTTTCCATTATTTCAAAATTCGTCATTTTCTTGCATATAGATTATGAACATATATCTAATTAGTAATTTATTGCCATAGGGAAAGGTTCGAAAGTAATGTCATCTACCTCTTCATCAATAGGCAACACTGAACAAAGAATGGAAACCAACTCTGATTCTCCTCTATGGAAGTATATAGACATTATAAAACCCATTCCAGGAGGTGGTGCATTCCGTTGGAGATGTCGAGGATGTGATGTAGAAAGAAATAGTTCTTATTATCGTGTGGTAGGCCATCTATGTGGTTATACTGGAAGAGGAGTAAAGAAATGCCCTGGCAAAAATGGTGTCCCTATACCAAATCACACCGTGTTAAAATATATTGAAGAGCATGAGGCAGCAGAAGAGAGAGAAGGACACAGGGCAATAGAACTCGGTAGTAGTAGCAATAAAAGTAAAAAAGCTAAGGGAATGCAGCCCCCCTAAGATGTTATTGTACAAGACCATCCCTTCTTCAATACTACAATGGACACTGACATTGAATCTGTCCCCATTGTACACAAAAGAAAGGGGCCAATAGAAACTTCTTTTCAAAACAAGGCCCGGGATATTGCTGACATTAAGGTGGGAAGATGCCTCTATGTAAATGGGTTGTCTTTTAATGTTGTCCGCTCTCCGTTTTGGAAGGACATGTTGAGGGGTGCCAATGAAGCTCCAAAAGGGTATTGTGGCCCCGGTTATGAGAAAGTGCGCACCACCTTGTTGGATGATGAGGTCCAATGGGTTGAAAATCAATTGAAGCCCATAAGGGACTCATGGGTTGAGACAGGGGTGACAATTGTTTCAGATGGCTGGAAGGATTCTAGGAACCGTCCCTTGATCAATGTCCTTGCGGTTTCCCCTAAAGGGGCAATGTTTCTGAAAGCGGTGGATTGTGAGGGCAAAGTAAAAGATGGGCCATTTATTGTTGATATCTTAATTGAGGCGATTGAACAAGTGGGTGCAAGAAACGTTGTCCAAGTCATAACGAACAACGCAAAGAATTGTAGAGCAGTAGGTTTGTTGGTTGAATTACGATATCCACATATCTTTTGGACACCTTGTGCAGTCCAGTCACTCAATCTTATGCTACAAAAGATTGGGAACCAAATTGAGTGGATCAAAACAGTGTATGAAGAGGCTGAGGACATACAAATGTTTGTCACAAACCACCACATGACTCAATCTCTTTTCAGGAACTACTCAAAATTGGAGCTATTGAAGGTAAATGAACTTGAACTCAAATTAGTAATTTAATTTTTAATATTTGACAATTTCTGATTTTTCATATTTTACTTGTGCAATTGCCAATGTGTATACTTTTCTTAGTTTTCTAAAATATGTATCTAATAGTTGTTTTTTGCTCTAATTTATGTCACAAGTTGTTGAGACCCGTTTTGCATCACATATAATCGTCTTAAGACGACTTGTGCAAGTGAAAGATGCACTTCAAGGTATGGTAATCAGCAACAATTGGGGTGTATGGAAGCAAAAGAACACTGAAAGGGCAAACAAAATAAAGGATAGGCTATTGGTTGACTCATGGTGGGAACGTGTGGAATATCTCTTTAAGATCACCGAGCCCATTATGAGCATGCTTAGGTACACTGACATGGATAGGCCTTGCCTTGGAGAGATCTATGATGGCATAGACTCAATGATTGAGAAGATCAGGCAAGTTATAAATGAGCAGGAGCAAGATCCGCAAGAGACCTTTTTCAAACAAGTGCAAAAAATTATTGATGAAAGATGGAACAAAATGACCACCCCATTACATTTGCTTGCCTATGCCTTGACCCCCAAATACTATAGCTCACAATATTGTGATCTACTAGGAAGGTTGCCACCATACAGAGATATGGAAGTGTCTGACGGGTACCAGGCAGCATTTAGAAGAATATTTCCTGATGATGATATAAGAGATGTAATCATGGATGAGTTCATAGCATTTGTCAATGCTACAGGCCTAAGTAATGATGCTCTTCGTCATCGGTTCAAGAAGCATGCTCATGGTTGGTGGTACCTCCATGGCCAAAAATTCCGAACATTGCAGCCCCTTGCAATCAAAGTTATAGCACAAGTAAGTTTTATTTTATTTTTAAATTAGCTCACTTTATCTTCAAAAGAATTTTTTAATAAGATTGAATTAATTCCTTTTTAATTGCCTACCCTATGTTGTCTTTATAGGTTGCTAGTTCTTCTGCATCAGAAAGAAATTGGAGCACCTATTCTTTCATCCACTCGGTGAAGCGCAATAGGTTGCAATCAAAAAAAGCCGAGAACCTGGTATTTGTGCATAACAACTTGCGCCTTCTTTCATATAAGAGTCAAGAATACAAAGAAGGGGAGACAAAGAAGTGGGATGTAGATGCAGAGATTGCGGACTTGGATGCTTCCACTGCTGCGCTTACAATTGATGATTTTGATAACTTTGATGCCAATACCATTGTTGATTCTGCTGCTGATCCCATTGGCCTTGGTGCAAGTAATAGCGTAGGCGAAGAAGGAGGAGATGAAGAAGAAGATGAAGAAGAAGAAGATGAATATGAAGAAGATGAAGATGAAGAATGAAGAACTTAGAACTAGAAATTCAGAATTTTAATAGATTTTCATTCTATTAGTTACTGTTAAACATTGAACGTGAAACAATGACACTTGAACTTGATATTTTAAATGTTTTGAATCTTTCATCTTTGATGTTGAAGTTGATTGAATTATGTTACTATATGATGGTATGCTCACCATGATACATTGATATGTTATTGTTTATGCTGTTTTAAAGTTTTAAATGTGTTTATGGTACTATGCTACATTCTAATTTTAACTCATGCTTCATAAAAATGTATATATATATATATATTTTTATAATTTTTACATGTTTTTGTACTAACGAACCCAAACGAACCCAAACCCCTTTCCAAAATTTCGTCGAACCAGCGAACTGGTTCTCGAACCCGAACCCGGAACCGAACCACGAACCGGCAACTTAGGTTGAACATAAATATCAATGTTAAAGCTTCTTCATAACAATACTTTTAAGCTTACATTCTTGTATAACTGTACTCAGTCTGCAAATATTTTTATTATTGCAAATTATTCTCTTAGGGAGACTTCACAAATATGGTCCAGTTGTAGACTTTGTGATGAATCCATCCCTTAGGAAGAGTTAGGTTTTCGTCCAACCCTTTTGAAAAACTCCTGAAGGTCTTGGTCTCCAAACTTTTTAAAATTTTTGTCAAATCCACAACATGTCTTACTTCCTCCATGCAGCCACCTTATGGAGAACTCCAGGAAGTATCTAGAATATTGAAAGAACTTCATTTAATAATGTGACATTTCATTATATTTACTATTTTATTATTATTTAATTAAAGCAATTAATATCATGTGATCATTTGAATATTTCATTTATTTTTTGAAAACTTAATAAAAAATAATTTAATCAATTATCACCTTAAAAATTGGGGGCATTACTGTACTCCTGGCCCAGGCATTGCTTGTCCTCAAACGATTCTCTGCTACACCATCAAGATCCTAAATTAGCTTATGAAGAATACTATATCACTCTGCTGCTGCGCATTGCGCAATCAAAATTATTGAAACCTGCAACTTTGTCTTGCAAGAGAATTCCCATGGTTATGCTTATCCACTCTCCTTCCAACAATGTCTCCTCATAATCCCACCACTTCATACTGTAGATTGAAATTTGATTAAGAATATCTTGCATAGTCATGAGTTCTTGTATACTCATCCATTCTACATGCTCCAATATGCCCACCATAGATGCATAATAGATCGAAAACTCATCATAAAATGTGGTATCTGAAAATTCTCTTTAATTAACATTGTATTCACTCCTTGGAAAATGAATCGGTAAGGCTATCCCCTCATTCACTTTGTGATCATTCATCGCTGTGACCGTCCTTGCTGCTGCTATTTGTGGTGCTTCATCTGCCAAGGCCTTAAATATTATCTTTTTCCCTACTTTATAAACTCCAACTCCATCTGCTGCGAGTCCCGAGTGCATCATCCTAGAGATTACAACCATTGAGTAGCTAATATGATATTGGAAAAAACAATCTCAATCATGTAGAAGTCATCAATTTCAATGCTCATCTGTGGTACCCTCTTGTTGTGCTTCCTTTTAAACACATTAGCCGTCAGACACAAAATCCTGTAAAATCTTTTAGTGGCAATCCTCCTCTTGCTACCAAGCTATCACTCACAAAATTGTAAGGTGCACCACTATCCACCAAACATGTCATTCGCTGTTCATTAACCACACCTCTCACTCTAAGTGACTAGTACTTAGAAGATAATAAAAGTAAGGCTGTAGCGGCATGTGCTAAGGCTGCAGTATCTCGCTCCTCATTCATCTGTGGTACCCTCATGTTGCATTTCCTTTTAAACACATTAGCCGTCAGATGCAAAATCCTGTAATCTTTTAGTTGGAATCCTCCTCTTGCTACCAAGCTATCACTCACAAAATTGTAGGGTGCACCACTATCTACCAAACATGTTATTTGCTAACCACACTTCTCACTCTAAATGACTAGTACTTAGAAGATAATAGAAGTAAGGCTGTAGCAGCATGTGCTAAGGCTGCAGTATCTCGCTCCTCATTGCGGCTCTCGAAAGCATATCAATAACTTTGATATAATGCAATTTTCCTTTTCTGTGACAATTATGGTCAAGCACTCATAGCTCCTTATGCACGACTCATTCTTGCTCTCAAATTCCAGCTTCTTATCATCTTCCTTACTTGGCTTGGATAGGACTTTGGGCTTGTTGCTAAGCAGATTGGTCACTGACCCTGTTTACCCAAAAAGCAATGACAGCCGTGCGAACAGTAGGAGAGATTGTAATAAACCACAACCTTCCTCTGTGTGTGAGAGGGGCAGCTCCCTCGTATGATGGGGGTATTTGTATTTTTGTGTACTTTTCCCTTGAAAGTACATAAAGGAAGAAATATAAAACTAAAATAGGATGAACAACAGAATCCCTATTGGAAGACATACAAAGACCAACTAGGATTCCATAATAAATAATAATTACAAAGAGATTATCAACAAATATGTTTATCCATGCAATGGTGATAAACAAAGAATCACAAATCTTGACATATGAAGAGATTGCCTACTTTAATGCTTTCAAACTAAGATACCAGAGCCTGATTGTGTATCATTACATCAACTAGACAAATTATCAGTGTCTTACATATATGCATAAAAAGGCTGCCACCTTAACATACGAAAAGTCAACAACAATAATACAAGAACACATTTAGAACAAATGAACTTAACTGCATTTTTCATTATCTTTAGAAATTATACCATTCCCAAATTCCTTTCTGTAGATAGTGTTAACATAAAAGTTCTTCAAAACATCTTTGAAAATTTGTCTGAGTTTTCCCTCTATGCTATGATGAATGTCCCTACACTGTTCCAAAACTCCATTATGTGCATAATTTGCAATTACTTCATATCTTTCCTTTGAAATGACATATCTTCAAAGCATTCTGTTGAACCATTGAAGTGTGTGTTAGAAATAGGAAATACTGAGAGGGGGGTAGGGGTGAATCAATATTTCACAAACTTTTGCCCAAAACTGGATATCATTAACAACTTTTTAATTTGCACAAGAAAGTAAACTAACTACGCTGAACATTAAACAATTCCATACAATAAAGTAACTCATAACACCATATCTTGTTAACTAGGGAAACCCTGGCTAAGGGAAAACCTCGGTGGGAATGTTACCCACAAAATGATCCACTATTCAAAAGTATCTGGTTAAAGATATTGACCTTATTAGGAGTCTATTACATTCGTATAGTATCTTGGTCCTTGTTAGAAGCCTCAACCCTGTTAGGAGTTGTTATATACAAATTACAAATGTATGCAAGATGATGCCATTGTCCAAACATGCAATGTACAATGAAGTTCTTCAGTACAAAAGATAGTTACAAAAACCTTTGCATTGTTGTTGATATCTTCAATATCTGATATTGCCTTTATTGCTCTTCACAAAACTTTATCACAGATTGCATAGTTACAAAAACCTTTGCATTGTTGTTGATATCTTCAATATCTGATATTGCCTTTATTGCTTTTCACAAAACTTTATCATAGATTGCATTCCTTTGATCATACATCAGAATTCACATTATACACAATTTCATTCAATCACACAAACATTACACTTAATTTCGCATTTGCAATCTTTCTTTTATATCTTGCTATTTCACAAATATTTGCTCTATCGACCTTCATACCTTTATTACACTAAATAAAATAAAAAATTAACTCTTGCTGACTTAGGGTTAACATCTAGGATATTGTCCATCATTAGTTAAGTAATTATTTTGTAAACAAAATAATCCCTTAACCCAAAATAGTTATTTCCTTATCTGGTCTGTTCCGCTTGTACAATACTACAACTGGTAAAACCATTATAATTCTGTTCATACTGTACGTACAAATCTGCGCTCTTGCACTCGTCATCATGGCATACTATAGTATCTCCAGGTAATTGCACATGTGCCAATTCTTCCTCTGTGAACGGTGCGGATCAAAACTTTGACTGGTCTGACAGATAAACTGTGTAACACTTAGACAATTTTCTAAGTCCATATCCCAAAGCTTTATCCTAATAACTTGCTCACTTCATATGATTTATATGTTGCCATAAGTGACCACATCATAATGACTAACCTAGCCAGATTGCCAACGATCTTCCCCCCTTTGCCATTGATGGCAACATGTGGGAAAATTAGCCAAGTCTCAAAACAAAACTTCAAAAATTGTGGCCTTTACAAAATTCAAAAACTGTGGATCATCAATGTTTATACCATCTTTTCCTATAACTCCTTTTTACAATATTGCCCCCCCTTTGACTATAATCCTTTACTTTATTACTACTACCCTTTCATAAACATTATACATATATACATCTTTTCCTTATAACTCCTTATTACAATATTACTCCCCCATTGACTACAATCCTTTACTTTATTACTACTCCCCTTTTCATATACATTATACATACAATTTTCCTATACACTCACCCTTTGACATTAATGACAAAGGTGCCAAAGTGTAATGCCCGCCTGGAGATCTTTGGAACAAGGATAAATAAAAGCCAAGATATTTATTTAAAAACAACAAGCATGGAATTAAACAACATCAACATGCAATCAATCCTAAGATCGCAACGAAAGATTTAACCAACCAATCTAGGCAACCAACGAGTCTCCAAGCGTCACTACCAATCGACGCGCCCAATTGAAATACGAGAACAAAGACAACTACAAAACCTAGTATCTTTGATCTGTCAAAGCCTAGAAAGACGAGTAATCCAAAAGGGTACTCGAAACACCTAAACACGTTTCTTGAAAACCAATGGAGGTACCCCCTCTTTTTTGCACGGGAAAACGCAACCTCCAAGCTCGTGCGAGGAAGTACCTCTTCGGGCGAGGAAGTGTGTTGCGCCGTGTGAGGAACAACCTTCTTGAGTGAGGAAACACATGGGTTAGCCAGAAATTCTCTCAGCCCTGCTACGGAGGCTCGCGTGAGAGAATGCCTGGTTTCACACGAGAGAATGCCATGTATCGCATGAGAGAGTACAATTTCGCGCGAGCTTCCACTACGCTTCACATGTGAGAATGGCTTTCTTGTGCAAGAGAACACATTCTCGCACGAGGAAACCCTTCTCTAATGTGACAAAAGACAATAGCAAAAAGGAAAAACCAAGGACGAAGAAATAGAAAAAACAATTCCTCCACGCTGGGGAGTACTAGATCCACAAATCGAGGCTTGAACACTCGAACGCAAGAAACACTAGACGAAAACACAACTATCCATCTAATTCATAGAAACATATGAAAGCATGCAGAAAGCAACATCTCAATGTACATAAACAACTAAACTCGTGCGCGGTTACTCCCAACTGTAATAGCATCATGAGACCTCAAAGGCCCTAGCCATCCCCCGCACGTAACATCCCAAACTGCCAACTAGATAGTCGGAGCTGTCTTATGAGAGCGCCACTACTACATCGTAATAACATCATAAGAACAAGAAGATCTAACATGCTAATCCAACAAAGCATAGATACTCCAACTAATAGTGAATCACATCATCTAACAATATGCTAAAACATTTATAATGAAGGAATGCATCCATGAAACTAACATCATCTAAACATGATATCCAAGCAGTCCAATTAAAGCATAAATCACAAGGAAACATACTTCGGAAATCCGAATATACCTAGTGGAACATCAAGCATCGGTTGCAACTGGAAATAGACTCTCTGTACACTGGTCCCCAATAGTGGTATAGGTAGCTACGCCTCCCAACCACATGGAACCCATAGGTCCACTCCCTCCGTGCTGATGGAGATAGTGATTCAACCACAAACACACATAAAGAAAATGTCCATGGCTAACACTTACACTAGACAGTAAAGATGATTGCAACCAAGATCATGAGACAATGCAAGTACAATAGGTCCTGGTCAGACACTCTATGTGTCAACTTTGTAAGGACTATAGTGGAGAGTAATATGCTTGGTACTCCCAAGCTAAACCTAGTGTGGAAACACTCTCAAGGTACTTCCTTGAAGGCCATCACACTAGTGCGGAAACACTCTCAAGGTACTCCCTTGGAGGCCATCGTTGAGTGTCCTCGAAATCAAATTGCATGACACCCACCCGCGGATAAACCGTACAGGCTTGTACCCCAGGATCAAACCGTACAGAGTAACACATTTTAAGTATCTTAGTTTTATTACCTAGTTTATTTCTTTAGTTATCACTTGCTTAGAAAATTCTTCATGCCAACCAACTGGGAAATGGACACCAAGGTTGCAAGAGAAGCCCCTCCATTGTCTACCCGACATACCCATGCTCATCACATGATGAATGCCCGTAGGCAATGCATATTCCCAACCCAACCCCAATGAACATAACTCTACTGGAATCACCCAGGAGTTCGGGTCACGTAAGAACTGACAAACGCACGTGCACGTGCTCATGTGTGGGCACACCAACTTTACAAAGATCCTAACAAACAAGGGTTGGATGATAACACAAGCAAAATAACCCTCAACTGAATACAACTTGAGAGTATAGATGTGACACACATCCCAATGCAACATAAAAGTGCCACAGTGGTTGGGTTGAAATCCTACAGATAATCCAAATCCATGACCAACATCATGCCAAGAAAATCTGAGAAAATTGGGCGACACGCAGATCAAGGCGAAAACCTCAAAAACCCAACATTGACGAAAATCAATGAAAATAAAACCCATTCAACCTAAAGATGAATGAACCACAAAAATCCAATAAAAATCGGGTTTGAACACCGTATGTAAAAACGGCCAGCATAACAGTGCGAAACCCCAAATCCCCATCTTGAAAATCAAGGAAATGCTCATACCTGATCAACTGGGTAGAGCTAGCAATTAGAAACAGAGGAGAACACTAGTTCTCAACCTCCTAACATACAACTAATGGAAACGAAAGCAGAAACAAAGTTGAAACAACAAAACAAGAGAGCCCTACTTGACAACCAAAAGGGTAAAACAGGGATCTGAAAAATAAAATAAAAATCCTGTGGAAGTTGCCGAAAATCGCGACAATCCAAGGTCTCCCTGAGCTAGATTCAACAAGACCGATCTCGCGATGATCCCACGCCTATAGCTCCCACAACGAATAAAAACGCAATCCCACAGAAGAGGATTTGGAAAAAAACTCTCAATTTTCTTATTTCAAAAAGTGAGTTAGGAATAAAATTCCTTTTTGGATACTTATTCACTTTTCGAGTGAATAATAGATTAGGGTAAATAACTAGGTCTCCTAGTTAAACCAAAAATTGACCCAAACAAAAACAGACTATCCCAAGTAATTGGAATTCATCTACAACAAAGCTGTCAGGAATTAAATAAAATAAAATAAAGCTTGAAAAAATCCCTTAAACAAAAATCACATAATTCCTTAATAACTTTCGTGACAAATGCGAACCTCTAAATGCACAAACACACTCATGGGTCTAATCACATAATGCAAATGAGTCCGGATTTATTAAATCACCAGAGGGTTTAATTTAATCAATTAAATAGGATACGTCAACCATACAGTGACGACATTGGTTAAATATGAACAACTGAATCACTAACTCCATGTACCACTCCCAGGGACATAAATCTTGCATACTAAAACACACAATCAAGTGCAATTGCATATAATAACATAGTCCAAGCAATAAATGCATTAAATGACCTAATTTAACCATTTATTTAATTATATTGAAATAATCCATTTACATCACTCACTTTCGCATAAAGCATCACAAAACAAGAATTAAGTAAATAACCATAGTATCAAATCCAACATATAAATGAAATAAGAGAATATGTCCAAATACCGGATAACCAAATATCATCATAAAGCATATCGTCATCTCAAAGAAGGCATCATCATGTAGATATGATCAATTGAACAACATAGTAATCTAACATCTATGATGCTGGAAATCAAAGTATAACATCTGACCATCAGGTCATCTCAAATGTAAAAATAACATGAGTAACAAGTATCTCTCGAATCAAAATATAACAAGGTACAGACTGTAACCATGAGAGGCACTACACAAAGTCTATATTAAGTATATTTAACTAGATAACCTATAGGTCTGAAAGTGCAGACCGTACTACTTCTTCTTGTTCTAATATATCTTTAGGCTGGCATTAAGATTATATATATTTTCCTAAAGGAGCCGGCGACCTCTAAGGAAGCAACTTTATAATGCTTAACTAAACTAACACATTGTTAGTTAGATTTTATTATACTTATCTTCCAAGATCGCCGACTTATAGGAAGATTAGTTAATGCTAGTTTAGGAAGGGATATGTCCCTTTGAGGGACATACCCTTTAGTAAGGATATATAGGGAGGATATCGGTGCAGTTAGAGAACACAAAGAAACAATTAAGTCTGCTCTTCTAAGCACCAATATCCTGCGATTAATATCAGAAGATACTCTCATTCAATAAAAGGTTGATCCTTCCTTATTATATCAGCATTATAGAAGTTTGGTGTTCTTCACATATTACACAATTAAGGTCATTTCCTCAAGCAATATCATCATACTAATCTATTACAGACATATATAATTTCGGATCACATATAAATGTGTGAAACTTCTTATAATAATCAGATTATTAGAAGACTATTCTCAGCTTCCAAGGACTGAAGTAAAAGTCTGATTCAAAGGATACAAAATTTGCAGAATCTTTA
Source organism: Cupressus sempervirens (assembly GCA_028749045.1). Lineage (NCBI taxonomy): Eukaryota > Viridiplantae > Streptophyta > Pinopsida > Cupressales > Cupressaceae > Cupressus > Cupressus sempervirens. Next base: position 314,596,870 of record CM053790.1, on the reverse strand, counting down.
CATGGTACCAGAGCTCTAGTAGTCAAACCTAGGCTCTGCAAAATTCAATTATCAGACTCCATATGTCTCTAGCAACTATCTTCTATCTTCAATGGCATACACAATCAAACCCGAGGATAGGTTTGATGGGAAAGAGCACTTTGATGCCTGGAAATTCAGAATCATGATGGTGCTTGAAGAGAACAATGTAAAATAATTTGTTGATGGAGCATCCAAAAAACCTCTAGTTGAACCTCACAAATCTATCTGGAGCAGAGGAAATAGAAAAGCTATTCAAATCATCTTAGATGGAGTTAAAAATGATATCGTATCTATGCTTACAAAACATCAAACTGCCTTTGATATGATGAATGCATTACGAAATGCATATGAAGTAAACAATGCAACTAGGGTTCTCGCATTGAAAAGACAACTGAATCACATTCAGATAAAGAAAGGAGAATCGATAAATTCTTATTTCCTAGGAGTTGCCGGCATTAGAGATGAACTATCAAGTATAGGAACCACTATTAGTGACACAGAATTAACACTTATGGCTATAGATGGATTGCTAGATTCATGGGAGACATTTGCACAAGAAATAAGTGCTAGAGATAATCTTCCGGACTTTAATAGACTCAAGAACAATTGTCTTCAAGAGGAATCCAAAAAACTAAAGAAAGGAGGGAAACCGAAAACAGAAGATGAAGAACTTTGTGTTTTTAATACAAACTCCTATAAGGGCAAGAAGAAACATTTCAAGAAGAAAAAGAGAAATCAAAAGAATGGAAAACTCAAGAAAGATCTATCTAAAATAAAGTGTTTCAAATGTGAAAAATTTGTACACTACAGATCTAATTGTCCTGAAAATTTCAAACAACAAGCAAACTGTACAAATGTCATTAGGGAAGAAGATACTTATGATCTTGAGAACCGTGTTTTGTATTCCTCACTATCAAATGAAATTTCAAATAAAGCATGGGTAATTGATAGTGGATCTTCTAGACATATAACGGGATACAAAGAAACACTAGACTCTTTATCATAGAAGGTTAATGGTGAAGTCACCATTGGTGATAATTCAGTACACTCCGTTGAAGGAATTGGAAATTGTATTTTGAAACTAAAATCAATAAATACTCTTTTTCTTAAAGGTGTACTCTATGTACCAGGAATTAAAAGAAACCTAATCTCAATTACAACACTTGAAGATGATGGGCACAATGTTGCATTCGTGAATGACAAAGTATTAACTTGGGCAAAAAACTCCTCCATCAAGAAAGCAAAGTTAATTGGACAGAGAAAAGGATATTTGTATGAATTGAATACAAAATTTAGTCGATCTATTCAAGCCCTAGTTCATGAAGCTGCAGATATAAATAAAATATGACACAGAAGATTAGGGCATCTAAATTTTAAAACTTTATCAACTATGGAGAAGATGGTTACTGGATTACCTAAACTAAATAAAGACCACTCAATTATTTGCAAGGGGTGTGCTCTGGGTAAGAACACCAGAAGTCCCTTTCATGATAGTACTAGGAAAACAAATAATGTACTAGAATTAATTCATTCAGATTTATGTGGACCTATGTCGGTTCCTTCTCTTGGAGGATTCTGGTATTATATCTTGTTTATAGATGACTTTTCTAGGAAAACATGGATTTATTTTTTAAAATGCAAGGAATTAGAAGAAATCCTACAAAGATTTAAAGAATTCAAAACATTAACTGAAAACTTTTCAGGGCATAAAATTAAAACCCTTAGAATTGATAACGAAGGAGAATATACCTTAGACTTGTTTAAAAGGTTTTGTAAAGAATCGGGGATTAAGAGGGAGTACACTGTTCTTTATAATCCATAACAAAATGGGGTAGCAAAAAGAAAGAATAGGACAATTATAGAAGTTGCTAGAGCTATGATTTTTGATCAAAATCTAAAATATTATCTTCGGGCAGAAGCCTCTTGTACTGCTTTATATATTCAAAACAGAAGCCCTCACTCCTATCTTAAAGATAAAACTCCTGAAGAAGTATTTACTAAAGTAAAACCCAATATAAGTCATCTTAGAATTTTTGGGTGTCCTATATATTATCTATGTTCCAAAAGAAAAGAGAACCAAGTTAGAATCCTTTGGGAGGAAAGGTATTTTTGTAGGGTATAGTGAAACATCTAAGGCATATGGGATTTCCATACCTGGACAAAAAAGTATTGAACTTAGTAGGGATGTAATGTTTGAAGAAGATCTTGCATTCAAAAGAGCCATAAGTTCTGATGAACCTTCTCCTTTATCTAGTTCTGAAAGAAATGGTGAATCTGGGTACCAGAGGGAGAACTTAGAAGAAATCGAAGATGAAATTCATAATATGAATCTTGAAGAAAATGCAAAGAAAAGACCACTTTGGGCCATTAAAATAGTTAAAGCAGCTCAAGACTTTGCTGCACCTTCCGGGACAGTCAAAGAAAGCAAAAGGCCTAAAAGATTCTCTAGTTATACAACGAACATGAGTGATTTATCCAAAATAGAACCAACCAATCCCTCTGATGCTATTAAACATCTAGCTTGGAAAGAAGCCATGATAGAAGAATACTAATCTATTATGAAAAATGATGTGTCGGAAATTTTTCCAAGACCTAAAGGAAAATTTGTTATTTCTTCCAAGTGGATATTTAAAATAAAGCATGCTGCTGATGGTAGTATTGAGAAGTATAAAGCCAGATTTGTAACCAGAAGATTTTCTCAGAAAGAAGGGATTGATTATGAAGAAACCTTTGCTCCTATTGCCAAATATACCTCTGTAAGAGCAGTCTTAGCAATTGCCGCATCAAAGGGATGAAAGGTACATCAGATGGATGTAAAAACAACATTCCTAAATGGAAAGATTTCAGAAGAAGTATATCTGGAGCAACCTGAAGGATTTGAAACAAATGATCCTAACACTTTTGTTTTCAGGCTCAAGAAAGCTCTCTATGGGCTTAAACAGGCTCCTAGGGCCTGGTATGAAAGAATTGATAAGTATTTCACCGGCTTAGGATTCTCCAAGAATGAAGCCGATCCAAATTTATATGATAAAAGAGATAAAAATGATATGGTAATTTTGATACTGTATGTTGATGATCTACTAATAATAGGTGATGATCATCTCATAGATCAGTGCAAGAAAGATCTAACTAGAGAATTCAAGATGAAAGATTTGGGACTCCTTCATTACTTCCTAGGACTGGAAGTACGATAGAATTCTGATAGTATCATACTTAATCAAAGGAAGTATGCATCAGACATTTTAAAGAGATTTGGAATGTGAAATTGTAAACCTATGTCTTCTCCAATGGAGACTAATCTACATAAACTTAAGGAAGCATCAATAGAATCACCTTCCATAGATTCTACTCTCTACAAACAGATGATTGGGCCCCTTATGTACTTAGTAAATACAAGACTGGATATTTGCTATGCAGTTAATGCCTTAAGTCAGTTTATGTGTGAACCAAAGGAGATTCACCTAGTTGCGGTTAAACACATTATGAGATACTTACAAGATACTCTTAATTTTGGACTTAAATATGAGAAAGTTGACTTAGACTTACATGGATTCACTGATTCAGATTGGGGTTGAAGTGTTAAAGATAGAAAAAGTACTTCAGGATGCTGTTTCAGTTTAGGATCAGCAATGATATCTTGGATATGCAGAAAGCAGTCTTCAGTAGCTCAGAGCTCCACAAAAGCCGAATACATTGCAGCAGTGATGGCCTATCGAGAAGCAGTCTGGTTGAGGAAGTTACTTGTGGGATTATTTGGGCAAGCCATGAATTCTACAATTATTCATTGTAATAATCAGAGTTCTATCAAGCTCTCAGTGAATCCAGTTTTCCATGATAGGTCCAAGCATATCGAAATTCCTTACCATTATGTAAGAGATATGGTAAATAGGAATTTTGTAAAATTGGAATACATACAAGGCACTCTTAATTTTGGACTCAAATATGAGAAAGTTGACTTAGACTTACATGGATTCACTGATTTAGATTGGGGTGGAAGTGTTAAAGATAGAAAAAGTACTTTAGGATGCTGTTTCAGTTTAATGAGATAGAAATGAGATACTTCAAAAATGTTGTTAAAGATAGAAATGAGATACGTACAAGGCACTCTTAATTTTGGACTCAAATACGAGAAAATTGACTTAGACTTACATGGATTCATTGATTCAGATTGGGTAGAAGTGTTAAAGATAGAAAAGTACTTCAGGATGCTGTTTCAGTTTAGGATTAGCAATGATATCTTGGATATGCAGAAAGTAGTCTTCAGTAGCTCAAAGCTCCACAGAAGCCAAATACATTGCAACAGCGATGGCCTCTCAAGAAGCAGTTTGGTTGAGGAAGTTACTTGTGGGATTATTTGGGCAAGCCATGAATCCTACGATTATTCATTGTGATAATTAGAGTTCCATCAAGCTCGCAGTGAATCCAGTTTTCCATGACCAGTCCAAGCGTATCAAAATTCCTTACTATTATGTAAGAGATATGGTAGATAGGAATTCTGTAAAATTGAAATACATTTGCACTGTAGATCAGACGGCAAACATACTCACCAAACCTCTATCCAGAGTGAAGATAGAACACTTCAGGAAGAGACTTGGTATGGTTGAGTTGTAATCCATTTGTACTCTTTTGATTATTAATAAAATAATTTTTTTGTTAGGCTATTGACTATTATGGGCTCCACCATTTGTATTAATTATTTAAAGAGGTGATGATCTCTAAAATAATGAACACTTGTATAAAAGGCATTACGAGAGATGATGATCTCTTAGATAATGTACTAAACAGTAGAGTTTTACTGTAAGATCTAGATGAATTTTAGATCGTATTGTGATGTTGACATTGCTATGTTCATGAGTCACAAATTGGATAAAGGAAGAATCTTAGTATTCACCGGGTTTATCCTGTATTCTGGTAGATCTTAAACTGAGGATCTTGTTGTGACATAGAAATACCAGTTTCTATGAATTACAACTTGGATAAATGAAGAGATTACGCTTCAAATTTATCCTGTATATTATCACTAGTAGCAGTGATTTGTCATATCACAGGTTTAGTAATATGACTTTGTATCATGTGTTCTATGATACCACATACTAAGAAGAATAAAATAGATATAAAGTATTAATTCTTGTTTATTCATCTGTATTGGTGTTGCTAGATATAATATCTCTCTGTAGGATTATCAGGTTAAGAGGGAGTGTTAAGTATATTTAACCAGATAACCTACAGGTCTGAAAGTGCAAACCGTACTACTTCTTCTTCTCCTAATATATCTTTAGGCTGGCATTAAGATTATATATATTTTCCTAAAGGAGCTGGTGACTTATAAGGAAGCAACTTTATAATGAAGCAACTTTATAATGCTTAACTAAACTAACACATTGTTAGTTAGATGTTATTATATTTATCTTCCAAGATCGCTGACTTATAGGAAGATTAGTTAATGCTAGTTTAGGAAGGGATATGTCCCTTTGAGGGACATACCCTTTAGTAAGGATATATAGGGAGGATATTGGTGCAGTTAGAGAAGACACAGAAACAATTAAGTCTGCTCTTCTAAGCACCAATATCTTGTGATTAATATCAGAAGATACTCTCATTCAATAAAAGGTTGATCATTCCTTATTATATCAGCATTATAGAAGTTCGGTGTTCTTCACATATTACACAATTAAGGTCATTTCCTCAAGCAATATCATCATACTGATCTATTGCAGACATATATAATTTCGGATCACATATATATGTGTTAAACTTCTTATAATAATCAGATTATTAGAAGACCATTCTCAGCTTACAAGGACTGAAGTAAAAGGCCGATTCAAAGGAAACAAAATTTGCAGAATCTTTACAATGTATATACATGCCAAAGCAATTTTACCTCTAACTTCAGGCTAAAACTCTAGAAATATAATCTGCAAAGTTTGCTTTCAGATTCTCAAACTCTTTCTACCATGTATCCTTGACTACCTCAGATACACTAATAAGGGCGCACAGTCCATAGGATGCCAATTCAACTACATTCAAATTTGAGTACACAAACTTTTGAAATGATGTCTTTGTGTAATGCCCCGCCCGAAGATCCTTGGAACAAGATGAATAAAAGCGAATACATTTTTTTAAAGGTAACAAGCATGGATTCAAACAACATTAACATGCAACCGGTCACAAGACCGCAATGGAAGACTTAACCAAAAAATCCAAGAAACCAACGATTTCCAAGTGTCACTACTTACCAACGTGTGCTTTAACCAACTATGAAAGTCAAACTAACTAGAACACTTAATCTCTGAACAGTCAAGACCTAGGAAGGTGCACAACCTAATAGGGTATCCAAAAGACCCTTCGAAACAAATCCAGCAAGTTCGAAAATATGTGTTGTTTGCCTAAGTAGGTTTTTGCACAGAACCCATGCGATACTTTTCCAGTTTCATACAATACTATTCGCTATTGCTAGGTGATACTTTACTAGTATCGTGCGATACTTCTTACAACTAACATGCGATACTTTCTAGTATCACGCGATAGACTTTACTACTACTGTGCGATACTTTACCAATATCGCACGATAGTTCTTGCTATTGCTACGCAATACTTTCCAGTATTGCATGATATTTCTCCCTGTAACCGTGCGATACTTTTCCAATATCGACCAATGCTGAACCAATGTCACCCAGGTTTGAAGAAAAAACTTGACAAACAATTTAGAAGGAAAATAAAGTTAGAACCTCCACACCAAGGAGTGCCGCAACCATAATAGTCGAGAAGTAAACACTCGAAAGCATAAGGAAGATCAATAAATCTAACATCTAAATTGTAACATCTAATGTAATCATGTGGAAAGCAACATCGCAATGAACATACGTGTGCATAAATCAACTATCTCAATAAACGGAAATAGCAAAATCACAAGTGAACATACTCCAAAATGGTACGTAGAACCATGTGAACATCTAGCGCCAAAACCGAACATGGAGGAAGGCCAACTCTGTACGCTGGTCTCGAGTAGTGGTATAGGTAACTACGCCTCTCGACCATGTGGAACCCGTAGGCCCACTTTCGCCGTGCTGATAGAGATAGTGATCCAACCACAAATACACACAATACACTCATGCCAAACAGTACAGAGGACTGAAACCAAGATCATGAGACAATGCAATACAACAGGTCTTGGTCAGATGCTCTATGGGTCTACTACATAGGGACTCTAGTGGAGAGTAGATTGCTTGGCATCGCGGAGCCCAAGCTAAACATTGTGTGGAAACTCTCCCTCAGGAGGCCATCATGCTATGTCCTCGGATGAACCGTACAAAGACTTGCCCTTGGATGACCATATAGGCGCATACCTTTGTATGAACTGTACAGGTACATACCCTTGGATGAACTGTACATGTATGTCACATTTTTTATCATCTTAGTTTTATTAAACATTAGAGAAGCCATTCCACTGGTCTACCCTACATACCCATGCTCATCACCGATGAGTGCCCGTAGGCAATGCAATTTCCCAATCCAATCCCAATGAACATAACTCAACCGAAAGCAACGGGAGTTCAGGTCTTGCAAGAACCTGACAAGTGCACGCTCACGTGCTCGTGTGTGGGCACATCAACTACACGAAGATCATAAACAACAAAGGCTGGATGAGAAACAATAAAACAATCAAGTATAAAATCACTCCACCAAGCACATAGCCAGGAGCATAGTTTTTAGACTCGGACTCAGAGTACTCGGCAGGCCCAAAATTTTCAACTTAGCAAAAACTCGGAGAAAACGAAAACTCTAGGGAAACTTGACAACTTAGAAAGAACAAAAAAAAAAATTCTCTTAAAGAAACATATTTTTTTTTGTAAAATTCAAAAACAAAATGTGTTAAATTAAAAATTGACATCTTGAAAGAGAAAATGCATGGTTTTATAGAAAAAAATAGTACGTGAAAAACATATTTCAACCATCGTTTTACTTGCTTCGACATTTCTATCCATGATTTTTTGTCTATAAAAATGCGAGAGTTAAACTTGAGAGTCGTCGCCCAACCAAAAAAATTGAGAGTACTCAGCAACTTGGGGAGTACTCCGAGAGTTTGCAAACTATGGCCAGGAGTACGGATTCAACATGAATCCCAATGCAAGAAGAATACATCTATGGTCAGATTGGATTCCTTATGGATAATCCGAGTCCATGACCCACATCATTATCAAGAAACACCCAAGAAAACTAGGTGGCACACAAATTAAGGCAAAGTCAACAATGCCCAAAAATCAGCGTTGACGAAAATCAACGAAATTGAAACCCTAGCTCCAATCGGGTATAAAAGCTCCAAATATCATATAAAATTTGGGTTTGGAGTCTGTATGCAAAAACGGTCAGTATAACTGTCCAAAACCCCCAAACCCCACACCAAAAAGCAACAAATGCTCATACCTGCCCAAGTGGGTAGAGCCAACATATAGGAACAGAGGGGAACACTAGTTCTCTGCCTCCTAACATATCAGTACCAGAAACAGACTAAAAAACAGAGCTAAAACACAACGGAAGAACCCTACCTCACAGCTAAAGGGGCAAAAACAAGAATGCTTGCGATAAAATAATCACTCCGTGAAAATTGCCAAAAGTCTCAGCCATCGAGGTATCCTTGTGCCGGATCCAACGAGATCAATCTCGTGATGATCCCACTCCCGTAGCTCCCGCAACGAGTAAACCAACAGTACCTCCTTAAGAGGATTTGAGATTTTTGCTCTCCAATTTCCAATTCGAAAGTGAGAAGTGAGGAATAATCCTCTTTTTGGGCTATATATTCACTTTAAAAATGAAATATTTAAAGAGGAAAATAACTGGCTCACTTAAATAAATTCCTCTTCAACCTAGACAAAATCAGGTAATTCCAATTAAATGGAATTCAACTACGACAAAGCTGCCGATAATTAAAATAACAAGATCAAATACCAAAATACCCTTAAAACATTAAATTGCAATATTCCTTAATAATTTCTGCGAGCAATGCGGATATTTAAATGCACAAACATAATACTGGTCTCATCACAAATGCAAATGAATCCAGAATTATTAAATCACCAGAGGGTTTAATTAACAATTAAACAAGATAGGTCGCCCATACAGGGATGACATTTGCTAGGTATAACAATTGAATCACTAACTCCATATGCCACTGCCAAGGATATAAATCCTACACACTAAACAACACGATCAAGTGCAATTGCATATAATAATCTAGCCGAAGCGATAAATGCAATAAATAACGTAATTGACCATTTATTTAATTACATTATAATAATCTATTTACATCACTCATTGCATCATATAACATCTCAAAGCAAGAATGAAGTAAATATACGTAGCATCGAATCATAGTATCCAGAATCCAATAAGTCCATGATATAACCATCATAAAGCATCATGTCACATCAATAAGCATCATGATGCAGATATGATCAAACTGAACAACATAGTATCTATCATTTATGATACTGGAAATCAAAATATAGTATCTGACCAATCAGGTCATCTCGAATGTCATCCAACATGAGTAACAAAATATCTCTCGAATCAAAATATAACAAGGTACAAAATGCAAACACGAGAGACACTACACTTTGCCTTAAGACATTCTTCTATCTGATTTTGCACATTGCTAATCTTCAGTGTCAAATGTTCTCTTAATAAAGAAAACCTCTTGATGGTTCTCTCTCTCTTCAACTCAATTACACTTATATCGTCATAAGTGTTCACAATTCTGGACTCTTAAGTCTTTAATCTTGTCCTGAGGTTGCAGGAGTTCATTCACAAATTTCTGTAACTCTTTTCTGTTTTTGACTCAGCCCCTCATTTATATCTTTGATGAATTTTAGGACAAGGCACATTGTCCATATAATGCCTTTCCTTCTATCTCACATCTCCTCAACTCTTTTATGCATGAGTCAAGTGTCACCAAATCATTTATGACATTTTGGCACATTGTATCAAACATTTGAGCGTCATGTTTTGCTTGTGCCTGTGTCACTGCGACTTAAGATAATTGAATGAATTCTTTGTCAAAAGCTTTCACCAATTCCTTTGCTCTCAGCTATGGATCTGCCTCTGTTACCTTGGCTGTGATTGCACTCAGTAGCTTTTCTGACACTTCCTTTAGTGATTTCTCAAGATTCCTCACCTTCTTGTTTCTCTCAAGCAATTTGCTTGGTGATGATACCAATCCTTCCTGATCATCATCATCATCATCAGATTTGTTTGCTGTCAAAGCTGCCAATGAAAGTGGTGACCTAGACCTAGGTTCACTTGTTTGCCTCTTCTTCTTTTCTCTTTTTCTCCCTGTCTTCTTCTTCTTTCTTCTTCTTCTCTTCCTCCATCCTCTTGTCTTCTTCTTCCTCTTCATTTCTCGTCTTTTCTTCTTCCAACTTCTTTTCTTCTTCGTTTTCTTTTTCTTCTTCTTCTTTCTTTTTTTTTCTTCGTCCTTCTTCTTGTCTTCTTCTTCTTTCTTCTTTCTTTTTCTCTTCTTCTTTCTTTTTCTTTTCTTCTTCCACTTCTTCATTCTCAGAGCTGGTGTAGCTCACCAAATTGCCAACAATGGATGGTCTGTAATCCTTAAAAGGATCCTCTGTCGTGTCTAAGGTAATTCTTGTGCTGTCTATTTGCATAGTATCAGTAGCAATTGTTACCCGTGGAGTGGTGACTGCCTCTGCCATCACTGTATATGTTGCTGCTATAGGTTTCTTTGTATCCTTTATGATGTAGGAGCATTGTGGGTTGCATGGCTATCCTACATGTTTTCTTGTTCTAGTTGGTGCCGAGCTCTTAGTTGTTGCCGAGTTCATGGTTGATTCCAAGTGCTTATTGGTGCCGAGTTCATGTATGTGTCGAGCATTGCCGAGTGCCAGTGTTGCCTTGGTCCTTCTTTGATCGAGTTGTTTGTCTGGTCCCAATTTGGGCCGACCTTGTGCGCATTTAATTTTGTATTTGTATTTAATATTTGTTGAGAGTTGACTTGTGGCTTGGTCATGCATTTAATGAAGGGTTTATTTAGTTGGTAATTTGTAACAGGCCGACTTGTGGCCGTGCAAGTATTTAAAGGGGTCTTGGGTAGAGGCTTAGGGCAATAGTTCGATCAAGAAGAGTAGGAGGTTTAGAATGCGAAGATCATCATTGAAGATCAAAGTTTGAATTGTAATGTTGGCCGTAACTTGGAAGGCCTCACAGTTGGGCATTTATGTCAATAAAGTGTTTTGCTCTTCTTTCTCCTTTGGTTGTTGTTCTCCGTGTTGTGTTTCCGTTGCATTTACTCTTGTAGGTGACTTTGGCAGCTGGGTGTGCCTTTGGCCCTAGTTTCCATCGTCCTCCCTACATCAGGTGGTATCAGAGATTGAGGTTCGTCCTTGTGGAGATTGGATCGTGTAGAACCCTAAGTTGATTTGGTTGTAGGGTAGCAGACCTGAGGATTTGACCTACAACTTGCAGAGGGTTACAATCTTGCAAGAACCTAATTGTAAAGATGGTTCGAGGTAGAGGAAATTTTGACAATGTTGTATTGGTTACATTGAGACAAATTGCAACAAGATTAAATGCTGTAGAGATAGCCCAAAGGAGAGGAGCGCATCTTGATGATGTAAGTAATGATGAAGCAGTAGCACCAAACCTTAATCCAGAACCTGAAGAAGATCAAGATAAGGCGCGATTGTTGATAATATTGTCTAAGGCACATTCAAAGCCTGTTGTAGAAGTTGTTCCTTATGATGGAAAATTGGAGACAAAGGGACATGACTGTGAAGGAGTATACTGAGGAGTTCTATAGATTGGACATTAGATTTGGACATGTGGATGATGATGTTGAGAAAATTGCAAGGTACATAAATGGATTGAGATCTGGGATTCAAAATGAAATAAGTTTTGTGAAATTGGAAAGTGTGGAAGAAGCATATCAATATGCCTTGAAAGCTGAGCGAATCTTGGCAAAGAAGCATAAACAAAGACAAAGAGGTAGAGGTGGTAGATTCCAGAGAGGTAGAGGTAGATCTTATGGAGAGTGATGACAAAGGCAAGACTGAGTGGAAAGGTGGTGATTCTTACCAAGGAGGTACTAGTTCTTACCAAGGAAGAGGTAATTCTTATTCTAGAGGTGGCTTTTGTGGTAATTGTTTCAGATGTAGTAAAGAAGGGCATAGATCCTTTGAGTGTAGATCCTCTGAAAATGGGGAAAGTAACATAAATGTTGTAGTTCAAGGAGATACTGAGGGTTCACCGAGTGGACCTAAGGCTGGAGAAAATCTGATGGTGACAAGAACCTTATGTAATAAGGGAAGTGATGAAGAACTTGTCCCAAGGAGAAGTCTTTTCAAGACCAGATGTAAGATGGTTGGAAAATGTTGTAAGGTGATCATTCACAGTGAAAGTTCTACAAATTTGGCATCAAAAGAGCTGGTTACAAAGTTGCAGTAATAGAGTCTGAAGCATCCTAAACTCTATCATGTTTCACGGATCAAAGAAGAGCATAAGATATTGGTAAATGAATAATGTATTGTGAAGTTCAAGATTGGACATTATTTTGATGAAGTTTTGATTAAGTTTTGTGTGATATTATGCCTATGGACTGTTGTCATATTTTGTTGGGTAGACCTTGGCAATATGATAGATATGCTATTCATGATGGAAGATTAAATCAATATACTCTTTGGGTGAATGGGAGAAAACAAATATTGTTGCCTTTGATTGAAAGTCTAGAGTGAGGTTAACTGTACTACTGTGAGAATTTGCATGGTTAATGGAAAGCAATTTGAAAAAAAAATGAAGAAGAATCAAGTTTGTTTTACTATAATTTCTAGGAAGCTGAGTTGTACCAGTAGCAGTCGAGTGACAGAAAATAGTGGTGACCGAGTAACAACTAGTGATGGTTGAGTAGAAGAAACTGATAGAAGCCGAGTACCAACAAAAATTGGAAATTTTCTAAATGAGAATAAAGAAATTGTTGTAGAAGATATTCCTGATGGTTTACCACCCGTAAGAAGTATAAGTCCACATGAGGTTAACTGTACTACTATGTTGCCTTTGATTGAAAGTCCGGATGAGGTTAACTGTATTATTGTGAGAATTTGCATGGTTAATGGAAAACAATTTGAAAAAGAAATGAAGAAGAATCAAGTTTGTTTTGCTATAATTCCTAGGAAGCCGAGTTGTACCAATCGCAGCCGACTGACAGAAAATAGTGGTGACCGAGTAACAACTAGTGATGGCCGAGCAGAAGAAACTAATAGAAGTCGAGTACCAACAGAAATTGAAAATTTGCTGAATGAGTATAAAGAAATAGCTGCAGAAGATATTCTTGATGGTTTACCACCCATAAGAAGTATAAGTCATTGTATGGATCTAATTCCTAGAGCTAGTTTGCCGAATAAAGCACCATATAGATTGACACCTACAAAGAACGAAGAACTTAACAGACACGTGCATGAGTTGTTGCAGAAAGGTTTGATCAGAGAAAGTTTGAGTCCATGTGCTGTACCTGTGACATAATGGATTGTTTGAGTGGAGAAAAGTATTTTACCAAGATTGATTTGAAGAGTGACTATCATTAGATCAGAATCAGAGAAGGTGATGAATGGAAGACTACTTTCAAGACAAAAGATGGTTTGTATGAATGGTTGGTAATGCCTTTTGGTTTGACTAATGCACCTAGTACATGAGGTTGATGAATGAGGTTCTCTAGAGATTTTTGGGTAAGTTTGTGATTGTTTGTTTGGATGATATTTTGATATTCAGTAAGACTAAGGAAGTACGTTTTGAACTTTTTAGACAAGTATTGCAGAGATTGAGAGAGGAGAAGTTGATGATTAACTTGAAAAAGTGTTCTTTTATCTAAGAGGAGATTGTGTATTTGAGATTTGTGATTTTAGCTAATGGTTTGAGAATGGATCCTGAGAAGGTTAAAACAATTTTGGAATGGCCTACACCTGAGAATGTGGGTGAGGTAAGAGCATTTCATGATGACTAGTTTTTACAGGAAGTTTATAAGGAATTTCAGTTCTCTTTGTAATGCTATGACTGAGACAATGAGAGGAGACAAAAAGGATTTCAAGTGGACACATGGAGTTGATAATAGTTTTGAGACTTTGAAACAAAAGGTTGTTGAGTTACATGTATTGGCTTTGCTTGATTTCAATAAGGTATTTCAAGTTGAATGTGATGCAAGTGGTAGTGCAATAGGAGCTGTATTGAGTCAAGAAGGTAACCCTATTGCTTTCTTTAGTGAGAAGTTGAATGATGCTAGAAGAAAGTATTCTATGTATGATCAAGAGTTTTATGCAATTGTTCAAGCCTTGAAGAAGTGGAGACATTATTTGATTCCTAAGGAGTTAGTGTTGTATATTGATCATAAAGCTTTACAGTACTTGGGAAGTCAACATAAATTGAATCAAAGACATATGAAGTGGGTTGAGTACTTGTAGAGTTTCACATTTGTAATTAAGCATAAAAGTGGAGTCACTAACCGAGTTGCTGATGCATTGAGTAGAAGATGCTCTTTGTTGATCGAAATGAAGGTTGAAGTTCTTGGTATTGATGAAATGAAAGAGTTGTAGGATACTGATCTTGGTTTTTTTGAGGCGTTGAGAGAGTGCAGAGCACCAAATCTATGAGATCACATGAGTAAGTATGATGAGTATTTCATTCAAGAAGGTATGTTGTTCAAAGGAATTCAATTGTGTATCCCTAGACGTGCTATGAGAGTTAATCTGATTAAGGAAAAACATATTGGTGGATTGGCTGGACATTTTGGAATTGATAAGACATTGAGTTTGTTGAAGGATAATATTATTGGCCACAAATGTATAAGGATGTTCAGAAATTTGTAAAGAGTTGTGGAGTTTGTCAAGTTGCAAAAGGAGTAAGTCAGAAACACTAGTTTGTATACACCTATTTCTATTCTTGAGAAACCTTGGAGTGACATTAGTATGGATTTTGTTTGTGGATTACCTAAGACAACAAAGGGGTACGATTCTATATTTGTTGTTGTGGATAGGTTTTCCAAGATGGCTCATTTCATACCATGTAAGAAGACATCAGATGCTGAGCATGTTGCTGAAATCTTCTTCAAAGAGATTGTTAGATTGCATGGATTACCAAAAAGTATTATTTCTGACAGAGACAATAAGTTTGTTGGTTTCTTTTGGAGGACTTTGTGGAAGAAGATGGGTACTGAGTTGAAGTTTAGTTCTACATTCCATCCATAGACAGATGGACAAATAGATGTTGTGAATAGAAGCTTGGGTAATTTGTTGAGATGTTTAGTTGGGGATAAACCACATAATTGAGAGTTGGTGTTGACACAAGCTGAGTTTGCATATAATAATTATGTGAATAGGAGTATAGGGAAAACACCTTTTGAGATCATTACTGGAATGTAGCCTAGAGGAATATCAAATTTGAGGGATGCTGCTAGTGAAGAAAAAAGAAGTGCTGCAAGGGTAGAATTTGCTGATTTTATGGATTCTTTGTATAAAAAAGTGAAGTTGAGGTTGGAACAAAGTAATCAAAAGTATAAGGAGAATGCTAATAAGTTTAGAAGACATCATATTTTTAAAGTTGGTGATGAGGTGATGTTTCATTTGAAGAAAGGTAGATTTCCTAGTGGAACACAAGATGAAAAAGTTTGGACCTTGTAAGATCTTGAAGAAGTTTGACAGTGGTAATGCTTATGAAGTTGAGTTACTTGATGACATGAATATATCTCCTATATTTAATGTTGCTAATTTGTATAAGTACCATGAGTTAGATGATGAAGTTACTATATTAGATGATTACCCTAAGAAGCAAATTGAAGAGGTTGAATAGGTATTGGGTCAAAGAATTGGTAAAAGCACAAGAGGAAAAGATTACTATGAGTATTTGGTGAAGTGGAAGAACAAACTAGTTGAAGATGCTACATGGATTTCTCAACCTGAGTTGGATTCAACTCAGGTTGTGACACTTGCATGATTCAGGAGAATCATTTCTTTTAACCCCAGTTGTTTGATGTAGGAGCATCCTGCATTGCATGGCTATCTTGCATTTTTTTTTGTTCCTGTTGGTGCCGAGCTCTTAGTTGTTGCCAAGTTCGTGGTTGACGCCGAGTGCCTGTTGGTGCCAAGTTCGTGTATGTGCCGAGTGTTGTCGAGTGCTAGTGTTGCCTTGGTCCTTCTTTGACCAAGTTGTCTGTGTCTGGTTCTAGTTTGGGCTGACCTTGTGCATATTTAATTTCGTATTTGTATTTAATATTTGTTGAGAGCCAACTTGTGGCTTGGTCATGCATTTAATTTAAGGGTTTATTTAGTTGGTAATTTGTAACAAGCCGACTTGTGACCGTGCAAGTATTTAAAGGGGTCTTGGGTAGAGTCTTAGGGTAGTAGTTCGATTAGGAAGAGGAGGGTTAGAATGCGTAGATCATTATTGAAGATCAAAGTTTGAATTGTAATGTTGGTCGTAACTCGAAAGGCCTCACAACCAGGCATGTATGTTGATGATTTGATGAATCAATAAAGTGTTTTTCTCTTCTTTCTCCTTTGGTTGCTATTCTCCGTGCTGTGTTTCTGCTGTGTTTACTCTTACAAGTGACTTTGGCAGTTGGGTGTGCCTTTGGCCCTAGTTTTTATCGTCCTCCCTGCTTCACTTTACCTTTGTTTCAATGCTCTTCTTTATTTCTTCTGAAACCTTTTGTGGATTGGATGCCTTCAAGTCTGACGTCATCTGCACAATTGTTGTCTTTGTCTCTCCATTTATTTCTTCATAATTTCCTCTCATAATTAGGATGGGTCTTGTCTTGTTTCGGAGATAGGGTGCAAGGTTGCTCAGATTGCTTTGCAAGTGTTCATCACTAGTCACTTACAAAGTTTCCTTATGTGATTCTCTCTGATTTTCTTGTCCTCCTCTACTACCCTCTGCTTTCTATTCACAAGTCTTCCATACAAGTCTTTTGGAATAAGACTTTGTATATCATAAAATGTCTTATCATTCAGTATCAAATGCCTTATTACAACATTTTCTAATTCAAATTTCTCAAAACTACTATACAAATTATAGAACTAATTCAACTGTACAATTTTTTATTATTTATGATAGCATCATTTAATGTTTCAATCCTTGGTTTTCATGCTTTTCTTCCATTAGGCGCTTTTACCTCTGTCTTCACTTTGAAAGCCTCCTTTACTTCCGTCTCTTCTTCATTTGATTCTTCTGATTCAAACTCAATTATTTGAATCCTTCTTCTCTGAGTGCCTTTATAGGTAAGAAGAGTCTTTCTCTTCTTCTTTCGTCCTGTAGCCACCTGCTTCACTCTTTTATGTTTAGGAGGTTCAAATAGCTCAACTTCTACCAACCTCGTGGACTTCCTTGTGCTTGGAGGGGTGGCTGATTGAATCTTCACAATGCTGATATCTTCTTCATCTTTTTGAACAGGTGGTACAAATTGGGGTTGCACTTGAGACACTGGTGCATAAGATGCACTAGGTATTTGTGTTGATGGACCTGTTATTGTTACACCTTCAATTGCTAAGGGCTTAGCAATTAGTATCTTTGAGTTTTCTCTTGCTCTCATTTCAAGAGAAATTCCCATAGCTTCCTTGTATTCCTCTCTGCTCTAATACCAATTGTTAGAAATAGGAAACATTGAGAGGGGGGGTCAAATTAGTAATTCACAAAATTTTCCTCAAAACTGGATATCATTAAGAACTTTACAACTTGCATAAGAAAGTGCACTAACTATGCTGAAATGTAAACATAAACATGCAACAAAGTAACTCATAACACCATATTTTGTTAACCAAGTAAACCTTGGCCAAGGTAAAACCCTAGTGGGGATGGTACCCACAAAATGATCCACTAATCAAAAGGATATGGTTAAAGATATTGACCTTGTTAGGAGTCTATTGCATCTGTATAGTGTGTAGGTCCTTGTTAGAGGACTTAGGTCTTGTTAGAAGCCTCAACCCTATTAGGAGTTGTTATATACAAATTACAAATGTATGCAAGATGATACCACTGCCCAAACATGCATTGTACACTGAAGCTCATTAATACAAAAGATAGATACAAAATCCTATGCACTACTGTTGATATCTTCAATGTCTGATATTGCCTTTGCTTCTCTTCACTAAACTTTATCACACATTGCATTCCTCTGATCATACATTAGAATTCACATCATACACAATTTCATTCAATCACACAAACATTATAACTCTGTCCATACTGTCCGTACAAATCTGCGCTCTTGCACACGTCATCATGCCATACTTTAGTATCTCCAGGTAATTGTGCACGTGCTAATTCTTCCTTTGTGAATTGCGCAGATCAAAAATCTTTGACAGATAAATTGTGTAACACTTAGACAATTTTCTAAGTCCATATCCCAAAACTTTTTCCGCATAACCTGCTCACTTCATATGACTTGTATGTTGCCATAAATGACAACATCATAATGACTACCCAAGCAAAATTGCCAATAGTGTGTGGGTTGTGATACCATTGAACTATGCTTAACTGGACTTTCAACCCCTTTTCCAAGGCTCCCATTTTGGCACAGGCAGTGAGTAATGGTTAAGTGTGAAATCGGCTTTATGCTTGTTGATCCACTAATCAAAAGTATTTGGTTCTAGATATTGACCTTGTTAGGAGTTTATTACATCTATATAGTGTCTCGGTCCTTGTTAGAGGACTTAGGCCTTGTTAGAAGCCTCAACCCTATTAAGAGTTGGTATGTACAATTTACAAATGTATGCAAGACGAGTCCACTGCCCAAACATGCAATGTACAATAAAGTTCTTCAACACAAAAGATAGATACAAAACCTTTGCATTGCTGTTGATATCTTCAATATCTGATATTGCCTTGGCTGCTCTTTACAAAACTTCATCACAAATCACATTCCTCTGATCATACATCAGAATTCACATCTTATATAATTTCATTCGATCACAAAAACATTACTGTTAACTTTGCATTTACAATCTTTCCTTTATACCTTGCTATTTCACAAATATCTGCTTTGTCGGCTTTCATACCTCTATTATACCTAACAAAATACAAAATTAACTCTTGCCCACTTAGGGTTAACATCTAGGATGTTGTCCCTAATTAGTTAAGTAATTATTTTGTAAGTAAAATAATTCTTTAACCCAAAATACTTATTTCCTTTTCTTGCTTTGTTTAGCCTGTACAATACTGCAACTGGTAAAATCATTATAACTCTGTCCATACAAATCTGTGCCCTTACACACGGCATCATGACATATTGTAGTATCTCTAGGTAATTGCGCATGTGCTAATTCTTCCTCCGTGAACTGCGCGGATCAAAACTCTGGCTATTTTGATAGATAAACTGTGTAACACTTAGACAAATTTCTAACTCCATATCCCAAAACTTTATCTGCATAACCTACTCACTTCATATGACTTATATGTTGCCACAAATGACAACATCATAATGACTAACCTAGCCAAATTGCCAACAGTGTGTGGGTTGTGATACCACTGAACTATGCTTTGATGGACTTGTAACCCCTTTTCCAAAGCTCCCATTTTGGCACAGGCAGTGAGAATATGGTGAAGTGTGAAATTGGCTTTATACTTGCTGATTGCAATTGTCTGAAAGTTTATAGAACTTCACAAAAAATGTTTTGTCCCCATTTTCATCAATAATGTCATCATAATGCAATGGCGTCTCCTTGGAAAAGCTCTAGCAAAGATTCTTGTACTTTGTTTATGATTCCACATTTGCATCTCTGCTTGGTCAAATGCTCCCATTATATGTAAGCATGGAGAATGCTAAGAAATCTTGTAGAATTTGGCTGTTTGTATTTGATTGAAAGTTGTTAAAGCATTGTCACAAATCTGTCCTGTGCATATCTCATAATCACTATTTCCTATGAGATGACGTTTCTTTGAAGCATTCTGTCAAACAATTCATGTGCATTCTACACTCGCTTATAAAGTGGTAGCACATGGCTTCACCCTTACCATTTATGCTTTTGCTTTAGGTTTCTAAAGCATTTTCAATAAATCTATTTAGTGTATATCCCACGGCCATTGAAGTCATTGGAGTGAATTTTTATCATCATTGCTACAGACAGAGGATGCAAGCAGAGGCTGCAGAATTTGGCTTCATGCCAAAGGCTTTTGTTTAAGAGTTTCTAAAGAAGTCCATTTTCTATTGTCCTTGCAATCATTGCATTCCATGAGATGCTGTCTCTTTATGGCATTTTGACAAACGACTAGAGTGTGCCAATTTTGATTCCACATTCTTGCATGTAGGTCTGTGGTTATAAATTATATTATCTGAAAAACTCTTTAATACTGAAAACACTCTTTAATACTGAAAACATACTGAGGGGATGCTGGCCATCGGGTTTAGTTTTACATCTGCCTGGTATTTTTGTGTAGAGGTCTTGACTCTTCCAAATTCTTTTCAACAAATCCAGTTTGCACCTATTCTGCATCTGAAAACCATCACTGAATTTTTCATCAACACTAGCATGAGAGTAATGGCAAACATTTGTAGAAGACTTGAGCTTTCCGAATTTTCAAAGGTCCTTGAAAAATAGTCACAAGTTCTTTTAACAGAGATTTCAAAAGTTATGATTCTGGAATAAAATTTGCAAGAGTTAAGCTTTGGGCTTTTTCAAAATGAAAAATTTAGAGTTTGTAGCCAAAAGGTGTGCAGAGAGTTAAGGTTTTTAAAAATTTCGCTGAAAAGTTGGGTCTTGGAAGTATCATGTGTGCAAAGTAGAATTTGGGAATGTCAAAGCATGAATTTGGGAAGATTTTGTGCAAAAGTTAAGGTTTTAAAATGTTTGCGTGCAAGGAAATTGACTTGGAACTTTAAACTTTTGGGTCTTCGAAAATCGAAGCACTAAGGCTTCTCTTGAGATACCTTCTTGCTTGGTGCTGAAGTCTTCATTACAGTATTTTCTTGAAGAGATAAAGCTATTCTTAGTCCATGAATCCTCCTAATCAAGGGCTTTTATAACGGTATCTTGTAGGGCATTTGGAGTGAATGACTTTACAAAACCCATGAGAGGTACAAGTAAACCTTCAGCAAATAGGGCAACAAGTCTTATTTCTATTACTTCTCGTATGATGATGTAAGCCTTTGAAATTCTGCTATATAATCCTCCACTTTACCCTTTTGCTTCAACCATGCTAAATCCATGAATTAGATTTCCAGATCCTTCCTATCGAATCTTTCTGTCAATTGTTGGCTGAGATCCTCATAGTAGCTATAAAGTTATGCCCTTGAGTTATCATGCCACGATACACCATTTGTGAGCTATCTCCTTCAAATGCAAAGTGACAACTTCTATAGCTGCTTCTTTGAACATTGGGTTAAATGAGAAATTGTTAGAAATAGGGAATACTGAGAGGGGGGGGGGAGAGGGGTTGATTCATTGTTCCACAAACTTTTGCCCAACTATGGATATTATTAGCAATCTTATAACTTACATATATGATCAAACCGAAAAGTAAACATAACCATAACACAATGTAACACATAACACCATTATTTGTTAAGTAGGGAAACCCTGACCATGTGAAAACCTTGGTGGGGATGGTACCCACAAAATGAGCCACTAGTCAAAATTATCTTGTGAAAGATATTGACCTTGTTAGGAGTTTATTACATCTGTATAGTGTATTTGTCCTTGTTAGAAGCCTCAACCCTGTTAGGAGTTGGTATTACAATACAAAAGTGTGCAAAAAGAGCCCATTGCTCAAACATGCAAATACAACTTTACAATGCTATCAATAGAGATAGATTCAAAAACCTTTACACAGTGCTGATATTTTCAATATCTGATTTGTCCTTTCGGGTCTTTCTTCAAAACTGATCATACAATAGTTTTACTTTATACAAGCATCAAATTCACATCTATACTGATCATAAAAAGTGCACATTATATCATTATATCATTACAATACAATGCCACACTTCACTAATCTAAAATGTGTTTCCTTTATTCTAGATTCTTTCATTCTGTAGGCCTTGCTGCTTGATACTTTATTAATTTTTTTGAATTATCTTTTGCCACATGTTGGTTATCTCAAGGACATGAAAGAGAATCAAGGCCCTAGTAAACGCACCAGAGCTAATTTAAAGAAGACTGAGGTGCTGGAAGACAAAGAAATTGATGAGCTGAAGGCCTTTGCTGTGAACATGAATATCCTTGCAGATCAGGCTGCTGATTTACTGAAGAGTCTGTAGCTGTCCTAGTGCTGTCTTTTTGCTGTTTTTTTCCTGTTTCTTGTGTTAAGGCTTTTTGTCTTAGTTTGCTTAGTTTTATGGTACTGATGCACAGTTCCTTGTGGACTCTCAATGCTTATTCTATCTAGTACTATGTAAAAGGTTTCAGGTCCTTCAAAACCTGTTTTTACTTAATCAAAACATCTAGGATGTTGTCCCAAAATTGTCAAGTAATTGTTTTGGTAAACCAAAACAACTCCTTAGCCAAAATGTCTTTATTCTGCCTTTAACTTTGTTCTATCTTGGTAAACTGCTACTGGTAAATCTGTCATATACAGTGCGTTCTTCCTTCCTATAAGTGCACATAAGCTCAAGTGCTTCCAATGAACTGCGCTAAACAAAATAAGCTAAATGTACACTGTTCTGCTGATATGGACATCGACAATTTTATAAATTATTATGCCTTCAGATTTATCCTTTCATTTTTCCTTCTCAAAGTAAGCTCTATGTTTCCATTAATGACAACTCTGACATACAACCTTAGCTAAATTGCCAACAATATGGGAACAACTGGCTAACTGTCCAAAATTTCAAAATTTCAAAATTTGTGAAGTATTTCACATGGCCATCAAAATCCAAAATTTGTTGATCATCTCTATTTACTTTTACCATCTTTTACATATAATCTTCTTCATATATATATATATATATGCTGTACTCCCCCTAACTTAGATCTCCCTTTGCAATATATATTTTACAATTTTTTACACTATTACTCTCCCCCTTTGACATCAATGATGAAGGTGAGTCAAATGTATATTCAAGTTAAAATTGTGGTTCTACCTTGTTTCATTAGGCTGGATGGGTGCTGATAAGTGTCGTGCATTCATCAAATCGTTTCTTCAGGCTGCCAAACTCTTTGTCCAAAGAGTCTTTTACTGCATCTACCACACTGGTCAAGGCACATAACCTATACGCTGCAACTTTTTCTGCATTGATGTCAGAGTAGGCAAATTTTCCATATGATTCCTTTGCCTCTAGACATGTATCCAATTGCCTTTGAACAATGTCAATCTTCAAAGTCAGGTGCTTTCTCAATAGTGAGAATCTCTTCAAGATTCTATCTCTGTTCAGTTTAAGAGCCCTTAACTAATCATAAATTGTGCTTATTCTTTGCCCAATTTCTATTATTTTGGCCTTAGGATTCTTCAACTCATTCACCATGTTCTCCATTTCATTTTGCTTGTTCTTTATTTCTGTGGAGATGTCTTGAGTGAATTTATGTGCCAAAGCACATTTTCCATGCAAGCCTTTTCTGTCATATATATTATATACCACTCCTTAATTCCTTGATGCAAATATCTAACATTGTTAGATCATTTCTGATATTTCCAGAACTAAACAAGTTTGCATCATGTACTATTTGTGCTTTCAGAGAGGTTGCATCCTCGAGAGTAGAAAAATGTTTATCAAATGCTTCTACTACCTTCTCTGCTCTTTTCTCCACATCTTGTTCAGTAATCGGTACAGGTATGGTGCTCCGGAGTCTATCTGTAATCTTTTCTAAAGTGCCTTGTGCACTTTTGCTCTGTTTATTTGTTTTTTCTGTAATTTTACTCATGGAAAATACGATGACTTGACATAATTTCTCAATCTCCATGTCTTCTGCCATCTTCAATATTGTTAATAAACTCTCAAATGGTGTTGGAGAGGTGGTAGAACTAGGCTCACCAACCTCTTTTGTAGGTGTTATCAATTGCATTTTTCTCCATTGATTTCCTCTATTCTTTGTTCTTCTTGTGGCTGATCTGATGATTGCTCCTTGTTCTTCGGTATATCTTCAGTCTTCTCTTCTTCTTTCTTTTCTTTCTCTTGTCCTTTCTGCTCTTGTGGGGTAGAACTGGTGTGTGCATCCTCAACAGTTGGTGCTAATGCTGACAAACTTTGTTGTGGCCAAGTGAGAAATAGTCCTTGAGTTGACTGTTCACTGCGTGGAATGCTTTTTTCAATTTCAATGTACTTTTCCTTACCATCTTTTTCATCTTCATCGTTGCTGGAGTAATCTGCAACATAAACACTCACCAAATTGCCAATTTCAATCTTTGTGTAATCCTTGAAGGGATTTCCTCTTCTTTTCCTTGTATTACTGTGATTTGTACATCATCAATAAACATTTCTGTTTGGTTGTCTCCTGTGTCCATGACTGAAATGTCAGGTTGTTCTTCTTCTGCTGCTGCTTCTGGAGGTATTGCTGACTTAATATCTGATATTACCTTTTCTGTTTCTCCTCTTACCACTTCATACTGTCCACCCATTATTCTTATAGTGCTCATTTTATCTCTCAATGGGGACACAGCTTTTGCTTGATTTTCTCCAGTTGCTCATCATTCTATTATGCAACATTTATGAATACATACCTCTCTTAACTTCTTTTCTTCCTCTACTGCTCTTAATCTTGATTTGTTCAATCTTTCATACATTTCTTCAGGCAGACTTCCATGTAAATTGATTAGGGGATTCTTGAATTTGATCATGTATTTAATAATAGGTCTATCCTAGTTTTTCTTTTGATTGTCATCATTACTATCATAAAATTGTTTCAACTTTGCTAAGTTACCTTCATTTATAATCATCTTATTCATTTTTCCTATCTCAGGCATCCATTTTCTTTTCTTCCTACCGCTTCCTTGTTCCGGTTGATCATCTTTTCATTCTTCTGCAGGAGGAGAGATTTGTCCTCTCATCCTTTTAGCTGGTACCTCTTCCTCTTCCCGAGTCTTACTCTTCTTCCCAACATATGTAGCTAATACCTTTGGCTTCTTCCTAGGTCCAGGTCCACTTGCCATTTCCTTGGTTCTCTTAGATCTCTTAGGAGTTTCCTCTTCTTTTCCTTGTATTACTGTGACCTCAGGTGTTTGAACTATTGCTGGTGCAGTCACTGTAGACTTCCTAGTAGATGTAGCTGGTGTGGCTGAATATCAATAATTCTGACTTCTTCCTTTGCCGTAGGCTGATGTACTGTGGCTAAGCGTGCTGCAGGTGTAGTTACTGCTGGTGGAGTTCTTGGTGAAGGTTTTATAGACAATGTTTGGAATAATAGAATGTTGCTTTGTCCACTTGCCTTCATTTCAAAGGTTTTTTTTATCTTCTGTGAATTCTTCCTTAGACATTTGTGTCCTTGAGAATTTTCTTCATTACATTATCAACCTTTTTCTTAGCTGCCTTGGTTATTTGAGTTTGTTGTGCTTCTGTTAATCTTTCCTCAGATGTACCCCATCTGTCACTGGTCTCATCTAAATCAAATTCTTGTATCTCTTTCGCATATCCATCAATTTTTTTTTTTTGTTACCTCATATCCCAATGGTTCAACAAACATAACTCTAGGCTCTACAGGCTCCATGCATGTTTTGTTAGTTTCCATCATGAAACAATGTCATCTTTGTATTTGTCCACTACAAATTTAAGAATCCTCACTCTCTTCTTCATCTTTGACTGAAATAATTTCGTCATACTTGTTATGCTTTTGGTCATGTATTCCCTTGAAGTCTTTTTGAAATAATAGCTTACTGATTCCATAGTGCATTTATCAGATTACCATTCAGATGTAGGCATGTTGGGAAATCTCTTTAAGACATGAAAGGAAAGATAAGCAAGCAATTGTCCAACTCTGAAAGTTGTATAAATATTCTTCTTTATCCTTTCAAAGTTGTCAAACAGGTGGTCTCAAAATCTCACAAAGATTGACTTCTACTCTATCCACACATTCTGTAAGCATCATTTATAAATCTTGCTGATACTTCATCTTCTCTAGAATTGGAGTTCATTATGTAAGCCAAAATCTTACTGATAAACCTCACATCATTCTGTTTAATCAAGCTCAACATCATTAACTCTCCATTCCACTTAGTTTCTATATTTTGTAGTACAATCTTCTTCACATTTTTATCATTAATAAGAATTATACCCTTGTTGCTTAATCTTGTAAGCTCTCAAATTAGATCACTAGTAATTTTAACAGGTTCATCTCCAATCCAAAACATGTTGTCATGCACACGGTTCAAAATGATTCTTATCCATTCCTCATTATCAAATTCATGGTGAAATATGTACTGTGCAACCTTAAGTTGTGTTGTGAGGTTTTCACACCATCACCCCAAAATTTTTGGGGACCCCTTTTTTTGGTTGCCTTAGTAAATTTGGAGTTGTTCAAGGGTTTTCGATTTGAAAATTTTACACCTTGGATGCCTTTGGGTCAAGAGGAATTTGATTTGATTTGTTTTCATCCGGTGCGAAACTTGATTTTTCAAAACATGTAATTTTGCCCTTAGGCCACATAGAATTCAACAACATTTTTGGATGGTTAAAATAATAACTGGCAGAATAAAATTGCAAATTTTGGACTTAGAATTTTTGAAAATTTGATATAATTGTATAAGACTGAGCATTTTCAAAATGAATTTTAGATTTGGTCATTTTGGAAAATCTTGAATTTTTTCGGTGAAAAGAAATTTTTGATAGTGAAATTGAAATTGGAGTTTGAATTTTGACTGCCAGGAAAAGGATTTATTTTGTTAAAAAATTGAAATTGGATTAAATTGCAAAATTTCATTAATTTGGTTGAAATTTTGCCTATAGGATTTTTGAAATGTTAAAGGAAATTACCAATTGATTTTGGCTTGCTAAAGTCGATTTTAATCATATTTTAATTGTCAAAACATTAGTAAATGAAAATTTTGACATCTCTTAGGCTTACCTTGTTTCTATTTTGCAATTTCTGATTAAAACTAGCAATTAAATGGGCCAATTTCACTATAAGGCTAAGTAATTTTAATGTTGCATTTACATCTGGGCTATTAATTAAGGGATAACTTAATTTTGTTTTCCCTCCAGGCAGGTTGGCCCACTTGGAGAGGCAAAAAGTTTGGTATAAGAGGGGCTTCCCTCCTCTTATTTCCTCATTCATTCTTTCTACCTCTTGCAAGTTGGAGCAATTTTCTTCCAGGGAGCAAATTTCCAACTAAGGCGATTTTTGGGGCCTGATTTTTTCTTTCTTTAGCAGCGATTTTTTCCTCCTTGGTTGGGCGATTTTTGCCCTAGGGCGAATTTGAAGGAGCATATCTGATTTTTGCAAGTGGGGCGATTTTTGCCCTAGGTCGAATTTGTGGTGAAGAGGCCTGATTTTTGCGAGATTGGTAGCGATTTTGAAGTCTGATTTTTCTTCCAAGGGCTGTGATTTTCTTCTTCCAGCTTGGCGATTTTATTTGGTGAATTGGCAAGGCAATTTAAGGTCAAAATTTAGTGGCATGAGCAGATTTTTACAAGCAATTCATTAGCTAGGGCATCACATTTTGAAGGAGGATTGAAATTTTTTGAGATTTGATCCGAACTTGAAGAGGGCCCAATTATTGGTAAAGGCAGATTTAAGGTAAAATTCCATTCATTTCTAGAGGTGAAGATTGGTTTCAAAGGCATATTCTATTCCTTGTTTTGGCTTGGTTCGTTTCCCTTATATTCTTCTTGCACTCATCGTCCACTACTTAATCATTTCCATTGATAGGCTAAAGTTGGGAGATATAAGTGTAAATTTCATGATAGGACACTTGGAGAGGCATAAATAAGCTAGACCACCCTAGGATTGAAGTTGGGAGATAAGTGTAGTCCATCCTAAGGTAATGAAGAGGCAGAAATAAGTGGTAGTCCCAACTCTAGGATTGAAGTTTGAAAATTGATAAGTGTAGAGATAGGACTTGGAGAGGCAAAAATAAGCTAGATTCCATCGATAGAAAGAAGGCTAGAGATTGATAAGTGTAGTCCATATCATTTAAAAGGAAGGGGCAGAAATAAGCGTTCAGGATTGTTAGTGTAGTTTTTTAATTTTCTAGTGGGTTATTTATTTTTCCCTATATTGCTAGTTTTTTCCTTCACTTTTAATAATCTTGCTTAGGTTAATAAAGCATGTCTTATTTAAAAAGTGGTTGCGAGGTGTCACCTTCCTACATGTGAGCACCTATTAGCTATCTTTAGTTTGATAGATGGTCGCTCCTCATTGGTCGGTGTTGCCACCTCCTCCCTCTTCCTAGTCTATATAAGCATGCTACCTGGCTTGTATTTGTAATCGATTTCTTTTGCATCCTCTTAATGCTATTTTGCTTCCAACATTTGCATTACTTTCTTGGAGACTAACTCTATGTTGCTATTTTGATTTTGTATCATTTACATTCATATTTTACATATCTATTCTTTGCATTGGTTTTCTGGGTTATCAATCTTTTCAGATTCTAACATGGTATCAGAGCTTTTCTATGTGCAAGAGTAGATTTTAGTTTCCTTATTTGAGAGATTCGGAAGGGGGGGGGCTAATAAATCTTATTGTAGTTTTATGAAAAATGAAGCATGCTCTTCTCTTGCATCTTTGGATGATCTTGAGAATAAAAAAAGTTTTGACAAAAACCTTTTTAATCTCTAGGGTTTCAATCTCAAATCTGACAACCAACGTGCATATTCGAAGTTTTTAATCCGTATTGCAGGTTCCAGTATGCCATTGATGGACTTAGGAAGCTAATTCAACATTTGCATGTCATCTTTTGGTTGCCGGGGTCGTTTCTTGGTTTTTGGAGCCGTTTTTTATTGTTAAAGGCGTCTAATTTACACTACAACTACATCTTTTGTACATTAGCAAGAAAAATGCTTTATGGGTTTTGTTCGCAGCACCGAAAAACCATCTAGGTATCTTTTAGTTTTTGCATACAATTTGTATATTTTGTAGAATCGAGCACGGAAAGCTACAGCCGTACCCATCTTCATTGGTAGTCGCAAATTTGAATGTAGTTTTCAAATGCCTCGTTTTTGCTCATACGAATGCCGATTTCGATGATTCTTGTTATGACCTTGGCTATTTTTTTGTGCTCTATCCACTAGTGCAGTTTTTTTTGATTTTCATACATAAATTTTTCAGAAATTGCAGATTCTCAGCTATGATTGTGCACAATTTTCGTTTTGAAAACTTTGGAGGATCATAACTTTCTCATACGACCTTGTATCGAGGCGATTCTTTTTTTGAAAGTGCATGATTTTCGAGTAGATCATAGTAGTGCTATTTGTTTGCTTGATTATTGTGCCCAAGTTTCACTTTCAGCATATGCTCTTCATGAGGGTTTGTAATGCATTGAAATCAAGACCACTAAGTATTTCTTTCTAGTGGTAGTTGTAAATGCACTAAAATAAAGTGCCAAATCATATTTCTTTGAGGGGTTCTTTGATTGAGTAAAAAGAGGGGGCATTGTCGTGGCTGGGTTCTCTTCTTTTTAACATTTCTTCTCTGCATTTCTTTGTCATGGATCAAACAAATATGCCCATCCTAACTCCATACAATTACTTTAAGTGGAAATCATGTATGACAATTGACTTAAGGAAAGTTGGATTAAATAGGATAACTATGGGACTTGAAAATGAACCTAATAAAGATGACGATAAGCCTAAGTGGTTTAACAAATGTGATGAGGCATATGGAACATTGTGTTTTTCTGTTTCTCCTGATTTGCTATTTCACATTGAATCGTTGGATACACCAAATGAAATATGGTTAAAGCTGGAAACACTGTTTGGCACACAAGATTCAATGAGGGGTCATATGTTGGAAAATGAACTAATCAGTTTAAGTACAGGCAATTTCAACACAATCCAAGATTTCTTTACTAAATTGAAGTCATTAAGGCTGCAGTTAAAACAATGTGGAATTGAAAAGAAAGATGAACAACTGATTCTTAGTATTCTCTCTAAGCTAAGTTCAGAATATTCTGTGTTTGTCTCTACCTTCTATGCTACCAAGGGTGCACTTGGTACTCAATTCACCATGCCATCTCTAGATGATTTTGCTATCAATCTCACTCGAGAACAGGACGAGCTAATCCAAATGGGCACTCTTAAGTCCTCTAAGTCACATGCCTTGGCTGCCAACCAAGGCACAAAAGAACAAAAAGGACAAAGTAGTAACAACAATAGTAAGGATGAGAAACAAAATAATAGCAAGGAGAAGAAGGATTAGATATGGGTTGCTTCAAAAGCAACTCTTGATACTCCATCTTCCAAGGGTAAGAAAGAAAAGGTCAAATGTGCCTATTGTAAAAGACCTGGTCATGATGAACATAAATGTTTGAAGAAACAAATTGATCACTTGACACACATTCTTGAGAAGAATAATATTAGTGTTCTTGAGTCTATCAAACAAGGTTTGAATGAAGGATCTAACAAGGCAAAAGAAAACAACAAAGGGAAAGGAAAGGGCAAGGCCCTTGTTGCAGTTGCTTCCTCACCATCCACTTGGGTTCTTGATTCAGGTGCTTCACACCACATGGCTTCATCTAAGGAAGAACTTGCATCCTTGGAGCCGTGTACTATGCCTTTTATTTTGATGGGTGATGACACTCCTGTTGAGGTGTGTGGGAGAGAGTCTGTTGATGTGGGGGATGGCACATTCCATGATGTTCTTAGTGTACCCTCATTGTCAACTAATCTCCTATCAGTATACCAGATCACTCACACAGGTTCAGGCAAGCGAGTTGATTTCACTCCTGATTCAATGGAGATGTGTGAGTTGCACAGTGATTCTATAGTTGCAGTTGGAAGAGCAGATCATCAGTCACGACTCAATCTGTTTTCCCACTTTGTTCCTGATCCTCCTTCGTCTGTTTTGCTCAGTCACTCTAATGATGTGAGTAAATTATGGCATGAGCGGTTTGGCCATCTTAACTTCCGCTATTTGCATTAGCTCAACCAACAGAGCATGGTCACAGGGTTGTCTTCGGTTCAGTTCTCAGGCGGTGTTTGCCAAGGTTGCATTCTTGATAAGTATCCTAAGGAAAAGTTTGACAAAAGTAAGGTATGGGGAGCTTCATAGATACTAGAGTTAGTTCACAGTGATTTGGCTGATCCATTTCAGCATCCTTCTTTCAGCAGGGCCCAATATGTCCTCACATTCATTGATGACTTTTCTCGATATACTTGGGTGTACTTTCTCAAACAAAAGTTAGAGGTATTTGATCATTTTCAGGACTTCAAAACTTTTGTAGAGAAGCAATCCGGGAAAGCCATCAAAGTTTTGCACACAGACAATGGTGGTGAGTATGTCAACCATCGGTTTGAAAGATTTTGCACTTCAGAGGGGATTGATTTACAACATTCAGTTCCATACAATCCTCAGCAGAACCGTGTTGCAGAATGGAAGAATAGATGCTTGAAAGAAATGGCAAACTGTATGATTCACTCTAGATCTCTTGCACCACAATATTGGGTAGAAGCCATTAATTGTGCTTGTTATATCCAAAACCGTGTTCCTCACCGAGCCTTGACACGAGTTATTCCTTTTGAAGCTTGGAACGGTCGAAAACCATCAGTTAAGCACTTTTGAGTTTTTGGCTCTCCTGCATGGGCCCACATTCCTGCAGAGAAATGCAAGGCCTTGGATCCGCAGTGCAGACCTTGCATATTTGTAGGTTATCCTGATGGTGTGAAGGGTTATCGGTTGCTCCACCCTACTACGCATGAGTTGTTCATTGAGAGGAGTGTTTAGTTTGAGGAGGGACCGTCAAGCTTCCTTTCTATCACTTCTCCAACTCCTACTTTGACATTGGAGTCACTTGGAATACATGACAGATCTTCTGATGAGTCAGATTCACCTGAGTAGTCTTCTACCTCCACTTCCGATGCAAAGAGTGATTCAGAGGACTCACCTCCTTCCTCTCCTAGTCATCATTCACAGGTTGATGATTCTCCATCTTCTGGTCCACCTTGGGCTAGATAGACCTTGCAGTCTGTAGGTGATTGGGTTGGGGATCCATCAGACACCAGGCGGACTCATTCACAATTCCAGGATGCTCCACATGTCTTCATTAATACTGCCTCAGATCCACCATCCTTTCATGAGGCTTCTAGTATTCCTGAGTGGGATACAACTATGCAGGAAGAGTATAGTTCCTTGATGAGGAACCACACTTGAGATCTTGTCCCTCTTCCTAAGGGAAGAAAACTTGTTCGATGTAAGTGGATCTATCAGACAAAATTTGCGAGCTTTGCTGGGGGTGTGGGATGCTTCATCTTTTGGGGGGGCCTCTTCCTCTCACTTGGAGTCCTGATTTTTTTTGGGGAGTCTATTTTCTCTCTCTTTTGGGAGACTTTTATGTACATGGGTACCTCATTAGGCCTGACTTGTCGGGACCCATTTCTCCATCCACTTAAGCTTTGCTTATGGGGGGGTGTTAGGGTTATTTATTTTCCCTATATTGCTAGTTTTTTCCTACACTTTTAATAATCTTGCTTAGGTTAATAAAGCATGTCTTATTTAGAAAGTGGTTGTGAGGTATCACCTTCCTACATGTGAGCACCCATTAGCTATCTGAGGAAGATACTTTGCTATCTTTAGTCCGATAGATGGTTGCTCCTCATTGGTCGGTGTTGCCACCTCCTCCCTCTTCCTAGTCTATATAAGCATGCTACTTGGCTTGTATTTGTAATCGATTTCTTTTGCATCCTCTTAATGCTATTTTGCTTCCAACATTTGCATTACTCTCTCGGAGACTAACTCTATGTTGCTATTTTGATTTTGTATCATTTGCATTCATAGTTTAAATATCTATTCTTTGCACTAGTTTTCTGGGTTATCAATCTTTTCAGATTCTAACAAGGATGGTGGATGTTAGTGCAAGCAAGAAACCAAAGGGAACGAATACCAAAAAAGACAAGGAAGACATGATATCTAAGACCACCTTCTTCTCGAAAGTGAGGTGAATAAGTGATGCCAATATCGACATGGTGAACATGGTACAATTGAAAGATAGATTGAAGGACAATCCCCCATGGCGAAGAAGATCTACAAGAGCGGAATTGTACATGCGGCGACTTCCCTACTACCTTACCTTGTCCGGATTCGGTAATGGAATGTGCATCTCGGTTTGATATTGTGACGAAGTCCATCATTTTTGATGAAGGGAAGAGAGTGTTGGCTAACATTAGTGGACAAGTGATCGAAGAAGTATTCAATAGGCATGATAGTGGTAACGATGGATCAAACAACCAAGTTCTTTCAGGGTAACCAAGAGGCCTACTTCATTCATTTAAAGTAGAATTGGTTACACGAAGGCAAGAAGGGAGTTACCAAGTCATCAAAGCTCACCAAGTCAGATTTCAAATCAGAGTACGACAATCTTATTGTGCTTCTTAGTCGAATCATGGGTGTGGCTCAAGGTATGCAATTCGAGAACTGGATGTACTACTTTATTGATGAAATTGAAAATGGAAAGAAAAAATTTGATTGGGCTAGGATTATAAGTGAAAATTTAGAGTTCAACTTAGGACAATACAAAATCAAAAGCAATTCTATATGAAATCCTATCTTTTCTATCTGATTGCAAGACTATATGAAAATCTTGGACTTAAGGCCTTAGGAGTGATTGGCAATGGGTCGGGGCAATGTTTGGTGCATGAGTGCTATCCACAACTTCATTTGCATAGCACCAAAGATTATAAGATGTTTTATGACACATTTGCCATGAAGACGATAAGGATATTACAAGGGACACCTGCTAGAAGGCTCTCAACGGAAGCGAAAGAAAGTTAAGAAGTATGGGAGTTGGTTCATCCAATTTCCGTAATTTACATATATTACAGTAGCAGGAAGTATAGTTTGTTCCAAGAGACTTTCGAGGTACCCACCCGACAAGATAGTTTCGATGGAGTTGGCTAGGCAACTTGAGCATCATGACAAGATGATGAAACTTAAAGGTGAGACAGGGATTGCCTTCTCATTTGGAATAGGCAATGATACTTGCCCCAATCCTATCGCATTTGCAACTGCAGAGAAAGAATTAGAGTGATATCATCTAGGATGGTATAGAGCAAGACAAGGATTCGATCCTAATGGTCTTATCAAGGCATCTCACGAAAACACATTCAAACATACTCCTACTATAGAAGATTTTTGGGCCAATGCACAGGATGACTCTCATGTGAGAAAGCTAGCTTTATCAAGATTGTCAGTGGGCATGATGAGGGCAATCAGATGGAGAGGCCTTGATATTCCCGATCAACTGGAAGATGATGAAAATGTGCTAAGAGAAGATTATAATATAGTGGATGGAACAAAATTAGGTCCAGTGGATTGGGATGATCATTAGGATCCTTCCTTAGAGGCAGTTACAAGGATAGTTGATCTACACACTGAGTTGTGGTACAATGGGAAGTTAAGGCAATTACAAAGTCAGAAGGTATGCCTTACTTATGAGAAGGTGTAACTGGAGAAAGAACGTCCAACGGGGTCAGTCAGACAGAAAGATGAAGGCAGTAGCCAGCAACAAAGAGTAGTTAAGAGCAAGAAAAGAAGTTTGGAGGTTGAGAAAAGTAAAGAACATCAGAAACCTCCAACAAAGAGATGGAATGCAGCACCGTCAAGGGAGAGCATAATTGAGGCGAGAGGCCAAGGGGATAATACAAGTGGAGAAGGGGTCACTGTAGAGGTGAGCTCTGATTCAGAATTAAGTGGTTACAATGATAGTACCGAGTATGAGATAGTAGAGCATAACTTGGGAAGAATCACAGATGACATGGAATGTGAGGAGATCTAGAAAGGCATGGTTTCAATTAGAGAAAGGTCGAGGAAGGCAAACGGGAGGATTGTAAAGTTTGAGGCTGAAAACAAGTATTGGAGAGATTGCCAGCCTATCCAACAGTTGCACCAAGCACCCCTTCCACAAAACATCGGGAGCAATATAGAAGAGATATCGGCTTAGCTGCGCGAAATCAAAGATTGGATGAATGATATAATTCAAGATGGGCGAAATTTCTTGCCTTCCTTTATCTCGACATTCAGGTCATTGGTGGCTATTAGAGACAAATTCAGAACATTTGAAGGGGAGTGGAAGGATTTCCTTCCAGTCAAGGACATAGCCATTGTCAGGCTACGAGCATTTATTGGGCTACCAGAGAGATATTTGGAGAGAACCAAGTTGGTTAATGGAGGAATGAGTACGGTGGAGTGTTTATTTGTTCTCTTGACTATCAGATTGAGGATACTTGAAGAGAGACAGAATAAGATTGCACAGCACAGTCCAGCTGTTGACACTTACATTTCAACCATGATGAGCGATGTTGGGGCTGCACTTGATTTTAAAGATATCAAAAAGGAGAACGTCAATGAGACAGAATTTGAATCAAGATTGGATGAGTTGGGGAAGGTTGTCATCAAGAAGAAGCATTTGGGAACCCTTGCCTCCCTTGGTGCCTTTATTGGATATGCAAGAGAGTATGAGAAGGATCATGAAAGACACTGCAAACAACAAGCAACATGATGAATTCAGCTGAGCTCAAGATGAAGCACACGCCTTGCCCTCCCATGAAGGAAGTCAACAACAGGCTAGCCAAGCTCATTGCTTTGGCTAAGAAGATGAAAGAAAAGGGTAGAATTATATTAGAAGATCATTTGATGTAAACCCAAGTGGCAAATTTTCTTTCTTCTTGGGCAAGATAGGTGTCTGATTTTGATTGGATACCATTTTGGTGCATTCTCATTGGTCGCCAGTTTTCCTTTTTTTCATTGGTCCATTGATGAGGTGGCATCTTCTCATTAGTTGATGGGTTGGCAACCTGTTGAGGTCGGTTTTTGTACCACTAAATAACATATAGCAATTGAACACTTGATATGGAATATGAAATCCTCAATTCCTCTCTTGAAAAGTTAATACTCACGCGGACATAAGAAAAACTCCAATGTTCCTTACACCTGTGGATACTAACTCAGTATATTGATGTGATTTGCCGATAATCACGTAGGCGGCCTTACGCTATTTGTTTGAGGACAACTTCAACTTTTGGTGGGATGGTGGTGACGATGGTTTTGTATGAGTTCCAGATGATATTGATGGAGATGGTGATGGTGATGGAGGGTGAGTGTTCTAATGACGTTATGCCTTCCTAACCTTCTTTGAAACTCCAAATACTATATTACTTGCTATTCTACTCCTACTCCTATGAATGGAAATATTAGCAAATGGACGAGGATTGAATCTAATGAAAGCTAACCAACGGCTCCACCTCCATAGATGCAATGATTCAAGGGAAAAGACTAGTTTACTACACAAGGCTTCCTAACAAGCCACTAGGATGCTAGTGGCCTAGTTATAGATCCCTATCAAACATTCACTAATACTACCATGCAACTATCCTCTAATATAGTTCTACCCTTTTCTTTCATCCCTTTAGCCAAGGCGATGAATTTGGCTAGCCTTTCGTTGACTTCTGTTAGAAGTTGTAATCTTTCCTTGGTATATTTATAAACCAAGGTTAGAACTCCTTTCTTTATTGTTATAATATATTAGGATATAAGCCAAGGTATCCTAATATATTTCTTTTTTGTCCTTTTTCCACTACATCTTATTTTGTCATCTAGTGGAATATGTGAGGACAAATATTTATTGTAATTTCTAATTTTAGATTATTCCTCCTTAAGAGGAATCTCACACTTGGCCTCACACACTTATAAATGGTGGCATTCATAGACATGGGAGTTACATTCTAACTCCTCTCTCTCATCTCTATTTAAGAGATGACCCTCTTCTCTCATTTCACAATGAGGTTGCTTCCTCTTCTCAATTACTGTATGAGCGATTGCTCTCTCTCTCTCTCTCTCTCTTTTCCTTCTTAGGCTTTTCATGCCTCATTCATAATGTCACAAGGGGTTTTCTTTGCTTTCCCCTTTCCAAATATCTTGTCTCATGGTGTTGGAGCTTGAAGCTTTCTCTCTCCTATTTTATGGTAATATCTTTTCATGCATTTACTCACTTAGATTCTTTCCTGGTATTGCTTATTTACAGATTTCTTTTTCCATTTCTAACAACTTCCTTCATGGGAGGACAAGGTGTATGTTTCATCTTCAGTTCAGCTGAATTCATCATGCTACTTGCTGCTTGCAATGTCTTCTCATACTCTTTTGCATCTCCAATAAAGGCATTGAGGGAGGCAAGGGTACCTAAATGTTTCTTCTTGATAGCAACCTTCTCTAACTCATCTAATCTTGATCCCAACTCTATCTCATTGACGCTTTTCTCTTTGATAGCTTCAAAATCGAGTACCGCCCCAACGTCACTCATCATGGTTGAAATGGAAGTATCAACGCCTAGGCCGTGTTGTGCAATCTCATTCCGTGTTTCCTCAAGTATTCTCAATCTGGTAGTCAAGGCAACAAACCAAGACTCCACAGTGCTCAATCCTCCATCATTAAAAATGATGGACTTACTAACCAAATCAAACTGGGATGCACACTCCATTACCAATTCTGGACAAGGCAAGGTGGGAGGGAAGGCCACCGTGTGTACAATTCCGCTTTTGTAAATTTTCTTTCCCAAGGGGGATTGCCCTTCCTTCAATCTGTCCTTTAACTGGATCATGTTTACTGTGCTGATATTGGTATCACTTATTCGCCTCAATTTCCAAAAAAGGTGGTCTTAGGCATCATATCTTCCATGTCTTTTCTGGTGTTCGTTCCCTTTGGGTTCTTGCTTGCACTAACATCTACCATCCCAAACACTTATTTCTGCCCCTTTGTTCTAAGTGATATGGACTACCCTTATCGATCTCCATCCTTCTTTCTATCAGTGGATTCTAACTTATTTCTGCCTCGCCAATTCTTATCACTACACTTATCAATCTCCAATCTTCAACCTAGGGGTGAGACTACCACTTATTTTTGCCTCTTCGTTACCTTAGGATGGACTACATTTATATCTCCCAACTTCATTCTTAGGGTGGCCTAGCTTATTTCTGCCTCGCCAAGTGTCCTATCATGAAATCTACACTTATCTCTCCAAACTTCAACCTATAGATGGGATGATCAAGTGGTGGATGATGAATGCAAGAACATAAGGGAAATGAAACCAAGCAAGAACAAGGAGTAAAATCCACTTTTAAACCAACCTTCAGTTCTAAAATAAATTGAATTTTACCTTAATTTTACCATTACCAATAGCCGGGCTCTCCTTGAATTTGGATCAGACCTTAAAAAATTCAAGCCTCCGTGCAAAAAAATCAGAATTTCGTTCTCATTGAAACTGCCCACATTTGCCCAAAAATCAAATCTTGGATCATGTATCTTCTACCAAATAAAACTTGCCCAGATCTGGTGCAAAATTCGCAGCCCTTTGCAAGAAAATCAGACTCCACAAAAATCTCCAAACAAGAGGAAAGCACTTAGATCTGCTCCAACAAAATCGCTAAGGTCTGAAATTCGTTCAAGTTGGAGGAAGGAGAATGCCAAACACATGAAAATCTGCCTCAAAGAAAATCGGCTAGGGCAGAAAATTGCCTCCTTTTAGGAAAAATCGCCAAGCATAGAAAATATTCAGGTCTGCTCCATCATTGCCAAGGTTGAAATCTGCCCTCTAAGAGAAATCGCCAAACACACAAAGCTGCCCTTTCTTAGAAAATTGCCAAAGCATGTGAAATCTGCTCCTCCAAGAGAAAATTGCCAAGCACACAAAGTTGAAATGGGATGAGATAATGGGAGAGGAGGAAGCCTCTTATACCACACTCCCTTTACTCCTTGAAGCTGGCTGACTAGCCCTATAGGAGAAGAAAAAATTAAATTAGTGTTTTATCAATGGTCCCAATTTAAATGCCAAGCCAAAATTAATTTTGCCTATAGTGAAATTTGCACATTAATTGCTAGTTAGGACCAAAAATTGCAAAATAAAATTAAGAAAGCTTTGGAGATGTTAAAAATTTTCATTTAATGACGTTTTAGTAATTAAAATATCATTTAAAATTGGATTAAGCAAGCTAAAATCAATTTTCAACTTTAATTTACCAATCTTTTTTAATATTTAAAAAAACAAAAATCTTCAAGGCAATTTTAACCAATTTAATACAAAATTTTGCAATTAAGTCCATTTTCGATTTTGCAATGCAATTTCAATTTTTTACCCAAAAAAAAAACCATTTTTGTGGCATTCAAAATCGATTTTCCCAATTTAATTTCACTCTTGCAAAATTTTCTTTTTCACCAAAAATAAAAATAAAAATTTCCGAAACAATTGAATCTAAAATATTTTCATGTTGAAAATGTTCAAGTCTATACAATTGTTTCCAATTTTCAAAATTCGTCTAAGTCCCAAATTTTTTTGCAAATTTATCTTGCTGAATATTGTCCTAACCATCAAAAATAATGTTATCTTTGAAATCGTTTGGCCTAAGGATACAATTTACATGCTCCGAAAAATCAAGATAAGACTGGGTGAAGAAAGAAATCCAACCACATCCCTCCTGGCCCGAAGGCGTTCAAAGTGTAAAATTTTCAAATTGAAACTTTTGGACAACTTTGAAATTTTTTTGCTAAGGCAATCTAGAAAAGGGGGTCCCCAAAATTTTGGGGCGATGGTGTGAAAACTTCACAACATTTGGCAACTCCACAGGTGAAATGTTCCTGAACGTTTCAAGAATAAAACAACGTAGAACAAAAAATCTCAGGATGGCCTCTCCGCAAATTTATTTAAGGGCAAGCGCTCAACAAGGGGAAGAATTCTCAAGTTGAACCTAAGCACCTTGACCATAAGTTACTCACATGTGTACAAATGATTTATTCCCGCTCGACAAGAACTTGATAATCTCTCAGATCCATTAAACTTAGCTATTATAATATCCTTACTTCAAAAGCAACCTAGATAGAGCCTTGCTGCCAGTTAGGCGTCTATAGCCTCGACGGAGTTATTGCTGTGGCACCACAATCATGGTTCTACCTTTAGTGATTATTTTTATAGCACCAGTAGAGACGATTGCACACCCTTGAACCAAATTTCATCTTTATTTTCACTTTGATACCGTCTTTCCTTTTGCATAAATTCTCTTGTTTCTTTTTCTCATGATATTTCTCTTCTTTTTTCTAATCTTTTGTTTGGCTTGTAGGCAGTGAAGCTTGTAGAGGGTTTGGAAGACCACAGTGGTGTTGAAGCAGGTGTAAGATTTTTACTAAGTCCAACTTCCCTTCAACACACCAAGAACTTAGAGCAATTAAGTGTGAGTAGAACGTTGTAACCATGTCAAAGATAACTTAAGAACCTCTATTGAGTTTGACCCAAATTTAGTACAAGTCCTACCATAGATTAATGACTAAGCACATCCTTTAATCTCTAAACCTTGCCAAATGTATTCAAGAAATGAACAAGACGAACTCCGTTTTGTCACCAAAAATGTAAAATCTACACTCCTCACCCACGAGTGATAACATGGACCCCCTTTGAACTTGCAAAGGCCCAAAACCAAAACTGCTCTCCAACTAAGGGAAGCTAAAAGATCCCAAGTCAAATGACTTGGTGCTCCCTCACAACACCTAAACTAAACTACTAAAAGAAAACTACTCTAACCAACTGAAAGGGAAACTACTCTAACCTTTGGGCCAAATGGTCCAAAACAAACTCTACTCTAAAGAATGGAAAGCAAACTAACTACTAACTGAAAGCAAACCTAAATTAACTATGTACAAAAAGGGCTCTGGACGGAGTCCTAGGCTTGGAAATAATGCTTGAGGAATTACTCATTGATGGGCAATGGGACATCCTCACCAGTGAGTGTCTTTAGTCTAAATGCATTATCCCCAATAATTTTTGAAATCTGGAAAGGACCCTTCCAAAGTTTGTCAAATTTATCATGTTGTCCTTTCCTTTCATGGGCTTTGTCCTAATATAAGACCAAGTCAGAGATCTTGAAGGCCTTGTTTTGCGCTTTTCTGTCAAACCAATGTTTTACTACCCCTTGATGTTTTGCAAATTTTTCTAGGGCTTCGTCTCTTTTTTATCTAACTGCATCAGTTGAGCCAACCTAACTTGGACTCTGTCTTCGTTTTCATCATAGTATTCCTGTATGAACCTTAAAGTTGGGATTTTCAATTGAATCGGGAATTTAGGGTCTTGTCCATAGACCAAATGATAAGGAGTATTCCTATGGACTCTTTAACTCTTGTTCTATCAGCCCACAAAGTGTATCTCAGCTGTGTGTGCCAATCTCTTGGGTTCTTGTCTAAAAGTTTTCCAATCATAGTCAAAAGGTTCTTGTTTGTGGATTCAACTAGGCCATTCCCCTAGGTATAGTAACTTGATGAGAATTTTAAAATGATCCCATGGTCAAATGCCCACGTATGAAATTTCAAAGAAATGAAAGCAGAACCATTATCACATACAAAAGCAGGACAACCAAACCTAGTAGTAATTCTTTCCTCAAAAAAATTGATGACAATCTCAGCAGTGCAATTCTTGAAAGCTTGAGCTTTTGACCACTGAGTACAGTAATCAGTTGCGGTTAGAATATACTTCTGTTGTGTCGAGGAAGGTGGATTGATAGGACCAATGAAGTCAAGTCCCCACATCGCGAAAGGTCTTACCTCAATAATCGTCCACAAAGGCATTGCTAGATTCTTCTCTCTCTTTGCCAATGTTTGGCAAACATGACAAGTCTTTACGTGCTCGTGAGTGTCTTTGAACAAGGTTGGCCAATAGTATCCGACCCTTAGTATCCAATGTGGCGTAGCCAAATCTGATCCATGTCTTGTTCCCCATTTATCATGAACATGTTCCAAAATGTTTTTAGCTTCTTCTTTTCCTCTTATTGTTTCTCTGGTAAAACCTTGCATTGCTAGCCGGATGTTGAAATGTTTGGTTCCCACCTGTCCTTGAACTAGAACAGCGTTGCCTAAAGGTGGGAAAGAATCCGACCCATTGTTATACTCATTTTGATTTATTACCTCGCTAACTGGTCCGTTTGCTAACTCGGGAGGAAATTTGCCTTGGTGTTCTTCATATGCTTTAAATTTTGGTGGAAATAAAATCTCCTCAAAAGTTAAGCATTGATCATATCTTGAGGACGGGACAATTTCATACCCTGTGACCTTAATATCTTCTTGGTTGTTTGACTCATCTATTATGTTTTGAAACAGGTTAGATGCCTTCTTGAACTCAGCACATCCCAACTCTGAATGTTGATCAGTCTCATGGAATCTGCAATATTTAGACATGGCAGACTCGGCTAGAAATATTCTATCCACTGGCCTACTCTTTGCTGAGGCTTGATTATCTAGTGGCGACACCATGTTTCCATTGTTTGGGCCTGTGTTCCACGTCCTCTTTTGGTTAGATTGATTGTTATATCCTTGATCTTGGGATTGGCTGTTACCTTGATGGTTATTATTTTGATAGTTCCTTTGATAACCAGCACCTTGGTTGTTTCTCTGATAGTCTCTGTCCTGATAGTTTCTTTGGTATCCACCTTCTTGATGATTTCTTTGATACCCTCCTTGATAACTTCCGCCATGATTTTGATAATTGTTTCCTTGATTACCTCCTTGATTGTTCCTTTGGAAAGATTGGAGTTGATTGTTTTGATTTCTCAAATAAGTAACTTCTGTAGATAGCTTCTTGACTTGCTCGATCAATTCCTTCATTTCCTCCTTTTCTTCTTGCATTCTTGTGGATGAACTTGCACTTTGTAGATAAACTGGCATCGATGGTGGTGCCTGAGACAATGGAGGTCCCGGATGTACCACCAACTGATTTGTAGGTGCTTGGTATGTAAGCTGTGGAACTAGATTGTTCAGATACCTAGCACTTGGAGGTTCCATTCCTTGTTGGCCAATTGCTTCCCTATTTCAATTGCTTTAGTGTAAGCCTCATTCAACATTATGGGAGCAAGATTCGCCATCCTTGTAAACATAGTTGTTCGACTATCTAAGGCACTGTAATATGCTTCTAAAGCACCTACCTCCATCATTGTGTAATGGGCTTGCAATTTTGTGTAGGCCTTATGGAAATGATTGTTGAAGGAACTTATTGACTCTTTATCGTGTCTCTTAATGTCCACAAACATCCTATGCAACTCCAATGGTGTGGTGGGCATGCCAAATTTCGCAATAAAAGCTTCTATGAGCTGAACCCATCCTGTTATAGATGACATTGGCAGATTGACGAACTAGTAGTAAGGGTCTTCCCCAATGAATAAGGGAAAAGCCTGCACGCTACATCCTCGTGTTGAATCCTTTTGTTGCACAATGCATCTTCAAATACTTTGATATGCTCCTCTGTTGTGCGATTAGGGTCATTAACAAAGAACTTGGAGCAGAATCCCGCCTAATTCTTCGGTAGATCATTATATTGTTGGAACGAAATGGGTGAGGCATTGTTTTGAATCCATGGTGGTTGAGCCATCACTGCTTGATTGACTTGAGCTTGACGTGACTGACTACTTGAGGAGCTAGCCAAATTTGAAGTATCAGCTACCCAGCGATTCTTTGATTTCTTATGAAATTCTAACACAAGTAAATCCTCTTCCTAGTGTGGTGTGCATCTCAGTATCCTTTGCCTTCTATCAGATTGTAGTTTCTCAAACCTTTCGGGGGAAAAAGATCCAATTCTTCTATCCAGCTTGACTATAATTCTGACCCGATTGATTTTCTAATTTGAGTTTTCCTCAAGAGTGGCCTGAGCTTGTCTTCGTGCTTTCCTTTCTCTTTCAAGCTTCCTTTCAAGTTCTCTTTGACGTTCCAACCTTTTCTAAATTTTCCTTTCAATAGCTTGTGCTTTCCTTTCTTCTTGATTCAATACGTCAACGGTGTCCAAATACTCTCTAGTGTTTTCACTTTCCTCCCAAGCAGTTGAGCACAAACTGGCTACAATATGGTCTTGGAGTGTTCCCCAAGTTGCTCTAGGTTGATTTGATCTAGGAAGCACCATCGTTCTTCATAGTTAAATGTGAACAAGTCCT
Source organism: Cupressus sempervirens (assembly GCA_028749045.1). Taxonomy (NCBI): domain Eukaryota; kingdom Viridiplantae; phylum Streptophyta; class Pinopsida; order Cupressales; family Cupressaceae; genus Cupressus; species Cupressus sempervirens. The sequence goes on along the minus strand of CM053790.1, from coordinate 314,552,850 downwards.
CAAAAAAAAACTTTGAAGCCCTCCTAGCGCCAGATAATGTTGAGGTCGGTTTTTGTACCACTACATAACATATAGCAATTGAACACTTGATATGGAATATCAAATCCTCAATTCCTCTCTTGAAAAGTTAATACTCATGCGGACATAAGCAAAACTCTAATGTTCTTTACACCTGTGGATACTAACTCTGTATATCGATGTGATTTGCTGGTAATCATGTAGGCGGCCTTACGCTATTTGTTTGAGGACAACTTTGACTTTTGGTGGGATGGTGGTGACAATGGTTTTGTATGAGTTCCAGATGATTTTGATGGAGATGGTGATGGTGATGGAGGGTGAGTGTTCTAATGACTTTATGCCTTCCTAACCTTCTTCGAAACTCCAAATACTATACTACTTGCTATTCTACTCCTACTCCTATGAATGGAAAGATTAGCAAATGGACGGGGATCGAATCTAATGAATGCTAACCAGCAACTCCACCTTTATCGATGCAATGATTCAAGGGAAAAGACTAGTTTACCATACAAGGCTTCCTAATAAGCCGCTAGGATGCTAGTGGCCTAGTTATAGATCCCTATCAAACATCCACTAATACTACCATGCAACTATCCATCTACTTTTAATCTTTACATAACAAGCTTCTTGAGGTGAAATCTACGTTAACAACTTCAAAGGAAATTTAATTCTAACTATTGGAAGTAGAAACCATGCAATAGTACCAAATGTTCTTAATCCCCATGCAAGTCACAACAATGATAAAGAAAAGCGATTTTGGCATTATCTTAGCAACAATTTTCTCCGACCCTTTACAAATGAGAGGAAATGGCCTTATATAGAGGCCCAAAATTACAAGTGACAGTAGAGATAAAGAGGCAAAACCAACAATCCAGATCGGATCCTAGAAACCCTAATTAGGGTTGCCACCCCATCGGCCAATGAGAAGATGCCACCTCATCAATGGACCAATGAAAAAAGAAAAGAAAATTGGCAACCAATGAGAAGGCACCAAAAATGGTAGCCAATCAGAATCAGGCACCTATCCTACCCAAGAAGAAGGAGAATTTGTCACTTGGGCTTACGTCAAATGATCTTCTAAAATAGTTCTACCCTTTTCTTTCATCGTTTTAGCCAAGGCGATGAATATGGCTAGCCTTTCGTTGACTTCCTTCATGGGAGGACAAGGTTTATGTTTCATCTTGAGCTTAGCTGAATTCATCATGCTACTTGCTGCTTGCAATGTCTTCTCATGGTCCTTCTCATACTCTTTTGCATATCCGATAAAGGCATTGAGGGTGGCAAGGGTACCCAAATGTTTCTTCTTCATAGCAACCTTCCCTAACTCATCTAATCTTGATCCCAACTCTGTCTCATTGACGCTCTCTTCTTTGATAGTTTCAAAATCGAGTGCCGCCCCAACGTCGCTCATCATTCTTGGGAAAAATCAGAACACTATTGGCGGACATACCCTCCATTGTCCTTTCGTCAACATTATTTGGTGCTAGAAGGAGGGCTGAAGTGTAATTCATTCCTGGAAAATCATACTGATAGTGTTTCTTTTTGAGGACTTGTTGGTATTTAACTATGATGAAGGATGGTGCTTCCCAGATCAAATCAACCTAGAGCAACTTATGCAATGCTTCAAGATCATATTATAGCTGGTTTGTGCTCAACTGCTTGGGAGGAAAGTGAGAATACTAGAGAGTATCTGGACACCGTTGATGTATTAAATCAGAAGGAAAGGAAAACACGAGCTATTGAAAGGAAAATTCAGAAAAGGTTGGAACGTCAAAGAGAACTAGAAAGGAAGCTTGAAAGAGAAAAGAAAGCACGAAGACAAGCTCCGGCTGATCTTGAAGAAAATTCAAATTAGGAAAATATATCGAGTTTGAACTATAGTCAAGTTGGATAGAAGAATCGGGTCTTTCTCCCTTGAAAGGTTCGAGAAATTACAATTAGAGAGGAGGCAAAGGTTACTAAGATCTACACCACACCAAGAAGAGGATTTAGTTGAGTTGCAATTTCATAAGAAAGCATACTTCAAGTTTGGCTAGCTCTTCAGGTCAGCCAGTTCAAGCTCAAGTCAATCAAGCAACGATAGCTCAACCACCATGGATTCAAAACAATGCCTTGCCCATTTCATTTCAACGATATAATGACTTATCGAAGAATCCGGTGGAATTCTGCTCCAAGTTCTTTGTTAATGACATCAATCATACATCAGAGGAGCATATCAATGTTTTTGAAGATGCATTGTGCAATAGAAGGATTCTACATGAAGATGTAGCATGCAGGCTTTTCCCTTACTCATTAGGGGAAGAACCTTATTATTGGTTCGTCAATCTGCCAGTGTCATCTATAACAGGATGGGTTTAGCTTAGAGAAGCATTTATTGGAAAATTTGGCATGCCCACCACACCATTGGAGTTACATAGGATGTTTGTGGACATTAGGAGACATGATAAAGAATCAATAAGTTCAAAAATCGTTTCCACAAGGCTTGCACAAGATTGCAAGCCCCTTACACAATGTAGGAGGCGGGTGCTTTGGAAGCATATTATAGTGCCTTAGATAGTCAGAAAACTATGTTTACAAAGATGGCGAATCCCACTCCCACAATGTTGAATGGAGCTTACACTAAAGCAATTGAAATAGGGAAACATTTGGGCCAACAAGGAATGGAACCCTCAAGTGTTAGGTATCCGAACAATCCAGTTCCACAACTTATGTACCAGACACCTACAAATCAGCTTGTGGTAGACGTTCGTTGTCTCAGGCACCACCACCAATGCCAGTTTATCTGCAAAATGCAAGTTCATCCACAAGAATGCAAGAAGAAAAGGATGAAATGAAGGAATTGATTGAGCAAGTCAAGAAGCTATCTACAAAACTTATTTGAGAAATCAAAACAATCAACTCCAATCTTTCCAGAGGAACAATCAAGGAGGTAATCAAGGAAATAATTATCAAAATCAAGTTGGAAGTTGTCAAGGAGGGTATCAGAGAAATAATCAAGAGGGTGGATACCAAAGGAACTTTCAGGACAAAGACGATCAAAGAAACAACCAAGGTGGTGGTTATCAAAGGAACTATCAAAATAACAATCATCAAGGTAGCGGCCAGTCACAAGATCAAGGATATAACAATCAGTCTAACCAAAAGAGGACATAGAACACAGGCCCAAACAATGGAAATGTAGTGTCGCCACTGGATAACCAAGCCTCAGCGGATAGTAGGCCTGTGGATAGAATATTTCTAGCTGAGTCCACCATGTCTAAATATTGCAGATTCCATGAGAATGATCAACATTCAAGGTTAGGATGTGCCAAGTTCAAGAGGGCATCTAACCTATTTCAAAACATAGAACATAGTAGTTGAGTCAATCAATGAGGAAGATATTAAGGTCACGGGGTGTAAAATTGTCCCATCCTTAAAATATGATCAATGCTTGACTTTTGAGGAGATTTCATTTCCATCAGAATTTGAAGCATATGAAGAACACCAAGGGAGATTTCCTCTCGAGTCAGCTAACGGGCCTATTAGCGAGGTAATAGATCAAAATGGATATAGCAATGGGTTGGATTTTTCTTTTCCACCTTTGGGCGACCCTGTTCTAGTTAAAGGGACAAGTGGTAACCAAACATTTCAACAACCGGCTAGCAATGCACGATTTTATCAAAGAAACAATAAGAAGAATGATGGACCTTTCACATCCTCCATACCTCTGAACAATTTCAATATACCTCCACATCCCAATGCAAGTAATATACCAAATTCTTCAAGGGATGCACTCGAGTACAGACAAGGCAACCTTAACAATGGAAGTGAACAACAAAGTTTTCAATAAAGTACGCAACAAAACAAACAAGACGAACACAAGAAGCAAATAGAGGAAGAGCAAGGAACAATGCCGTAAATAATGATGAGTTGAAAAGATTAGGACAAAGTGCAATAGAGGAGATGAAGAAGATTAAACTCAGTCTCCCTTTGTTTGAATTGTTGAAGGTAATGGAAATTAGAGATACATTCCTTAACATTTTGAAGGATAACAAATCACAAGGATCTCACACTCAAAGTGAAATAATGCATACTCAAGGGAGGCCTCCTCCTAACTCAGTGCATGAGATCCAAGACATTCCAAGTGAGAACACAACAAATTCATCTCAAGAGATTTCATATGGAGAGATAGAGAACTCTACACAAGAGATTGCATATGATGACATTGGTAGTTTCAACAGACAGCCAGGGCCTCAACTAGTTTATGTGGCTCAAGGATCAATGCCAATGGAACAACATACTCAAAGGAGTCAAGACTCGACAAATAATAAGGAAACCGTGAAGGTAGAAGAGGTAGTTCAGCCGATAGATTTCAGAGTGAAGCCGAAGCAAGTACATGAGACACTAGTGGTATATTATCAAGGTGTCATGCCCAAAATATAAGGGCAAAAACTCAAACAAATTTTTTTTTTTTTAAAGAAGACTTTAACCCAACATCTAGACTAACCATAGATAAACACGTGCAATAGAGGCAACTTTGCTATCGGTTAAACTATTTGTATTTTAATTTTATAATTTCCTCCAACATACTTATAACCATCTAATTTATTGACCTATCATTTATAATAACGATTGAAGACTAGACTTTATTCAATTCAATTCAATTGTTAATTAACTCTACACTTTATCCTAATCCATTATAAAACGTACGTTCAACATTACATTGCAACTATTGTGATTAATCTAATTTAATTCACAATATTATAAAACTAGTTAATAGAACACTAAAATTATTATAATATGCAAATTGCAAATTTGAGAACTTTTAAATTAGAGCTAGAAAATATTTTAACAACTAAGACACTATTTTGTACTAATGTCTATAATAACATACAAACATTGAATCACTTTCTAATATTATCGAGACTCCTAATCTATTCTTAATTTAAAATATTAGCAATCTAAAACTAACTAAATGTCATTCTTCCTAGATTGCATACTAATATACTACACTTATGCAACATATAATACTAGACCAAGTTTCAAATGACTTTATTGAAATCTACTTATTTATTTAATTAACAATTTAAAACCCCTCATATTTAAGATGAATCAGAAATCTAAATTCTATCTAACTTTTAATTAACAAAATTTAAAATGACATATACTAATTACATAAAATAAATAACAAAGCTAACATTTAATCATAATAAATAATTTTGGACTAATTTAAATATCTTTTACTATAACTAAAAGAATATAAAGATTAACATTATTAAAAACTAATGTTACTAATCTCCTATACTAACTAACATAATACTAATATTTAATATACAACCAAAATAAAATATATAAACTAACTAATGAATAGCTACACCTATACATGCTTACATAAAAATAATAACTAACAATATCTAACAACCAACAATACTAACTTAGTCTAAACACCAACTAGCAACTACACTTCACAAATAAATAATTAAAAACAATTAACAATTATAATACTAATTTACCCCAAATCTAATACCTACCCCTACCCCCTATGCCAAGTGGGCTGACCCAAGGGTCTGCGTGTTACCCCACGTCCTGACATCTGACGCGGGCCTGTCCCCACTGATAATGCATGAGGGGTGGTGAAGCCAAAGACCAACACATGGTAAGGAGTGTGGTGTTTGGAGGAGTAAATAAGGTAAGGTTTAAAGTTAAAGGACTCTACTTAAACATCTTCCCTTGCTCCTCCAATGTGACATGACCGTTGTACTTGTTGCAGACGGTTGGACAAATTGTCACGCCTGGCATTGAGATGGTAAGGTAAGGATGGAGGGGGGAAAGTTAATAAGGGTAATAAAGAAATAAAGTTTATTAGGTGGGTCTTATGGAAAGGAAGGGGGGGGGGGGGGGGGGGGAAGAGAAATCTAGCATATAATATTACTTAAAACAATTTTATTTACTTTTATATATACTGGATTTGAATAAGGTTTATTTGTTGGAGAATCAGGATAGGAATATTCTCTGTAACTTGGGGGGGGGTAAATAATTTTTTTCTCCATACATTTTCCAGAGGTCTTTTAAGCCTGGAGATGCAAATTTTTTTGAAAGTCCATTTTCTAAGTGTTGATCTATAAATATTTTCTTATTGTGATATCCTAGGAATGGTATCTATCTATTGACAACATTGATTCCCTTATTCAAATATACTATTATAAAGAGGTGTATAAAATTATTCTTTTCTCCTATAATTCAGGTCTCAACAATTAACATGTAACAGGGTGTATGTTCCATTTTTTTGAAATTCAAGGAGATACATAATCTCATAATCAAATTGATTTTTTTTTTGTCCATTATGAAACTTAACAAGAAGAGAGATAACTTCGAGATCACAATGTCGGAATTTTATTACATCTTAATGCTTAAACATTGAATTGAAATTTCAACATATCAAATTGCTTTTCATTAACATAATTGTTGCTTTTCATTAACATGATCGAAAACTTGGAAGTCCATAATTCAGAGTCATTATCTATCAATCTATTTTCTCACAACATATGCAAAATTTGAAATCACATGAGAGCAATACAAGGAGGTTTTCATAATCCTTTTTTTTCTATTATTCATCTTGGTTCAAGGCTCCATCGGGAAAGAACCAGTAAGAAAACCCGATGTCTTTGCCAATACATCAAATTTCAAACACATTTTACATAAATTCAAATACATTTTACATAATATTACAATTCAAATGAAATCTCTTCTAAAATCATCACAAGTGCTTTCTTCCAATATCTTCAATTCTTCAAGGAACACAAGGGGAAGACAAGAGCTGACCCGGGGTAAAACATCACAACATCAAGAGCAATTCAAGCATACACCCCAACCCGGTGATTCACAATAGGTCCAACCATAGAACTTGACTAGGGGGGAGGTGGATTTTCCCAATGGGAGACGTCAATCACCATGCCATAACATAGCCCTTTCGGGGCTAAAACTTCAAGAACTTCCGTTCTTCTACAAGGCCCTTTCGAGGCTAATACCATAAGGATTTTCATTCCTTTCCATATTCAAGAATTCACAATATCAAACAAGGCATGTGATGACAAGTAGGGGCCCATACACCCTACCCTTTTTCCCTCCTCTCACCATGAGAGGAGACTCTACACCATTGAGGTCCAACTAAGGCCCTACCCCTATACATGGCCACTTCTTCCCTATCCAAGGGTGAGTAATGCCAAAACAATCCATATGGAATCCCCTCAAAAACAAATCAACAACACAATACTTTATGCAAGATTCAAGCATGAAAAACATGAAGAACAAAACCAAAAGAGTGAAGAACTCCTAGCTTCACAAAATGTTATGGCAAAATGGTAACTTGAGAAGAGCCTTTCCCTTTTCTTCCTTCAATCTTCAAACTTTCTCTAAAACTAGAGATTGGGTAACAACCCCAAAACTCCTCCAAAATCCTCTAAGTATGATCCTTAACTCAACTAGACTTCAAGCAAACTCAAGATGGAGTTTTGAGTACAACTCAAGTAGATGACAATCCATTTTCGCAATCCATCAAAAATAGGGCTTTTGAGTGACTCTAAAAGTCAAACTAAGAGGCTAAGGGGTGGAAAGTACTCCCCACCCATACCCTTACCCCTAGGGCACTTAAATTTGATGTTTTTAAGCCTTAAAGACATAATAGGAACAATTAAAAGCTAGGAGAATAATAAAATCAAATAACAACCTTTTAAAGATAAACAACGCAAGGATAGCATATTTAAACAAGGGGTTCAATTTTGTCTTTCCTTTAGGTTTCCCGGCTACATGTCCTGCACACTCATTGCACACATCAGTAGGTTCAAGAAATCACATGCATTATGAAATTTACGTATCAGAAAAATCATATAAATTAAAACCTCCATTTTTCTAATGATCAATTATTTATCTAATTCTACTCATATTCCCGACCATTTGAATTATATAATCAAAGTGTTAGTTTTGCATTCATTTACTTTATCATCATACATGTTCGTAAAGCATTAAATGACGAAATCAAATACCTAAAAGTAAAGCATCACACATCATAAATATTATAATAATGTTCAGTGCATCAAATAATGTTCTGACGTATTGAGTCATGAGTATCAAAATAATAATGTATCATCGATGCTAGGATGGGTCGGGGCGAAGCCTCACACAAGGGAAAGATGAGCCAACCCCATTCTTGCTCTCAGTAAGGATATTTGGGAAGCTTCTTCATAATTGTTTGATAGATTCAGGAGCATTGAGTAATGTCACGCCTTTGACTATTTGTAGAAATTTGGGAATCATGCCTTTGGGAAGGGTACCCAATTGGATAAGACAAAATTGGCGGTGGTAGGTGAGCTACACAATATACACATGTAGTTGGCATCTAATCCGAGGATCGAATACATGGTAGATATTTCAATGGTAGATGTGGCCGATACTTATGGTTTGATCCTAGGTAGGGATTGGGCTAGAAGGTTGAATGGATACATGGCACTTGACTTTTCTCACATGTGGCTTCCATGGAGAGGACTTGCCAACCAAATCAGAATCGATAGCACCCCAAGGTTGAGATTGACAGTTACTAAGTATGAGGAATCAAATGACATATTGTTTGTGGAAACAAGTATGAACATATATAGACCTAAGAAGACAAAGGTACTGATTTTGAATATCATAAGTGAAGGGAGGGATTCCACTGAGATCTTGATTGAGTCGGATCTCGACGCTTCATCCGATGATGGTGAAGGCATGTTTGAGAATTTTAAGAACTTTGTGATTAAGGCTATACAACAAGGAGTGGAGTTGGGTAACTGAACATCAGTAAGAGACTTATTATTGCCCAACTGGTGCAGAATCCACAATGCCTTCCATTCGGAATTATCTTGCACTTTGTTCACAATTGCCTTAAAACAAGTAGAAAAGAGAATCCCAGAGGCACTAAAACAAGATGATCAACATGGCAAACAAAAGGTTGAAACTTTACAAGTTGATGAAGCAAAAAGTAACATGAAACAAAGAACCAAACTACACCACCTAACTTAAAAATGAAGAAAAATGATGAATCAGACAAGTCCAAGGTCTCCCAAAAAGATCATCAAGAAAGTGAAGGAGTATGGACTCTAAGGTTCGATGGTTCCAAAACTAGGCAAGGGGCTAAAGCCGGATTTGAGTTAGTCAGCCCAATAGGGGCAACGTATCTGGAGGTTACATAGATTGCAATTCCTATGCACCAACAATATGGAAAAATATGAAGCTTTGATTTTAGGCTTGTTGTGCGCTATCAAGAAAGGTGCCAAGATACTTCACATACTTGGAGATTCGTATTTAGTAATTGAGAAAGTAAAGCAGAAGTTCACTTGCCATGACAAGAGATTGAAAAGATATATAAACAGAGTTTGGGATTTGATAGAGGACTTTGATGCCTTCAATATCAAGTTTAGCTATAGAGCAAGTAATCAGGTAGCTAACACACTCGCACAAGCTGCAAGCTCACTAGCACCAATTAAGTTGGACGGCTTAAAGAAATTTAGAGTTGAGTTAGCATCGGTCCCATCAGTACCACATAATGTCAAGAACTTCCAGGTGTTTGAAGATGATAGACATATCCTCAACTTCTTGACCAATTCAGATGTTTTCATAGCACAAATCATTGATGAAGTGGATGAAAAAGCATAAACCAATTTTGAAGGAATTATGAGCTTGAAGACAAATGCTATTCCAAAGGGAATGATTGAGTTAGAAAGAATATTCAACATGGACCAATTCAACAATGTGCCATATCAATCCACAGGGGGTGATGAATGCGAAAAGGTAAATTTGCAAACAAAGGATTGTCCCAAAATAATTCACATTGGGAGAGTTTGCACACTTAAGGAGAAGGCGGATATACTGAGTTTGATGAGGGAATTCCCATATGTGATTGCTTGTGAATATGAAGATTTGAAAACACATGATCCTTCCATCATCACACATACAATTCCATTGAAGGAAGGAAGTAAGCCATTCAGGTAGCGACAAAGGCCAGTCAAACCTTTGTTCGAACCATTAATATTCCAAGAAGTAAAGAAGCTGCTAAATGCGCGGATCATCTTCCCAGTGAGGCATTCAACGTGGGTCGCCAATCTTGTCCCAGTTGAGAAGAAAAACAGAGAGATAAGGTTATGTGTCAATTTCAGGAATTTGAACAGAGCATCCAAAAAGGATAATTATCCATTGCCATCATTAAATGAGGTCTTGCAAGTTGTAAACGGAGCACAGATGATGTCATTTATGGATGGGTATTCGGGGTACAATCAAGTGATTATTGAAGAAGAAAATTATTGCTTAAAGTAATACCAAAATTGCTTCTCTTTATCATTGTTGTGACTTGCATGGTGATTAAGAACACTTGGTGTTATTGCATGGTTTCTACTTCCAATAGTTAGAGTTAAATTTCATTGAAGTTGTTAAAGTAGATTTTATTTCAAGAAAGTTGTTAAGAATAAGAGTAGATGGATAGTTGTATGGTGATATTAGTGGATGTTTGATAGGGATCTATAAACTAGGTCACTAGCATCCTAGCAGTTGGTTAGGAAGCCTTGCGTGGTAATCTAGTCTTTTTTCCCTTGAATCATTGCATCTATGGAGGTAGAGACATTGGTAAGCTTCCATTAGATTCGATCCCCGTCCATTTGCTAATCTTTCCATTCATAGGAGTAGGAGTAAGGCAGCGAGTAGTGTAGTAGTTAGAGTTCAATCGAGAAGAAAGTTAGGAAGGCATAAGTCATTTTAACACGCAACCTCCATCATCACCATCAACATTATATGGCGCTCATATACTTTACAACACTAGATTCATCACCATCACAGCAAAAGTCCAAACTATCCTTGAATGAACAACGTAAGGCTGCCTACGTGATTAACTAAAAAAGCACATTAATATAATTGAGTTAGTATCCACAGGTGTAAGGAACCTTGGAGTTTTTCTCATGTTCTTCATGAGTATTTACTTTTCAAGAGAGGGATTGAGTGTTTGATATTCCATATCAAGTATTCAATTTCTATATGTTATGTAGTGGTACAAAATTGACATCAACAAGTTGCCCTAGGTGCTCAAAACTGTCCTAAATGTCTTATCCTCCTTATAAACATTATCAAACTCACTTATTATGGAAGAATCTCCTATGATTTCTAGTTTGTAGTGAATGTATGCCCTAATATCCTCCATGATTAAAACTCCATCCAGAATTTTTGAAAATGCCTTGACAGGATCATCTTGCAAAGGTGCAATAGGGTTTCTTTTGAACTTATGCCTAGGTTCCTGCAAAATATCATGTACTAGCGAAGGATCCATTTCCATGATATTCAGCTTCAAATTTACTTCAGAAATTAACCTTGCAATCGAAAAATACCTCTAGAATCACAATTTTAGGGCTTTGATAGGAATCCAATGAATTCACTTTTAGAATCCTTCAAATCTCTTTTCAATTTCTTTGTTGAGTTCCTCTAAGATCCAATCGATCAAATGGTGACTGAATTGATTGATTCCAACCCTTAAATCTACCAAAATTTGCATCTGTATTAATTGTTCAAGTACGCACAAAAAATTTGGTACTCTATCTTGTAGTCTAGATTTCTTTTTTGTGGTCTTATACGATCATATTTTCTTATGCGCTCTCAGCTCTAGCTTCTTAACAAGATTTCCATGCTTCCCTCAAGTGCACAAAACTTGATTATTCCAATAAGGGGTCTGATGAATTTCCAGTGTATTATCCCATGTTTCCTTATAAAGATGAGTGCTTAAGTTGATAAGTGGTTTTCAACTACAATTACTGAATTCATCTTTTTCTCTGATGTGCCTTTTGTCTTTTCTACCCATACCATAGCGTTTGTAGATGTTCCTTCTCTAACAAATGTTTTATTTAGACCTTCAACTTGCTTTCCTTTCACATTCTCATTCCTTATTAAATTCATATTCTGTGATCTCATGTTAGGTGTTCTCATGTTATTCATTCTACAAAATCTTGCTGTATGTCCCTAATTGTTGCAAATCTGACATGTTATAACTTTGTTCCCATATCTAGGTCCAAATTGATTTGTTTGTAATGTGTAATCTCTAGCAATATGCCCAAAATTGTTGCACTTATAACACATAATTCCATTTCTTGTGACATTTGTTGCTCCCAGTGGGTTACTAGCAGTAGTGTAAGTACTTTCATATATTCTATTATCATTATTATATTTAGGTTTCCTACATTCATTAGATTTATGTCAATAAGAAAAACAATTATATCAATATCCAGAAAGGGGTTTAGTATATTTACCTGTCCGGTCCTTCTTCATTTGTCCAAGCTGATTACCTGCAAAGCATCTTCCATTGAATTGTTGCTTTATTTCTTCAGATTGTTCAGGTTGATTAGGTACTTCTTTGTTTAGATCTTCTTGTTAATTAGGTTGTCGGTTGACTAGATCTTGTTCCTCAGTAACGTCAAATCCTTTAAATGATTCTCCTTGAACATATCCAATCTCTATTTTGTCTCCAACAAGTCTTTGTGCCATAATTTGCTCATCAGGTTTCTCAGTGCTTGAATATAACTTCTCAAGATGTTACTTTGTTTGTGTAAGTTCTCCTTTAACAATAGTGTTGTACTTCTCAAGTTCTGTATACTGGAACTTTGTAGTCTCAAGTTCATATGTCATCTTGGTAAGTTTGGATTTTAGATCTGCATTATCAGATCTCAAATCTGACTGACTTTTCTTCTCATCTTCATCATGCTCATCTTTAAATTTGTCATTCCAAGTTCATGTTTCAGCATTTCATTCTCCCTCAGCCTTGAAGCTGCCTCACTATCCTTGATTTGATCATGTGACTCTTTATTTTTCAATCTAGATGATTCAATCCATTCTTTCATTTTCTAAATGAAATCTTGTGCATCTCTACGTTTGATCTTCAGTTTGTTTCTTTCCTCTGTAACTGTATCAAGTTCCTCAAAAGCTTCCTTAAGATTCTTTTGCAATTGATCCATATCCATAGAGATCTTACTGAAGCTGCTCACCCTCCTTTGAGTAACTGTGCTCTGATACTAATTGTTAGAAATAGGGAATGCTGAGGGCGAGGGGTAAATTAGTGTTCCACAAACTTTTGCCCAACTATGGATATTATTAACAATTTCTAAACTTGCATATATGATCAAACTAAAAGTAAATATAACCGTAACACATAACACCATTATTTGTTAACTAGGGCAACCTTGGCCAAGGGAAAACCCCGGTGGGGATGGTACCCACAAAATGATCCACTAATCAAAAATATGTTGTGAAAAATATTCACTATATTAGGAGTCTACTACATCCGTATAGTGTATCTATCCTTATTAGAGGACTAGGCCTTGTTAGATGCCTCAACCCTGTTAGGAGTTGGTATTACAATACAAAAGTATGCAAGAAGAGTCCCTTGCGCAAACATGCAAACACAACTTTACAATGCTATCAATAGAGATAGATACAAAAACCTTTATACAGTGCTGATATCTGATCCGTTCTTTTGGTTCCTTCTTCAAAACTGATCATACAATAATTATGCTCTTTACAAGCATCGAATTCTCATCTATACTGATCATAAAAAGTGCGCATTCAAACATTATATCATTACAATACAATGCCACACTTCGCTAATCCAAAATGTTTTTCCTTTATACCAGATGCTTTCATTCTGTCGGCCTTGCAACTTGATACTTCATTAAATATTTTGTATTATCTTTTGCCATGCGTGGGTTAACATCTAGGATGTCGTAACAACATTGTCAAGTAATTGTTTTGGTAAATCAAAACAGTTCCTTAACCAAAATGCCTTTATTCTGCCTTTAACTTTGTTCTGTCCTAGTAAACTGTTACTGGTAAATCTTCAATAACTCTGTCCATGCATAGCCAAACCTTAAGTGCTTTTACCCATGTGCCATACACACTGTGTTCTTCCTTCTGTAAGTGCACATAAGCTCAAGTGCTTCCAGTGAATTGTGCTAAACAAAATAAGCTAATTGTACACTGCTCTGCTGATATGTACTTAGACAATTTTCTAAATTATTATGCCTTCAGACTTATCCTTTCATTTTGCCTTCTCAAAGTAAGCTATATGTGGCCATAAATTTCAACCCTGACATACTACCTTAACCAAATTGCCAACAGAAATAAGTATCAAGTTTTTGGAACCATGATCCCGCTGATGTACTGCTTGTCCCATCAAAATTGTGGATTGTAATCGTTCCCAACCAATGCTGGATATCCTTTCCTTCCACATACCGCTTCTTTGTATGCCTTCTTCTCGTTTTTAGTCTGCAATATTTAGTGAAAGTCATGTCATTTTAGACTGCTTCATTTAAGGCATTTTATTCAACATGAAGTCAGTTCATTTCATTAGCTTGATCAGGTTGACCTTCACCCACATCCCCCTTTGACAAGAATCTTGCTTTGAATGACCTCATAATCACTGATGCGTTGTCATGTTCTACAGTGGACTTCTCCCCATTAGAGTTGCTTCCTTCATCCTTGTCATTTGCAGATTTATTTAAGTCTGCCGCTGATTGAGATCTCTCAACAATTGGACTATCTCCCTCAGTGTTTTGGATATGTTAAATGAAATTCTTCCAACCTTTTAAAGAAGGCTCCTGCACTCTTTTTAGTACCCAATGGAGGCTTTTTTCTCTCTCTCTTCTGATACCGGTGTTTCCTTTCACTCATTCGCCTTCCCCAGGCTGGTAGGATCAGAAGCTCTGATAGAACTTTAAAACCTTCTTTAGTCTGTCCTTAGCATAGTCATGCACTCAACTGTATTTTTCAGTTATGTCTAAGTTGGAACTGCTGTTCAAGTCCTTTGCATAAATAGAGTTTACATAGATGACAAAATATTCAGAACATAGTTGCATATTGAATACCAACAATAGAATGCGCATGCAGGTATCAACTAAACTGGAAAATATGCCTTCTTAAACCATCAATGCAGATACAAATATTTTTATATTCAGAACAGCATTCAATTGAAAAGCTTGGTCTTCAAATAAGAACAATATTAAGTCTTGAGCATATAATTTATCCTAGTATACATTGCATTGATAACCATCAGCAGTTAAATTAAAAAGAGCCCATTTCAAAAGCTCGCAACTATATATTGATTGGATGAGACTATTGATTGGAGGGAGCTTGGTGACAGATATCTGCTTGGAGTTCATTGTTGACCTGTCATGCCACACAGAACACTAACAACAATAAATATTATGCATGGTATGGTTAACATAAGTTATACACTGCACAGAGATATCTCAAACAATGACAAGTCTTCTAAAGTGATGCCCTGGAAGTATGCATTCCACACCAAACAAGGATACAGCTCCAATAATTCTTTCCTCATGAACCAAGAAAAACTGTTTCTTTGATTGCCCAGAGACCAGCAGTGGAAAGATGAATCACGATCTTATTCAGCAATTATTTTTTCAACTCTTGGAATAGTCTTTTTCCCTCGACTTTGTACTCTTTAATGTCAGGAGGAGAAATATTTGATACCTGCCTGCAATCCACATTTTAACCTTTGATCTACAATATGACAAATAAATCATCCAGCATATCATTTGTATGAAGTTAAATACATCACATATACACAATTTTTAATTTATAATAAGGAAATACATATCTCTCTCTCTCTCTCTCTCTCTCTCTATATATATATATATATATAGAATCCAAATCCCTATCTACATGTGATAATCAATTAATACAAAACAATATAACATATTACTCATCCTTTATGTGCGACTTGAAGTTTAAGAGAGGCGCAAATGCCCATTGGACATACACATGGTATGAAAAAAATGGCGATTTTTTATCAGCAACCATTTTAATTAACTATTCTTGCTTACTATATTTCCAGCTTGGCGCATAAGTCTTATTTTGATAAACAAAGAGAATCTATGGAGGTATTGTATGATTATTGTTTTCATGAACATAAATAAAGGCTTGATGTCTCAAATTAATAGGTCTTCTTTAAGTTGTATTTGTTATATTAAAAGTGTGCCAATGCCAATCTTTAGGTCTATAAAATATTGTATTGGTTGTGCATTTCAAAAGAAATCCTAGCTGAATTCTTTTTATTTATATAAAAATTTGAATTTGTAGCCACTAGAAATCTTTACTTCTGCCTTGGTCAAAGAATTGACTTTAGAATTCTTGGATTCATGTGTTTTTGTTTTAGGTCCGAGACCCACGTGCAACACATAATTGTTGGGCTTACAAGGTAGGTGGTATTAGTAAGATCAAAGTGATTTCTCAACTTCTGCTGACATTATGAGGTTCTTGAGGTTACATAAATCTAAGAGAACTCTCACCAATCTCTCTCTCTCTCTCTCTCCCTCTCCATTTCTTTGCATAAATACAGCTTGGGGAGCTGTATCGATTCAATGATGATGGGGAGCCTGCAGGCACAGCTGGCAGGCCAATCCATTCTGCAATTGTTGCTTCAGGACTAGATAGAATAATGGTGGTGGTAACCAGGTAAATGATTAAATATCGTCCATCACATTTGAATTGAAGAAGGAAGTTGACATAATAGTTGAGGAGCTTTTGCTTAATTCTTTGCAGGTGCATGTTTCTTTTGACAAATTGACAATGTATATCTTATTGCAGGTACTTTGGAGGGATCAAATTAGGAGCTGGAGGGTTGGTAAGGGCATATGGAGGGGTCGCTTCGGACTGCTTAAAAGAAGCACCAAGTTGTGTGGTCAAATCTAAGGTCACGGACTTCCAGCTTTGTGGCTTCTCCTGGATAACTCCTTTTGAATTTCATTTTGTTAAAGAGTTCCTGCTGGTACTTTCCAATATGTTCATATTGTCAATGGTCCTGCATTTACAAATTTCGTTGAAAAGTGGTTGGTTCATTTGGTGACTGGAGAATGAAATATGTTCAAGATTTAAAACAATATTTTTTAATCTGAATCACTAGACTCAATTTTAATGATTGCAATCTGGCTGTCAAATTAAGTTTGGGTTCTGTTTGTATATCAAACTCTTCTCGAGAAAATCTGATCATGCCATTATATTTCAATGATCTCTTGTTTATAAAATGATTTGAGTAAATAAAATAGAAGATATTATGTCATATTGGAGCCTCTTTAGGTAACAAGTCTCCACCTACAGTATTGAGTTATGCTACATGATACTTTAGTTTAATAGTTTGTATGAATCGGTTTATCTGTTGTGTAGGTTGCAGTGACTCTGGAAGTGCCTTTTGACTTTTTAGGCAACATCTATTCTCTGGTGAGTTTCTTAAGAAGCACAATCTATTCATGGAAAGATTTTATATTTTATTCTTTGTTTAACACACCCATTTTATAGTTTAATACAATTATATTATCTGTTATACCAAATGCAATTCTCTGTGAAATGCTTGTTATTTGCAATCTGATACTTGCAGTTTTAATGTGTTGCATCTAAGATAAATTAATAAAATGACATCAGAAACTGCACTTTATTTAAATTTAAATTATCTATATGGAGCCAAATTCTATTCTTTTGATTATTACTATTGTGATAGTCTTTCAGCAAGAGACATCAATCTCCTTGGGTACGATAATGTGATGAGTACTGGAACTTCTTGAATCAGATCTAATTTTTCTTAAAAATTGGTTGGAAATTTCACCAAAATCTCCCCTAACATATGTTCAATATATCTCTTAGGTCTGCTGAAAATTCTTCTCCATATCTGCTCACAATATACATCAATTTCTGCTAATAGATCTGCTATAATATTTCTCAGAAGTCTGCAATATTGTCTTTTATAAGTTTGCTATAATATCCCTTCATAAATCTGCAACAATGTCTTTCATAGGTCTGCTATAAAAGACAGAGATAGAGAGGCTATTTTGTCCTATTGATTATTCATCATGGATATCGAATATGTTGCCTGGTAGTAAACCTGATTGGCATATTCAAATATGCATTGATTTTCACAATCTCAATAAGACATCTTTAAAAGATGATTCTGTTGAAAGCATGAATGCTGATGATACTTTTATGGGGGAGTATTGTAAAAACATGATTAGATCATTATCATGATGATATGTTACATTCATGATTGTGTTTGTCATTGATGTCAACATAGCAATTTTCTGTGGTATCTGACAGAAGAATAGTGCAACGATCAAGTTGGTATGGACAAATTGTTGAGCATTTTCATTAAGCGAGGTTAAAAGGAGATACTTCTAAGTGTCTAATATATGCAGCTAACCTCGGAAGCATAAGATATTAAGTTTGGAAGAAGTTATGCAAGTTTTGGTGAAGACTGTTCTGAGATAGAGTTTACAGAAGCATGTTCTGGTAACCTTGTTATATCTCTTAGCAAAATTGATATTCTGAGAAGCCGAAGTTAAAGATGTGTAGAAGACATTCTGAAAATGACGTGGCTAAGCTCGCTCGTCATAATGTCACACATACGGAAAGTTATTCAAGCTACAAGGCAAAAGATTAATGTTATCGCTAAGTGTAATGTATTCTTAATGAGGTCTTATAATAATTAATTGAGAAGGTGTAATAGCTGACTCAGGGAATTGTTTTATGGATTCAGTATAAAGGAAGGACTTTCCTTTATCATGTATGGAATGTATGAATGATTGCAAGAAGCATGAAGAGCGGAATGCGAAGATAAGTAGAGCAGAGCGAAGTTGGAGACAACTTCATTGCCAAGGTTTTATTATGAGATCCGAGGTTTGATATTTGGATCCGAGGTTCGTGACCTAGTCTACAAGGTCAAACAGTGATTGGTCCGGTTGACAGGACAGAGAAAAGAGGTTAAAGCACAATACAAACAATTATTCTGCAAGGAATAGTTGAGAGATCAGTTGGATAGTGATTCTAACCTTGTTAGGAGTTGTGATTTCCCTAGTTAACAAAATATGGTGTTATGAACAAGTTTTTTGACTTCAAGAGTCATGATGGAGGCATTGTTAGAGTTTGAAACAATGCAGCTTGCCATGTTAAAGGTAGTGGATCTATAACTCTTGATGGTAAGACTAACAATGAGTATGTATATTTTGTTGATGGTTTGAAACACAATCTTTTGAGTGTTGGACAACTAGTGGATAATGGTTATTAGTTACAATTCACAGAGAAGACATGCATGATCAAAGACAAAGATGGAAAGGTAATTGGAACATGAACTAGATCTAGAGGTAATGTATTTCAGCTGAATCCCACTGAAATGACATTTTGGTTGCAAAGGTAGATGACAGTTGGTTATGGCATAAGATATTTTGTCATATAAACTTTTGATAGCATTGTGAAAACTAGTAGTATGTTTGCAGTTAGAGATTTGCCTAAGATTGTAATACCTACCAACACAATTCGCAAGGAGTGTGTACTAGCAAAGCATACCAAAACTTCTTTTCCCTGCAAGAAGTTTACTACTACAAAAAAGTTGGAGATTGTACACACAAATCTTAGTGATCCTACGAATACTAAAGGATTCTGTGGTGAAAGGTATTTCATGATTATTGTTGATGACTTTTCTAGAATGATGTGGGTTGCATTTCTTAAAGAAAAATCTGAGGCATTTGATAAGTTCAAGATATTCAAGAATAGAGTTGAGAATGAATTAGGTATGAAGATTAAATGTTTAAGATCAGATAGAGGAGGAGAGTTCAAATGAGTCTAACATCTTTTGTGAAGCTAATGGAATCAAAGGACAATTTTCAACTCCGAGAACCCCTGAACAAAATGGCATTGTAGAGAGAAGAAACAGGTCAGTAATAGAAGCAACAAGATCTATGTTAGCTGAGAATGATGTATCCAAGATGTTTTGGAGAGAAGCTACGAATACAACAGTCTACACTATGAACAAAGTGCAAGTCAGGAAAGACACAAACAAGACCCCTTATGAACTATGGTTTGGTCACTTACCTACAATTAAGTATTTCAGAATTTTTGGTAGCAAATGTTACATCAAAAGAGATGATGATGTTGGTAAATTTGATGCTAGAAGTGATGAAAGTATATTTCTTGGTTGTTCATTGAAAAACAGAGTTTATAGATGTTATAATCTGAGAACTAAAACTATTGTTGAAAGTGCAAATGTAAGAGTTGATGAGAAATTTAGGATACAAGAAAGAGTAGTTGATTACAATTCTAATGATGAGAATGTTGTTACTAAACCAAGCAATGATGAAGTATTCTTTGAGACAAACAATGATTTGCAGAATGAAGGTGAGCAAAGCCTGGAACAAAGTTCGAAACCTTCAACAAAACAAAGAGTTAAGATAACAACTACTTTTGGTAAGAATATGACAAAGAATCGTCCACTAGAGCAAATCATCAGAAGCAGAGATAAAGGTGTGATGACAAGAAGCAAAATCAATGAAGAACTATGTTTGATATCTTAAGTTGAACCAAAGAATGTAGATGAGGCATGTAAAGATGACTATTGGAAGCAAGCTATGAAAGAAGAATTGGATCAGATATTGAAGAATGAGACGTGGGAGTTGGTCCCCAGACCAGCCGACAAGAATGTGATAGGAACAAAATGGGTATTTAGGAACAAGATGAATGAACAAGGTGAAGTTGTAAGGAACAAAGCAAGATTAGTATGTAAAGGTCACTCATAGCAAGAAGGAATAGGCTATGATGAAACCTATGCTCTTGTGGCACGAATAGAAGCAGTAAAGTTATTCTTAGCCTATGTAGGACATAAGAAATTCAAAGTGTATCAGATGGATGTCAAGTCAACATTTTTGAATGGAGAACTTGAAGAAGAGGTATACATAGAACAACCTAAAGGTTTTCCTTTAACAGATGACAAGGACACGATATGCAGATTGAAGAAAGCATTGTATGGTTTAAAGCAAGCACCCAGAACTTGGTATGCAAGGTTGGACAAGTATTTAACAAAGCTTGGATTTAGCAAAGGTATGGCAGACAATAATCTATACTGGAAAGAAATAGATGATGGATTGATGACTTTGGTAATATTTGTTGATGATATCATATTTGGAGGAAATGATGATGGAAGTGACAAGTTTGTAGAAGAAATGAAGAAGGAATTTGAAATGAGCATAATAGGAGAGATGAAATACTTCCTAGGATTATAGATTGTGCAGAATAAAGAAGGAATCTTTATTTCTCAGACTAAGCAATTGAAAGATCTACTAAAAAAGTTTGGTTCGGAAACATGTAAACCAGTTGGAACGCCTATGATAGCTGGACATAAGTTATCTACAAAGGATGAGACACCTACTGTTGAGTAGAAGAAGTACAGATCTATGATTGGAGGGTTGCAATATCTGACTCACACAAGGTCGGATATAGCAAATGTTGTTGGAATTGCTGTGAGATTTCAAGCTGATCCCAGAGAAGCACATTATGCAATAGTCAAAAGGATATTTAGATACTTGAAAAGAACACCAGAGTTCGGATTGTGGTATGATAGATCTAATGATTTCACTTTATATGCTTATACTGATGCTGATTGGGCAGACATAATGGATGACAGAAAGAGCACCAGTGGTGGAGCCTTCTTTCTTGGAGGAAGATTGGTTTCTTGGTTAAGCGAGAAGCAGGACTGTACCTCACAAAGTACAACAGAAACAGAATATGTTGCAGCAACAAACAATTGTAATCAAGTTGTTTGGATGAAGCAGATGTTGAAGGATATAAGGATAGAATTCAATGAACCTGTTGTCATACATTGTGATAACACAAGCACAGTGAATATGTCTAAGAATCCAGTGTTGCATTCTAAGACTAAGCACATTTCTATCAAATATCACATGTTGAGAGAGAAAGTTGTAGAAAAGGAAATTAGATTGATGTAAGCACCAAAGAGCAAATTGCAAATATTTTCACCAAGCCTCTTCCCAAAGAGACTTCTGAGTATTTGCGAGGTATGCTAGGGGTTATGCCCCTACCTACATTTGAGTAAAAGATGGAAGAGTGCATCAATCCAGTGTTACAGAGCACTATTGTTTGTCTGGACTGAATGCTGATGCTTCCTGTATGGGGGAGTATCTGTGATGGACAAAGTCATCTAGGACTCTTGTTGAATGTTATTTTGAACAGTGTCTTTGGACACTTGAGCAAGTCCGAGATAGTTGTTGCAGAGATTGATGGTTGTTGAAACCTTTGACATTGATGTCAATGAGGGAGAGATTACAACATGAAAAATAGTTTGATATAGAGTACATTGAAGAGAGAGATTACAGTTTGATATAGAGTACATTGAGGCATATCAATGGGGAGAATGATTGATGAAGAAGATTTGAAAAGAAAGGATAACAATCTTTTACAGTTGGTATTTTTGGAACTAGATGTTTTTCATCTATGTTGCCATCAATGCCGAAGGGGGAGATTGTTGAAAGTATGAATGCTAGTGATACTTCTATGGGGGAATATTGTAGAAACATGATTAGATCATTATCATGATGATATGTTACATTCATGACTGTGTTTGTCATTGATGTCAACGCAACAGTTTTTTGTGGTATCCGACAAAAGAACAACACAAATATTAAGTTGGTATAGACAAATTGTTGAGCATTTTCACTAAATGAGGTTAAAGGGAGATACTACTAAGTGTCTAGTATATGCAGTTAACCTCAGAAGCATAAGATATTAAGTCTAGAAGAAGTTATGCAAGTTTTGGTGAAGACTGTTTTGAGATAGAGTTTACAGAAGCATGTTATGGTAAACTTGTTATATCTCTTAGCATAATTGATATTCTAAGAAGTCGAAGTTAAAGATGTGTAGAAGACATTCTAGAAATGACGTGGCTAAGCTCGCTCGTCATAGTGTCACACGTATGGAAAGTTATTCAAGTTACCAGGCAAAAGATTAATGTTATTGCTAAGTGTAACGTGTTCTTAATGAGGTCCTATAATAATTAATTGAGAAGGTGTAATGACTGACTTAGGGAATTGTTTTATGGATTCGGTATAAAGGAAAGACATTTTCCTTTATCATGTATGGAATGTACGAACGATTGCAAGAAGCATGAAGAGCAGAATGCAAAGATAAGCAGAGCAGAGAAAAGTTGGAGAAAACTTCATTGCCGAGGTTTTATTGTGAGATTCGAGGTTTGATATTTGGATCCGAGTTTTGTGACTTGGTCTACAACATCAAACAGTGCTTGGTCCAGTTGATAGGACAGAGGAAAGAGGTTAAAGCACAATACAGACACTTATTCTGCAAGGAATAGTTGAAAGATCAGTTGGACAGTGAGTTCAGCAATCTTGCCCTAGAAGATGTTTGGATAGTGGGTCCTTCTGCCTTCTACAACTCCTAATAGGGTTGGCACAACTCCTAACAGGGTTAGAATCTCCTAACAGGGATTCAGAGTCTCCTAATAGGGACTCATAAATACTAAATGTTTTAATAGACTCCTAACAGGGTCCATCCTCTAACAAGGAATATTTATATTAGTACATCATCTTGTGGGTATCATTCCCACCAGGGTTTTCCCTCTGATCAAGGGTTTCCCTAGTTAACAAATCTAGTGTAATTGTGTATGTGCATCTTATTATGTTTGCTGTTTACTTTGATTGAATGGTTAAGATTAATTAAGGTTGATAATTGTTTTAATTGGATAACTGATTCACCCTTGCTCCTCTCAGTTATCTTGGTGGACTATTGTTTCTAACAGATTCTCCCTTATCTAACATTGATATAATTGCTGATTCCATGATAAACCATGCCCTTCTATCTTTTATATATGGTTTCTTAGGATACAATCAAATTCAAATAAACCCAAAAGATCAATACAAAACTGCCTTTACTACCCCTTGGGGTACATTTCATTACGTAGTCATGCTCTTCAGATAGAAGAATGCGAGTGCTATATATCAGCTAGCGACGAGCTTGATATTCCGCGATTTCATCCATAAGATCCTAGAAAACCATGTCGATGAGATCCTGGCAAAATCTATCCTTTGCTCAAACCACATTGATAGTCTTTGGCTTATATTCGAAAGGCTTTGCCTCTATAAGATGAGACTCAATCCCTGAAAGTGTGTTTTTGGTGTGGATGTTGAAATACTTTTAGGGTTCATTACTTCTCATAGAGGGATAGATGTTGACTCTGATAAGATAGATGCCATAGAAGAACATCTCTCAACTCCGAAGTCTGCAAGGCAAAACCATAAGGAGATTTGTTGTTGGCATGTTGGCAGGTATGGATGCATAGATGCTGTCATTTATGACAACACTACATATTGATGAGGTTGCATGAAGTTAAGTTCTATTTTGGTTTTTGGTTGATATGAAAATTGTCTAAGTTAGGAGTACAAACAACAGAAGCATAGTTTTAGTTAGCGAGGTTCATTGGAGTAATATATATGGCCACAATTTTGTAATATGGTAGAATGGAGTCTGTAGATAATGTATTTATATTCGCTGGTGTTAAGATAATAGTCAGTATATGTTTTGGATGGAACACATGAAGACATGTTATTATCGTAGTGTACATAGTATATCGCAAAGACTAGGCATTTTGGCCTAAGGAATTGAATTGCCCCATCAATTTAATTACTTGGCAATGTGGGGACAACATTCTAGATGTTACCCTTAGTTAATAAGTTTTGATAATATGTTTTGAGTAAGTGTATAACACGTTTCATCATGAAGGTCGATTGGACGGAATAATCAAATCGGTATATAAGAAGGCATTTTGGATGCAAACTATAACGATGCTATGGTTATGTTATGTGAGCTTTATGTATAATGGTATATTGATGTATTTATGGTTAAATGCGATCAATTGTTGCGTGGGCATGATCAGATGTGAGATACACAAAGGACTAATTAAATATTGAAGATATTAGTACAACCAGTTTTTGTATAGTATCTATAACTCTTGTATAGATTGTATATCATTGTATGAGTAGTGAGCTCCACTGTAATGCAACTTCTAATAGGGTTGATGTATCTAGCAAGGACTCATGTACTAAATGTATGTAATAGACTCCTAACAAGGTCAACATTCCTAATAGAGTATTTTAAAATTAGTGCAATATCTTGTGAGTACCATCCCCACAAGGGTTTTCCCTTGGCCAGGTTTTCCTTAGTTAACAAATCACGGTGTTATGAGATTCATCATGTTATGTACTTTACTTTTCTGTTTACTCATTTATGCAAGTATATGGTTAAGTGCTGACCTATGTAGTTGGGCTAAAAGTATTGGAATACTAATTCACCCCCCCTCCGTGTTCTCTATTTCTAACAATTGGTATTAGAGCTTAGTTACTCAGAAGAAGTTTAACAACTTGAGGAAGATCCTATTGGATTTAACAGATTTGCAAAGTAACTATGAAGCAACACTTGACAAATTGGATCAAACAAACAATGAAAGGAAAGAATGAAGACTAAACTCAAGGATGCACAAGGGTACATTAAGAAGCTTAAGGATCAGGTTGATGTTTTGAGGACTTAGAGAAAAGAGCTGGCCGAGCAGATCAAGGAGTCAGATTTGGTTATGAAACTCAAGAAAGAAAATCAAGCACTCAAGGATGAACTTGAAGTTACATCAGTTAAGTTGGTCGAGATATTAGATGATAGAAAATAAGAGAAAGACAAACTTGAAGCAGATCTGAAAGGTAAAACTAGTGAATGCAATGATTTGAACACTTGACTTACGAAGGTAAAATCTGAGCTTACAAAAGCCTAAGGGAGATATGATAGGGATTGGATATATAGAAGGAGAGTGTTCTAAGAATTCTGAAAACTTGGTTGAGCAGGAACCTGAACAAGATCCAAATCAGATATTAGATCGGATTGAGGAACCTAATCAGCGATCTAGTGGAAGAACAAATGAGAGATCTAACATGACATCAAGAAGACCTTTGGGAATGAACAATGTCATAAACAATGGTGTTACATGCTACAAATGTAATAACTTTAGACACATAGCCATTGATTGAAGATTGTAAGTTAATTAGAATGGACCAAGGTATGGAAATTCAGTTGTTACATGTTATAATTGCAGTAATTTGGGTCGCACAGCTAAGTATCACAGATTTAATGGATTTGTGAACAACATGAGAACACGTAAGGTGAATAATGAACAAACTTTGTCCGCGTTCACATGCTTGATAGTGCTGTGGGTTTAAGTCATATCTGTAATATTCATGTGAACCAATAATCAGGAAACCATGATGTCTCAATGCAGTTTTGTCTCACTTATGAAGTATTTATGTATCTACGCAGTCCTCCTGCTAAACTCAATGACTCATGAGCCCAGTATGAAAAAAAACACGATAACTTCTTTTCACGGTATCTATAAAATCTCAACTCCGATCTCCACTTGATAGCCTATTTTTTGTTCACACACTCAACCAAGTGCTGGCATAGTCAACTAGAACCATGGAAAGGAAACACTTAACCTTCTCACCTAGAGATCAAAATAAAAACTGACACCCTGCCTCAATTTTAGCAAGAAATACTCACCCAAAGACTTCTCTTTTCATATGCCTGTATTGAGATATTCCCCTTTGGCTTCTGGTCGCGTAATAGGATGGAGATAAGAATGGTTTAATGCAACTTCCACACACATGTAAACAGCTTTTCAGTTACGTTCATAAGCATGAATCTGGGAGAAGGAATTCAAATTTGTTAGGAGTTCGAAGTGTAATGCCTAAAAGATTGTTGAACCTTTGCAACACAATCAATCCTGTTTACTGGAAACCTCACAGAAAAATTCTTAATCTAATGAAACATCTCCAACTTAATTCAGAAATAGTGCTGGGAACCTCACAACTATTACTCATTTTTAATGAAAGCATCTATTAGTTAATTAAGAATAATTGCCAGGATCATAATATTCAAATCTGTGTGCCAATCTGCCATAAAATGAATAGTCAAAACATTAAATTATCCTGAGTCTTTTCCAACTCTAAAGATGATGTCCCTTGAAGAGTTTTTGTTCCCCAGAAGCTGAAACCACTGCAAAGGTCTGCTATATTCATGCACTGAATCGGAATTGCTAGTCCCACCACCTTTAACTTGACCTGCAAATGTAACTACTAGAAATTCTTTACATTCCTTTCTTTAAATTTCCCTCAGGTAACATGAGACAAATGAAAATATTTGACTTCTTTAAAAAAGTTATACAATTGCAAGTGAAATATTAAAATCCAATTAAATGCTAGTAGGGACCATCTTAGCATTTAATTAAAAATAATGATATCAGCCTCATCAATGAGGGAGAGACATTACATTAATCTTGTGTGTTGCTTCTACATTTTGCATGGTTTCTACCTCTCTAAGTTTAGTTGAAGTTCACAGATCAAAATGGAGAAAATGTGAAGATGTATGTGAATTCTACGTCCATACCTTTTGTTGCTTGTTGATTACAAGTCATAGTGTAAGATTAGTTTGGACTTGAATAAATTCTAATTTCAATTGTGGATGTTCATTTGGGTTGTGCCATCATTGGGTATTCAGATGAATGATTATAATATGAAAATATTTTGTGCTCCCTTTGAAGATAGCATCATCTTTGTGTAGTTTTTTTTGTGGAAGCAAAGCTTGAATATAGGTATTCACTGACCGAAGCACCATCCATTGATATCATTGTCCTTAGGAGTAGCTTAGATATCTCAAACCCTTCACCCCTTTTGTCATTTTTTTGAAGTCAAGTTAGTATTCCAAGTTCTAGTGACATGGAGGAGAAGAATTGATAAAGTCTGGGAAGAATAGTGCAAGTGCTTGTGTGATTACCTGCATATCACATCATTGAATTGAGTTATATCCAACATGAATTCACGTGTATGCACTGTAAACCTTGGGGTTGCTTCATTTGATTACACATTTGTTACATTGTTTAGCATTTGAAGTTTCTTTCTTCAAGAGGATACAATATTTGGTATATTATTCTGTAGGAGTGTTCACAAACTCACATCAAAACTGCACAATATCAAGCTGAAGTTAAAAACATACGCCTACCTATTAGGGTTGATAAAAATATGCATAGAAGCTCTTAGGTTTAGTTGAAAAAAAAAATCTTTCGTATTTAGTAAAAACTACTAAACTTCAAGCCTAACCCTAATTCTAAACTAAAAATAAGTTTAAGACTGTTAGGGTTAAGTTTATTATGGTAGCTGTAGCATTAGGTCAAATGTTGCTCATTACTAAACCCTGATTATATACCAAATGCATCGGTTTATGTTTAGGATTAGGTTCAGTATAAAATCAACATTGTCTAGTTAAAATGAAATAGACCTTAAACCTAACCCTAAAGCCTTGTTTCTCTTGGGTCTGACCAAATATTGTTTGGATTATTAAAATCATAGCTTTTCTGTTCTGACCTTGCTTGGTGTTTGGGCTAGTCAACAATTACATGCAATGAATCATGTATAATTCCCTCATTTTCCACTGGTTCTATCTTAACCTAACCCTATTGGCAGGCTTGTGGTCTCTAATTTTATACATTTCTGGTGAAGTGTGGGTTACCCTCTCTCTTTGCCATAGTGTGCACAGCTATTCTGCCAACTACAATGATTATGCAGATTATTGTAGGCCTTGTCACCATGGTGCCAACATTAAACATTAATATCTCGACTATGTTTGTTAATCTTGATGTTTACCATCATGCTCTACAACCCACTAGATCATTCACCATTATATTTTCTCTTCTTCTCTTATGCTTGCTTATTTTGCTTCTTAATTTAACTGAAAGCAGGTTCTCTTCTTTACAATACAGAAGCAATCTACTAGATAAAATAAAACCATACTTGCAATGCCTACTAGAACCGCTACATACGCTATTTTATTACAGTAGAATGTATCATTATATCACATGAAAAAATATATGCTGTTTAATAATTATACATTTTTTTGCAGAGTTTTTGAAGGAAATTCTGTTTTCAGTTTCTTTATATAGTTACTATGGCTTATACATGTCTGTTTTGTCAGATTCAATCCTATCAGGTTGCAAACTTAAAGCATGAGTTTGACCAGGTTGGAAATGGCATCAACTACATCAGATTTGAAGTAGATTTTGATGAAGCTGACATGTTGGAGCTGAATATTAATAGTTCATGCAGTGGCAAAGTTAGCATCCTGAGAATCTAGACTTATATGACACTGTACACGCATCCTTATAGTGCTTCATATAGAAAATTCATTTGAATGCATTTAAAAATATTGTGATGATACACAAAGGCTGGACCAAGGATAGAACTGGGTGATTTTGAGAAGAGGTTCTGTTGGCGTGCATGTTGTGCTAGAAGTTGCACAACCCATATAACTTAATGACTATTGGCACCCGTCTATCAAGGCTGTGAGTTGTTTCAAATCAAAAGAAGATGTTTATTATTGAAGCTTAGAAGATGTCAAAACAGCAAACCAGAACTGGAATCTCGATATAAAAAGTAGTAGATAATAATATGCACTTAACAGCTTGCAAACTACTGTAGAGAATCATCTACGATGGCTTGCTGCTCTTGAGAGGGATCTCCTTCCTTAGATAATTATCTGAAGCGAATATTCCCACATTTGTTCCCCAATTGGATTTTCCTGTCCTGATTTTGTTTCCTTGTATACTTATGCAAATTGTAATTAGTAGAAATCATATCAAGATTATGCATCTTTTTCCAGTACGTACTAAGTTGGTCGATGCAATTCCTTTATTAATAACATGTCATTAATTTTCCTTCAGAGTCAGTCAAATAAATTTATAACTACATGATTCTGTTTATAGCATCTCATAATGTTGTCTCAAAGTCATCAAATAAATTTATATGTTGTTACGTCCTAAATTTTGCTTAATTTAATAATCTCCTAGCTGTTGAGAGTTCATGTGAAGTTAGTTGACCAGTAAAGTTGTTGAGATATTTGATCGCGTGAAATGGAATGTATGGTTGTTCATTATTATTTCATATGTCATGTTAGTTAATTGTTATAGTTGAATTTCATAGGACATGTTAGTTAATCGTTATTTATGAAATTGAAAATGAATATTATGGAAATAAAAAAATGATTGTGATATTTTGAAATTTAATTGATATTTTGGAAGTCATGGAATTATGTTATTACTCTGGGACCTTTCCTTTTTGCAGAAGCACGATGAAGGGTAGGGGCGGTGTTGGGGTGAGTATTGCCAGAATGGGAGTTAGGAATGAGGCACCAAATCCACTTTAATACTATTAGGTATGAAATCTAACTACCTTGATTTGGGATGAAACGACTAGACAAGCAAGAATGTACAAAGAACGACTATGAGCTAATCAGTGGAAATTATAACATTAAATTATATATAAAGAAAATATTACCTTCATAATGTGGAGTATCTAAGCATATCTTGCAAATTTTATCATGTCTTGATATAATAATACTGTATCTATATTCATACTTGTGTGGGTAACACACACACAGAGATGTGTAATCTCTAATAAAGCGTATGCATATAAATATGTACACACATACGCACACATAAAGGTTACTCATACAAGTGTGCGCACACACACGCGCGCACACACGTGCACACACACACACACACAAAGATATGCATAATCTCTAATAAAGTGAATACATATAAATATGTACGTACGTGCGCGCACACAAAAAGACTACTCACACAAGTATGAACACACACACACACGTGTAATCTCTAATAAAGCGTATACATATAAACATGTACATGCGCGCACGCATACACACACAAAGGTTATTCATACAAGCATGAATATAAAAGGTGATATCATTATATTAAGGCATGTATACGAAACATTATTGTTGCTATGCTTATTATTTTGGACTTTGGTGATAGCTTTCTTATTTTTCCTTGAGTGAGCACCTTTCATATTTTTAAAAGTTTCTTCAAGCCTTATATTTGTTAATTAGTACTACATTGCGACAGCCACCCATTGCCCAAGCGACAATACCATGAAATTGCTCTCGTCAGACGGGCATCAGAGTTTTGCTGTCGCAAAGTGTGATGAGAAGGGCATCCATTGCAAATGCGATGGATAAAGTTGTCGTAACTTGGAAGAAGGCAAGAGCAAGAGTTTATCTTCATGCCATCACAATTGTGACAATCAACCTTTGCAAATACAACGGATAAGGCTTCCAATCTACCATCCTAATTGCAATGACTGTGTGGCAATGGTGTTGTGGGAGCGACGACTATCCGTAAAAAATGGTCCATTGCAATTGCAACAGGTATGTGACAACAATGCTATAGGGGTGATGACTATCCATCAGACAAGCCGTCTCAATTACGACATGTTGAATTATTAAACAAAAATAGTGGCAAATGTTTAATAAGTATTACCAGATTCTCCACAAGGATATGACAAAGAGGCTCAAAGTCAGCTATGATGCTCTAGGGAAGCAAGAGAAGGAGAAGTTCTTGGAGTCAACATGTTTCTTCATTGGAGAACGAAGAAGTGCAACCATTGTAGCATGGGACGCTGAGTTTTATGGAACACTTTGTTGGGGAATTCTTTTTAACAGATGTCTTGTTGAGGAGGATGGAAATGGTCATATAACAATGCACGATCACTTGAGGGACATGGGGAGAGACATTGCAAATGGACAACTGCCATATCACTTTTGGTCTTCAAAACAGGTTATCAAGGTGAAGTCAATGCCTTCTTTTATGTATTTATTAGTTATGGCATGGTTTCGCCTTTGGTCTCAAGATATTCCTCCTCAATAGGTGAAGTCAATGCCTTCTTTTTATGGCTTTAATAATCATGGATAGGGTACCCAACTTCTCTAGTTATAATGAGCTCTAAATTTTTTCTTATGTTTACTTTGATAATTTAGGAAGCAATACGAGTTAGAGGAATAACAATAGATTCACACAGTTAGTTGTCATGCAATCATAGGTTAATGTTGAGCTTCACTTAGTTTGGAGAATAGTTTAATATTCTGTACTAATCAAGGCCAAACACGTGAAGGTGGAAGCTCATTTGACCCCCCCCTAAACATCTAAATTCCCCGTTAACATCTAAAATTCATTCATTCCATCCATTAATAAATTCCCTGTTAACATCATACCATTGATTTGATAAACTTGTGAATGCCACTCTAAATTGAGAATGTGTAATGACCCCTTTTATAAATCTTTGACCCGAAGTTCAAATTTCGTATAAGTTAGGAAGTCATTTAGATTAAACATGCCTTGGATCCTTAATTATTCAACATTTGAAGAGTTGAGTATTATCAATTTATTATTTTATTCTATTTAGTAAGTTTCATTCTATAGTACCAAGCAATCTTCTCTCTCCGGGTTATGACTATCTGGAGATGGTAGATTGACGATGCAAAAGGCGCGTGAAACAAGCTACAAGCGGCTCCCTGGAGGATACCGTCAGGTGCTCGAATTTACTCCGCCTTTCCCTCCACCCACTCCCTATCTGAAGATGTCATAGCTCAGATGAGAGCAAAGCTTCTTGGCCTATAGTTAAAAATACATTTTTAATGGTAATTCTTAAGGTTGTTGTTTAAGTATAATGTAACAATCTCTTTATTATCATGAGTATTTACACTTTATCACTATTTGATTATATATATAAAGATTTTACTCATGCGATTCCATATTATTAATATATATCTAAATATCTATAATAATATGTATATATATAATATTTCTTACTTATAATTCTGAACATATATCACCAAATATATATCTGGCATTTCTCCCTCTCATTTGATTTACAAACATATATTTTAGAGGTTGCGATCTCTTATTTATAATATTATAAATCTTCTCTAGATGATGATATTTATCTAATCCTTTAGATATCATTATACTATACATCTTAAATACATATATATCATCATTAATAAGATATCTATTATTTTCATATATAACCTTTCCTTGATTACTGAACACATTATAACTATATTGCTATAGTTAGATAATGTGTGAGGAAACATTAAAAACATACCATCTTTCATAATACCATACTTGATTATGCAAGCTATTCGAATTGTTATTAAATCATTCATCTTGAATATCAAACAATAAACCATACCTTATGTAAAATCCTCAATGCATGGGTCTTTCGTTGACAATGTTAGGTCAATCAAGTCAGCATACCTTTCTTGGTGATAGTATTGGAATTCTCACTTGTTTGGCTAACATGGCATATTTATCCACCATAGCTCCTTTTAGTTAAGCTTAATATAATGCATATGATACCAATCTACGTAATTTACTTTGTATTAATGATAATGGACTGATTATAGATGATCAGTTCCGCGGCACGGTAGTTTAATTATTCTTTAGTACATCAATTGGCAGTGGTGACAAGTGCCGAGCAAGTGATTTGTATGCGGCTTACAATATTTTTATCTCCTCTTTATTATGTCTTCTATTTACCTTGTGCCGTATTCACATGTCTTCCTTGACTTATCAATATACTGTATCTCGGGTATTTCTTGATAATTATAAATGTTCTCAATGCTGATGAAAATGTCAGATTTTTCTTATTAGAGTAACTGTGCCTAATGAGATCAATAACTGTATCGCTAACTATATGAAGAATTAGCGGCTCAATACAAGTATGATCGCCTTTTCTGAGTTATCTTCTTATAATCATGCAAGCAATTGGATTTGATAACGTAAGAGGAAATATAACCTATAGCTTTTCCAGAATGATCACCCTCTAACCATGCAATCTTTTGATGTCGTCTCTGATTAGTTATTGATGCATCGTGCATTCTTGGCTTTGCAACAGGTTGATAGACACCACCTTCACATGACTTCTCTTAAGACTCTTAGAGCATTCCGATATGCCATAAAATAGATACCAACCTTTCTATATATCCTTTGGACAAGTTAATGACTCTCCCTTAATACGTAGTGAGGAGGCATGATGGGAAACGTTGTATCTCAAAAGGTCATGATTCTTACAAACAAATTGATTCAGTAGTGTACCAAATCATACCTCTTCCTTGTAGCTAATAACATTAGTTAATTAACCAACTTCACATCAGATTAGTTCCTTACTAAGGTGGTGATAATGTATGATTTGTTTTATACCTCTAATCAGTCTCAATCTCTCTCTCTGGACAACAATTAGTCATTTCATAGCTAGCGATACTCGTATTATCTTTCTTTTAACACTGCAATTGCAATCTCAGATTGCAAAAGAAGTAAGGATGCTGCCAAGATAAAGAGAATATTCTCTCTAAATGTCTGATAACAGATAACATAGCAAAGGTCTATATAAACCCGATGACCGGTAATAACTTTGGTCTATGAAAGTAAGGGATATGAAGATAAGCTTTAGTTATATACAAAACTTAAAAATTAAAATAGATTATTATACATTGAATATATATATATATTGAAGATTATTATTTGGATTTTGCTAACATTATTATTAATATTGATAATTAGCAATCATTACTATTATATATAACAATTAATCATGAGAACATATATATATATATATAGTCAAATTGAATATATTTATTCACATAATTAAGGCTCATGATAGAATGCACATGCAACTGTGTTCTATATGCATGGACAATGGGCGAAGCTGATAAAATCCACAATGTTTACATTTATTTAATAGGTCTATGCAAACCTCTAACAAAAAAACAAACCTGTTGGGTTCTTTTAGCTCCACCTGATATCATATGCATGTGAATTGAGATTGCGTATTGAACTATAGCATCCTTGTGCATTGCCTGAAACTAATAGATTCACACAGTTAGTTGTCATGCAATCATAGCTTAATGTTGAGCTTCACTTGGTTTCGAGAATAGTTTAATATTCTCTGCTAATCAGGGCCAACCTCCACAATCCACAAGATCTCTCTATATATGTGCATGGATACATACATAGACACACACGTGTGTGTGTATGTATGCATGTATCTATATATGTGCATAGATACATACATGTGCACAACAATGAAAAATAATATGTATGTATGTATGTATATATATCTGTATATATACATAAAAATCTTTTTAAAAAGTATATATATATATATATATATATATATATATATATATATATATATATATATATATATATATATATATATATATATATATGATCTAGCTACATACATATTCTAGAATCCAAATGATAAAACAATAAAAATCACTCAACCCGTGCTAAGTGACTTACCTCAAAACCCTGCACATAAATAATGCAAAGTTAATGACATATGTATATATGTAGGGGAAATACAATACCTATTAACAATGCCATTAACTTTGCCCATTTTTCATGGTCTGTATACATACATACATATGTACACATAGATACATACATACATACATACATACATTTGCATCTTTTGCATTATTTTAGAGGTAATGTCATTGTGGCAGAGGCTTATGCAAGGGAATGAGCCTCACGATTATGACATTTACACAAAAGCAAAACTTGCTTCTTCAACTCCTTACACTCAACTCTTCACTGAAGTTATTCTTCTAGTAGTGAGAATAATTGCTACAAATTCTTGGGAGCCAAGGGACCCTGAACCTATGCTACATTTTCTAGAGACATGGGAGAAGTTACTACCGGCTTCAATACTTCATAACATTGTAGATCATATAGTAATGCCCAAATTAACAACAGTAGATACTTACTGCTACAACCAACTGTATCATCAGAAATATCAGCTCTCCTCTTACAACTGCAACTACTAGGATCAAATGAATCATACTTTTTGCAAGCCTTCATCTGATTAGAAATTTTCTTTCTTCTTCCTCTTCTCTTAATCACAAGATCAGATAATTGTCTTTCAACAATGGGAACCTCAACCACAAGTTTTTCTATCTTCAAATTGAAAGTCTTAAAAACATTTAACACTACAACATTTGGGGTCAAATTGCGACAGTAGGGTAATTTGTGGGTTTTTCATTTTTTTTTTGCAATTGTCCTTGACGCCATTGCAATATCGACATTTGCATCACAATTGCGATGCCCACATGAGTATGAACAAAAAAGAAAAAGAAAACATGGCATAAATAATTTCCTATTTGTTTTGATCGATTGTGGAGAGCTGCGCATGAAAGAGGGTGGAGAGC
Organism: Cupressus sempervirens; assembly: GCA_028749045.1. Taxonomy (NCBI): domain Eukaryota; kingdom Viridiplantae; phylum Streptophyta; class Pinopsida; order Cupressales; family Cupressaceae; genus Cupressus; species Cupressus sempervirens. The sequence continues at coordinate 314,516,838 of CM053790.1, read as the reverse complement.
TCCGAACGAGGGTGGAGAGCTCTGAATGTTGGTGGAGATTTCATTGCCATGCCCTTGTGATTGCTGCATTTTGTTGCCATGCCCTTAAGATCTGTGCATTTCGTTGTTGTGCCCTTGGTGGAGATCAATGGAGATCTAGGATTTTGTTGATTTGTCCTTGTGATCACTACATTTCATTATCGTGCCCTTGTGATCTTTGCATTTTGTTGTCGTGCCCTTGTGGTCTTCGTGCCCTTGCTCTACAATTTCATTGTCGTGTCGTGCCGTTGTGATTGCTGTGCTCTTGCTCTGCAATTTTCTTCAAGGGGAGAAGAGGTACCTATGTAAATGTTCTTTTCTTTTCCTTCTAAACATGTATCTCTTTATATTTCCCCAAACAAGTGATTAGAGAAGCTTCTTTTTATGTATATGTATGTGTATATATACATACACACACACATATGTGTGTCCATACATACATACACACATACACACATAAATAGAGATCACAAGATCACAAGGGCATGACAATGGAATGCAACAAACACAAGGGCACGACAATGAAATCCTAGATCTCTATTGATCTCCACAATCCACAAAATCTCTCTATATACATACATACATACATATACACATACATACATACATACATACATTTGCATATGCAATTTTATCACCTTGCAAAACTGTATTTGATCTTGCTAGCTGATTGTTCATTTTATTGTACCTAATCTGATGACAGTTCTACAAGAATTTGTAATCAACCCAGCTAATTAACAACTAGACCCATTTAATTGGGTTATTACTTGTTTCTTTCTAAAAATATCTACTATGATATGTTTTTGTAAAATTTCTTGTGAACTCTACCCATTTTTTCTGGTTTGCATTATTTGTGTGCAAGATTTTGAGGTAAGTCACTTAGCACAGGTTGAGTGAGTTTTATTGTTTTATTATTTGGTTGAGTGAGTTTTATTGTTTTATATGTGTGTGTATGTATATATACACATACATATACATAAAGAGAAGCTTCTCTATTCACCTACCGAGGGAAATATAAAGAGATGTTGAAGGTGATTAGATTTCTTATAGATTTGACTATGAGTGTCTTTTCTATTTTGAGAACATAATTATTAGTAATCTCTACTCTTTATATTTGAAGTTACTGAGCACCAAAGGGCAAGGCATTTATTTATTTTGATACCTCTCTTGGTTGTTCAGTTGGGTATAAGTATTGTTTCAAAAGACACAAAGCCAAAAAAATGTCACAAGATGACATGTCTCATGTCCACTTGATGCAAAGTGCATAAATAGAAAGTTATAAATGGGCTTTCCCACTCTTAACACCAAATCAACAAGTTACCAAATCCCCAACCTTCTCACAAGGCCATAACTAGTTCAAATCCTCCAAATGCTAAAGAAAACAAGAGTACCAACTCCTTCAAGCACCCATGGTCTAAGGATCAAATTCATCCAAATTATGGCTTCAAGACCTAAACCCCACAACTAGGCCAACACGAGCAAAACATAAAAATGATTTTCTCCAATGGTTCCAAGGTATGAAATGGACTTAGGGCATCCACATAACACAAAATACGTCACTAGTTTGATCCCCACACTTCCACAATGTATCAAACCCAAATTCACCTAGTAGCCCTATTAGGCCTCCTTAAGAGGTTTTTGATGTCTAACTTCCAAAAGTCCCAAACAAACTTTAAAAACAATAAGGGTTCCAGATACCTTTTTCAGAGTTATATCTAATCCCAAAGCACCAGAACTCTATTCCACTCCAACACTCCCTTTCCTTCACTAAGAAACACAGTCCTAATTGTCCTAATTAGGACTAGTTTACAAAGCAACTATGTGAAAGTGGGGCCATGGAAACACACCCAATACTCAAGAATGTCTATTCACCTTCCTCCAACTTCCTTCCAAACACTCAGCCATCCAACAAGTCTCCTTCTCCTGTTATACTCTAAACAACATGCTTACAAGGTCAAATCCTCATAGGCACTTGGCCTAGGGCTGGTTAGGAAAAATAGCAAAACACATTGCCCAGTCTTGAAACCATGGAATCATTGAGAGGACCCATCTAACTATCATTCCCTAGGAGGCCATTAAAACCAACTATGGGAGTCACAACTATGGGCCCATCTTTGAAGCTTGCACAAAATTGTTGTCCTAGAAACCCTCTTGTACAAAAAATAGAATCACTTGAACAAAACTCCACACAAAATGATGAAACCAAAAGTAATGGAAAGGTGAGACAAAACTCTTCTTCAAATAATCATCTGATCATGCCTGCTAATCCATACAGTATGGACAAAGTACAATAAACTATTAAAATTGCTTCAAAACTAAAAAATCTCTTATTGCAACTTCTCCCAATACGTACAATCTGCCCTTTGTTACCTTACAAATGAGTTATTTATCCTTCCTACATCCATCCAAACCAAAATCCACTATTGTTTGAATAGTTACAACTCCTTTTGAACTAAGTTGCATTTTTGAGCAACTTTTACAATTTTGCAAATTAGCAATTTTGCAAATTAGCAATTTTGCACCAAAAGTGCAACTTTTGAAATTTTCACAAATTTTCAATTCTAAGACTTGGAAAATGTTCAAACTTACTCAAAAAAAATTAAAGACACCTAATCCTAGGCTATCTTAACCAAAAACTAAAAAAGACCCAATTTTGCCCAACTAGCAACTTTGACTTATAACTTGCCCAAAGTGACTTAGGCATACATGAAGGTGTCTTTCCATTACAACCATGGATTTTTCATCCAAGACTTATTTATCCTAGCCTGACTAGGTGAGAAACCAAAACATTAAACCAAAATCCACAATACTGCCTTGGTGCACTACACCACCACTCATGACATGGTTATTGATATAAATAATTATTAACCTTATACTAATTAGTTTAGTTAATACTTAACCAAACATGATTTATATTAAGTTGTTGATCTGTATAAACATAAATGGATCATCTGATCGATCCTGTTATGACTTAATGTGAATGCATCCGATCATTACCTAGATGATATTATGCATGAGATCTTTACTCAATCACCAAGAGAGTATATAATCTATAAGTACAGATTTTTACATACTTAGTTTGGTATGAATAGTTTCGATTGTATGCAAGGATAATTGCTTGTGTGAATTCAAGACATGAATGATTAATTTAATTTAGCACAAGTACTATGCAAGTGTGTATATATGCATGTAAAGCAGTTCACGTAGTGAATTGATATACATACATACATGCACATATGCATACAATCATCATAATCAGTTATCCTTGAATCTGACCAAAGCTATTATATATCAATAAGAGATACATGTTTAGAAGGAAAAAAACAAAGAACATTTACATATGTACCTCTTCTCCCCTTGAAGAAAATCACATAGAAAGGATGACACAAAGATCACAAGGGCACAACACGACAACAAAATGCAACAATCATAAGAGAACAACAACAAAATCCTAGATCTCCACCAACGTTTATAGCTCTCCACCCTTGTTTAGAGCTCTCCATCCTCTTTTACATGCAACTCTCCACAATCAATCAAAACAAATGAGAAACGATTAATGTCATGTTTTCTTTTTTTGTTTGTTTATAACCCACAATCCACAAGATCTCTCTCTCTCTCTCTCTATATATATATACATATATACATACATAGACATAGATATGTGTGTGTATGTATGTATATACACACACACATATATATACATATACATATACACATGTATATATATGTATATAAATACATACATATACATACATAAATATATACATAAATATATACATACATACATACATACATACATACATAAAAACAACAATGCACTTTCTAAGAGTCTACAATTGTTCAACAAAATTAATGTTTTACAAGAAAATGCACATGAAGAATTGTTAGTTTAGAAGCAAGAACATGGTGTTGAAATACTACATAAAGTGCTTGACATGAGAGGTACGCAAGTGAGGGTGTTGATCAATCTTGAAAAATTGAATGCTGAAATGAAAGCTTTTGATGATCAAACACCTATGCCAAAGTTACAACACAATGCAAAGTTGATTTTAGATATGGTAGAGGTAGATATTCAGAAGTTTGATAATCAAAATTTAAGGCATGAGAGAGAAGGAGAAGGAGTGACTTTAGAAAGATAAAGAGAAGGAGCAACTTTAGAAAGAGATTGCACAACACAAACAACAACTAGACAACATAGAGGATATTATAGGAGCCACTAGATAGAATCCAAAAAAATGTTGCGATAGGTACTATGCCATTGGAATCACTTGCAAGTGTGTTTGAGAATTTATAGTCCAAATATCAAGAGGACTACAAGATGTGTAATTTGTCATGTATTGCATCTACATTTTCTTATAAGAGTGTTTCAAATATTGGCATAGTCTCCTTGCGATGATCCCAAGTATCAATTGCTTATAAGAGTGTTTCAAAGTTGGGAACTACTTCAACATCCTTTGTATGGTTTAGAGGTAATGTCATTGTGGAAGAGGCTTCTGCAAGAGAATGAGCCTCGTGATTATGGCATTTACATAGAAGCAAAACTTGCTTCTTCAACTCCTTACACCCAACTCTTCACTGAAGTTATTCTTCTAGTAGTGAGAATAGTCGCTACAAATTCCTGGGAGCCAAGGAACCTTGAACCTATGCTATATTTTCTCGAGACATGGGATACATTAATACGGATTCAGTACTTCATAGCATTCTAGATCATATAGTGATGCCTAAATTAACAACAACAGTAGATACTTGGGATCCTCACAGGGAGAGTGCGTCAATACATGCATGGTTACATCTGTGGCTTCCATTTTTGGGCCAGCGTATGGAGCCTTTGTATCCAACCATTCATTATAAATTGGTGAATGCGCTTCATGCCTTGCATGCAAGTGATGCATCTACATCTGCAATTTTATCACCTTGGAAAATTGTATTTGATCCTGCTAGCTAGGAACAACTGATTGTTCGTTTTATTGTACCTAATCTAATGAAACTTCTATAGGAATTTTTAATCAACCCAAATAATCAACTACTAGACCCATTTAACTTGGTTATGACTAGTTTCTTTCTAAAAATATTTGCTATTATATATTTGTAAAATTTCTTGCGAACTCTACCCATTTTTCCTGGTCTACATTATTTTGTGTAGGATCTTGAGGTAAGTCACTTAGCACGGGTTAAGTGAGTTTTATTGTTTTATTATTTGGATTCTAGAATATGTATGTAGCTGGATCAATTTTTGTTGTTGTGCTAAGATGTAATAAGCACCTTAAAAAAGATCTCTAAGATATACATGTTCAGAAGGAAATAAAAAGAGATTCTTGCTTAGAAGGAAAAGAAAAGAACATTTACATAGCCTTTGAAGAAAATCGCAGAGAAAGGGCATGACAATGAAATCATAGAGCAAGGGCATAACACAGAAACAAAATCACAGAGAAAGGGCACGACATGACAACAAAATCATAGAGAAAGGGCACAAAGATCACAAGGGCACACCATGACAATGAAATTACAGAGAATGGGCACGACAACGAAATCAAAAAGCAAGGGCATGACAATGAAATGCAGAAATCACAAGGGCATGACAATGAAATCATAGAGAAAAGGCATGGCAAAAAAATGCAAAGATCACAAGGGCACAACAATGTTCAAAGCTCTCCACCCTCATTCGGAGCTCTCCACCCTCTTTCACATGCAACTCTCCACAATCAAAACAAATGGGGAATGATTTATGTCATTTTTTCTTTTTTTGTTTATACTCATGTGGGCATCACAATTACAATGCAAACATCGATATTGTGATGGCGTCGAGGACAACTACAAAAAATAAACATGAAAACCACCACAAATTACACTGCCGTCACAATTTGACCCCGAATTTTGTAGTGAATGATTCATCATATTATTCATATTTTTGAATTGATGGAGTTGATGAATGCCTTGCCACCTCATATTTTCTTGCATAATTGGGCATAAGTTCGGGAGCCTTCTTGCATATGATCTATGCTCAACTCTCAACGTTGGTATATTGTTATTGCTTCTTACCATTTCAGTCTGCAATTCAAGTATCACTTTTGCTTCTTGCCATGGATCATTTTGCCCGCCCATAGCTTATGTTCTTCCCAAATCTAGTGTGTGATCATTTACAACAATTACTCTAAGAGAGCCAGTTATTGGCTAAGATATCCACCATCCCTATACAGGACAAATACATAAGATTAGATTGTACGAGAGAGCCGACATATTCAAAACTGATTGATTGCATTTTTAAGTCGAGCTATATCATTCTTAAGGTCATGACTTATACTCTAATTTTTTCTTTATATCTTTCTTAAATCAAACATTAGAACTATCTAATTTGCCTATCACAGAAGGCTTCATAATTTTTTTTTCTTTAATCCAAAGTTTGGAATGATTATCAATCTGGGTATTTCTTTTTGTTGTCTTTCTCCTATACTGAAATAAGGAGCCATCTTGTTAATGGAAGCACAAGTCCATGATAACATTTCGAATATAATTGTGCATATCTAAAGAATCTTTTTCAAAGAGTGCCAACTTGTATAGGGTATTGTCAATATACCTTTGAGATGAGTACAACACTTTTTTGATTATAGAATAATCTAAAAAGAATTTGTATTTTTCATTTGTAATGCCATAGGCCAATTTGGGCATAATAAGATGGAAATGCTTATATTCAAAAACAAGATATCACTTAAGGAATCACCCAAGCACTCATTCATGAGGACCAACATGGTCAAGATGAAGGATGTGAATGGGAATATCCTTGCAAGGGAAAGTATACATAAGTTAGTAACAATACTCAAATCTAAATAACTAAGTCAGCTCATGGTAATCCTTTCTATATTTTCTTGTTGTCAAATTGAGCGGTGGGTGATTGAGCATATATGATGCCCATCCAAAATCCTTGTCTAAGGTAGGTTAGTGGCATGATTTCTACTGTGATAAGAAGAGATCAGAGTGTTAGCAGTTAGAAGACAGGTTGATGGAAGGTGTCCACAACTTCATCAACTGACTAGCTGACACTCTAACACTAGGATGCTCAGTAGAAATACAATGTGTCCCAAGCCTAATCTTAGGGTAGGGAGGGTCTTTCTTGATAGAGATTGTATGCAGGTACTTAAGGGTCTGCTATTGGTAGGTTAAGCCCATGACAATGCTTCTCCTCTCTTCTAGATGCCAAGGCTTGCACAACACAAGGACAATATCTCCATTCTCTCAGGTACTTATTTCATGTTTCCACATTTTATTTGATATATAGTCATGTATTTAAATTATGTTACCTCCTTAAATTAGATGCCTAGAACTAAGTTACATAGATTAACTACAAGTTGGAAATGCTATAGACATGGTAGTTTTAACTATATTTCTTGTGAACTTAGAGTTGGAATATTAGTTTATTTTTTCAATTATATGAATTAAAAGCTATAGTTAAGCACGTATTGTCCCTTCATGTGAATGTGAAGAATAACTGTTATAACTATCACTCTTTTTCTCCAATTAAGATCACATGTAATTAATGGCTAAATTGGCTATTAGAAATTAACATGTTACATATGGTATTAAAGCTAGGTTCAACTGTGAACCTTGGGCTCATCACACTTTTAACCAACAAGGAAACTAAAAATGTAGATTTATATGTTAAACTAGATTTACACCCAAATGACTCCTCACAAGAAACCTTGACACCCCATATTCTTCTACCTAATTAAGAACATACCAAAACATGACTACTCCTACTGCTCCACACCCAAGGATAATGAAACCTTAGTGCAAGCATTGCAACAAATAGAAAAAGAGAGGGTCAGGTGGACTCCTACCAGGAAGGCAATACTGAGAAACAACTTATCAAGGCATGGAATGCCAGGTAAACCAATCCTCTTATGATGTATCATAAACCATGTAAGGGGCAGATTAAGCCCAAAGATGAAAACAAACATAATAATCAAGAATAGGGTGTCCAATTTTAAGATATTTATTTGGTTGTATCCTTAGAAGAGGAAATTTTGTAAATAATAGAGTTGTAGTTGCAACAAGCAAGTTTTTCTTTTTCTTTTTCTTTTAGAATGCAAAAAATGAGCAATTGGAAAATTCTTTTCTTTTGTTGTTCTTAATCTATCTAAGCAATCTGATACATTTTGTTTTGAAAACAAATGCAAGCATAATATTGATTAGGAAACAATTGTATACTTCAAGAAGCTCAAACTTAAACCATGGTCAACAATAGAAACATTATGGAGCTCAAGGTGACCAATGGGGCCAACTGTCAAAACTCCTTAGATCTATTGATCCAGGTTTTGCAAGATACACAAACAAAATTAGAAAATATGGAAAAGAGAATGGAACACCAATAGTTCAGACATAAGGCCACATAAAAAGAGTTTTAAGAACTTCAAGCCCAACAAACCAGAATTCAAGGGAAACAAAGATAAGGAGTTTAAAGACAACTCTAGAAATAATGATGATAACAAAGGGAATAAAAATAAATGACCATGTAAGGGATGTTTTACATGTGGTGGGGATCATTATGCCGATGAATTTCCCAATAAGTTTAATACCAACCAATAGCCATGAACCCCACTACCTCCTCAATAGACAACCTATTAACAAAGGATTCATGTAGGATCGGACAACCGTTAGACTAAACATCAACTTAGCCCTAATGAAACTCTAAGTAAGATTTATGGAAATCCCATCTCTATATTAATTGATATAGGAGCAACAAAATGTTTTATCTCCCCAAAATTGTTGAGTAGATTTCCTAAGAAAATTTGTGTTATGGCTAAACCTTGGATTGTTGAGTATACAAATTAGACAAGGGATAGATTAGAGTAGTGTTTATTTGAGGCTTGGGTAGAATTTCCAAAGTTCTCTAGTGAGGTTAAGTTGTACGTAACACCTCTAGGGTCTTACAATATCATCATTAGAATAAATTGGTTTAGTGACCACAAAGGAAAAGTGGATTGTATTTCCAAAATAGTGGAGTGTTTAGACGATTAGGGCAATCTCATTAACATTCAAGGAATAATGAATGAGGTAAAACCTCATTAGATCTCAGCCACACAACTTAAAAGATGCATAAGAAAGGGGTGCAAAATCTTTGTCATCAAGATAGAAGACTTAAAGAGCCCTTAGAAACCACTTATCGGAATGACTACATCTTTGAAGCTCGAGAGATTAGAGAAAGATTAAAGGAATATTTTGAAGAAAAGTATCCATATCTTAGAAATTTCCAAAATGTATTTTCAAAGGAACTTCCCAACCTACCTCCTTCTAAGATATTTGATTTCACTATAGACTTGGTACTGTTGTGAGGTTTTCACACCATTTCCCCATTTCAAATGGGGACCCCCTCTTTTGTTTTGTGCTTAGGTTATTGTGGTAGTGTTTGGGTTATAAAGTTTTAGCATTGGGCTTAAATTTGAAGGGAATATATTTTTGTTTGGGTTGAAGCGAGGATTAGGCCAAGTCTAGGAGATGGAACAAAATTAGGAGTGATGCTAGAAGAAGAGCTAAATTTTGCTAAGTATAAAACTCATCTTGGGTCAAGACGTGTTTCAGTACCCAACTAAAAGTTGTCCCACCTTGGCCGAGACATGTCTCACTACCCAAGTAACAGTTGTCTCAGCTTGACCGAGACATGTTTTGCTACCCAAGTAAATGCTGTCCCAACTTGGCCGAGACATGTTTCACGACCCAAGTAAAAGTTGTCCTAGCTTGGGCGAGATGCATTTCACTACCCAAGAAAAAACTTGTCTCATCTTGGTCGAGATGTATTTCACTATCCAAGTAAATGTGGTTTCATCTTGAGTTGGAACTTGATTTTCTACCTATGTTAATTTTGTCTCATCTTGGTGCAATGATGTTTGAACCTTTAGGTGGGAAGTTGAGCCTAGAGGTTTGCTCCAAATGTGTGTAATTATTTTCATATATAGGACATTGGGCCCAAAATTTGAGGCAAAATAACCTTAGAAATAATGTATGAGCATGGGGGATTAAATGCCTTGGATTAAATATTTATACAAAATTTAATTTCAAAATTGAGGTAAGACCCATTTGTTAAAGTTAAACAATTTTAAAAAATGGAGAGAGAAAATGATGAAAACTAGAAATAAACTAAATAAGTAAAATAAAAATTGGGTTTTAAATAGAGATGAGATTAATGTACCTCAATTTTACAAAATATGGATTGATATTAGATGCATTATTAACTCATCCATTGTTGCATTTAAATTATCCAAATGGCATCAATTTTAACAAATGGAAAATTAAAATAATGGGAATTAATTATAAATGCTAATAAAATGTATATTTTCCAATCAAATTTGCATCAACCCATTAAATGATTTTTATTGGAAATTAAATGGTAAGTTTGTGATGATTTTCTAAGTCTTATTGCAATTATTATTTAAAATTTTACAATCATTTACAAGTGGTGGTTTTCCTTGTAGGTTAAGATGATGAGGTGACATAATGACATTTTTTCTAATTGGTCCATGGTTTTCTTCGAGTTTTCCTATTGGTTTGTGAGGCAATGACTTATTCTACAAGTAATCTCTTCTCATTGGCCCAAGTGTCATTGATCCTTATAAAATTGTTATGGCTTTGCATTTTCCTATTGGCCCATGTAGGTATTTTCTTTTTCATTGGCTCACAAGGTGGTGATTTATTGTAATTTGGTGAGCATTTAGTGCTTCTAGTTGGTGGTTATGAAACCTTAAATAGGGCTTATGTGGATTAACTTGCCCCTTGATTTCAAATCAATCTTTACCATTCATTGTATTTGAGCTCATTGTATAAACCCCTCACCTCTCTCATTTGTAAAGGAATTTTTGGAGAATTGTTTCTATATAGTACCAAATTCGCTCTACTTTTCATTGTTGTCTTGCATTGTGAATTGTTTTGATCAAGTTTATATTAGTGCACGGTGATCCATATTTCCTCCATTAGTTTAGGAAATTTTTCATGTTGTTTAGAAGTCGTTTAGTTAAATGAAAGTTGATGTGGATGTTCACTTGCATGACCCAAACAAATCTGGGACACTAGCCTCTTATGGATTGTAAGAGTTCCTTGCATGGTGAGCCGATGAAAATACTAAACTTCAATTAATGTTCAATATTTGGTTTACCTCCAGGGGATGGGATGGGAGAGATGGTATTGATGTGAAAATAATTTGTGTATTCCTTAGACGCTTGCACTAGGTAGTGGATGAAGTCTCTCATAATAGTGCATCTAGTAGAGTCCAAGTTCATCCATGGTTTGTTGCATTTATAGTTAGATGTAGAAGTAGTAGTAGAGGTTAGAAGTTCAATTTGAAGTGGAGAATTGGGAAGTCAGAACTTATATTTTCATTGCAAATCGTATAGCCAAATCTTTAGAAGTGCAAGGGTTGATGTCCATTGAATGAATAGTGTAAGTCTCTTTGTGATGACCAACATATCACATCACTATTTCACTGATCAAGTATCCACCGGAGAAGGAACCTTGAAGTCATTTTCATGATCTCACTTTGCAAGATTAGCATGAGAGATGTCCTTATATCAAGAGTGGATAGAGTGTTTGGTGTTTCTCCTCAAAATATTAATTATTTGGCTTTGCATGTTGTAGTGGAACAAAAATCACATCAATAGGTACTTAGGGTAGAGCCCATGTCAAGAGCACCCTATCAAATGACCACTAAAAAACTAATGGAGTTACAAGTGAAGTTGCAAGATCTATTGGATAAAAAAGTCATTCAACCAAGTGTCTGACCTTGGGGAGCTCCAATATTGTTTGTTAGGAAGAAGGATAGAACTATGAGGTTGTGCATAGATTATAGGATTCTTAACAAGGTCATTATCAATAATAGGTACCCACTACCCAAAATTGATGATCTATTCAACTAGAAGAGGGGAGAAAAAATATTTTCCAAGATCAACTTAAGATCAGGTTATCACTAGCTTCAAATCAAGGAAGAGGACATTCACAAAACTACCTTTAGAACCCATTAAGACCACTACAAGTTCACAATATTATCCTTTGGGCTAACCAACACCCTGACGACTTTTATTAATCTCATGAATATCATTTTCTAGGATTGTTCAGACAAAATCGTGTTAGTTTTTATGGATGATATTGTCATCTACTCCCAAAAAAGGGGAAGAACACCATAAGCATCTAGAGATAGTCTTACAAAGGCTACAAGAACAAAAGTTGTATAGAAAACTATCCAAGTGCTCATTTTATTAGAGGGAAATCCAGCATTTGGGGTACATTATATCAGCCCAAGGAATAATAGTAGACCTTTCCAAGATCAAGACAGTTAGAGAATGAACGGTGCTTAAGAATGTGTTAGAGGTTATGATCTTCATGGGCATAATAGGATTCTATAGGAAGTTTGTCAGGGATTTTCCAAGATTGCATACCCTATCACCTCACTTCAAAGGAAAGGGAAGAAATTTATCTAGTCTAAAAAATGTCAAGCAACCTTTGAATACTTGAAGGATAAATTAACTACTACACCGATACTTAGTGTAGCTGATCTAGAGGGCCAATTCGTGGTTATAACATATGCATCGAGAGATAGATTGGGAAGCCTATTGATGCAAGAACAACTAATTGCCTATGATTAGAGGAAGTTGAAAAATTATGAACATAATTATGCATTGCATGACTTGGAACTAGCAACCATTGTTCATGCTCTATAGACGTGGAGGCATTATCTAATAGGAAAGCCTTTCAAACTTTTGTTGGATAATAATGGACTGAAGTACATATTTAACCTACCTAACCTCAATGCTTGTCAATTAAGATGGTTGGAGTTTCTAAAACATTTTGACTTTGAGATTAGTTATATCAAAGGTAAAGAAAATAATGTAGCAAACATTTTGAGCTAGAAAAGGCATACATCCACCATGGTGACAATAAACATTGAGTTGAAGGAGCAAGTACTACAATGTCTACCAAGAGATGATATTTATAACGAGATCTTACAAGCACTTCAAAGGGATCCTCAAGACCCTAGATATGGAGAATACCAACTAGAGGAAGATCAACTCTTGAGATATAAAGGTAGGATGTATATAGCCAAGAATTCAAAAATTAAAAGAATGATCTTAGGAGAAATTCTCAGTGCTCCTTATTTAGGTCACCCTCGAAAAACTAAGATGTTGGCTGAGATGAAACCTTTGTTTTTATGGAAAGGAATGAAGAAGGAAACAACATATTTTGTGGCAGGATGTCTCAAGTGTCAGAGAGTTAAGGTAGACCACTATTACCCAGCTAGGCTATTACACTCAAATGAGCTTCTAGAATGGAAATGCCAAATAATCACCATGAACTTTTATTCAAGGGCTACCCATGACTCAAAACAGACATACTACCATCATAATAGTTATAGATAGGTTGACCAAGGTGGCTCATTTATACTAGGTAACTCAATAGATGGAGCACTTGAGATTTCTCACAAATTTTTGAGAGAAATTTTTAGACTCCACGAAGTCCTAGAGAAAATTATATCCAATAGAGATATTAGGAAAACATCCTGTTGTGAGGTTTTCACACCATTGCCCCAAAATTTTTGGGAAGCCCCTTTTTTTAATCGCCTTGGCAAATTTTTGGTTTGCCCAATTTTTTTTTTGATTTGATTTTTAAGGATTCTAAGTCTTGGACACCTTTAGGGCTAGAGGGGAAAGGGGTAGACTCATTTTCACCCAATTTCAGTTTGATTTTTCAGAACGACTAATTTTATCCTTAGGCCAGAAAAATTTCAAAGAACAACACTAGGCAGGATAAAATTGTAGATTTTGTACTTAAATGATTTCTTTTGAAAATTTGGATGTAATTGTATAAATTTGGATAATTATCAAAAATGAAATTTTTGTTAGATTTGAATTTTTTAGGAAAATCTTGAATTTCTTTGGGGAGAATTTTTTTTTTCTTTTGTAAAGAGGAAATCAAATGGGAAAATTGATTTTAGATTTTAGAGAAATGATTTATTTCTATTAAAAAATTAAAATTGCATGGGAAAATTGATTTGGAGTGAATTGCAAAAATTTGCTTTAAATGGATTAAATTTGCTTTGAAGATTTTAAAATATTTAAAGAAATTAGTAATTTAAAATTGAAAAATCAATTTTGGCTAGCCAAAATCTAATTTTTAATGATATATTAATTACTAATCGTCATTAAATGGAAAACATTTAACATCTACAAGGCTTTATTCATTTTATTTTTGCAATTTGGTCTAATTGGCAATTTAAAATGCAAACTTCATTGTGGCAAAAATTAATTTTGGGCTAAGCATTTAATTTGGGCCATGAATTTGTACATTAATTAATATTTTTTGCTCTCCCAGGGTGCAAGTCAGCTAGCTCAAGAGGGCATACAAATGGGGTATAAGAGGGGGTCTCCTCCCCCTTGTCTCCTCATTCTTCCATCCTCCTCTTCATGGTGTTTGGTGATTTTGACTAAGGAGCAGATTTCTTCTTCCTTGGACGATTTTTGCAAGGGCAGATTGGTATTTTCCTTGGATGATTTTTTTTGCAAGAGCAGATTTGTACTCTTCTTACTTGGCGAATTTTGTGGGAGGAAAATTTTGTGGGAGCCAAATTTTGAGGGAGCCGAATTTTGTGAGAGCCAAAATTTATGGAGACAAAATTTTGATTTTCAACAGGGGCTATTATTTTCTCCTAGAGATTGGACGATTTTATTGTGATAAAGTCTAATTTTTTTGGCACATGCATGGGCAATTTCAATAGCACTAAATTTTGATTTTTTTTTAAAGCTAGAGCCTCAAGATTTGCAAGGGGTTTGAAATTCTTGAAGTTTGATCCTAAATTTCAAAAAGAAGATCCGGCTATAGGTAAAGGTAATTTCAAATCATTTAGAGTTGAAAGAGGTCCTTAAGAGGATTTCTCTCTTTCGTTCTTATCTAGATGTTGTCTCCCTTGGTTCTTCTTGCATTCATTTTCCACCACTTTACCATACCATAATAGGGTGACAAGATGGAGGATGGTAGTGCAAGCAAGAATCCTAAGGGAACAAACACTAAGAAAGACAAAGAAGATGTGATGCCCAAAACAACTTTTTTCTAAAAAATGAGGTGAATAATCGATACCAATGTTGGTACAGTAAACCTGAAACGAAGTTTGATCCTAAAATCCAAAAGAAGACCCAACTATTAGTAAAGGTACCTTCAAATTATTTAGAGTTGAATGGGGTCCTTAAGCTGATTTCTTTCTTTCGTTCTTATCTAGATATTGTCTCCCTTGGTTCTTCTTGCATTCATTATCCACCACTTCACCATCCTATCATAGGTTGACAAGATGGTAGACATTAGTGCAAGCAAGAATGCCAAGGGAACAAACACTAAGAAAGACAAAGAGGATATGATGCCCAAAATAACTTTCTTCTCGAAAATGAGGTGAATAACCAATACCAATTTTGGTATAGTAAACATGATATAGGTAAAGGAAAGACTAAAAGAAGGACAATCCCCCTTGACAAAGAAGAGATACAAAAGTCAGTTGCACATCACAGCCTAGGCATCGACACTTCCATTACAACCATGATGAGCAACATCGAAGCAAAACTTGATTTTGAAGACATCAAAGAAGAGGATATCAATGAGACAAGACTTGGATCAAGATTTGATGAGTTAGAAAAGGTTTCCATCAAGAAGAAACATTTGGGTACCCTTTCCTCCCTCATTGTTTTTATTGGATTCACAAAAGAGTATGAGAAGGACCATGAGAGGACACTACAAGTAACAAACAACATGATGAAATTGACTGAGCTTAAGATAAAGCATACACCTTGCTCTCCCATGGAGGAAGTCAATGAAAGGCTAGCTAGGTTCATTGCCTTAGCTAAAAGAATGAAAGAAAAAGGGAGATTTATATCAGAAGATCATTTTATGTAAGCCCAAGTGGCAATTTTCCTTTCTTCTAAGATACAACAAGTGTCTATTTCTGATTGGCCACCATTTTGGTTCCTTCTCATTGGTTGCCACTTTTACACTTTTTTCATTTGTCCATTGACGAGGTGGCATCTTCTCATTGGCCGATGAGATGGTAAACCTAATTAGGGTTTCTAGGATTCAATCTAGATCTTCAGTTTTGCCTCTTTATCTCTACTATCGATTGTAATTTTGGCCTCTATATAAGGAAATTTTTCTCTCATTTGTGAGGGCGTTATGTCAGAGAATTTTTTCCAAAATATTATCAAAATTGTTCTCTATTCATTGTTGTGGCTTGCATGGTCGATATACATGATCATATTGGTGTATGCATGGTTCTTCTCATCTCTGAAATTAAAGTAGGATTTCATTTCATGTTGTTAGAGTAGAAGTAGATGGCTAATTGCATGGTGATGTTAGTGAATGTTTGATAGGGATCTACAACTAGGCCACTAGCATCTTAGCCGCTGGTTAGGGAGCCTTGTGTGGTAAGCTAGTTCTCTTTTCCTTTGACTCATTACATCTATGGAGGTGGAGCCACTGGTTAACTTCATTAGATTTGATCCCTGTCCATTTGCTAATCTTTCTATTCATAGGAGTAGGAGTAGGATAGTGAGTAGTTGAGTAGTCAAATTTTACTCTAAGAAAGTTATGAAGGTAGAAGTCATTAGAAGCGTTATTATCTCCTCCTTGTGCAATCAACATTATCTAGTGCTACACCCTCCACTATCACTGTCACCATCAACATCACCTGGCAATCATACTAAATCATCACTATCTCACCAAAAACTCAAGTCATCCTCAAATGAATAGCATAAGGCCACCTACATTATTACCAACAAATCACATCGATAATATAGTTAGTATCCACAAGTGTAAGGAACATTGGAGTTATTCTCATGTCCCATGAGTATTAACTTTTCAAGAGAGGAATTGTGTGTTTGATACTCTGTATCAGATGTTCAATTGCTAATATGTTATGTGGTACAAAAACTCACATCAACATTATCTGGCGCTAGAGGGAGGGCTAAATGACTTTCATTCTTGGATCAACTTCAATATTCAGAGTAGAGATTGAGGAGGAATGAGCTTTCAAAGTTAGATTTGAGATGAGATATCTCTTCTAAAGTGAAAATCAAAAAAATAAAAAATCAAAAAATTCAAAAAAAAAAAAAAAGTTTGAAAAAAGGGAAAGGGTTTCTCAATGGATAGGCACGTGGACGTTCCTCCCATTAGGTTTGATTTGACAAAAAGGTTGCCTCCATTGGATTTGTCTCAACTTGCTACATCAAGGAAGTGTAGGATATATGGTACTACAGATCATGAGGAGCTTGATTGTTTGGTGTTTCTCTTAAGAGTGGACTTGGCATTAAGAGGAAAGTTCTCTTTTTTCACAAATACATGAGCCTGCGGTCCTTGTCAATTTGGAGAAATATTTTCTTGTTTTCAAATAATATATCAATAGGGAACCAAAAAATGTATATGGAAGAAGTTCTTGGTGTAGGGTACACGGTCTCTCACATTCAGAGTCTACTTGCCCATCTTGCCAAGACACCATTGACTTGGTCAAATTTCAATTGGGTTGGTATGAGGAAATATCAGTAGGGGGTGGTATACAGTTCTTTCAGCTTTTAAGTTGGAAACCAAAGAATGAAGAGGGTAAGATTTATCAGGATCATATGGTTGATTCTAATGTTCAAGATAAACTAGTGGATGGACCTTCACACATTATATCACGAGGTGGAGAGGTTGACAAGAAAATCAAGGAAACAATTGAATTTATCCAAGAGAGAGAAAGGATGGTAGGCAAAGATCAATAGGTGAAGACGCACAAAGAATTACAAATGGAACATCAAAAGGTGGACGAAAAGGAAATCTTTGGTGAGCCTTCATGCATAGTTCGAGAGGTGCCTCTTGAGGATGGGCTGCAAGAAGTTTCAAATATCCTTAAAGAGGAAGATAATCAAGTGGGTGATTTGAACAAGGAATTACAAGATATCACAAGAGACTTCAAATATGAGGAAAATATTGACAAACCAATACAAGGCGCTATCTCCACCACATTCTTTGGGGGGATGCTTGAAGATCCTACGGAAGATATACAAAAGGAGTCATTTCCCAAAGCCTTTCAAGGTGATCAAGTTGTTGCAAGTGGCATGATTCACCATCAACTTCGACCTCCAAAAATTTTGCCACTTGAAATGGAAGCTGATGGGCAACTCACAAAGATGTATGATGGTTCTCCTACCAGTCTTGAAGGTGCTATGTTTGGTGAGATTCTATATAAAGAATGGCAAGATGTTCCTAAAGAGAGTTCAAAGGGAAATTACATGCTAGATGATGTAGCTTCTATTGATGAGGATATGCAAGGATTGTTGAGTGGTGATCAAGTTGCTCTCATGAAAAAGGAAAATAAAGAATAGTTTGGGTTGATGCTATAGTTGGATATTGTGTTCGAGCAACTTGGAGAGGTGTTTGATGGGGAGAATATCAAAAAATCCTTGATTTTTGAGGATACACTTGAGGAGATTCACAAGGCTTCTTGGTTCACTATTCACAGGGACAAGCCCCCAAAGACAATATTTCATGAGCTTGATTCCAAGATTGATCTTGCTTGGACTACCAATGAGCTTGGTGTTTGTGCTATGGTTCACCACCAACTTTGACCTCCTAAGGCCGTGGAGAATTTTCAGGTTCCATTCGAATTTGAGTCATGCTAGGTTGTTTCTTTCCCTGCTCTTAAAGATGAAAGGTTTGAAAATTTTTATTTTGATTATGTAAATTCTTGAGAAACTTGTATTTGGATTAATCATGGACCCTATGAGTTGCCTCAATTGTTCATCTTGCATGATAATTTTCTTGAGGTTGAGTTTAGGGTGACCAATTTTTTTTCAGAGTACAAGGATGAGTTTGCGAGATTGAGAACTATCACCCAAACCTTGTTACTTTTGAACATCTTGAGAAACCATGTTAGATCTAGTGTATATATTAGATCAATTAGTGTTGTCCCTTTAGAGTCTTGTACATAGTTAGGGTAGTTTTGTCTTGGACCATTTGGTTCAAGAGAGTAGTTAATTTTTCTTTCGTGTGTGGCTTAGATTAAGTTTCCTTTCAGTTGGGTAGAGTAAAATTTCTTTTCTGGTTGGTTAGAGTAGTTTTCTTTCAGTTGTTTAGTTTAGGTTTGTAAGGGAGCTCGAGTTTAATTTGCATCAAGTCTTTTGACTTGAATTCTTTTAGGTTCCCTTAGTTCGAAGGTGGATTTTGGTTTTTGGGCCTTTGCAAGTGCAAAGGGGGGTCCATGTTATCACTCGTGGGCAAGGTGTGTAGATTTTACATTTTTGGTGACAAAACAGAGTCTGTCTTGTTCATTTCTTGAATATATTTGACGAGGTTCAGAGATTAAAGGATGTGTTTAGTTGTTGGTCTACGACAGGATTTGTACTAAATTTGGTTAGAATAGATAGAGGTTCTTAAGTTATCTTTGACATGGTTACAATTACAACGTTCTACTCACACTTAATTGCTCTGAGTTCTTGATGTTTTAAAGTGAAATTGGACTTAGTTAAAATCATACATCCACTTCAGTGCCACTGTGGCCTTCCAAACCCTTCAGAAGCTTCATTGCCTACAAACCAAACAAAAGATTGAAAAGAAAAGAAAAGAAAAAAGAGTGTAAATACCATGAGAAAAGAGAAAAGAGAGTATCAAAGTGAAAATAAAGATGAAATTTGGTTCAAGGGTGTGCAATCATCTTTATCGATGCTATAAAAATAATCACCAAAGGTAGAACCATGATTGTGGTGCCACAACAATAAATCTGTTGGGGCTATAGATGCCTGACTGGCAGCGGGGCTCTATCTAGGTTGCTTTTGAAGTAAGGATATTACAATAAGTTAAGTTTGATGGATTTGAGAGATTATCAAGTCCTCGTCAAGTGGGGAATAAATCATTTGCACACACGTGAGTAACTTATGGTCAGGATGGTTAAGTTCAACTTGAGAGTTTTTCTTCCCTTGTTGAGTGCTCATCCTTAAGTAGGTTTTCGGGTAAGCCATCTTGAGATTTTTGTTCTAAGTTACTTATTTCTTGAAATGTTCAGGAACATTTCTTTGGGTTGATGCTAGATGTTGTGAGGTTTTCACACCATCGCCCCAAAATTTTTTGGGACCCCCTTTTTTCAATCACCTTGGCAAATTTTTGGGTTGTCCAATTTTTTTTTTTCTGATTTGATTTTTAAGGATTCTAAGTCTTGGACACCTTCAAGGCTAGAGGGGAGAGGGGTAGACTCATTTTCACCCAGTTTCAATTTGATTTTCTAGAATGACTAATTTTATCCTTAGGCCGGACAAATTTCAAAGAACAACACTAGGCATGATAGAATTGTAGATTTTGTACTTAGATGATTTCTTTTGAAAATTTGGATGTAATTGTATAAATTTGGATGATTATCAAAAATGAAATTTTTTGTTAGATTTGATTTTTTTTTGGAAAATCTTGAATTTCTTTGGTGAGAATTTTTTTTTTCTTTTGTAAAGATGAAATCAAATGGGAAAATTGATTTTAGATTCTAGAGAAATGATTTATTTCTGTTAAAAAATTAAAATTGTATGGCAAAATTGATTTGGATTAAATTGCGAAAATTGGCTTTAAATGGATTAAATTTTCCTTGAAGATTTTAAAATATTTAAAGAAATTAGTAATTTAAAATTGAAAAAATCAATTTTGGCTAGCCAAAATTTGATTTTTAATGATATATTAATTACTAAATCGTCGTTAAATGGAAAACATTTAACTTCTACAAGGCTTTATTTATTTTATTTTTGCAATTTGGTCTAACTAGCAATTTAAAATGCAAATTTCATTGTGGCAAAAATTAATGTTGGGCTAAGCATTTAATTTGGGCCATGAATTGTGCATTAATTAATATTTTTTTCTCTCCCAGGGTACAAGTCGGCCAGCTCAAGAGGGCATGCAAATGGGGTATAAGAGGGGGTCTCCTCCCCCTTGTCTCCTCATTCTTCCATCCTGCTCTTCATTGTGTTTGACAATTTTGACTAAGGAGTAGATTTCTTCTTCCTTGGACAATTTTTGCAAGAGAAGATTGGTATTTTCCTTGGATGATTTTTTTTGCAAGAGAAAATCTGCACTCTTCTTGCTTGGCGAATTTTGTGGGAGGCAAATTTTGAGGGAGCCGAATTTTGTGGGAGGTAAAATTTGTGGAAGACAAAATTTTGATTTTCAAGAGGGGTTGCGATTTTCTCCTAGAGATTGGACAATTTTGTTGGTGAAGAAAACAAGTGATAAAGTCTAATTTTTTTGGTACATGCATGGGCAATTTCAAGAGCACTAAATTTTGATTTTTTTTTTTCCAGCTAGAGCCTCAGAGATTTGCAAGGGGTTTGAAATTTTCGAAGTCTGATCCTAAATTCAAAAAAGAAGATTTGGCTATAGGTAAAGGTAATTTCAAATCATTTAGAGTTGAAAGGGGTCCTTAAGTGGATTTCTCTCTTTCATTCTTGTCTAGATATTGTCTCCCTTGGTTATTCTTGCATTCATTGTTCACCACTTTACCATCCCATAATAAGGCGATGAGATGGAGGATGGTAGTTGATGACGGGCCACACCACCCGTACCAACTCACAACCAAAAAAATGCAACAAGATGGAGACAAGAGAGATGAAAAAATGCTTCATAAAAATTCCATTAATACTTGAAATTAATTACAATATCCTCCAAATGATAGGACTCCAATATAAGAGATATTTTCTCTCTAAGAGCTTCTACAAGAAATTACATTCGAAGAGCTTCACTACAAGAGCTTACACTTGAAGAGCTTCTACTTGAAGAGCTTACACTTGAAGAGCTTCTATTTCTCCAACTTGATTACAAATGATAATAAGCCTTGCTTAAATAGGCACTTCTAACCCAAAACATTACAAACACAACCAATGTGGGATAAAAGGTAAATACAACTACCTTTAAATAAATATTAAATTCTCACCCAAATACAACTGAGCACCCAACAAATATTAAATACATGATCTAAAGATCTTTCCACAAAATTCTAAGATGCCACCTACACACCTCGATTAATGGAATGACAACTATTTTTATTATTTTCTATTTATGCCACCCATGCACCTTGAAAATAGAAATTCCTCTTTTCTCCTTTTTTCCTATTTTTCTATTTTTTATTATTTTCCTTCCATTTTCGTCACTTTCTCTCTCCTCCACAATTATTATTAATTTTTTTTTTCTAATAATTTAATTTTCCCATGCAAGATGCTCCTGCATCAGACTCCCTAGGTAGATAGAAAAGTGTGTCCCACACTTTGACGCCAAAAGAAAGATATACAACCATCTTCATCTTCACCACAAGCTTCCACCTCAATAGGGACAAGAAAACCAACATGCAAATCTTCCACATTTTATTTTTGTTTGCTGATGCATGATGCCCCTGCATCCGACTCCCATGGTAGGAAAATTTTTGTGAATATGGATTCACAAAATGAAGTAGCCACTGTTGACATTTATTTTTTTCTCTTCCTCCGACACATAGCTGGAACAAGTATCTGATGCCGATATATTTCCTTCTTTCTTCTTTTCCAACACCTGGTTGGAACAATTGTTTGCTGCTGAAAATGCTCCCTCACAATGAACTCTATCCAAGTATAACTCTCATCCTCATCCAATCTTTTTGAATTAATCACACCTGTACTAAACTCAGCAACACCATACCAATCTTCCTTTGCATACAACACATGACTAACAAGATCCTCATGCAAAAAATTATCAATATCTTTTAAACTTATATCAAAGGCAACATCCCATGATTCATAAGAATTTACCTCTTTGACACATTCATCTTTGCTTGCCTCTTTCATGTCATCAAAAATGCATGTAACTATTTCTCTAACTAAGGCACTATACTTCTCCTCCATTGCTGCAATCTTCAAATCATCTTGATCTATTTCAGGTTCATAAATCTTGTCATCTTTATGCTCTTCCTCTTCTCTTTCATTTTCTTCAACTTTAGGTTCATAAATAATTTCTTGTTCATCCTCTTGCTCTTCCACTAGATCATCTTTCTTTTCCACATCCAAGGAATTATCAACATCTCTTTTCTGGTGAAATGCTCTTTGTTTCCGCAACTCAGCTTCTAATTCGTTCACTTGCTTCTGCAAATCAACTAGCAATGATTGTTGATTTCTTGCTCTAAATTTCTCAAGTTGAGGAATCCTCAGATACCATCCAATCAAAAAAGTCATCTTCTTCTTTCTCTTCTCCATAATCAAGTCTTTAGAAGACAAATCTCGTCCAAAACAAGAACGTCATGCAAACTGCCTCACAGTCGGCGATCTGTCTACACAATCAAGAACTTCTTCACAAACTTCACCCAACTCAAGGTCCTAGTGCAAACTACCTCACATTCGGCGATCTGTCCACACGCTCAGGAACTCCCTCTCTGATACCACTGATTGAGGTAAACTCTGCTACCACTGACAAAGGTATGCTCTGATACCACTGATGAAGGTACACACCACCCCTACCAACTCACAACCAAGATCACAACAATATGGAGATAGAGAGATGAAAAAAATTCTTCATAAATCTTCCATTAATACTTGAAATTCATTACAATATTCTCCACATAAAAGGACTCCAAATTCTTACAATATAAGAGATATTTTCTCTCTAAGAGCTTCTACAAGAAATTACATTCGCAGAGCTTCACTACAAGAGCTTACACTTGAAGAGCTTCTACTTGAAGAGCTTCTATTTCTCCAACTTGATTACAAATGATAATAAGCCTTGCTTAAATAGGCACTTCTAACCCAAGACATTACAAACACAACTAATGTGGGATAAAAGGTAAATACAACTACCTTTAAATAAATATTAAATTCCCACCCAAATACAACTAAGCACCCAACAAATATTAAATACATGATTTAAGGATCTTTCCACAAACTTCTAAGATGCCACCTACACACCTCAATTAATGGAATGACAACTATTTTTATTATTTTCTATTTATGCCACCCATGCACCTTGAAAATAGAAATTTTTCTTTTCTCTTTTTTTCCTATTTTTCTATTTTTTATTATTTTCCTTCCATTTTCGTCACTTTCTCTCTCCTCCACAAATTTTTTTTTTTTTTTCTAATAATTTAATTTTCCCATGCAAGATGCTCCTGCATCAGTAGTGCAAGAAAGAATCCTAAGGGAGCAAACACTAAGAAAGACAAAGAGGATATGATGCCCAAAACAACTTTCTTCTTGAAAATGAGGCAAATAACTGATACTAATATTGGTACAGTAAACTTGATACGAAGTCTGATCCTAAAATCCAAAAGAAGACTCGGCTATTAGTAAAGGTAACTTCAAATCATTTAGAGTTGAAAGGGGTCCTTAAGCTAATTTCTTTCTTTCATTCTTTTCTAGATATTGTCTCCCTTGGTTCTTCTTGCATTCAATATCCACCACTTCACCATCCTATCATAGGTTGACAAGATGATGGATGTTAGTGCAAGCAAGAACCCTAAGGGAACACATACTAAGAAAGACAAAGAGGATATGATGCTCAAAACAATTTTTTTCTCGAAAATGAGGCGAATAACTAATACCAATGTTAGTATAGTAAACATGATACAGGTAAAATAAAGACTAAAGGAAGGACAATCCCCCTTGACAAAGAAGAGATACAGAAGGTAGTTGCACATCATAGCCTAGGCGTCGACACTTCCATTACAACCATGATGAGCGACATCGAAGCAACACTTGATTTTGAAGACATTAGAGAAGAGGATATCAATGAGACAAGACTTGGATCAAGATTGGATGAGTTAGGAAAGGTTGCCATCAAGAAGAAACATTTGGGCACCCTTTCCTCCCTTAATGCTTTTATTGAATTCGCAAAAGGGTACGAGAAAGACCATGAGAAAACACTACAAGCAACAAACAACATGATGAAATCGGCTGAGCTCAAGATAAAGCATACACCTTGCCCTCCCATGGAGGAAGTCAATGAAAGGCTAGCTAGGTTCATTGCCTTAGCTAAAAGAATGAAAGAAAAAGGGAGATTTATATCAGAAGATCATTTTATGTAAGCCCAAGTGGTAATTTCCCTTTCTTCTAAGATAGGACAAGTGTTTATTTTTGATTGGCCACCATTTTGGTATCTTCTCATTGGTTGCCACTTTTACACTTTTTTCATTGGTCCATTGACAAGGTGGCATCTTCTCATTGGCCAATGGGATGACAACTCTAATTAGGGTTTCTAGGATTCAATTTGGATCGTCATTTTTGCCTCTTTATCTCTACCATCGGTTGTAATTTTGGCCTCTATATAAGGCCATTTTTCTCTCATTTGTGAGGGAGTTATGTTGGAGAATTGTTGCCAAAATACTATCGAAATTATTCTTTGTTCATTGTTGTGGCTTGCATGGTGGATATACATGATCATTTTTGTGTATTGCATGGTTCTTCTCATCTCTCAAATTAAAGTAGTATTTCATTTCATGTTGTTAGAGTAGAAGTAGATGGCTAATTGTATGGTGATGTTAGTGAATGTTTGATAGTGATCTACAACTAGGCCACTAGCATCTTAGCCACTGGTTAGGGAACCTTGTGTGGTAAACTAGTTCTCTTTTCCTTTGACTCATTGCATCTATGGAGGTGGAGTCATTGGTTAACTTTCATTAGATTCGGTCCCCATCCATTTGCTAATATTTCCATTCATAGGAGTAGGAGTAGGATAGCGAGGAGTTGAGTAGTTGAATTTCAATCTAAGAAAGTTAGGAAGGTAAAATTCATTAGAAGCATTATTGTCTCCTCGTGAAATCAACATTATCTGGTGCTACACCCTCCACCATCACTATCACCATCAACATCACCTAGCACTTATACAAAATCATCACTATCTCGCTAGAAACCCAAGTCATCCTCGAATGAATAGTGTAATATAAGCTACTCATTTAAGCATAAATATAAAGGGCAATATCATTATATTAAGGCATGAATATGAAACATTATTGTTGCTATCCTTATTATTTTAGACTTTGGTGATAACATTATTAGTTTTTCTTAAGCGACCACCTTTCATATTTCTTTTAATTCCATTGAGCCTTATATTTGTTAAATGATTCATCATAATTTATTCATATTTTTGAACCAATGACCTTGATGAATGTCTTTCCAACTCATATTTTCATGCATAACTGGGCATGCATTTACGAGCCTTTTTGCATATCTATGCTCACCTCTCAACATTGGTTTATTATTATTGCTTCTTACCATTTCAGTCTACAATTCAAGTATCACTTTTTCTTCTTAGCGTGAATCATTTAGCTTTCCCATAGCTTCAATTCTTGGCAAATCTAGTGTGTGGTCATTTACAACGATTTCTCTAAGAGATCCAATTACTGGCTAAAATATCCAATATCCCTATAAAGGAAGAAGACATAAAATTAGATTGCACAGGTGTAACAATCTAGTTTTCCATATATCATATATATATGTATATATACATATATATACTTATGTATATACATACATACATATATACATATATACATATATACATATATACATATATATATATATATATATATATATATATGTATATAATTAAATAAATAAATAAATAAATATGTATACATACACATATATGTGTACATATGTATGCATACATATGTATACATATACATGTATATGCATACACATGTATGCATACATATGTGTATGTATACATATGTACACACACACACACACACATGCTACTCATATAAGCATGAATATAAAGGGCGATATCATTATATTAAGGCATGAATATGAAACATTATTTATGCTATCCTTATTATTTTGGACATTGGTGATAATTTTATTATTTTTTCTTGAGCAACCACCTTTCATATTTGTTTTAATTCTATCAAGCCTTATATTTGTTAAATGATTCATCATAATTTATACATACTTTTTAACCAATGGCCTTGATGAACACCTTGCCACCTCATATTTTCTTGGATAACTGTGCATGCATTCATGAGCCTTCTTGCATACCTATGCTCACCTCTCAGTGTTGGTTTATTATAATTGCTTCTTACCATTTCAGTCTACAATTCAAGTATCACTTTTGCTTCTTGCAGTGAATCATTTAGCTTGCCCATAGCTTCAGTTCTTTCCAAATCTAGTATGTGATCATCTACAACAATTTCTCTAAGAGAGTAAGTTACTGGCTAAGATATCCAGTGTCCCTATAAAGGATGAAAACATAATACTAGATTGCATGACTGTAATAACCCCTTTTTCCATGTCTTTTCTAACAACTACCATATCATTGACATAACTACTTTCAATATTATGCTCAGGAGAAGGCAATTGTAATAGTTATTATACATGTTCATATGAAAGAGATTAATGGTTAAAATCAGTTTAACTAAAATAACTTAACTAACAATTCAAGG
Source organism: Cupressus sempervirens (assembly GCA_028749045.1). Taxonomy (NCBI): domain Eukaryota; kingdom Viridiplantae; phylum Streptophyta; class Pinopsida; order Cupressales; family Cupressaceae; genus Cupressus; species Cupressus sempervirens. Next base: position 314,489,408 of record CM053790.1, on the reverse strand, counting down.
AGTATTCAATCAATAAATATGGTGAATAAAACTACCATTGTAACCAACTATTACTCAATCGAAGAGAGACCTTTTCCTCTAATAAAGAAACGTACCTTTCATAATCACATGCATATAGTTTTAGAACTAATTTACATATTCAGATGGAAGGGAACCAATGACTATGACCAAATAATTGAAAAGAAGATACTGATTAAAAAATATTAACCATCTACTATATCTTCAACTTGAAATTGCAAATTCATAAAGTAAAATACCTGTTACTAGAAGATATCTGAATATAGATCATATCTTTGTCTTGTGCAAGTCTTCGCATTTGGTGGAGAAGAAGCATTGTCAAGGGTTTAACCTCCCAATAGTGGACCCTTAAATATCTCCACACAACCTGAACTAAGAAAGACCCTTCCTACCCTAGGATTAAGCTTGGGACACCACTGTCCAACCATTGAGCATCCTAGTGTTAGAGTAGCAATCCAACACTTGAAAAAATGACAAGATCTATAATTTGGACTACCATGAGCTAACAAGAGTTTTTATTCAAAACACATTACTTATTTTTAGCTACTGATGGTTCTTTCTTTTTATCATGTAGGAGTATCCATTATTCAATAATTTATTCCTCACACTCTTCATCTCGATAATGATGGCATACTTGGAGGATTCATCAGGTGGATGTATAAATTATTTTAATCAAAACTTATCAATCTACCTAATTATCTTTGGCTTTAGTAAGAAAATTCTAATTTAAAAACATAAAATGCATGGCCAATTCTTCTACCATTCTGGCAATGGAATTTCATAAGATATCTGAGAAATGTTTAAGAGTTCATATAACAATCAATACATTTTCCATTCTGGTGCTAGCAACATAAAAATGGTTTCCTTTAATTATCTAAGTAATCAATTATTTTGGCTTGCCATTACACAATGTATAGAATTTTTAGTCATTTACAACTCTTGATCTAAATAATGCAGATCTCCTATCACAGGTAGTATATTGCAAATATTCCTATATAAGTTGCACCCTTGCTGATTATATTATAGAAAGAACTATCATTAGAAGAGTGAGATTATAGTTTGGCTCATTCATACAAAACATGAGGAACAAACATCGATTGATTCATAATTAATACAATAGCATTTAGAGACCTTCAAATGACTTCTTCCATGTCTCGTGATATTACTTGAAAAATATATTTACATTTAAAAAAAGGTAGCAACATGGCCTAAGTATTGGTCAAATTGCACAGTATGAGTTGCACTTGCTAATGCACATAATACCTAACTCCAAAAGCCATTAATGGAAAATGATTAATTATGCATAGAAGTATGAATATGATGAATGCAAATGCCTATAGATAGGTGTATCAAGTCGTAGGAATATTGAGAGCAAAGGAAGAGATAAAAATGTGGTAGTTACCCTACTTTCCAAGAAGAGAAGAATATTATAATCGCATAAGGAGCTATCATGCAAAATATAGCTTTCTCAGCTTAGTTATGACCAAGATGCAAGGGTGGCAAGAGTTACAAGATTCTTGGCCATCACTTCTATGTGCAAATTAAAATTTTATTAATAATATGGACACCCACCACAAAATAATAAAAAGTTGATGGAACATTATAGAAATATAGCTTCTCAAGGTGCAAAATGATAAACTAGTGCCAAGGAATAATGTTAACCCATAACCAAGGTGGACAATAATAAAACATACTATAGTATTAAAACATAGGATAATATTGAAACATACAATAATAGTACTTAAGGTAACTACTGATCTCAATTTTGATCTAAGCTTGAGTAGTAATTTAATTATGTAAGTTGGAGTGGTTGGCTCATGGTTCTCCCTAAGTATACCTTTCCTTGCCTAGTTGCTTTTCCTTGGTTGTGGTGATTTAGGACTCCTACCTATTTTCTCAATGGTAGATGGTGCCCCCATGCCCAATTCATTTTTGGAAATGCTTTCCCCCTTTCAACGTGTTTCTCCAAGGAAATAAATAATCCACAAGAATATCATATTCCTTAATATAATCACAATTACTATAACAATTTATTATTCATAAACTATTATAACAACTAACCACCATTTCACTTTCCATGAATTCATGATGAATAACATCATAACAATTAACTAACATGCCATCTTCAAATGAAATTAGAATGATTAACCATATTACACATGATCATAACCAATTTTACTTGTCAATCAACTTCACAAGAAATCTCAATGACTATATGTACATTTTAAAATTGAGCCAAAAATTGGGATGTAACATGTCCACCCTCTTGTGTTTCACCATCCTTGATGAAATTTGCAATTTTAAACAATAAAAGAATATTCCAAATATAAGATATATATAGCATCATGAAATCATCTCATTTCAATTTGAATCACAATCTAAGTCATGATCGAAATCAAGGTCTATCATTCAACTCTTTTACAATAATGCTTATATGATACCATAAAATCAAAAGCGAAACACACACATACCTATGTTTACTTTACCATACTCGTGTTCACTTCACCATACTATATCATCACTTTGAGTTGATCATGTTTTAGGATATTGTATTTCATGTTCCTATTTCATTCATATAGACACACAAAATTTTCAGTTCATTTCTCATACCAATATCTTGTGTAAGAGAATTCTAAATGTTTAATATTCAAGAGTAAGATAATCATTCAAAACATGTGATTCCTCATCTAACATGCTCTAGATCATGACTTGATCACATAAATTAAATCACTCATACATACCATCTGATATGTGATACTCATTAAATGGGTAGACCATCCTTGTAAGCTAAAAAGTCTCCTTAAATGGTTAGTGGATCCAAGCTTCCATTTATGTAACCTAGGCCTTCTTTACTGTCTTATCACAATAATATTTCAAGAGAAATTCTAAATCATTTCAAGATAGAAAAGTATCTTGAAAACAATATAAGATCTACAAGTTCTTCATCTTAATATAATTAAGCATCCACATTTCATTAATGTAACAAAAGTGCCCTCAATGTAAACATAAGCATTTTGACACATCATGGTAGCTTTTATCATATGTAATCAATACAACATATGTATCATTCATCTATAACAATGCCTCAAGAAGTATAACCATAATACACCATAATCCAATTAAGAACATTGAGGTCATAACAAACATGTTACCCCACTATCTATATCCTAATCTCCTATGCCATTGGACTGCACATCCACATGAAAATATTGAGATGGGAGTGTGGCCCAAACACTTGTGTGATCTATCCACAAACCATTCCAACAATGGCTTAGACCTTGGGTCTGATCTATCCACAAACTTACATTTCCTTGAAATTCTACCTAGAAATCCCAACTATAGGGTGGTTAGCTCCCCTTGCTTATCCACAATCAAGGTCATAATAGTATTCTTTTTTAAAACAAGGTTCATGAAATGTCTCATCATAAAAGGTTCATAGATATGTATCTCCACAATTCCATCTTCCCATTAGGGTCCATGAAATGCTTCATAACATCAACTTATATCGTATATCTTGTTTATCTCATATATTGCATTTCTAATCTGTGCACCTATGTGCATAATAATTTAGTCTGATCATTTTATAACAAGTGAGACATAATGAAATTGTATGTTTTTCACAACCTACTCCTTAACATTCAATCAAGTTCCATGTTGAAAATCATTACCTTTTAAGCTGAAATTTCTTACCTTAACTCATCCCTAGGTCACAAATTGATTATAAGCATATGAAACAGTTTTACATAGATTTCTTGACATGTAGGTATATCACCAAGGCTTGCTTGCCAATTACTTATAAATATTTGGGAATCCACTTTTCCCATTTATGTGACCTAGGCTCTTATGCCCATCTTGTTACCACAATGTTTTCAAAGAAGCATTTAAGTCAATCAAAAGTTACATCTTATCACAAATAAGCATTGATACTTCTTTTAATAAATGTATTCTTACTCCATACAAGAGCACAAAATGTAAGGTATGACCTTCTCTCCACTTAATCATCATTAGAAGAGAACATAACTAGTGACATATAGGCACTCCTAGCCACTTTAAGATAAAGAAATCTCAAAATAATGGTTCACAATTTTCAATTCAAGTCCATAAATGGATAACAAGATCTTAGCTACTATTTCATATGGAGAGGAATGTAATTGCATAAAGGATAATGCTGAAAATATACAACTTAAACGAATAACTAGTTATAATCAAGGTTTATGTAGCACCACATCAAGAGAAGGATAAACTGGTATGTACTGTCCAAGTCTAGGTATTTGGACCTAGTGAAATTTTCACTCATTCTCTATTAAGAATGACCATCTCTATCTAGGATAAGACATGTGTACATAATTCTAGTCCAACCACCTGAGAATCCTAGTGTTGACTAGTCAATCGATGAGGTTGTGGACACCTTCCATCAACCTATCTTCTAACTGCTAGCACTGTGACCATTAGTGATCAAAGCAAAAATCTTGCCACTAAACCTTCCCTGGCTAGATATTTTCAATGGAAACTATGTGCTTGATTACCCACCAATTGAATTGCCAATTATGATAATTTTCATAGTTTTAATTGATATTTATGATTTTGAAAATTTATCCATCTATCCAATTCATATGGACCACACCATCATATCAACCCTTCCTGTCTATTTTGGATGATTTATGGTGTGATTTTCCAGCATACATTGTAAAATTTTTAGTCATGCAAAACTAAATATTCATCCCATCTCATTCAATGTTATATTTTGAGCTTCCCTGAAACAATGATAGGCCCAATGTTTAGTGTCTTGCCCAGATCTCTGCTACCATATATAATAACCCATTTTTCAGGTCTTTGCTAACAACTATCATATCATAGAAATAACCACTTTGCATATTCATGATCATGAGAAGGGAGTTATAACAATTATATTACATGTTCATATGAAAGATATTAATGGTTAAAATTAGTTTAACTGAAATATATTAACTAACAATTGAAGGAGTATTCAATCAACAAGTATGATGAATAAATATACCATCGTAGTGAGCTATTACTTAATGGAAGAGAGACCTTTTATGCTAATACATAAACATACCTTTGATAATCACCCAAAGATAGTTTTACAACTACTTACATATTCAGATGGAAGAGAACCAATGATTATAATCAAATAACTGAAAAGAAGATAAATAATTAAACAATATTAACCATGTAACATATCTTCAACTTGAAGTTGAAAATTCATAAAGTAAAATATCCGTTACCAAAAGATTTTTGAATGTAGATAATATCTTTGTGTTGTACAAGTCTTGGCATTTGGTGGAAGAAAAGCATTGTCAAGGGCTTAACCTCCCAATTGTAGACCCTTAAATATGCCTACACAATCTCAAGTGAGAAAGGTCCCCCCTACCCTGGGATTATACTTGGGGCACCACTATCCAACCACTGAGAATCGTGGCGTTAGAGTAGCAATCCATCTCTCAAATTGACAACATGACCTATACTCTAGATTAACATGAGCAGATGTAGGTTTTTGGTCAAAACACATTACTTGTTTGTAATTACTGATATTTCTTTCTTTTTATCATGCAAGAGTATCTATTAATCAATAATTTCTTCCTCACACCCATCATCCTAAACATTCTAGTCTTGCTATAAGATTCATAGGGTTGATGTATAAATGATTGTAATCATAGGCAATAAATCTACCTAACTAACTTTTGGCTTAATTAAGAAAATTCTGATTTAAAAACATAAAATGCACGGCTAATTCTTCTACTATTTAGTTGGCATTTCAAAGATATCTGAGAAATGTTTAAGCATTCATATAACAACCATTATATCTTCCATTCTAGCGCTAGAAACATAAGAATAGTTTCCTTTAATTATCAAAGAAATCAACTATTCTAGCTTGGCATTACACATTGGTATAGAAGTTTTATTCAATTACAACTCTTAATCTACAAGTAGAAGATCTCCTATCATAGGTAGCATATTGAAAATGCTCCTATATAGGTTACACCCTTGTTGATTATATTTCAGAAAGAACTTTCCTTATAAGAGTGACATTACAATTTTCCTCATTCATACAAAACACAAGGAACAAACATCAATTCATTCATAATTAATACAATAGAATTTGGAGACCTTCAAATGGCTTCTTCCATGTCTCATGATATTAGTTGCAAAATATACGTACATGTAAATAGAGGTAGCAACATGACCTGAGTATTTATTGGATTGCATAGTATGAGATGCACTTTCTAATACATAGAATGCTTGACTCCAAAAGGATTCAACAAGAAATGGTTGATTATGTATATGTATGAATACACTGAATGCAAATTCCTATAGAGAGGTGTATCAAGTCACATAAATATAGCAGTGGAAAAGATCAAAAAATGAGGTAGTAATCTTGTTTTCCAAGAAGAGAAGAATATTATAATCTCTCATGGAGCTATCACACAAAACATAGCCTTCTTAGGTTAGTTATGAGAAAGATGCAAGGGTGGCAAGAGTTACAAGATTCTTGGCCATCAGTTCTATGTGGTAACTAAAATATTATTAATAATATGGCCACCCACCACAAAATAATAAAGGTTTGAGGAAATTTAAGAAATATAGCTACAGAAGGTGAATGATAAACTAGTGTCAAGGAATACTATTAACTCATAGCCACATCGAAAAATAATAAAACATACAATAGTATCAAAACATAGGATAATACTAAGATATAAAATAATATTACTTAAGGTAACTACTGCTCTCAATTTTGATCTAAGCTTGAGTAATTATTTAATTATATAAGTTGTACTAGTTAGTTCATGGTTGTCCCTTAGTATACCTTTTCTTGGTTGTGTTGATTCAAGACTCCTACCTATTTGCTCAATGGTAGGTGGTGTCCCCGTGCCAGTTCCTTTTTGGTAATGCTTCCCCCCCTTCTATAGTTTTCTACAAGGAAATATATTCTCCATGATATATCATATTCCTCAATATAATCACAATTACTATAACAAGTTATTATTCATAAACCATCATAACAACTAACCATCATTTTGCTTCCCATAAATTTATGATAATAACCAACTTGTTGATATTTTCAAGATAACAAAATAATAACATCATAATATTTAACTAACATGCCACCTTCATATAAAATTATAACGATTAACCATCTTACCATTTCACATGATCATAACTAATTTTACTTGTCAACCAAATTCACATGAAACCTCAACGACTATATAAGCATTTTAAAATTGAGCAAAAAATAAATTGTAACAATGGGAGAGCTGACATATTCATAATCGATTAATTGTATTTTCAAGTTGAGCTATACCATTCTTTAGATCTTGAATTGTACTATGATTTTCTCTTTATATCTTTCAAAAATCAAACATTACAACTATTGGATTTTCCTATCAAAGATTTCCTAAGGGTGATATCCACCTATTTATGAGTCTTTTTGGTTTTGGTATTCAGATTTGCTCAATTTTTAATTATGCAAGTCTATTGTTTCCATCTAAGATAATAATTTATGTTATCAAAATCCAAAGTACTAGAAGCCTCTCTAGGATGTTGTTGTGAAGCAATCTTAGTGTCTAAAAGATGTTTAGGGAATTCTATACAAGACAGAGACGATCCATGATGTGAAGTAGAGGAGATCTTTTTTGTGTCTAAGTTAGTAGAATTTGAAGATGTATTACCCCCTTTTATCAAGAGTAAGGAATGACTAGTTGGAGGAAAAGCATCCCCTTCCACCCAGAATTGGAGGGACTTGGAGCTTGTTATTGTCTCATAATACAATCTTCATGTGATGGTTGTAGCCCCAAACTTGTCACAAATGGAATTTGCCTCAATAGTGACCCTGCTCTCAAATTACTAATAAATCACATCAGTAATACATGTATAAGATATAATATTAATTTAAAATATAGATATCTATACACATTATGATTGGTTTCTCATATAAAAAACATTTCTTATTAGCCCACTATTCAAGTTATTAAAAAAAACTTATCTACTAAAAATGAATAATTATGAAAAACTATCAGCCCAACAACCTATGTTACAATTTGTTGATGTGAGATTTGTGACCAATCCAATGTGTAGAATAAAATACCAAGTATTCTATCCTCTCTTGAACAAGGAAATCTCAAACACTAAACATTCTAATAAATATATGATTAATTGATTAAATCCCAAGGTTTAAAATAATATGTGACTAAATGTTGGACATAACTCAATTTATGATGTGATGTGCTGGTAATCACATGGAGACACACTATTCATCCTGGGCTTTATCACTTCTAAAAGTGTCTGAAGTTGGAACACTAAGTTGACATCAAATAAATGACAAAAAGGGATAAGGGTTTTTTATTTTTATTTTTTACCATTGTTCCGTGGGAACATGAAACTTTAGGTTGGATATAACTCAATTTAATGATGTGATGTGCTGGTAATCACGTAGGGACATACACTATTCATCTTGGGATTTATCACTTCCCAAAGTGGCTAGAAGTTGGAACACTAAGTTGACATCAAATAAATGAAAAATAGGGCCAAGGGGTCTAGAGAATTCTACTAGTGTTTCCAAATTCTTCTCCTTGAATTGTTCTTAATGTTGCTCTTATTTTGGTATCTTGACCTTGATGCATCTTAATGTCTTGAACTTGTTGACTTTCATGTTGTTGGGTCCTTCCATATAGTGATTACATCACCCAAGTTATAAAGTTCCCCTATGTGATTGAGGTTGTCAATATCTTCACATAGAGTAGTGTTGCCTTGATTGCCTTTAATCCTTGCCATACTTGTAGAGAAATCTAAGTGAAGTCTACCCTAAATTGCATTTTTAGTCATAATGATGTAGTTTGACCTAATGCATCATTGCGGAATCCTTGCAATAATTCCGACAATACAAAGAGGATTAGTGACATTTCCTTAATCACCATTAGTCCTTACCATACTTGTAGAGAAATCCAAGTGAAATATGCCCAAAATTGAATCTTTTTAGTCGTAATGATGTTGGATTTTGATCCACTGCATCATTCCCAAACCCTTGCAATACTTCCTAGAAAACAAAGATGATTCCTTGAATTACAATTTTGAATTTATGAATAAAACCCAAGGTCAAGTGCAATGCAACCCATTATAATAATAAAGTGAAAACTTAAACCCTTGTACTACCTATTGGGATTAAAGTGTCTCAACCTTAACGTCCTAACATGCCGATTTATTGATTTATCTTAATTTAGTAATTTCCTAAGTTGCCATTCACTTTGTGGGACCTCTTAGTGAGGTGGAATCCTACATAGCAAGTGATGAGATGACATATTCCTTATTTTTAGGAAGTTGGTACTCACTTGGAAGTTTCTAAGTTATGGGAAGATATTGTTATATATTTCCATTTGGTGTGGAAATTGTTTTGGCAATTTCCTATGTAGACTAAGGAATCTTGGTTGACAATTTCTATTCTGCATTGGAGTTGTATTTTAGCAACAAACATTTATGATGGAGTTCACTTTTGAAAAGTGGTGTGAGGTAAGGAATGTGGCTAATCCCGATCATGGCGATTTCTTCATTGCACTTGCATTGTATTTTAAAAGATGACCATTATGGATGTGATAGGTGTTGTTTCCTTGGAAGTTTCTATGAGCAACGTGCCATAGAATTAGCAAGTTTCTTGTGTTGTGATACAACTGAGATCTTATGCATTGAAGTTTAGTTCTATATAAGTTAGTGCCTTTGCTGATTTACAATGAGTTCAATAGAAAGTGAAGGAGCTTATTTCATAGGATTGTGCTGCCAGATATTCTCTAGGATAGAACAAGATGCCTAAAAATGTATAGTAACTTGTTGCTGAATAATACATTAGCTTGATGTTTTGGAGTGTGGGGTTTTTACCTGGAAGGGCTTCGAGTTTTATGCTTCAAGAATATTAATTCTATATGTCATAATGCTGCTGAAATTTGTTGGATCTGCAAACTGCAATCTTTGTCCCTTAAGATTTTAATTGTGGGAAATCAACTATGTCTGTTTTCACTTTGATGGCATAGTAGTCTGTACTTGTATTTTCTAATTGGAACCTATTCAAGAAATTATTAGATATAAGATGTGCATACTGATCTCAATTGACTTTCTGGAGTGCTGTCATTTCCCTTCACTACCAATTCATGTTGCAGACGCTAAAAGACTTGTCATCATAAGACTTATTCAAAGACCGTGAAACAATTTTCATCAACATCCATGAAATTGGTTTTACAAAGGCTTCTAAATCTTATAATCTTCACTTCACCAAGATTTACATAAAAAGTGAACCTTAATTTCATTTTAAGTGTCTGATAGGTTTCTGAATTCTCTGGAAGTAACACTTTCGGACCTGCAAATGATGTATCAGATGTGGACATGCACAAAAATTGGTGAGGAAAACACCCAGACTTGAATGTGAACAACTTGTTTGCGCTCACAAATTGTTTACTTTTTGCTCCAATCTGGTTGGAATTGAATGGAATCATGGATGTAAGTTCACTTCCTCTCTTCTGATTTGAATCGAATTCACCCATAAGAGCTTGACATTAGCATGGAAATGATTACTTGACATTAGTTTGAATTTGATCTCCTTCACAGAATCTCATTAATCTCTGCAAAAATTCGCACATGCTGCTGTTATATTACTTCTAATTTGCATGGAATTGGAGATTGATATTCGCACTTCCTCCTTGACTTTGAATTGAATTGCAATTTTGAAAACGGAGGCTTCTTCTTTTCTTTTTATATGATCTTAAGTGATCTTTCAAGAGTTTGGCCTTGTTTATTCATTTAGCTAATATTTCCCCTCCATGAATTTTAAATGTTTTTAATGCGCAACAAGATCAAGGTTGGCCAACCCATGCTTGGATAATTTCCCTTGACCTTAGTCAGGTTGGCATTTCTTCATTGCTTGAATGATAATTTCCATTGACCTTATTCAGGTTGGCTAGTTTAATCATCAATCTTTTCATTGCTTGAATGATAATTTTTTCATTTTCAAACACATTCCATACCTGCTAATTATTAATTTATCTATGCTCTCCTCTGCTGGTAATCGATTTGTTTTTTTTGAGTTGTGGTTGAAATACTTCCCTTTGCCCCTCCTTATAGCAATCACGAGGCATGTTTGAAAGGTGGCATCTATTCCATAAGAAGGCATGTTTGATGTGATTGGGTAGATAACAAAATTGTTTGGATATTGAAACTGGAAGTTAATGTTAGTACTAGAAGAATAGTTTGAATTAAGTGAATAAGAAAATCTATTGATTGCACACGAGGAAAATAATCAAATAAAATAAATAGATTTATTTTTGGTGGATAATTAGTTAATATTGTAGAATTAGGAAATGAAATAAATTGTCATTTTAGAAGCTAATTAATTGCAATTATCACAGAAATGCAAAAATAACAGTGAAGAAATTATTCATAAAATAATACAATTATTTAGTTAATATGACGATAAGAGATTATTTAAATAATAACTTTGATTAATTTGTAGAGATATCAAGATGGTTCAAGACTTATTTTCTTGTTTGTTGTTTGTGGAATATTTTTCATGAAGTCTTAAAATACCCTTTTTGGTGTCTATGGTAAGATACTTTACTTCTATATACAATATCCAAATGCAAAAATGCAATAGATACTTTGGTTGTGATATGCCATACATAAATCAACCTTAAAAGCTCAATATAGATGGATTGACTCACATTCCTTGTCTATTCAAAGTGTGTACTAGAATGCAAGAGGAGAGTCCTACCTAGATCTTTCATATTTTTGTAGGATGGTGCCCATTTTGTCTATAACAAGGGGGCTCCATGATGAAAAATAGCTAGAATCAGTTGAATTTAAGCATGATTATTAACATTTGAGGCTCTCAATTTACTATAATCTAAGGGTATTAATCAAGATTCATTCTCTCATGTTCTAATATTCTATTAGTCAATTTTAAAGATTCTATCAATCAATTTATCTGTCAAAATGGTCAAATCAATTTTAAAACTAGTCAAATCAATTAGTTAGTTTATCACTTGATGAGCTTAAGGGGCTTCTAATGAATGGTTCACAAGGCACAACACTTGGTGAAGGTTTTGCAAATGGGGTTGCAAGTAGAGTGAGTTTAACCATGGAGGAAACTTCGTAGTTAAGTGTGCTCGAGTTGGAGTAGTATTGGGATGGGTGACCTCCTAGGAAGTCTCGATGCTTCACCTATATGAGCATCACCTAGATCTAATGAGTGCTAAGCGTTCCATTTATTCTTAGAGAGATTGAATCATATATGAATCACTACTCATGAAACATGGGTCAATGAGATTGACTCAAAATCTACACAATTAAATCTTGATAACAATACCACATTCAATTATTATTTGTCTTGAACATGGTATTTCTTCCTTGAAATCATACATCATAATATTCCAATTATAGGATATGTCTTTCTTGAAATCAAACATTATCATTTGTGCTAAACAAGATATGCCTTTCCTAAAACCACAAATTCGCCATTAATCTCACACATGGTATGTCTTCCTTGAAACCATACATCATTGCTAATATTGTATAGGATTGATCCTTCCTAAAACCAAACATCATTCTTATCAATAATCTTTATGACTAATGCAAATCAAGTAGTCATCATCATTTACTAGTATTCTTCACTTCTTACTAACTATTACTCTCTTTCATCATTTTATGTAACATTTACCATCTTATGTCAAGAGATCATCCATGTCTTTCTTGCATTAAAAATCTCTCAAGGGGGCATCACTTACCTCTTCATCACATTATCCTTGCAAGGACATATTGGGACATTATTTATACTGAACTTTCTTTGAACTATTTTAAAAAAAAAAATTGTAACAAAAGGGGCCAAAATGTACACTTAAAAGTCACCATTTGTTTGAAAATGATATTTTTACTAATTTTTTTAATCACTAAAAGACATAAGCCAAAATCATTTTATTAATTTAAAATTTGTACATTTTCCTCCACTTAGAATGGGCACTGGTAGGAAAGATTAGAGACAACCTCTAGCCTTTCTAGGGAACTTATGTCCACTTATCAAATTCTAAAAAAAGAAAGATATAGGGGCATTCCATTATTCACATAATTTTATGCCTTGAGGGCATTCTCTCACAACGTTTACATAATAACTTTTAAGGTTTTTTCTCATTAAATTATAGTACATGGCATACCCTTTATATTGTCTTACAATTTTATTTACATAAATTTAAATACAAATGGCTCTTTTCTCCTTTCATTGTGGCTAATGTGAAGTATATCAAAATAGTTCCTCCGTGTCATGATCTTTGAGTATTATATATGCACAAACTACACCATATGCTTCTAGATAGAGTGTTAGATCATTAGATTAAATCAAATAATGATAAGACTTTCCTAGAATGTAATTATGAATTTATCCAAATTTTTAGAAAAAGGTTAACTTAAAATTGATGGATAATTTAATACCTTACTTTATTTTCATAATCATATGGCACACAACAAATATGACATAAATGTAAGACACTTAACTTCTGGAGTGACAATTCTTAAGAGGGATATCATTAGTTAAAAAATCTTTGATCCTTCAATGCCTAAGTTTGCGAGTTTATCTACTTTAGTATTCCCCTCTCTGTAAGTATGTTTGAAACTAACGTTGTTAAAGTATTTCAACATACCCATAATTCATTGTAGTTTAGAGCTTAAGTACAAATTAGAAGTTGAACTTGTTCAAATGACATTAACAACTATTTGGGAATCTCCTTTCTGAGCTCTTTACACATAATTAGTCTTTTAGTCAGGGCTTCTAATTCAACAATTTTAATTGTGACCTTTCCCATGGCTTTAGCAATTCTACCATAAATGTCTTTATTCCAATTATGAATAATGCATCGAATGCTTGTTGATCCAAGATTTCCATGAGAAACCTTCTCAAAGTTTAGTTTATACCAATTAGGTTGTGGAGGAGGCCAAATATAGTTTTGTCTTGCTATTGAAGACTGTTTGCTTGCTTTGCCAAAATGAGGTAGAATATTTAGGTTCTACCAATCATTTTAGATTTTGTTGTCCCACTGAGAGAAGATATTATTTGAGGATTTTATCTTCTTGAGTCAATTATTTGTTACTTCTACAATTCTTGGTTCTCTCTTATTAATCAAATTGTTAGACTCTATCTTCTTATTGCAAAATATCCTTCAATTACGCTATTTCCATAATTCCCAGATAAGAATAGATGGAGCAATTTTAGTGAAGGAATAGAAGATATTATTATTAAAAAGGGCAAGCCCAAATTTTGAAAAGATAAGATAAATTTATTAATGTTCAACAGGAGACCAACGATGGTCTAAGGGACTAGAAATAGTACAAAGGGCAAACACTAGTGGGGGGAGCACCAAATGGTGTTTGTAGAAAGAACGTGAAAGCAAAACAAAAAAAGAACCAAGAAAAAGAATAACAACAACTAAGAACTTCTCACAAGCAAGAAGTAGTCCATAATGGAAAGGTGGTCATTAGAGTAATCAGGTACTTTGGAAGGTCACTGCCGAGTGTGATCTCTGCAGGGTCTCACAGATCTAGTGTGAACAAAGATAGTATAGGAAGACCGCTTCAATCCTTGGCAAGGACTATAGGACTGAAGAAAGAGGTGATAAGTTGCATAGAGGTTGATGTCAAGCAAAGCTAGAGCTATATAGTGTGCTCATGAAGCCGCATGGTCTCTAGAAGGTAGAGTACAAGACAATACTATTCAATATATTTGAAGAATGAGGGAAGAGACTGATACTCTCTAAAAAAAAGTAGAATCTCCTTCAAATATCATAGTTAATGAGACAATGAAAAATAAACTGAGACTTGGTCTCAACCTCCTCAAGGTGACAAAGCTTATAGATCCTATCCTCCTTGTTGATCTGGTGATCAGTATGAATACGTAGCTAGTGAGATCCCACTCTAAAATATTCCAAGGAGATGTGAAGAGCGTGAGTCTAATGATGAGTGAGTACTAGGGGCATAAGATGATCCCGTCCTAGATATCAAGGAAGTTCTCAGCATAGAAGGCCATATGTAGGTGCAGCCCACCTGGGGAATTCCTCCAGGTCATGATAACATACTGTCTGTAGATGTCAAGTCTAACATGCTCATTCAACTCTTGCTGAGGTGGAAGAAGATGGGCTGGAGCATCCAGAGAAAACTGAAAGGGGGGAAGACAATCCAAACTAATACCAATCAAGCCCAAGAGGGCAGAGACCTAGGTGTACCAGCAATGAGACCTGTGGCCAAAGTTTGAACCCACAATCTCCATAGAGGAACCATAAGCCAAGTAGGAATATTTGTGATGACCATTAGAGAAATTAGTGAAGCTTTAAAGTCGATGAAGAAGCCAAACTAAATCAAAGATGATTCCCAATTTGAAAGGGTGAGCATCAAACTATTCCATAACGATGTTGTGTAGTGTAGACTGGTGACATCTGATAATGTGTTGAAGGAAAAGAGTTTGGAATCTCTCAATGGAGGCCCAATTAGATTCCAAGAGGGAGGGGTCCCAAACAGTAGAGCCATAGAGGATAGTTAGCTTGACCAAGAGCTAAGAAGGGACATCTTAGTCGTGGTGTCCTAGAAGTGGTATCAAAAATAGTATCACTCAAGAATAGCAAGGAAGCCAATCCCCTTGTTGACTCTGGGCTGCATGGTTGGTCTTAGGTTGAATCGAGGTCCAAAAAACTTAACCCCCAAGTAAGTATATGAAGATGCAATATCGATCTTGGTACCTTGGAAGTAAACATGGAGGTGTGATGTCCTCAAACAATTGAAGATCATAATTCAAGTCTTTCCCAAATTTACAACTAGCTCATGTGAATCGTAGAAAGAGGCCAAGCCATCAAGGAACCACTGAAGATCATCAAGGGAAGATGCTAGAAAAATCACATCATTAACAAATAGGAGAATATAGATCAACACCTGATGTAAGTAACAACCATTTCCAGGGAGTAAGAAATCATGGAGAAATGCCTCAAGCTCATCATTGTAGATGCCAAAGAGAGTGAGGTAGAGAGGGAAGCCCTGTTTCACCCTGATAATGCTCTGGATAGGGTCAGAGAATCCCCGTGGAGTCCTAAATTTTCCCACAACACACTCGTATAACCTCATAATAGTTGTAAGGAGAATCTGTAAGATCCTAGTGTTCCTAAGATGCCAAAAGAGAGCCACCCAAGGAACAAAGTTGAAGGCTTTATGAAAGTCAATAAAACAACAGTAAAATTTTGTCGAGTGGTAGCAAGCCTCCACAATGATGGCCTATAAAGTCAAAATGTGATCACTAGTCTAAAAATCTATATGAAACTAAGCCTGACCTCTAGCTTGACAATGTCACTAATCGAGCTCTCTAGAAATTATACCATTCAACACAATCACATAGAGTTTGGCGAAGGTATGCCCAACCATGATGGTCCTATAGCTCCTTGGATCAGAAGATGACACATATTTATGGATTAGATAGATAATATGTTGTGACCAAGAGTTAGGAAAGCTGACACAAACCACTTAATTAAAGAGCAATGTAAGAAAGGGACCTAGGACAAATATAGCCAACTTGAAGAATTTAGCTTGGAATCCTTCCTCATCTAGATTTCTAAAACTATCCATAACTCTAACTGCCTCACAAATGTGGGAAAAGGAGGAGGTGACAATGGGTGGGGGGGGAGGATGAGATGGAGAGGAGGTTGGATAGGAATATCATAGAGGGTGGAGGTGTGGGAGGTGAGGGAGTGAAGGTCCAAAGTGGAGGGAGGGGTTGTGGTGAGGAAACATGGTATGCCAAAATACCTTTGGAGACTGGAAGAACATGGCACAAAGAGATCTACACTGTAGTAAAGTGAACTTCTATTTTCTTATGGCAAAGAAAGTGATGATAGTCAAGCCTCAACTAAGAGGAAAAGGAGGAAGAAGTGGGTGGAGTAGAGTGAAGCATGTGGTGAAAGGATTTGTAGTCCTCATCGAATCATTGGTTCATGGGGCAAGACTTGTAATTGGGGCAAGGGATGATCAAGGAGGTGCAATGAGGAATGGAGAGAAGGGTAGATTCCTACAAGGCATACGCAAGTGAGTAAAACATGGAGGTGATGTTGTCAGAGTTAGAGAAGGGGGTGCTAGGGGAGAAGTCAATTAAGGTGATGGATGAAGAGCTTCGTGTCACCATTGGTGAAGAAAAAATAACTATGAGCGTGGGGGGGGGGGGGGGGGCAGAGAGTGGGGAGGCCACTAGAAGATGGGGGGAAGGGAGTGGATAAGAAAGGGAGAGGAGGTGCCAAGGGTCCCTAAAGGGTGATGCTAAGGAGGGCATGGTTAGCCAGAGGAAGGTGAGAGATGATAAAACAAAAAATGAGAGGGATGAAGGAGGCCATAGAGAGAACATAGTCCACAATGCTAGCACCACCACCATGTGGCCAACAAGTGAAGAGTTTGGAGCCAGGAAAGTAAGAGGGCCCATTCAAAATCACTAAGTCAGATGATTCACAAAGTTGAAGTAAATTTTTGCCATACCTAGTGAAGGGCCCCTAACAATCCTTGGAGAGTCGATGCAGAACCACAGAACAAGGATTAGAAGCAGTTGTACACATGGGATCAACCCTATGATCATGGAGGGGAGGCTATAGGTCTCTGGCCACATGTTAAAGTCTCCCAAAATGATGATGTCCCCCATGGCAACGAATCTGGTAATGTGCTCAAGAAGGTGCTCATAGGGGTCCCCACCCTTAGTTCTATGAACTACATAGTACAAAGATGCTGGCGGGAAGTAGCAAACAATGATATAGGTATCTCTATAGAGTGAGGTCCCCCAATCAATGTAAATCCACATGAACCTGGCATAGTTGTTGGAGTGAACCAAGGAAATAATATTGAAAAGATGGCCCCAAATAAGATAGGCAACCCAACCAGAACCTCTAAGCTCACTAGATCACCAAACCTTATCTCTAAAAGAGGATATCCATTGATAGCCAGAAATACTAGGAAGAGGATGTATCAGACTCTCATGTGTCTCTGTAATAAAAAGAAGGTTGGCAAAACCAAAGCATCATTAGTAAGATAGGCATAGACCAGAGGATATCATTACCATTCTAGTAGTTGACGCACAAAGAGCCTATGCTCAACTACCACTGAGCCCATTATTTGGCCTTAGAGGCAACCCTCAAAACCCAACCTATAGGAGAGGTGTTGCAGATTTATGCTTTAATATTTTAGATGACTACATATTTACCATCTTGTCTAGCTGCCACAATGAGGCCACGAGCTTGCTTGAGTTCTGCCACCTGTGATCAAGTGAGGTCCTCATCTAGGTAGATCTTAGGGGAAAGAGAGAATAGCTTTATCTTTGCCCTAAGAGCTCGCAATCTGTCAAAGAGGGAGAGGAACCAGATGAAGAGAGTGCCATCTAGGCCTAACCACCACCTATCAAGAGTGATGTCTGAAATGTCCAGTTGATCCTTGAGGAAATAGTATCCAACAATCGAGGGGAGACCATAGACTTGTAGGTTTGGTTCATGGGTCCACCTAACCCGCTCATCATCCATCTTCCCTTGTACTAACTTCTCAACACCTAAAAGGGGAGCCTTAGCTATAGAGCTGCATAAAGAAGCTCAAGACTTCACCTTTAATTTAGTCTCTATTAATAGTTAAGAATCCTATCCATGATCTCTAATTGTTTCTCTTTGATAGTGTCTAACTCCTTAAGTTGCATAGTAGTAGAGTCTAGATTAGCCTTGAGGCTTGTATTTTCAGCGACTAGATATTGCAGAGTATCTCATAAAGTGTGGTTCTAAGATTCCAACAAAGCCAACCATTCTGTGAGTTTAATATAGAGTGAAGTTGATTGAGCAACAAAATTTTGTAGGACAACATTAGTAGACGCCACTGTAGTCAAGCTATCAATGAGCTATTGGAGTGTAATTGGATTAGATAAGGGTGCCATAGCTCATAAAGGAAGGTACCCCTACAAAAAGAAAGTGCCCCTATAAATTCACAGCTTTACCATAGACCAAACATTCTATCAAACACCTATCACAATGCCACCAAATGCCTCCACACAACAGTGAATAGAGGCATAGTTCACTAGTAGACATTTTTTCAAATGGTTCACATGCAAAGAATGAAACACTGCCTTCTCACTCAACCTGTGTGTTATGAAGTGATTTTCTTGGAAGAGGAATGTAAAATAGTAATTTTTTATTAGCCAAAACCAATAATTTTGAGCAAAAGGCAATTCAATAGGATATGATCAACAATCTCTTCCTATGTTTCATGAAAGACGCATTTAGAGAGACCTTCAAAGCTTGTTTTCTTAAACTATTCAACAATTAAGATATGTCTTTGGAGTGCAACCCACATGAACATACCTACTTTAGGTAGATACAACTTATCCCAACATAGATGGAGTGGTAGTTTAGAACAATTTCAATTTTCTTTTTTAAATAAGGTTTGGTATCCATCTTTAACTTTGTTATTTCGAGTTTGGAACCTAACCATACAAGAGAATCATCCAAATTTTTGGGATTAATGGATCTAACAACCAGAATGGAGGATAACTATAGTTTTTTGTCATTTTTCAGAGGGGTAATGTTAAGGGATTTCCATTTCCATTCTAGGCTTGGATCTCCATCAAGGAAAACCACATAGTTGTAAAAGATTCCCCCCATACATTAGAGAGAGTGTTCTTGATATTTTGGGTTATTACTTTAAAAAATGGAGAGTAGCCACCCCAAGGATCCTCCTAGAAAAGAGCTTTATTAGCCACACCTATATCCTAAGAATTTTTTTTTTTTGTTATAATATTCTTGCATTCCCCCATAAAGTTCCACACTTTGGAACCTCTTGGAGGATTGGAAGTTCTAAAGATATTTGTATTGTCGTTTGGGTCAAGGTATTTGTAAGAAAAGATCCCAACCCATTTATTTTGTGAAATTTGATACATCCTCTGGTTTTGCTCCCATAGCTTGAGTTTTCAATTTAAATTTTTAATACCAAGGCCACCATTTTCAATATACTCTTATTCTTCTTTAATTCTTAAATTATCTTTATTATTTAATCAATTTGTGTCTTTCTACAATCTTTTGCTTTCAAAATCACTAATTCTCCTTAATTTTATAATTATGTGATTTTAATTAATTATTTTGATAATTGAATAACTAATCACTATTTCATGATTCTTTTGATAGGTTATGGGCTGACATTGAGATTAATTGTTATAATAATTTGTTTGCCTAAATATTTAATTAATTATTCATCTCTATTATCATTAAATAATTAAACACTATTTAATATTATCCTATCTCATTATAATTAATTAAATAGTCATATTTAATTAACATTCTCGAGCTTTATTTATTGCATTTATGTAATAATTAAATCAATTCCACGCTCATGATTTAATAAATTATATTTGCTTAATTAAACTAAGTATTCCTCTCATAAATAAATAAATAAATAATTATTTATTATATTCTCTCACATGTGCAAGTAAATGACCTCTTTTATTTAATTAATCATATTTATTCTTTCAAAGATAAACTCATACTAACTTTTTGTTCGCCCATCAATTACAATTTGTATCTATGCAATCAACCTTATAAATTCCTCCACCTTATTCTATTCAATTGATTATTCCATCCAGTTATATATTCTTCAAAATAATGTATCCCCTAATTAATTCTATATAATCAATTCTAAGTTCTATGCAATCAGTCAAGTCTCGAATCAATTCTAGTCACTCTATTAAGAGAATCATCAACTCAATTAACTCAACAATCAATCTTAGTTATACTCTCACTTAGTTTGAGGTTAACTCTTCAAATACATAAAATAAACCCAAATTAACTTTTCAATCACAAAGTCTTGATTGAAATCTTTAATTTTCTTATAAATAGAGAGTTAATTCTATCATTTTGGAAACCACAATTTTTTTGAATTCTTATGCTGACATATTTTCAGCTCAATATTAAGAGCACACATTTCACTGAGAAGGAAAATGAAAATGAAGGAATTTTGGTTTTCATATTCATTTTTTTTTGAATTAATTTCATTATTATAGATTGATTATGCTTGTTGCTTTCTTTTCTTCCTCCTTTGATATTGGGAGTACTATTTACTGTAACAATCTTTTTGTCATTGTGATGCAACCGTAGATGGAGGGTCTTCAATGAGCCCTATCCAACCATGAAACAAGAGTTAACATAGTGCAGAAAAGAAGGAACATAGAGAACAATGTCAAATCTACCTTTATCGAATGGAAAATCAAACTACAATCACTTGGTAACATGCATGCCAATGGGTTCTTGGGTTCAATCTCTTGACTTTGAAGGAATTCCATTTAGTTGCTAAAATTGCTTCAAAATTGGTTACTTGGTGACAAAGTTTGATATTTTAAGAGCTAAATCTTAGAATCCCTCTTCTTGGTGGGAGGGAGACTTATCAAAGTACTATATAGTTACTAAAAATATTTCTCACAAGGAGATGAATCCTATAGATGGGGGAGGGATTCCTATTGTCGATTCTATGTTGGAAAAGGTGACGATTGCCAATAAGACTAGTTTGGAGTAGATGGTTGTTATTCCTTCTAGCTCTGATCTTCACGCTATAGGGGTTTCTAGATCTACTATTGTGGATCTGCATGATACCATTGGTTCTATTTTGCATCAAGAGGTTGGGGCAGTAGTTATAGGAATTGCTCAGGAAAAAAAAAAGGTTGTTGGACCTAATTTTATGGCTGGTGGTTCTGGTGGAGTATTGGTCTTGGGATCTCACCCTTGTGCTGGATCTCTAGAGTCTCTCTTGGTAGAATAAAATTTCTATGGTTGTGTAGTGCCTCTCCCATTTGACTTTTGTAAGTCATCCTATTGGATGCAACCTTGTTGATCTTTTGTTGTGATGGATCATGATTATGACCATGAGTGGTCTACACCATTGAGGTGTTTGGATTTATGTTCCTGTATCAATTGCTTTGATTGATTTGGGAGATTATGATATGATTTATGGTTCATTTAGCTTTGTGCTAGTGCTTACAGGATCGATGTGGTATCATGAGGTTGTTCTGTGATTACCCTGAGATGTGTGTAGAGATTGCACTGTGTACTTTTTACCATGCTACACTAGACTAGGTTCTTGTAGTAGTGGATAGTCATGTTTATGACTGTGTTTACTTATGTGTTTTAAGTGCCTTTTTGTTGTTCTTTAATCAATCATTATTAAATGCTTAATTAATTAGAAATGGATTGTTTATGTTGGATTATTTAGTTATGTGATACAAACATTTACCTTGTTATATTTTGATCTAAGAGATATCTGTTACTTATGTGATGTTTTATATTTGAGAGGACCTGAGGGTCAGATGTTATACTTTGATTTTAGTATCATAGATTTTAGACTACTATGCTGTTTAGTTGATCATATTGCATGATGATGCCATTTTGAGATGATAGTGTGTTTTATGATGATATCTACTTATCTAGTATTTGGACTTACCTTTGATTATGTTAAGGTGATGGATTTAATGCTATGGTTATTTACTTCATTCCTACATTGTTATGCTTTATGCGAACATGAGTGATGTAAATAGATTATTTTAATATAATTAAATAAATGGTTAAATTATGTGATTTAATGCATTTATTGCTTTGGCTATGTTATTATATGCAATTGCACTTGATCATGTTGTTTAGTGTGCATGATTTATATCCCTGGTAGTGACACATGGAGTTAGTGATTCAACTATTCATATTTTACCAATGTCATCCTTGTATGGTCGACGTATCCTTATTATATTATTTTATTAAACCTTTCGATGATTATTAAATCTAAACTCATTTGTATTATGTGATTAGACTAGTAAGCATGTCTATGCATTTAGAGGTTCACATTGTCACGAAAGTTATTAAGGAAATTTATGTGTTTTTGGATTTTTGGGCTTTTAAATTGATTTATTTTGATTTCTGACAGCTTTTCCATAGATGAATTCCTATTTATAGGAATAACGTATTTTCACTTGGGTCGATTCGGGGTTTAACTAGGTTGGCTAGTTATTTGCCCTAATTGATTATTCACTCAAAAAGTGAATAAATATCCAAAAAGGAATTTAATTCCTCACTTCTCACTTTTGAATTAGAAAGTTGGAGAGTAAAACCCAAAATCCTCTTCATGAAGATTTACTATTTTGTTCGTTGTGGGAGCTACAGGCTTGGGATCGTTGCGAGGTTGGGCTCGTTGGATCCAGCTCAGGGAAACCTTGGATTGTCGTGATTTTCAGCTACTTCTGTGGGCTATTTATTTTATGGTTCAGATTCCCATTTTTCCCTTTTGGTTGTGAGGTAGGGCTTTCTCGTTTTATTATTTTTGCTCTGTTTCTACTTCTATTTTTGGTAGCCATTTTTTTGGAGGCTGAGAACTAGTATTCCCCTCTATTTCTATATGCTAGTTCTACCCAGTTGGGCGAGTATGAACATTTCCCTATTTTTCGAGATGAGGGTTTGGAGTTTTACACCGTTATGCTGACCATTTTTGCATATGATGTTCGTACTTGATTATTTTTGGATTTTTGGGGTTTTTGTGCCCAAAGGCCAAATGGGTTTTAATTTTGAAGTTTTTCAAAATTTTGCGATTTTTACCTCATTTTGCGTGCTGCCCTATTTTCTCAAGTTTTCTTGGCACAATGTGGGTTGTGGACCTTGATGATATGTTTGGATATCAATTAGACCACTATTACACTTTTATGTTGTATTGGGGTGCATGTCGCATCCGTACTCGACACTGTAGTTGGTTGAGTGATTTTATACTTAGTTTTATGGTTTCTTTTGGGCCTTTGTTATTGTTTCATGGACACTAAGATTCGTGTAAAATCTACGCTCCTGGATTGAGGCTGGTTGAGTGAGTTTATGATGTTTGGTCTTATTGCATCATTGGAATTCATGTAGAATCCATACTCTTGGATTGAGGCCGATTGAGTGATTTCATGATGTATGGTTTTATTGGCTTTGGGATTTGTGTAGAATCCGTCCTTCCTGCGTTGCTTTTAGTTGGGTGTTATCTTTTGCAGTTTTTTCTCATCCTATCCTTGTGTTTTGATCTTCGTGATGGTGATGCACCACACACAAGTATGTGCATGTACGTTTATCAGGTGACTTGTGAGGCCCAATCTTCCAAGGTACTTCTGGAAGTTATGATAATTGGGTTGGGATGGGAGTATGCATGCCCATGGGCACTTATCGTAGGAGGAGCATGGGTAGGGTAGGGTAGCATATGGAGGGGGCTTCTATCTCGCAACCCGAAAATCATGGCGCCATGGGTTGGCAGAGGGAGCTTTATATAAGTGATAACTAAATAAAATGTGTGAATGGTAATAACATTTACAATAATAAAATGTGTGAGCACCCGATTAAGTTCGAGGACACAATGTGTGAGCGCTTATTTAAGTTTGAGGACACATGATCCGAGCTTGGGCTTTTGATGCCAAATGACTCTCTATTATGTTAGCCCCTACTTAGTAGCCTATTGAGTGTTTGACCAGGACCTATACTCCTTGCATTGTCTTAAGTTCTTGGTTATAGCCATCGTACTGTCTAGCTTGAGTGTTAGCCATGGATGTTGTTTTGTGTGTTTGTGGTTGGATCATTATCTCCATCAGCATGGTGGGTGTGGACCTACGGGTGCCACATGGTTGGGAGGTGTAGCCACCTCCACCATTGCTAGGGACCAGTGTACAGAGATGATCTCTTATCCTAGTGCGACCATTGCTGGATGTTTTCACTTGATGCTTTGGATTCTAGAGTATGCTTTCTTGTGATTTATGCTTTCATTGGAATGCTTGGATATCATGTTTAGCTGATGTTAGTTTATTTGATGCATTCCCATATTATGATGTTTAGCATATGACTAGATGATGTGAATTTTTATATTGGATTATCTATTGCTTATTGGTTAGCAGGTCAGATTTCCTTATTATGCTGATTAGCATGTGATAAGTGATGTTATCTACTTGCAAGTTTATCTTCTATTGTACTACTAGCATGTTATATTTCTTTATGCTTTTGGTTATTAGCATGTTTAGTAGCGACGTCCCTATTACGACAGTACCAACAATTTGATCGGTGGCTTGCGATGTTACGTGTAGGGGATGGCTAGGACCCATGATGGCCTTATGATGCCATTAACGGTTGGGAGGAACCGCGTACTTAGTTTGGTTGTTCAATTATTGTGATGTTATTTATGTACATTGCGATGTTGTTTATGTTCACTGCAATGTTGTTTTTAGTATGTTCTATTATTTCTATGATTTAGATGGATAGATGTTCCTCTTTCTTGTTCCTTGGCATATTGTTGATTACGCTCTCAAGTATTCGCTCCTCGATCTATGTGGATTCGGTATTCCTCAGTCTGGAGGTTCTAAACTCAAATTTTCTTTGTTTTTCCCCTATTGTGTTTTCCTTAAGTGTTTTTGTGTTTCTATGGGTGACATTTTATCAGCATGGTGTGACACAAAAATGTATCACACACCCATTGAAACTCTGTCGTGCATCCCATAATTCTATCGCACACCTCTTGGAAAAATATCACACGATACTAGAAAGTATCACACCTCCTTGTGAGAAATGTCATACGACACCCTTAAAGTGTTGCATGCCTTTGGGAGAAGTATCGCCCAGTCCCTGAAAGTGTCGCCCTCCTTCTTTAGAAATGTCGCGTGATACTTTTCTATGTTGTATTAAAGTATCATCTGGTTTTTGGAAAAACCTTTGCAGGCAGGCAACAAGCACTTTTTGGTCTAGTTCAAACTTTTTGAGAGTTGATTTGGATACTCTCTTTGGTGTTCTTCAACTCTATTGTCATGACCAAAATTTATAGAGCAAAAAGCACACTAATAATTTAAAAAAAAATAAATTTAAATTACTCTAAGCTTGATATGTTTGTGTTCACAATGAAGGTGTGGGGTCTCTACACAACCTCCTAAGTTTAAAAATCTTGAGGTGGTATAAATCATTAAATTTATATTCCTGTCATAAAGTCGATATTGTCATTTGTTTCAATATTACATAATTTTTACAATGTAAATATATTTAAAATTAGTAATGCTAATAAGTCATAACTAACTAAATCTAACTTTACTTACCAACTAAATACATTCAAAGTTTTTTTAAAAAATCAAATCTAAATTAACAATAACATCCATAACATCTAAAATTGAATGAATCGAAATCAAAACTAACTTTCATTATTTAAACTTTTCTAACCTAAACTAAATCTACTAATTACATTTCAAAATTGGAAACCTTCCAAAAAAAATATCAATTTAACTAGCATTGATCCTAAATTACTTACTATCAACAATTTTAGTAATACTAACTTACATCTATGCTTTTAAATTAAGACTAATTGATTTCTTAGTCTAACCATTAACTTAGCAAACACTACATTTACTACTAATCTTAAATTATTAAAAGAAACTAACTAACTTTAATACTTTATATATTGGACCATACTAACCTATTAACTAACATTAATAATAAAGATTGAAGGCTAGACTTTTTCAATTCATTAGTTAAGTAAACCTAATACTTTATTCTAAACTATTATGAAATTTACATTTAATCATTAAAGATACCAATATTAACATAACTCCAATTAGCTCACAATTATAAAGAGTAATTAGTAAAACACTAAAATTGTTTTAATTAAAGTATACAAATTTCAAATTTAAAAACTTTTAAAATTAGAACTAATAAATAATTTAACTAAGGCACTATCTTCTACTAACATCCATACTACCATACAAATATTATATTACCTTTTAATATTATCAAAGAATCCTAATCTAATTAGAGATTTTAATGCCCCTTTTAAAATATAACAACCTGGAACTAACTAACAATATTGATTCATGATTAACATGTACTTATTGAAATGCTACCCATTTTCTTTTTTAAAACTAATTTTTTTTAAAAATGACAAAACAAACTAACTAAAATCTAATATAATTTAACTACACATAAAACACTAACCATGACTAACAACCTATACTGCATATCATAATTTACATACTAATCTAATACATAAATAATTGATGATCCTATAAGATAAAACATACATCTAAATTCTAACCACACATTTAAAAATTATCCTAACACTACATACTAACTAAAACTTAACAACTTATACTAACCACAAACAAAGATAACCTAATATTAATACTACCTTTCTTATCCTAGGCCTAAGATCTAACCCCTACACCCTATGCCAAGTGGGCGTGATAGGAGGGGCCCTCTTCCCAATGGGCCGTGCGCTACCCAAAGGCCTGCGCATGTAGACCTGCCCCCTTCCCCATGTCTCACGCATAGAATCACGTTTTGGGGGAGGATGTGAATAATGGGGGGGAGTTTTAAAGGTTTAATTTTTACATTAATGTTGCTTTGTTGACTTCCTTGCTCTCCCCTTACCATGATTCGACCCCTGTACTTGCTGGCAGGTGGTTGGGGGTTTTGATTTGATTTTTATTTTTTAATTTTTTTTTTAAAAGAATGGACATAAAGTCCTAGGCTTAGTCCCTTGCCTCCTAGCCTCTAGGAGTTAATGTAAAAGTTTTATGGTTGAGGGATGTCAACAAAAATCTGCATTTAAATATTTTCATTTCAAATATATTCAATTTATACCCTTGAAAAGGATTTAATATTGAATTTTAGTTGCAAACTAAAAGAATAATACAAAGAATATTCTTTGTGTCTAAGGGGAAATTAAAATTTCCTTCATACATTTTCCAGAGAGGGTTTTTAGACTTGGAGGTGTACATTTTATTTGAAAGCCCATTTTGACTAAGTGTTGGCATAATTTATATATATATATACATATATATACATATATATACATATATATACATATATGTATATATATATATACATATATGTATACATGTATATATATATGTATATATATATATATATATACATATATGTATATATATATATATATGTATATAGATATATATACATATATGTATACATGTATACATATATGTATATATATATATATACATATATGTATATATATGTATATACATATATATACATATATGTATATATATATATATATACATATATGTATACATGTATATATATATGTATATACATATATATACATATATGTATATATATGTATATACATATATATACATATATGTATATATATATATATATATGTATATATATGTATATATATATATATGTATATATATATATATGTATATATATATATATATTTTAATACTAGGAATGAATACTAACCTATTTACAACATTGATTTCCTAAGCATACTAACAAGGATGAGTAAAAGGTTATATTTTCTCCCTCTCTCCTATAATTATGTTTTATTAATCATTATACATCAAGGTTTATGATCTATTATTTTTTTTGAATTCAAGGAAGTACATAATCTCTTAATCAAATTGATTTTTTTCATTATGAAACTTAATAAGGAGAGATAAATTTTGACTACACAATGTGGGAATTGGATTACATTTATTACTTAGACATCAATTTGAAAACTTTAACATATCCAATTGCTTTTCATTACATAATTGAAAACTTGGAAATTCAGAATTCAAGACATTATCCACCAATCTATTTTCTCACAACATATGAAAAATTTGAAATCACATGAGAGCAATACAGGGAGTTTTTTTTTTGTAATCTTTTTCTTTCCCTATTATTCATCCTGGTTCAAGGCTCCATCTAGAAAGAACCAGTAAGAAGACCCAATGTCTTTGCCAATACATCAAAATTCAATTACATCCTACAAAATATTACAATTCAAATTACATCTCTTCAAAATTCTTCACAAGTGCTTTCTTCCAATACTTTCAAAACTTCAAGGAAAACAAGGAGAAGACAAGAGCTGACCCGAGTGAATCATCATGACATCAAGAACAATTCAAGCATGCACCCTAACCCAGTTTTGCACAATAGGTCCAAACATAGAACCTGACTAGGGGGGAGGTGGATTTTCTCAATGGGAGACGTCAATAACCATGCCATAACATAGCCCTTTCGAGGCTAAAACATCAAGAACTTCCATTCTTCCACAAGGCCCTTTCAAGGCTAATACCACAAGGATTTTCATTTCTTTCCATATTGAAGAATTCACAATATTAAACAAGGCATGTGATGACAAGTAGGGGCCCGTACACCCTACCCTCTTTCCCTCCTCTCACCTTGAGAGGAGACTCTACACCATTGAGGTCCAACTAAGGCCCTACCCCCATACATGGCCACTTCTTTCCTATCCAAGGGTGAGTGATGCCAAAACAATCCCCATGAAATCCTCTCAAAACACAAAACATCAACACAAGCATAAGATTGCATCATGAACAAGCAAAAATCCCTCCGAACCCATCCCAACACACAAGCAAGCACAAACAAAGAACAACACATCAACTTATACATGATTCAAGCATAGACAACATGAAGAATAATAAAAAGGAGTGAAGAATCCCTACCTTCACTAAAGAGTTGTGGTAAATGATCAAATTGAGAAGAGCTCTTTCCTTCCTTGCTTCAACCTTCCAAGACTCCTCTCTAAAAGTAGAGATTGGGTAACAACCAAAACTACTCCAAGAAGGGCCTCTAAATAAGACTCAAACTCAACCACCAAAAAAGAAATAACTTCCTCCACCCACCTACAAATCTAGAATTTTCTAACTCAACCCATACTAAGGTTAACCACTAAGTGGAGTTGAGGTGATGCAACTCAAGGTAGCCACTTGCAATTTTCGCACAAAGGCAAAAATAAACTTTTTGAGTGACCTCAAAAGTCAATAAAAGGGGCTTAGGGGTTGGAAAATGCCCCCAACCCATACCCATACCCTTTGGGTATAAATATTTCATGTTTTAAAGCCTTAGGAAAAGGTTTGGAACCAAACAAAAGCTAGGAAATATTTAGGACCATCTAACAACTCTAAAAATGCAGATTAAGCACTAATCTAGATTAGGGTTGACAAAACTCGATTAAGAACCAAATTAGCAAAAAGACACTAACTAAACCTGAATTAGGTCCAAGGGTTACACAGCTAACCCTAACTAGCATGCTGAAGAGCATAAGCAAATTCACGAGTGTCAAGTGACACTATAAAAAATACAGTTACAATCATTAACATTCTCTGATCATAGAAAGACACATTCATACATCTCACAATAAAATACTTGAATTATGAACAACAAGTTTTCCACAATTAGGGCATAGGGATCAGTTCTGTTCCTCCGTCGAGTTTCTCAGCTAAATATCCTGCACACTCATTGCACACATCAGTAGTCCCATAAAATCACATGCACATATGTATGTATGTATCAGGAAGTCACATAAGTTAAAACATACATCTTCCAAATCAATAAGGGTTTCTCTCATCCTACTCATATTCTTAATCATTAAGATCTCTTAATCTAAGTGTTAATCTTGCATTTACTTATTTCATCAACATACATATTCATAAAGCATTAAATGACGAACTCAAATATCTGAAAGTAACATCACACAACATGAAATAATATAATATGCTCAAGTATCTGATAATGTCTCGACATCTCGAGTCGTGAGTATCAAAATAATAAGGTATCAACTATGCTACAAAGGGTCGATGTGAGGCCTCACATCTATAGTGTTTCTTTTTGATTTCTATTGTGTGTTTCAATAGTCTTTCTGTTGGGGTTTAAAATATATCGTTTAAGTATAAGTTGATGTATATTTAATCTTATACTTAAGATATATATTAATATATGCGACAAATCTTTTGAGATAGGTTTCAGACCTCTTAGAGATAAGATAAAGATTCTAAGAAATTTCAAGGCTTCAGATATCCAAGCTTAGCCAATTTTTAGGGCTTCAAGATTTCAGACTTAGCCAAATTTAGGATTTTGCATTCTACCCTAGCTTGGTGTTTTGTTGATGTGTGGTTGTTTCTTTGAGCACTCATCTTGTGCGTGGTTGTTGTTGGCTTTTGTTTGCGTGTGTCATTTTGGTAGTGGCATTTGGAGATCTATTGGTTGCCAGGATTGTGGTGAAGTCTTTCGTTGCAATCTTTGTGATCCCTATATGATGTTGGCATGTGCATTCATACTTGTAAAAAAAAAAATCTTGGCTTATATTGAATCCTTGTTCCAATGATCTTTGGGTGGGGCATTACAGGTTGAGAAGTGTTGGATCCTGATAATTGGAAAAAACTCAGAGAAATCTCCTCCTTAACCATATACAACCCTTCGATCCAAAAAGAAGGGAAATAAAGGAAAAATTTAATTTTTTCCTTTAGTTTTGTTGGTGGTGGGATTTATTTATCCCTCAGGGATAGTTTGGACTTGATGTTAATCTTTCTCAACTATCTTTGTCTTGTTGTCCATGGATAGTGCCATCCTCTGCAATCTTTGGATGATCTTGTTTGGGCTACTAGACATGTAATACTTTCCTACGACATATTTAGACTTGTGTACAGGGTTTTAGGGTCCCTTCAAAACCTATTTTTCCCATTAATAAGAAACACACATGCCTTCAAACATGTTAGACTAAAAAATTCAGTTAGAGACCTTATATCCTTTTTAATTATATTTATACTTGATCTAGAAACTATTACCAATACTTTTACTAACCCTCAAGAGATACATTACATTACAATAAATATGCATCATGATACAAAGTTTGACCTTAAGATCCATTAAATTCCCCAAGAAAAGGAAACATATGATAACCAATATGTCTGGTCCCAAATAATAAGGAGCTCATGAGAAGATGTTTGAGAGGTTGTGATTTTGGATTTAGGTCCTCACATGATCGAGGAACATAGTTAGATGCATCACCAAAGATTGAAAGCCATAAATCTCCATCAAAAATCCAAATTCCATGATGAGGTCAAAGAACAAATATAAATAGACTATTTGAGAGAGAACATATCATAACTCAAGGAACATAGATCAAAATAACCTATGAACCTAGGAACCGATCCAAGATAGGTCCTTAATATGCTTTGATCATTGTAGATGCTAAATTGATAATATATGGAGAACCACTCGATTGACTCCTAGGCTTTATACTTAAAAAATGGCAAAAATTGGAAGCAATATTTTTTTTGATGAAATATTTCTTGAACCTTAGATTCTCTTGCATTAGACACTTGTGGTTGATAAGAAATGAGCCCCTCACTTGGAATCTTGAGAATAATTAAGATGATTGAACTCAACTTGAGAAATCCATGAAGAATATTCAACTAGTCTATCTTTCCACTTTATCCTATTTGATTGATTCTTAGGATACTATTGATTCACATATGAATCATCATTCGAATTCAAACAAATTTCATGATACTCATACAAATCTACATTGTCAAATATAGGTGAAATATCCATATCCTTAGGCAACTCCACTTTATAATATTTTCCTGAATCAAATTTTGTCAACATCTTACAGGGTATAAACTACCTCATATTCAATTTTTTATAAGTACCAATTAAAAATCTTCCTTTCTTTAAATGAATCATAACTTTTATCTCATACTGAGAAATTCTTATGTGTCCTAGTCTTTTTTTTGATAGGTAAAAGGCCATAAGGTCCAATATTGTGTTTAGACTTAAAATATTTATAGGTATCCTTGGTGTATCCTAACATAAATATCTCAAAGTGATTTATCCAGTCTTAGCACATGTTTTTTATTTATGAATTCATAACATTGCTCTTGACACATCCTTGTGATTATAACCTAAAAATTAAACTTGGCTACGATCAATTTGTTAGAATGAAAATAAATATACTTCATAATAAAAATGAAACTTGTTTCCTATTAAATTTAATTTTAAAATCAAAAGATAAATGAAAAAGTTTTCAATATCTAAAAATATGTCACTTATTAGACATGTCTATTTTGACAATAACATTTCTAAACCAATTTCACTTCAAGGACAAGTGTCTAAATTATACTTAACATATTAGCTTGTCTTATTAGAATATCTTCTCCATCTTCTCCATCTTCTCCTTTGTTAGTGAGATTATCATATTCTTTATTAGCTTCCCTATAAATATGTTTAATGATTTTTTCTTTTTTCGAATTGATCCACAATGGATAGGGCATATTAAAGTTTAGAATTAAGGATCCAATTTGGGGCCTTTCTTTTTCTTATATAAATTGAAAGTCTCCTTAAATAATTCGTTAATTCCTATCTCTCTACTTAATTTTAAGACTTCTGTCAAGGCCTCTAGTTTGGCTAAATTATTAGACATTACTCCTAAAGGTTTGGTGCATTTAGCTAGGCACGAACCATTATTTGAAAAAATAATACAACCTAAGCTTGTTGGAACTGGATTACCTCTATAGGTCCCATCAAATCTTAACTTTGACCATCCTTTAGGAAGAAGTTCCCATTTAAATTCTCTCCTAGTGATCTTGTTGGATTTTGAGTATAGCATTGGTGGGTTTATTAGTTTAAACCAATTTTTATGCATATCAACATCTCATTCTATGTATATCTCTATCTGACCATTTTCCTATACAGTTGAGAATTTTGAATGATTTCAATTGTCCAAAAGGTAGTTTTCATTTCCATAATATGTGTTGAAGGGACAAGGACTTTCTTGCTAAAGTGGAAGGTTGGTGGAAATAAAGTAACATTTATAAGGGTACTTTGAGTTATACTTTTTTACAAAGATTAAAGAAAATCAAAGATAAGATCAAATACTAGAATAAGCATACATTGAAAAACATATTTCAAGAAAAGCTTAGGGCAGAGGCTAAATTGGAGGATCTAAATCAAAATGTAATAAATGTGGGTATGTCTAATGTGGATTTTGAAAAAGAGAAGTCTATTAGAAATGAATTGATGGAGTTATTGCACATAGAAGAAATTTACTAGAGAGATAAATTGTGGATTCAACAAGGGGTCTTGAACACTAAATTTTTTCATGCTTCTATCAAATCTAAGAGGATTTCAAATAGCATTAACCACATGCAAGATGAGCAAGGTAGGTGTTTTGATAATATGGTTGATATTGAACATATTGTGGTTTGTCATTTTCAAGCTTTATTAGGAGCTTCTATTGATTCAGAGGTTTAGAATTCTTCAATTTCACTTTCAAAGATTGACATAATTGTAATATATGAGGATAATATATGGCTAATTCAGCCTTTCACTCTTCTAAAAATCAAAACAACCAACTTCGACAATCCTTCCTTCAAAGCAACAAGGTTAGATGGTTTTCCTTTGGATTTTTTTCAAAAATGCTAGGACTTCATGGGCTTTGATCTACTAAAAATGGTAAAATCATTTAAGAAGAAGGGATAGTTTGTGAAGGAATTGAATAACACAGTTATAGCCTCGATTCCTAAGAAACAAGAGTGTCTTTCTATGGATGACTATTGCCCTATCTCATTATGTAATGCCCTATACAAAATTTTATCTAAAGCCATGGAAAATAGACTGAAGCAAATTTTCCAAAGGATTGTTTCAATAGAGCAACATGGATTTATACCAGGTAGAGAAATTGTGGATAGCATTCTTTTGGTGGGTGAGTTAATTCATAGTTTATATTCCTCGAAGAAAGAAGGTATGATTGTCAAGCTAGATATCAACAAAACTTATGATAGAGTTCATTGGTCATTTTTATGGAAAGTCCTTTCTAGATTTAGTTTTTCACAACAGTGGATAAAATATATATCATTCTGCATGTCATCTATTCATTTTTCTAAATGGGTTAGTATGTGGGTTTTTTCAAGCGTCTAATGGGTTGTGAAAAGGAGATCCCCTATCCCCCTTTCTTTTTGTATTAATGGCATATTTTTTGGGTAGACTCATTAAGAAATAGAATTCACTAGGAAGAGGGAGAGGGATCTCTATTCATAATGAGATGGAGACTTTTTCTCATTCCCAATTTGCAGATGATGCCATTTTGTTTGGAGAGGCCATCATTCAAGAGGCAGAGATTATCAAAGAGGTGTTGGATATATATGCAAGAGAATCAAGTCAATGTATCAACATCCACAAATTGAAGATTTATTTTCTCAATACTTGCAGTCGAAGGAGGATTTTCATTTCAGTGACATTGGGTTTTGAGTTAGGTACATTCCCAATTATCTACTTAGGGGAACCTTTATTTGTGGGTCAGGTGGATAAAAGTTTTTGGGAGGATATAATCAACAAGTGTCAAGGGAAAGTCTCATCTTGGAAGAATAGGTGGCTTTCTTAGGCCAAGAGGATCTTAACGATCAAATCTGTATTATCAACTATCTCAATATATTATTTGTTTGTATATAAGTTCCCTAGCAGAGTGGTTAGTCGTCTAGAAAGCATATTTAAGAAGTTCCTTTAGGAGGGCTCAAAGGATGAGAAGAAGATTCCTCTTATTAGTTGGGACACAAATTTCTTGGTGAAAGAGGATGGGGGAATAGGATTTTTTAAGATGTTTCTACAAAACTAAGCATTGGGTGCCAAGTTGATTTGGAAGATGTACAAGTCTCTGAAGAAACCATGGTTTCATATTATGGCTGCTAAGTATCTTGATTCTTGGGAATTAGATAGGATTTTGATGGTAGCAAATGCTCCTGGTGGTTTTCATTTCTAGAAACACATATGAGATAGTCATGAGTTAATCACAGGGCACTTAACGTGGCAGATTGGAAATGGGAGGAGAGCGAAATTTTGGAGGGACTATTGGAATGGGGATCCTCCTATTGATTCTTTTTTTATAGATAAGGATTGGGTTAATTCTATGGAAGCTTCAGAAGGCATTTGGGTTGCAGATTACATGTATTTTGAGTATCTGACTTCGGTGAGGGCTAGATGGAGGATTATTGGAGAGTTCTTATTGTAGCAATCCCCTTTGTTACAAACTATTCTATTGAATAGAACAATGATTATATCTTCATCAACAGATTCTTTAATATGGTCCACATCCAAATGAGGGACTTATCAACTTAATCTTGGTTATGAAATTCTTAGAGAAAGGAAATTCAAGAAAGTTTGGCCATCCAAACTTTGTTGGGGCAAAAGGCCTTTACCTAAGGTGGAGGTCTTTCTTTGGGTTGCATTACATGGTAGGATTTTCATAGGGAATAGAGTGAAGACAATCGGCATAGTAGGTCCCCAGTGGTGCATTCCTTGCAAGCAAACATAAGAGACACATGGTCATTTACTTTTTTGGTGCCCTTTTGCAATTGAATGTTGGGATTGGTTGTTAGGTAGATTGCAACGTTATACAGTCAGAAATAGCTCTTTGCTGAAATTTCTTGCTTTGTGGCCTATAGATAAGCTAAATCTAAATGGGGTCTTCTATGGTTAGTCAACTCGTCTATGTTAGTTTGGCACATATGGAAAGAGAGAAACCACATGATTTTCAAAGAGGAATGTTTGTCAGTGAATGAGTTAAAACTAATGATACATGCTTTTGGGACTCAAAATTGAAGCCCTAATTTTGAGTACCATCCTAAAAATAAAGCCCTATAAGCACTTTTTAATGCATGTATACCCGATTGTACTTTTGAGGCCTAAGAGGTGTTTAATGTTTCTAACACCTTGAATTTAGTATATCCACTTGTCCCATGAAGACAAATTGCCATTTTGAGTCATTCTGTGAAGTTCTATTTTGAGCAATGTTCAAATCTGCATTTTTGCCTGTGTCAAACAACGACATGAGGCCTTGTTTGCAATTGAATATCTCACACCTAGTTATATTTCATGACTCACTACTTTGGGAGTGTTTAGTGTCCATACCATAGAGCCTATGTTTTAGATTTTGAGTCATTTCAATATGTTTTGACTAGGTTTTAAATCCCTCAAAGTTGGTCATTTATTGTTGTCATTTTGATGCAAATTGTTCAGAATTTTGGGAGGCCCTGTTTGACTTGTTATAACTTTGACCAAGTTGACTAAAATGAGAAAACTCATTTTTTAATTTCATTATAGAGGTTAGAGACTTTTTATGTTTCAATTTTAAGCTTGTGATGAAACTGTTTGATCAATTTTTGAATGCGATTCCAAAAGCAATTTGTAAAGTTTTATTGGTGTCATAAGTGTAGATTGATCAATACCCCTGTTCGTGATGTCATAACTTTGAATTTGTGATAGGTGAGATTGAATGGATTGTATGATTACATTATACTCTTAAAAATTCTTTTTAAGTGTGCCAGTTCACAAATTTTGACAAATTCATTTGCACACTTTTTCAGGTGCATTCTGTTTGCAAAAATTGCTTTTCTACCAGTGTTTCTAGTCTACAAATTTTGAGTAGCCCACTTAGATAGCTCACCAAATTTTCTCTATTATTCATCATGAGCCCAAATCCTAGATTTTTATTGTCCTCATGATAGTTAAACAAGTCCCTAGTTTTCGTGCCCCCAAGTGTTAGTTTGACCCATTTTCAAAGCCAAATCTAAATGCATTTTTTGGTTTTTTGAAATATTTTCTTGCAAGTAGTTCTGAGAAGGTGACTTTGACAGTCAATATATTTATACTGATAATTTTTTATGAGATGAGATTCAACAGGGTACAAGAATGTGGAATAGAGAATCAATACATCTATCTGTAGAGCTTGGTCAAGTGTTCTTATCAGTTTTTAAGGCTAGTCAAAGGACCTCTTGGCATGAAGTTGACAATTTGTAGAAGGATGTAAAATGAGTTATAAAATTGTTTCCAAGTGGTTGAATTTTTTTCAAATTAGTGCTAGGAGAATAATGGATCAATTTAGAATATCAGCTGTTTGAAAACAATTTTTTTTAGCCCGACCCACTTTAGGGCCCAACTGACTTCATTAGGATGATAAGGTAGAATGTGAAGGTTTTGAAGATGTAATAATTCAAATCATTATAATATGTCACATAGCACATTTGAAGTCAAATAGAGTTGTGACATCATGAAGAAGCACTCAAGCTTTAAATAGCTTATGTGATAAAAGATATGGCAGAATGTTTGTGCAAGTGGGCTAAAATATAATTGCACTCAAAAATTTTGTTTTCAAAGTATTCAGAGGTTACCATTTTCAACACATCTACTCTGTTGACAATCACTTAGATATTTGGGTCATGTGGAGCATGATGTTTCTAAATGTGATTTGGAACACAAAGTTACCCATACTAAAGACCAACATGACAGGATCCTTCACCATTTTGTAATTAAATGGAACCTTGCCTGCTGTGTGGAGATCTAATGTTGTGAATGAGGGTAATTTCATTGTTTCAAATTCTCTTGTTATTTCAAATCAATGCTTCTTAGGCTTCAGGTAAAGACAAAAATGAATTGTCTCTAACTTGAACTTTGTGATTGAGGAAATCTCCAAAAAGAACTCTCTCACAATATATGACGTATTCTTTTCTTTAGTGCATAGCAAATGGTCCTCCTGTAGTAGGCACTATTTTTGGCAATGGGTCTGGATTTGAGGCTAAGTAGTATGTAATGTGGCATTTGTGATTTTGAATCAACCATTTTCTACCCAAGGTCGCCAGTAGTGAAATATGGTATTCCAGGTGTTTAAGCTATACAACTCATTAAGGAGGAGACTACGCTTTTTTGTCTCATAATGTGTAAGTATTGTATTGTGGAGTTTGAAATCTTGTGGAGTCCAAGTAAGGAAGAAACCAGTGTTGTTTGCTAAATGTAGAAAAGCCTCAAGGTGGCAATGGGGAGATGCCTAGTCAATTGTGAAGCAGTGTTGGGAAGAAAATTACCATGGAAAGCTGTCACTATGCTAAAGAAAGGAGCCCAATTTATTGGCAAAGAGGATGAGAAGGAGGTTTGGTGTCATGATTCAGAAGGGGAGAAACATATAATTTCAATCTTTTTAGTCTACGGCTTCCATTCACCATAGTTTTTTGACATGCGTTGACAACAAAATGGAGTTGTAAGAGGGAGATCGGTTGTGTTCAATCAAAAGGAGGAAATGGTAGTTTAAAGTGAATATCATGCACCCTTCTTGCATAGACCCAATGATGGAGATAAAGATGTGTAAAGAATTTTGTCCCACATTGGCCCTACAATAGTTTCTTAAACCGTTTATATTAAAAAATACTCACCATATGAAATGTCTTAAGACACGAGCTTTTGGCAAACAAGGAGGCAAAGTGCATGGGGCCAGTGGCTAGCTTGGAGAAAAATGTAGAGAAATTGTGACATGTGGCAAGCTAGGAGGACCAGTTGTAAATGACAAGTGGTAAAAGCTTCTAGACATGGCATAGAAATTGAGGTACTGATGTGGCAGAAAGTGCCACATGTCACAACGTCGCTATATCATGATGACATGGCACAATGCTAACTCATCATATGACATAGAGACTAATGATGTGGTAATGATGTAGCACAGTGATGAGGTGGTAATGTGATGCTGCCAACTAGATGCTAAAGTGGATCAAGGTGCCACATGTTGCGACATCACTATGTCACAATGATGTGGCACAATGTTGATTGGGATAGCGACATGGTGACCAATGACATGGCAGTAATATGGCTACCACATAGTGAAAGAGGGGACCAATGAGGCAATGACATGTGGCTCCTAGGTGGTAGAGTATCAGATGATGAAGCAAAATCCAACCAATTGGAGCATGACAAGTGTCAAGGTTGGTCAAACTAGTTTAACCCAAATTGAAAATAGGAGGGAAAAAAGGCACAGACATAAATTTTTTTAAAAAAATATTTTCTCTCAAAAAAAATGTGCATTTGGAGTTTTAAATAAAATTTGATTCAATTCTATAGTTCAGACTTTAGAAAAAGTTAAATATATGCCAAAATGTAGTCTAAAGCCATACTAGGAGCTTATTTTTCATTTTAAGATTTTGGGCGTTTCTAATAAGTAGATATGACACTATTATATATCATTAGAATCAAGAGAGAATGAACTTTCTATTTCTAGAGTTTGTTCTTGCATAGGAGGCTACTAGTTCAAGTTATGCAAGGATTTGTCTTAGGTACCTAATTTTTAGTTTAATTCAGTTGGGGCATAAAAGATAGTAAAAATGCAATTATGGGTGAGTTTTGTCACATCCAGGTCAGCTAAATGGGGATTTTATTAGCATTTCATGATGTATTTCAAATATTTTAGTAGAAAAATGGTTTTCATCATTGAAGAAGAGATATTTTGGGTTTGTTACATAATAATGATGAAAATAATATCAAATCTCATGGGTAGAAAGATGAGAGATGCTCTACACCAGAAAAGAATAGAGATTCAAGTGGACACATGTCACTTCCAGATCAAATCTGGGATTCCATTCTTCTTCTATATCTTTCTCTTTCTCATCCATTGTAAGAGTTGGTAGTCTTCAATGTGAGACCACATTGTTGGTTCCAGTTTTTTTCTATGAGACCACATTGTTGGATTGAGAGCTATGATTCCACCACATTCTTTAGTATATTTCTCTTGTATGAACAATAGTAGTGAAGATATTATAGCCAGTTCTGATCTATTTAGTGGTTTTGTGAGTTGTTTTACATGCATCTGAATGTATGGTTTCAAATAAATGAATATAAATGAGTAGGAATCTCCTTATTTTTATTCTGATTCTCATCTCCTATCTCTATAATCTACAATCTAATGTGGTCTAGGAGAAAGAACTGAGACCCATTTGCATCCCCTTAAGGTTGTATTTCTGATATGTTTTGTTGTTGGAACAAAGGGCCAAATAAATGCTTGATGTATTTTATAGGGTTGCTGCTTATTTTGAGAAGGATATTTCATTAGAATGAGGTCTTTATCAACATTGATGTCTGATTCACAAAGTGATGACATATATGATATCTTGATGTATGGAATATGTCATTGGCACCGCAGATGTATGTGTGTAATTTGTGGAACTACACAATAGATAAGGCATTGATCGGCTACAAGATCAACTTGTTCTTACTGTTGCATATTTGGGGCTTTACTGAAAACAAACTTAATCAAATATCCTTCCCTTTAATGTTGAATGAACTAAAATGTGATACTCTCACTTAGCTTAGCAATTTCTTGGGTCATGTCATTAGATATTTCATGACTGGGATCTTTGCATAAGTATTAGAAGATTATGGGTTTTGTCTATTTTTTTAGATTCAAGTGTATGTTTTAGCACTGGTACCATATAAATGAATCTAAGGTCCACTCACTTAGGTTTTGTAGAGCCTAAAGTAGAAGAAGGGTCTAGCCTTATAGTTGGCCCAGTATCTGAAAGGGTATGTTGAAGATGAGAAGTAGCTGCCCCTAGATGTATCTTGTTCTCATCAGGGTAATTTAAAACTAGGATGTTTCAAAAAACCAACAAAATGGAGACTCTGCTGGGGAGTCGATGGCAAATACACCTTGTTAAAAGGACAATAATCTCTAGTATGAATTGAATATTTCAATCCTATTTTTTAGTATGGTTTTTCCCATCTGAGTCACCAACAAAATGGTGACTCTACTAGGGATGTGTTGAATCGGTATGGTAGACAAACCTTGAGAATTTAAGAAAAGGAGATTCAACACAATAGGAGAAGTGCATGAAAAAAATTGGAGCAGTGAGTTTTCTGATGTATTTTCCAATTTTCTTACTCACATATCATGCACCTCAGTGATGCTTTATTTAGGATAGCAAAATCTTTGAAGGTTGAATGTGAATTGTATTGTTACTAGGTTTTATCTTCAATTAGCTCAGCCAAATTTTTTTTTGAAGTACTACTATAAAGTCAGAGTCAAAATTGATTAAAAGTGTTTCCTCTCTATGAAGTGTTTGATGATTTACAAGTCCCATAAGTTGAAAGTTCAGTTCAGATTTGTCTCGTATAATTCTTGTTTTAAAATTTTCTCACAATTGTGAGTGGCGACTCTCTAAAAGATCTTTGTACAAGTGTAGATTGGTTCTATATAAATGTTTTAAAGAGTTTTCAACTTAGTTGTGCAAATTTGAAAATTTTGTTAAGAAGATTTAGGCAAGAAGAGAGAATATATGAGTTCTTGACTGATAAGTTTTGAAGTGCTATATGTGATTTGCTATCATAAGAAATTTGAATGTTAAGAATGAATCATTGTAGTGATTTCATTTGGTTCTCCTCAAGGAGATGGTGGCTCTACTTGTTTTTGATCAATGATGTGAAGGAATGAAGTTTGCACCCGTGCCAAATCAACAGATTAAGTTTGCAGGCATCAACACTCAAGGTATAAGATTTCTTTTTTGTGAAAGTAAGTTCTACAAAATATTCTCCATCAAGTTGTATTTTTAGCACTAAATAGGAGAGTAATTTGATACATCAAGTTCTACAAAATATTCTCCATCAAGTTGTATTTTTAGCACTAAATAGGAGAGTAATTTGATACATCTCAACATACTTTGTGAAAGATAGACTTAGCAAGTGCTTTATTATTTTGAAGTATGTTTAGAGATTGAAATTGGTGGAAGAAATTTCAAATCTACTACAAGTTACAAATTCTGAAGGTAATTTTTCTGAATGAATTATAAGTTTGTTAGAAATGGAAAATTTCTTCTCACTTAGTATGCAGTCCATGGATAAGAATTGTAGATCTATTTCTACCAAGAGATACATGCTATTAGTTTTTTATGACATTCCTAGTTTCCCAAACCTTGTGCCATATGATCTTAGAAAGAATTTGCATAAGTTTGATGGGAACCATGAAAATTCAGCTAGTCATCATGTTCATTTATTGAGTGATTTGATTGGTGATTTTGAGATTTCTCATGAAGACATGCATATGAATTTGTTTGTTCAAACTTTGGAAGGTTGATGCTAGCGATTGGTTTTCCTTTCTTTCGACATATTCTATTTCATCTTGGGATGAATTACATTTAGCCTCCATGAAGCAGTTTGGCTTATTTTGAGAAGTTATTGAAGATCCACATCAGGAATGATGAATTAGTTCCTAAATTTAATATCAAATTTGCAAATGTTTTAAATGAGATTATTGAAAGTTGTAAGCTGGATGATTAAGTGTGTTTAGTGGTTTATCTCAATGCATTTGATAAAAAGATGAGTTATCTATTAAGAGATAAAGAGCCCAAGATTTTACATCAGGCATTGATGATAATGATAGAGATTGAAAATAATATAAGCTATGAACTAACTAAGAGCCACTTCTCTAGAAATGTTTTCTAGCTAGATGAAGTCATAAGGAAAAATCAATTTCATAAAGAGTGTTCTAATGCAGATCAACAAATAGGTACTCCTACTATTGTAAACAATTTTGTGGAAAATTCAAAAGTAAAAACATGTGAAAATGAAGTCTCTTTGTTGCAAAAAGGAGTTGAGTCTATTCTTACTGAATTGAATGTACATGTTTCTAGTATTACAAAAATAGATGATAGAGTCAGATCACTTGATCAGTTATATGTACAAGAATATATTTCAGTCATTCCTTCTCCTATTGATGATTTGTATTGTGTTGAGAACACAACTAATCATGAGGTTGCAAGGTATTCATCTTAGTTTTGTAAGGATGAAAAAGCTAAAAGTTATGTTTCAAGTGATGAAGGAAAAGTTGCTGATCCAATATATTATGAAGAAGAGCATCATGTGAAGACAATGATGAGAG
This sequence comes from Cupressus sempervirens, assembly GCA_028749045.1. Classification (NCBI taxonomy): domain Eukaryota; kingdom Viridiplantae; phylum Streptophyta; class Pinopsida; order Cupressales; family Cupressaceae; genus Cupressus; species Cupressus sempervirens. The sequence continues at coordinate 314,445,848 of CM053790.1, read as the reverse complement.
TGGTTACTCGAGTCAAGAGGAGGACAGTGATAACACGTGTTCATCTTCATATGAATCTAATGCAAATTGAGAAGAAGAAAGCAATGATGTAAGTGAGTACTCTTATGGTAGTAAAGGTATGAGTTCTTTTTCTAAATCTGAAAGTGAAGTTCCATTTTAGAAAGTGAGTACTCTTATTTAGAAGTTCCATTCTAAATAAGGAGATTATTTATAAGGATGAACTAATTAATTGTGTAAAAAAATGTTATAAGGACGAACTACTTAATTGTGTAGAAAAATGTCGTAAGGTTGCAGGCAGTAATAATTAGCAATATACAAATGATCTTAAGGTTAATGCATTAGCACATATTGAAAAATGAAAGATGATTGATTTGCAAGACATTTGAATCATCTTAATGAAGACAATGCAAGTAACATTGATTTATATTCTATGTACTTCATTGATGGAATGGATGGTGTGTCTTCGTGTGATGATTCTGATTCTTCTTCTTCATGTGCTGAAAATGTTTGTGATAGTGGTGTTAGAGATGATTTCAAAGTTTTAATGAATTTGTTACATGATGAGGAGTTCAATGTTGATCAACACATCACTTGTCATAACATATACAAAGGAGCTTTGTATGGAGTTATCAACCTGCTTTTTGAAGAGCACATGGAATGTTCAGATTTAGTTGAGGATGAGTTTAATGATGATATATTGTCTTACTACTATAAGAGATCAGATTGTTCTTCCTCCAAATGTGATAGTGATAATGATGTTGCATCTCATGAGATTGATAACAAGGTGTTTGACAAAGTTGTTATTGAAAATTAGCATGCACCTTGCAATGAGTTTTATGGTGAATACTCTAATATGATGACTAATCTATTTGCTGATTTCAAAGAATCATTGGAGGACTTTGGATTAGTTTCAAATGTTGAAAATGATGATATCTATGAGTATAAATCTGATTACTCATTTGAATACCATCTGGTTATACATAAGGATACACAATTTCAAGGTATGTGTGATCTTTTTCCTCGAGTTGAGTATGAAGCTTTCATATTCAAGAGTGATAGCATGCATGATGCATTTGATGAAGAGAATTTTCAATTTGAGTTTTATATGTTTGAGCATGCTGATCAGAACTTTCATAATGAGTAAGTTGTAGAGAGTGATCATAGATTTTATATGCATTATGAAAGTGAAGATGTAGATGCAATTTTTCCAAGTAGTGTGTTTCAAGATGTTAATTTGATTGTTGAAAATAATAGAAATGATGTTTCCAAATTACCTCATGAAAGTTCATATGAAAATTAGATTTATGATAGAGGTAAACATTTTTGTTGAAGTTTGGTGGCCCGAGGCCATCATTTGTACAGTTTAGGAGTAGATTTCCTTGCTTTAAATAAAATGGTTTGGGAGAAATTCTTTATGTTAGGTGTGTGGTCTACTTCTACCAGAGATTTGAATCCTTGCCATGCCCACAAGGGATATGCATCCCCAGATAGAGCCACTAATTTGACTCAAAATTGAAGCCCTGATTTTGAGTACCATCCTAAAAATCAAGCCCTAAAAGCGCTTTTTAATGCATGTATACCTAGCTACACTTTTGAGGCCTAAGAGGGGTTTAATATTTCTAACACCTTTCATTTAGTATATCCACTCATCCCATGATGATAAATTTCAATTCCAAGTCATTTTGTGAAGTTTTGTTTTGAGCAATGTTCAAATCTTCCATCTTTGCCTTAGTGTCAAATAGTGACAGGAGGCCTTGTTTGCAATTGAATATCTCACACCTAGTTATGTTTCATGACTCACCACTTTGAGAGTGTATATTTTTCATAACAAAGAACTTATCTTTCAAATTTTGAGTCATTTCAATATGTTTTGACTAGGTTTTGAATCCCTCAAAGTTGGTCATTTATTGTTGTCATGCTGATGCAAATTTTTCATAATTCTAGGAGGCCTTGTTTGACTTGTTATAACTTTGACTTAGTTGACCTAAATGAGAAAATTCATTTTGTATTGCATTCTAGAGGTCAGAGATTTGTTATGTTTCAATTTTGAGCTTATGATGAATCCATTTGATTAGTTTTTGAAAGTGATTCCAAAAGCAATTTGTAAAGTTTTACTGGTGTCATAAAGTGTAGATTGGTCGGTACCCCTGTTTGTGATGTCATAACTTTGAATCCATGATAGGTGAGATCAAATGGGTTGTACCATTGTGTTCTACTCTAAAAATTCCTTAAGTGTGCTAGTTCACAAGTTTTGATGAATCCATCTGCATACTTTCCCAGGTCCATTTAATTTGCAAAAACTACTTTTCTACCAATTTTTTTAGTTTGCAAATTTTGAGTAGCCCACTTTGAGCGTTCGCCAAATTTGCCCCATTATTCATAATGAGCCCAAATCCTAGATTTATATTGTCCTCATGACATTGAACCAATTCCCTAGTTTCTGTGAACCCAAGTGTCAGTTTGACCTATTTTCAAAGCCAAATCTAAATTCATTTTATGGATTTTTGACATTTCTTGGTAGGTAGTTTTGAGAAGGAAACTTTGACAATCAATATCTTTTGATTGATATTTTTTCATGAGATGAGATTCGATAGGGTACAAGAATGTGGAATAGAGAATCAATGTGTCTATTTGTAGAGCCTGGTCAAGTGTTCTTGTCAGTTTTTAAGGCTAGTCAAAGGACCTCTTCGCACGAAGTTGACAATTTGTAGAAGGATGTAAATGAGTTTTAAAATTGTTTCCAAGTGTACAAATTTGTTTCAAATCATGCTAGGTGAATAATGGATAAATTTAGAATATTAGCTATTTGAAAACATTTTTTTTTTAGCTGGACCCACTTTGGGGCCCCACTGACTTCGTTAGGATGATAAGTCAAGATGTGAAGGTTTTGAAGATGTAATAATTCAAATCATTATAATATGTCACACAATGCATTTGAACTCAAATAGAGTTGTGACATCATGAAGAAGCACTCAAGCTTTAAATAGCTTATGTGATAAAAGATAGGGCAGAATGTTTGTGCAAATGGGCTAAAATACAATTGCACTTGAAAATTTTGTTTTTAAAGTAATCACAAGTTTCCATTTTCAACACATCTACTCTATTGACAATCATTTAGATATTTGGGTCATGTGGAGAATGATGTTTTTGAATGTGATTTGGAACAAAAAGGTACCCATACTGAAGACCAACATGATGGGATCCTTCACCATTTTGTAATTAAATGGAACCTTGCTTTCCATGTGGAGATCTAGTGTTGTGATTGAGGGTAATTTTGTTGTTTCAAATTCTCTTGTTATTTCAAATCAATACTTCTTAAGCATCGGGTAAAGACAAAAATGAATTATCTCTAACTTGCACTTTATGATTGAGGAAATCTCCAAAAAGAACTCTCTCATAGTATATGGCATATCCTTTTCTTCACTATGTAGCAAATGGTCCTCCTGTAGTAGGTGTCATTTTTGGAAATGGGTCTAGATTCAAGGCTAAGTGGTATGTAATGTGGTGTTTGTGAATTTGAATCAACTATTTTCTACCCAAGGTCGCTAGTAGTGGAGTATGGTGTTCCAGGAATTTAAGATGTATAGCTCATTAAAGAGGAGATTAAGTTTTTTATCTTATAATGTATAAGTATCATATTCGGGAGTTTGAAATCCTATGGAGTCCAAGTTAGGAAGAAACCAGTGCTATTTTTTGAATGTGTAAAAGCCTCAAGGTGACAATGAGGAGATGCCTGGTCAATTGTGAAGCCATGTTGGGAAGAAAATTACCATGGAAAGCAGCCACTATGCTGAAGCAAGGATTCCAATTTACTAGCAAAGAGGACGAGAAGGAGGTTTTGTGTCATGATTTAGAAGGGGAGAAACATATAATCTGCATCTTTTTCATCAGCAACTTCTATTCACCATATTTTTTTGCATGCCTTGAAAAAAAAATGGAGTTATAAGAGGGAGATTAGTTGTGTGCAGTCAAAAGGAGGGAATGTCAGTTTAAAGTGAATATCATGCACAGTTCTTGTGCAAACCCAAACATGGAGATAAAGATGTGTAAAGAATTTTGTCCCACACTCTTAAACCATTTGTATTAAAAAATACTCACCCTTTGAAATTTTTTAAGATATGAGCTTTTGACAAACAAGGAGGCAAAGTGCATGGGGCTTGCAGCTAAGCTGGAGTAAAATGTAAAGAAATATTGACACTTGGCTCCAGTCAAAATGATGATGTGGTAGAACACATGGGCCCACCAACCAACCAATAGTTGGCATGTGGCAAGCCAAGAGGACTAGTTGGAAAATGACAAGGGGCAAAGGCTTCCAAACATGACACAAAAATTGAGGTGCTGATGTGGCAGAAAGCGCCACGTGTTATGACATCGCTATGTTGTGATGATGTGGCACAATGCTGACTCATCATGCTACATAGTGATTGATGACATGGTAGTGACATGGTACAATGATGAAGTGATGATGTGGCATTACCAACTGGATGCTAACATGGATCGAGATTCCATGTGTCATGATTTTGCTATGTTGCTATGACATGACACAATACTAATCGGGATAGAAACATTCCAACTAGCAATGTGGCAGTGATATGGCCACCACATGATGAAATAGGGGACCAATGAGGCAATGACAGATGGTGCCCAAGTGGTAGAGTGTCAATGATGAAGAAAAATCCATCTAATCAAAGCATGACATGTGTTAGGGCCAGTCAAACTAGTTTGACCCAGATTGAAAATAGGAGGGAAAAAGGCATAGGCATTAAAATTAATTTTTTAATATTTTCTCTAAAAAAATATGCGCAGTTGGATTTTTAAATAAAATTTGATTTAATTCTATAGTTTAGACTTTAGAAAAAGTTAATTCTATAGTTTAGAATTTAGAAAAAGTTAAATACATGTCAAAATGCATTTTGAAGCCATAGCAAGATCCTATTTGTCATTTTAAGATTTTAGGCATTTTCGATAAGTAGATATGTGATCACTATTATATATCACCAGAATTGGGAGAGAAAAAACTTTCTATTTTTGGACTTTTCTTTCACATAGGAGACCACTAGTTCAAGTTATGTGAGGATTTACCTCAGGTACCCAATTTTTTAGTTTAATTTAGTTGGGGCAGTTTAGATTTGGTTTCTAGTGAAATGGTGATTTGAATGAACATAAAAGCCAATAAAAATGTAGTTATGGGTGAGTTTTGTCACATCCAAGTAAGTTAAATAGGGATTTTATCAACATTTCGTGATGCATTTCAAATATTTTAGTACCAGAAGTATTTTCAACATTGAAGAAGAGATATTTCGGGTTTGTTATAGAATAATGATGAAAATAATATTAGATCTCATGGGTAGAAAGATGAGAGATGCTCTACAATAACAAATAATGGAGATTTAAGTGTACACATGTCACCTCTAGATCAGATCCAAGATTCCATTCTTCTTCTATATCTTTCTCTTTCCCATCCATTATAAGAGTTGGCAGTTTTCGGTGTGAGACCACATTGTTGGATCTAGAGCTATGATTCCTCCACATTCTTTAGTATATTTCTCTTGTTGTTCAAGTAGCGAAAATATTATAGCTAGTTCTAATCTAGTTATTGGTTTTGTGAGTTATTTTACATGAATATGAATGTATAGTTTCAAAGAAATAAATACAAATGAGCAGGAATCTCCTTAGTTTCATTTTGATTCTCGTTTGGACTATCTCTCTAATCTGCAATTTAATGTGGTTTAGGGACATAGAACAAAGACCCATTTACATCCCCTTAAGGTTATATGTCTAATATATTTTACTGGTGGAACAAATGGCCAATTAAATGCTTGATGTATTTGATAGGGTTGTTGGTTATTTTGAGAAGGATATTTCATGAGAATGAGGTCTTTATGAACACCGATGTCTGATTCACAAAGTGATAAGATAGATATGATATCTTGGTGTATGGAATATGTCATTGGTATCATAGATGTATGTGTGTAATTTGTGGAACTGCCCAATAGATAAGGCAACAATCGACTACAAAATCAACTTGTTCTTACTATTGCATATTTGGGGCTTTGCTGAAATCAAACTTAATAAAATATCCTTCCCTTTAATGTTGAATGAATTGAAATGTGATACCCTCACTTAGCTTAGCAATTTCTTAGGTCATGTCATTAGCTATTTCATGTCTAGAATCTTAGCATAAGTATTAGAAGATTAAGGATTTTATCTACTTTGTTAGGTTCAAGTGTATGTTTTAACATCGGTACCATATAAATGAATCTGAGGTCCACCTACCTAGGTTTGTAGAGCCTGGAGTAGAAAAAGGGTTTAGCCTTATAGTTGGCTTGATGTCTGAAAGGGTATGTTGGAAATGGGAAGTAGTTTCCCCTAGATGTATCTTGTTATCATCGGGTTACTTTGAAACTAGGATGTTTCAAAACACCAACACATGTAACTATTGAGAAAGTTTTCATCTCTAAAGTACAAGGAGCATGATATTACTATCAATCAAGTTGGGATAGTGAGATGGAGAGGACACAGTAGCTCAATCTATGCAATATTCAAATGAGATTAAAATAGAAGGGCCAAAGGAGTAATACAGTATGGTAGGCTCCTCCATCAAGTTGGATGAAGCAAATTTTGATAGAGCTAGTGGAGAGAATCTAGATAGAAGTAAATTAGGAGCTATAATCAGAGATGAGCATGGAAATATGGTGTGTGGCACTGCATGAAGTGTTGGTATTACGAGTAATAATTAGGAAGAGATCTTGACCCTAGAAGTAGGGATGAGCTGGTGTAATAACAAAGGCGTTAATAAGGTCGACATTGAAGGGGACTCACAAATAATCATCAATGGAGTCATTAGAGCTGAATTTTGCAATTGGAAACTTGGTAGTTGGCTACCTAGGAGAGATGCAACTATCAAATCCTTGTAGGACTTTCATCTTTGACATGTTTTTTGAGAGGGGAATAAGGTTGTGGATTTTTTGGAAAATTTGGGGGTAGATTCTTTGATAGATTTGGAGTTTATTTAGGAAATGAAAATCCCTATGGGTCTACGTGACATTATTTGGCCAGACACAACTACTTTTCCTAGGGCTAGGATCTTCCTAAAGTTTTAAAAAATAGTCAGTTTGACAGTAGTGAGGTGGAGGTTGGCATACATTATTTTGGTCCACTATATCCTTGTAGCGGTCCTTAGTATCTATGACTTAGATTTGTTAATATTTGGAGCAAGTCTATTTTTTGTATATATTTATTGGCTTAAATTAGTTTTCCCAACAAGTATAGTCACAATGGCTTATTGGGCATCCATTGCAAGTGCTCATAGAGGGAGGAATGGGTGGAGTCTCTAGAGGCATAGATTAGCAAAATCTTCAAGCAAGCTAATGACTGAGAGAAGGAGAAAATCATCTCACTATTGGGAGTAGATTATTAGGGAAGTGATCATATTCATGATGGAAAGCTAGTCCATGATTTGTTTCAACTAATTATTTAGGTCTCAAGCCACCTGTTGATAACTTATGGAATGATCTATAGGATTTTTAAAGAGGAAATGTATTTTGAGGTGATGTATGTAATGGACTTGATTGACTCTAGTATATCTGATGGGGATTTGTTGGCTTATTTTTTTTGGAGGTTGAAGGAAAGAAGAAGGATATGAAGAAAGCCTGGTCAATTGTAAAGTCATGCGTGATGAAGGAGAATGATATGAGTAAATTTGAGTCATTCTTCCAAGAAAATTGAAATATTTTTCCAATAGAGGTTGTAGAAAGGATGGTAGACATTGGAAAAGGTATTGGATACTTGGTTCATTGAAGTAAGAAGCTGGTAGTTTTGGTTTCTATATGTAAATGGAGAAGTGGGCTCCAACTCCATATGTAAGTTTTATTTTGATAATAAAAAGGGTATTGCCCCCAAGGTAGAGTTTGCTTAAAAAATAAAAAAATAAAAACATCCCATTTTGAGAAGGAACCTTCCTCCTTATATGAGTTTCTGAGATTATTAGTAGCTAACTCAGTAATAAAAGCCTCCAATTTATTTAAAAAGGATGTTAAATCCATATTTTCATTACCAAACAAAAGTTATATTCCTTTCTTTCCATAATCTCCATGGGAGTCTAGAAGGGGAAATTTTCCATAAATTACTATAAACTTTAGAACTGTTAGAAATGTTTAGAATTATTAGGGGGGGGGTGGGGGGTGGGTGGTGAATTAGTTACTCAAGGTCCTTAAGTACCATTTGAAATTTTAAATATAAAACTCTTACTATTCTTCTTATCTTGCTCTTGCTTGGTCTCTACTATAAACAAAATTTATTGTTCCAAATATAACATGTTTTGCTAAATATAAAATGTAAAACATATAAACAACTCAACACAAATTTGACACTAGAATTTTAATGTTGAAACCCAATTTAGAAAAAAACCACCAGCAACATGTCGCCAATTTTCCACTCTTTTGAAGTGATCTTTGTTAGGAGCCAACCCTATTAAAGGTTACAAAAAACACTATTAAATATGGCCTAGTTAGAGGATTTAATCACCCTGTTAGGAGTGGCCTCGTTAGAGGACTTTGATCATTCCATGTAGAATGTCACCATGTGAAAGGATTTACATAAACTATTAAGTCTTTCAAATGACTGTTAGGTCAACATTGGTTATAAGGATTTCAATACAAACAATTTATAATGATTAGAAAGAAAATAATAAGTGTTGATCTGTGTGATTAAAACTCACTTTGCAAGTTCATATCTCTATTTGGTTTAGGTGTTGATTCATTGATATATTTTGAACTCTCATCTATGTTCATGATTCTTTCAGAAACCCTTTAAGAAATCAATCTTCCCCCCTTCCACAAAACTTAAGCCTTCTTTCTTAGATTTCACTTATCACTATTAACAAAATCTCTACAAGCTTTCTCTTTTAGCTTCTCATTCACTCTCACACTTTTGCATCTCTGGTCCACTTTACTCTACATGCTTCTTTTCACATATGCACTTGCATAGATCAATAATTTGTTCATCTTTGTACCTCTTTAAATAGGAAATTCTTGCTTTACCATTTTCCATGATCATCGTAGATCTTAGGATTTACAATTAGGTTTGACACAATTGACTGTATTTGTCCATCTTCTTGATCTTCTTCTATAAATTTTTTTGGAATCTATCTTTTAGGTCTTTATCTAATCCTTGCCTTGAATTTAATGATCCAACTCATCAATATTATCTTCAACATGGTTTACGTCTCCCAAGAAATCAACTAAGTCAGTTGGGAATCATGATTTTCTTGAATTTATCTTCAACTATGTTGCTCAACAATCACTAAGTTCTAACACTTGGTCATTACTAAACATTCAGTTGCTATAAAACTTTTCTAGCTTGGAATCAACTAGCTTTCTCAATCAATACTAATGCTTGGTCAACACTAGATTTTCTCGACACTAATTGTGGCTCAGTTGACACTAGCATCACTTGACATTCCTTTTCCATTTACTCTATTGCTCTGATCAGATTAACTTTCTTAACATAAACAATCACTTTGATTTACCAAAGTCTATGTTATCAAATGTCCATTGTAGCTTTCTTTTCATAACTCAACCTTTCCTCTAAGTTCTATTGTTATGAGAAATTTATCAAATCCTCTTGATCAATCAAATAAATATGACATATAGATTAGGTATCAATATGTCTCATCAATAGATTTGACATTAATGACAAAACAATAGTTGTTCCAATTGTAAGTTTCCAATAACCTCCCTTTTTGGCATTGATGGAAACATCTCTATATTCCAACAATCTCTATATCTCAATGTATCAAATGTATCTCACTTGGTTACCGTACAATCAAAAAAGATTCCTCCCTCTTTGATATAACTCTATTCTTTGTCTATTTCTCCCTCTAGTATATCTCTCCCTGTATATATCTCACTTTTTGACAATAATGCCAAAGACACTTGAGCTTTCTTAGCTTCAATCTCTTTATACATCTGAGTTATGTAGATTTTACATGTCTAGCTGATTTCTATCATTTTTCTATGACTAATCTATTATTCTGTACTTGAATATCTACCTTAGGCATGCCCCTAAGTAGAAATGTATTGCATCAATGTATAAGATATTTCGATTAGCACATTTGATGAAATGCACCTTGCCTCCTTAAGAAGTAGCTTAGGTTAGGAGAATCACCCTTAATTTACCTATAAGATATTCATGAGCAGCTTTAGGTAAGGGTTTTGTGAATATGTTAGCAATCTATTCTTTGGTGTTCACATATTCTAGGTTCACTTCTTTATCTTGTACTAGTTCCCTCAAGTAATGATACTTGATAGCAATGTGCTTTGTCTTAGTGTGCATCACTAGATTCTTTGAAATGTTAATAACACATGTTATCACAATAGATAACCACTGGATCTATAATCTCTTCTTTCATACCTTTTAGTAATTGCTCGATCCACATAATATTTAAACAATTCACTATAGTTTCTACATACTCGACTTTAGTTGTTGATTGGGAAATACAATTATAATTCTTGCTTGTCCATGACACCAATCTCTTTCCTAGAAAGAATGCCCCTCCACTAGTTCTTTTTTTGTCATCAATATTTCCTGCCCAATTTGAGTTAGTGAATGCCTTCAGTTCAAATTTATCACTTCTCTTGTAATATAATCCATAGTGTTCTGTACCTTTCAAATATCTCAATATCCTTTTATAGCCATCATGTAATTCTCTTTAGGGTTTGCTGAAAATCTAGCAACTATCCCAACTGCTAAAGCAATACCTGGTCTGCTATGAACAACATATTGTAGTTTTTCAATCATGGATCTATATAAGGTCTAGTTCGCATCAACAGATCCATCATTCTTAGATAGCTTATTTCCTATTGAAATAGGTGCACTTACTGGTCTTGAATCTTCTATTCCAAAAATTTTTAGTATCTCCTTGTTGTATTTGGACTGTGTAATAAAAACACCAAACTTCATTTGACATACTTGTAGTCAAACAAAGAATTTGATCTCACTAAACATAGACATTTCAAATTTCTTCTTTAGTTCATCAGAAAATGATTTGCATAATGCTTCTCTTCCTCCAAATATAATGTCATCAACAAATATTTTAAATAATAGTACTTCATTGTTCTTACCATTTTTCAAATATAGGTTGTTGTTATAATTTGTCTTTTCAAAACCAATCTTTACCAAATAATTATGCAATCTTTCATACCACACTCTTGGGGCTTGTTTCAATCCATAGAGGGATTTGTTTAGTTTACATACCATATTCTTCTAGTCTAGATCTATAAATCCTTCAGGTTAATTAATGTATACTTCTTCCTCTAGTATAGCATTAAAAAATGTAGATATGACATCCATATGATATACCTTGAAATTCTTGTAGACTGAATATGCAAGCAGAGTTTTGACTCGTTCAAGTCTTTCCATAGGAGAAAAAGTTTCTCCATAATTAACTCCTTCTTATTGAGCATAACCCTTGCATACTGTTGGTGTGATTTTTCACAGTATAGAAAAATTCTGATATTTGGATGAAAAATCAATTAAGTCTTTGTTTCTTGTAGACTAGGGTTTTATTTTGTGAAATCCTGAAAATTGTTAGACTATCCTAATTATGCCCTATTCTATAGGTTGTGTCTTCTTTTTAATTTCTCAGGGTTTGGCCCTAAAATTATCCATAAAAGGGCCCTAAGTGCATGAAAAACCCTTATACCTTTGGTTTGTGTTGCCCTAGTTTTCAAAATTTTCAAAGGGTATTGTTTCAAAATATTTTGGTGCAGCATTTTATATTAAAGATTTGTTTGCATCAGAATACCTTTTATCCTTATTAATAAACCTTTTATGCACTCTAATTGGGTATTTTATTTCAAAAAGGATGCCAAGCTGAAATGTTTTTCAACACCGTTGATTTTCTCAAGATCAACGGATTCCTGCATTCTCGCATTTTCAAGTTGTGAGGTCTTTAAATAATGCAGGAAAATGGATTTGTGACACATAGCCCCTGATGGTTTCTTAGATTCAGTATGCCGCAAAAGGTCTGGTATGTTAGCATTTGTCAGGACACTTTTGCAGATTTGTCAGATTTGTCAGGACACTTTTTATTTTCCTTCACTGCCATTGGTTATCTAAATCAATGAAACTTCACCTTACGAGAAATATTCATCAACCGTGGATCTTGTTTAGATCTATGGTTCCTGCATTCCCACATTTTGAAAGTGCACGGTCTTTAAATAATGCGAGGAAGCGGGCTCACGATGCGTGGCAATGGTGACATCATGGGCCCACCTTTTGTAGAAAGGTAATTACGTTATGTCCTCCCTGGCAATTGTTAAATGACATGGAATGAAGAGAAAGAATTTCATTGGTCTGTTCAGATTGAATGAGTGCACAGTCATCACAAGTTTCTAATCACCGTTGATTAAAGCAAGATCAAAGGATTCTACATTCCTACATTATCAAAGTGCGCAGTCTTTAAATAATGCAGGCAAGCGGGCATGGTGGGACCTGGACAAAGCTTTAAGAAATACACCAAATCATGCCACACTGGAAAAAGACTAAAAAAATGGAACACGCTCATTGGTGGTGGGTGACAGGTATGCCAAGTTGGAAGTAGCAATATCATGGGCACGGAAACTTTAATTGCTGTCAGAAGCACATGGACAAAAGGGTAAGTTTTCATTGGTCAAGTTGATCTAGTGGGCCGCCAAATAAAGAAATCTTGGTTCACCGTTGATCAGGGTAAAATCGACGGTATTATCAAGATGCGAGGGTTTTAAATAATGCAGGCAAGCAAGTTTCCAATGCGTGTCCAGGGATCTTAAAGATTTAAAAGGCTTTTTACTTTTGAAATAAAGCCGTTCGATGCATGGGAGATCAACGGGTAGAATTCAAATTCAAGATACAACATTAAGATAGTAGTTGCAAAAATAAATATGATACAAAGTTTCCTTCGTGCAACCTAAATACTCTAATATAGCACGCGAATTTGCCATTGTTGAAGCATAGTTACAGATTTTTGTAGTACGAGAGGATTTCTAGAGCTAGGGCACATAATTTTTCAAAGTTTTTAGCATAATTCACAGAAGAAACTGTAGAGAAAGGAGGGCAAATCTGGCAGGTAAGTGATTTGTAACCAGTAGAAATAAGAATTTGCTATTATAAAGTTTTTAAACTCTTAAAGATGCCTCCACGAAAGGATTTCTTCGGGAAAACTGAATATTCAAAAAGGGGTGTGCATGATGATTTTCTGGAACAATTTCCTTTGTCAGTACATGAGATAACTAAGGGGAGGGAGTTAATTCCTAAAAACCCTAGAGTAGCTGTAGTAGAGGGTTTTTACGACAAGGCCAATTGGGTAAGAGATGCTTAGGTATCCATGGGAGGTTTGGAATTATTTAGAAAGTGGTTTTTAGAGCAAAAACTGGATACTCCTTTGAGCAATGTCTAGGAGTTTGATATTGGAAAGTTGACAATCGCTATAGTTTTCTTCGACAGTGATTTATTAATGGATTTGGCCAAGAAGTATGACCCAATTACAAGATGGGTAAAGAATCATGCTGGAGTAAACCTCTTTAGAGTCTGCCTTGAACTAATTAGAGAAGTTTTCAATCTTAACCCTAACCATGGTGTGCATGAAACCATCGACATGGATAACCTACAAGGAAGATATGATGCACAAAAAACCTACTTGAAAAGAGGGCCACTACAGGAGCATGCTGCCAAGGTTGGTAATTTTTCTGTAATTACTATCAGCACCCCAGAGCCATTATTAAAAAGAAATTTTAACATTAGGGCTAAGGCATTATATGTTTCCCTTTGTAAGATTTTTGAAATAGATGAGGTAGAACAAATTCCAGGCTCAATTGTCCTCGTCATGGCACAAACCCTTCAATTTGGAATGAGCTCTATCTTGGATTTTGCAACATTTCTCACAACAGAAATTCACAATGGTTTGGTTGGGATAGCAAAAGGAAAAGTAAATAAACCATTCTATTGGTATTCATTGCTTATGCATATGTGCTTGTACAAGGGATTTACTTTTTTCTCCATAGGTATGGAATTGGAAACAACCAGGGAGGGGGAGAAGAATCCAGTACAGTTGTGGAGTGTAGATATGACCTCAGAAGCCATAGGTGCTAGTTATATGAGGTTTGATATGTATTTTGCATCAAAGCTTAGACTGCTTTTAAGAGGAGATAGCCCTAGAATCCCACAAGCATTGCTAGAATTGGTCAGACCCAAGGACCATGCTAAAGGGCTACTTGTTAGTCATAACTGGGGAGATATAATTCCCTACAATGTTTCAACAGTAATAAGAGTGTATGGTTTTTTGGGAAAACCTCATGTGCTACCGTTTCATGTGCCTTTGAAGATAGGAGTTGCTGAGCTGTTATGGCAGATAGGTACCATAGATGAGAGGGAGTTGGCTAGGAAGGGCACATTTTTTCCAATAGTCACTGTGGCCCATGATTTTGTTTTTGTAAGGAAAGGTTGCAAACATCTGAACTTGTTTTTAGACAAATATAACATGGCAGAATCTCATGCCAGATTTATTTATCCTGAAGGTTTCTATGATATCTTCAGGGAGAGAATAAAAGCTTCTCACATGATCCAACAAGTCTATTATCTTGAATATGTGATTAGAAACATTTTCACCTTGCAAGAACAAGAATTGAGAAAAGAAAAGTGGATGGTGTTTAGCAAAACTCTTTAATTCATTAATGCTTTTGATCCCCACTATGACCCATTGAAAGAAAAGAAATACTGGGGAGCCAAGATGTAGGGCTTGATGAATAATTTTACTCAAATAACATAGGCTATGAATGAAAAAAGGGCTACCTATGTTAAGACATACCTAGACAAGGCTACAGAAGTGCAGAAAAGAATTAATAGTAAAAACATAGTAGGTCCTGACCAATATACCTTGCAGAAAAGGAAAGGTTATGTAATGATTCAGAGTGTGCAACAGGGACCTCTTCATCAAGGAAAAAGACCAGGAAGTCCATCTACAACCAGCGATCCAAAAAGGCAAAAGTTAGAACAGGGATCTTCTTCTTCTCTTCTAGAAAAACACTCCCTGAGCCAATCCCCAATCAGGATAGATGATGAAGCATCTTTAGGGGAACAATTAAGAAAAATTGGAGGAGAAGGGGATATAATTGTTACTTCCACAGATTTGGAGATTGGGGAACCACAAGAACCCCCTGCACCTTCCTTGGAGCTTACTGTTGCTGACTATAAAGGTAAGGAAATTGATCCTATAGTTGCACAAGCCTCTAAGAGGTTTGTAAATGATGAAAATTTTGTGAAATCTAGAGCATTTGCACAATTTTTGTGGAGGCTGAATATAGGCAATTTTGAAAATACTTGTAAAAAAATAAAAGTAGAGCAACCAGATAAACCAGACTCTGTTATTAAAGAGGTAAAATCTAAATTTTTGAATGATTTTTCCCAGTTTACACCTGAGGCTGGGAGGCAATTAGTTAAACAATCAGGAGTCCTTATCTTACCTAAATCGGACATAGTGAATGCTATGGTTTTTGATTCAGTAAGAAAACAAAAGGATGTTCAATTACAAACCGAAGAAGAGATATTACAGGCTCATAGAGGAGTCAAATTCAGTGATGATCACCAAGCCCTTGTAATTTGGTCAATTGAGAAAAGGGATAAAAATAGGATGTAGGAAATCTCTACTGCGGAACATACTGGTACATTGACAGTATACAAGGCTAGTGAAGTAAGTAGCAAGCAAATAATGGGAATGGCCTTAGAAGTTCTAAAATTTGGTTGTATTGTATCTGGCAAGGAAGAAGATAGATTTACCCAACTCAATGCTAGATTTGAAGAAGTTTTAAAAGCATATGAGGAAAGGGGTATACAGATACAGTCACTGGAAAATAAAGTATCTCAAATGGAGAAGATACTTGGGAAGAGAAAAGTGGGAGAATCCAGTGTACCTAGAATTTCCTACCCTTCACAATCATTTGTTGGAGCAACCCCTATTGTTGAAATACCAGACACCCCTGAAAGGCCCCAATTCTATACTGCAGAGGACTTTGAAGAAGAAAAAACCAAATTAAATGAGTTGTAGGTAGAATTAAAGAATCAATATGAAGGAAAATTGAAGCAGGGTGTGATGTATTTAAGGGATAAAATACAATGGTCAACCTTTTTTGATCAGTTGAAAAGAATTACAACTCTCATGGATGAGTTGAATAGAGATGAGGTTAAATTAACTCCTCTGGCACAAAAGTGGAGGGAGAGAAACAATGATATCACATCCATGTGTATATCTGCCATTCAAATGCCCTGTCATCAAGTAGAGAAAATTTTTGATTTATTAAATAAGCTAGTAGATTTTGATGATAAAAGGGATTCTTTGCAAAAAAGATTAGCACTTTGTTTTTCCAAGTATATTGCTGAAAAATTCATTTTATTTCCTTGTGCTTTAGAATCTGTTGACACAATAAAGGAAAAAGAAAACTAGAAAAAAGAGTTAGATGAAATATTTTATGAAAGTATCAAGAACATCATGAGTGAAATTGGTTACTGGTTTTGGGCAAGGACAAATGAAGAGTTGGTAAAGATACAGTTATTTTATTATGCCATCAGAAAAGAGCTTGATGATTTAGAGGAATTGGCAAATTCTTTAGTGATTATACAAAGAGAGGCCCTAAATTTTGATTGGCCAGATGATGTTGCTTATAATGAATGGAAAAATCAGTTCTTAGTACAAATGTCAGAAGTTGATGAGGAGGAAGATGCAAAGATAAAAGTTACCCTCATAGTTAGTAATGAAGACATGGAAAATCCCCAGATCAAAGTAAGTTTGCAGGTAGTTGAAGATGATACATCACTTTTTAACCTTATGGCCACTTACTCCAAGGATGAAGAATAAATGAAGAATTAGATCATATTTTCTTGTCTCAACAATTGAGAAGCATAACAGAAAGGGACCCACCAAGGAATGTTCGATGTAATAGCCTTTCTGTTATTTGTTTTTGTCTTTTATGACAGATCTATGTTAGTATCTTTTAGAAGACACCTGCCACTTTCTTTTAGCTTGAAGCTTGTTGCATCTCACACTATTTAAGTGAGATTCCAAGGCTAAAGAATGGTCTAAATTCTATTTTGCTAAGTAATATGCTTAGTATGTTTTTGGTCCAAATTTTGAAAGCAAGTTTATGATGTATTTTCTCTGTCAGTTCTCTGAGAATACATGAATATAGAATGAGTTGTGTTTCTTTTTGAAGGTCATTCTAAGTTTATTGTAAATGATATACCATTTTCAAAGAAAATGAATACAAATTGTGAACTGTCCCCATATCAGTTCTTTCTGAATCTTGTCTCCTTCCAATTACTTGGTTGTCTTGATATTGTATAAGTAAAGGCTTGTGCTATTGAATGCAATCCAGTTAGGTTGTATATCTATTTATCACTACTGTTAATTCAATGGATTAAATAAAAGCTTTGATGAATGTGATAAGGTTTCTTTAGTAATGGAAAGGGTTTTGAATGATAAATTTTGATGAGAATTGCTGATAGAATTTGTTGTAAGGCAACAAGTTAGATCTAAGAATTTGCTACAGACTCTGAACCCCAATGGATTAGGCACTGATCAAATTGATTCAGCTGAAGGAGAAATCTATCATAACTGATTATCAAAATGCAACATCAAATCAAATTTTACTTTTATTTCCTGTAGATCTTCAAAGTTGGCCAGCACTTGTCTGCATGGAATGTTTTAACTTCAGTTAGTCACTATTGTTAAGAACATCTGCAGATCTGTAGAAGAATTCTTGGCCATATCTATTTTATGGGATGTGTTTATCAAGTTAGTAAGAATTATGTATATGTTTGAGGATTTTGAAATGAGAATCAGAATGAAACTAAGAATAATCCTCATACATTTATTCCAATTTTGAATCATCCTGGTTATACCCACCTTGGTTTTGCAGAGCCAAAAAGAGTAGAAAACCACCTTTGGTTTTGTAGAAGTTGGATCCAAATGTTTTACACATGAAATTGTTAACAAGAATTGGATGACCTTTAGATTTTATGAGTATTATCATCTTGGTATTAAGCATTTTGTTGCTTAGTAGTTTTAGTGCATTTTAAAACACCAACAAAATGGCGACTCTGCTGGGGAGTTGTCCAACACATCTATGAGAAAGTACTATAGTTTCTTTGATCTTGCTATGTATGTGTGTGTTATGTTATCTAAGTTTTGATCATGGTTATAAGGGAATCTTTTAGTGACAAACCTTTAGAATTTAAAGAAGATAAAACCCATGTACCATAGCCACACACTGACGTATCCAACTTGTTCAAGTGTCTTATCTAACAAGCAAGAGTTGCAGTCTTATGACATCAGTGATTGGTCTATCTATGCCAGATATTTTTGTTTCTACTTGTGTATTGTTTTCCTTGAGTCAAAAATAATTGTCATTACATATTTTCCTGAAACAGGGTGGTGACTCAGTCAAGGTTTTGAAGCTAGTGCTTATTGTAACAAAAGGTGAATATGGCTGACAAGAGAAAGAACACTAGAGCTTATATCAGAGCCAATCCCAATGTATCAATGTATACTGATCTATCCCAAGGTGGTAGGAAGAACCAAAATAAGAAAAAGACAGATCCAAATCCCACTTGGAAACCCAGAGGTAATGCATCCATCAATTCCCATTATCAACCAGTAGTAGGAAGAGAGTCTTCTTCACTTAGTTTTGAATCCAAAACTACAAGACTCTTAGGAGGCATTTTCAGTACCCCATTACCAGATGAGAGATTCTTTCAAGACAAAGATGTGTCTACAATAGGAGTTGCTTCATCAAGGCCAGATCCTGTAGTAGATATGAACTATAGGCTAGGATTTAGGAGTTCATTTAATAATCCTTTTAATCCTAGAGCAGCCCCATACGTGGAACCAAATCTTATAGATCTGGATGACCCTACTGATTCAGAGGCAACTTCTGTAGATCCTAAAGAAGTGCACTCTAAAATAGAATTTTTGAAGAAATAGATTGCCGAGGAACAAGCTAAATGCATTCATCTTGAAAAGCAGAAGGAGCAAGCCACCTTGGATGCCATAATAGAAAGGGATGCTTTGCTAAGAAGGATGGTTGCTTTGAAGGAGCAGAATAAAAAGTTAGAAGAAAATACCACAACTCTCCATAAGGATGTTTTTGGAGATGTTGATAATATGAGAGCTAAAGTTCAAGAATAAGAAAACCACCTAAGTCAAAGGCAAGAACCAATTATTGCTCAAGTCTAGGCCTATAAACTTGTTCAAGTGGATCCTATAGAGCCCACTGCAAAAGCTCCAGATAAAGGGAAAGGCAAGGCTATAGGAATCCAAATAAATGAGCCTCAAGCTATACCAAAAAAACCTATACAACCCTCCATGTCAAAATTAGATCTAGATCTAGAGAGGGCTCGAAAAGAGAGGGAAGATCTTGCAAAAGAGCTTGAGAAGGTTGAGAATGAAGCTCAAGCTGCAGAAACTAGGAGAAAGATCCAATTCATAAAATCTAATTCTGCATTGGCTTCATGGCCAAATTTATCTACCCTATCTGCAACTCTTGTACTAGTCAGTGGTCCAATAATCTCAACTCAGGGGACATCCCAATCTGCTCCTGTCTCATCATCCACTATTGGCACCCAAGTTCCATTTGTCCCACCTCAACAATCCCAATCGGCTCCTCTAAGTCAAGCTAACATAGCAAGTACTTCAAATGTTCCTAGTTTCCAGAAGAAACCTATATACCTGGAAAAGTATAGACAAATATCATTTGCTGGTATTCCTGGCACTCCACATCCCATATCATTTGATCTAAGAGACAAAGTGGTTAAGTTCTCTGGGAATAATGCTGTTACTGGTGAAGAACATTTGAGAATTTTCATTGATATGTTGAATGATTATGAAGTTGAACATGAAGATATGGTAATGAAATTGTTTGTGCATTCACTAACTAAAGATGCAAGGGATTGGTTTAGGAGGTTGCCTGATGATAGTATTACCTCATGGAATGACTTGGAGAAATCATTCAAGGAGCAATATGGAGAAAACACTAATGCATGATTCATGTTAAATGAATTCAACAACATCAAGAAGAATCCAAATGAGTCCACATTTGATTTCAATGTAAGATTCCAGAAAGGTATGTACAGATTGTTTCAAGTTATGAGGTTGAATGAAGATGTTTGTCTCACAACATATTTCAATGCTTTTGATAGCAATATGGCTTATCAATTGAGGGATAAGGATCCCAAAACTTTAAGGGATGCTTATAAAATTGTAGTAAATATAGAGAATAATAGGAAGACATCTGGTAAATTGGGTAGGAGGGATGATCCAAAGCTTTTTAATCCTAAGAACAATAATAAAAGGGAGGGTGACAAAACTCCTATAGGAAAAAAGTTAGAAGAACCTACTATAGGCCAGGTTTTGGAATTGCTCAAAAAGATGAATCCCACTAATTTTAATAAGCCAAATGTTGTTGAGAGAACCCCTGTGAATAACAATAGTTTCAATAGCCAGCCTAGAATGCAAAATTATCCTTACACCACCCAGTGGAAAGATGGTAAGCCAGTTCCCAACCAGACCCACAATGTGAAGGATAAGGGTACTCTAGATCCCTTGCAAAGGAACACTATAAATATGAATGATGATGTACCACGGTGCATTATATGTCAATCACCTCATTTTGCTGATTATTGTGCTATTGCTCAGTCATTTGCCCAAGGTCAAGGAGTGCAACCTAAAGAAGAAACTGAAGAGAAAAGCCATGATGATATAAGTTGTAGTATGGTAAGCATGTGTGATGATTTGATAGATTCTGATTCAGAAGAGCTTGAAAATGATATTACTAGCTAGAGAATTGCTTACCATCTACATCATCAGCAAGTGCTTTTAGATGATGAAGGGTATGATACAGATAAGGTATGGAGTACATTTTCTAATGTAGGTCTCACAAGCTTAAGAATGCCCTCCAAAGAGAAGATTGACAGAATTACAATAGAAATGATTTCACAAGTCCATAGTAAATACAATTTGAGAAATAGAGTAGTAAATAATGATGCAGGAAAGCCATCCAGTGTATTCATCAAAGATATCACTCATAAGATGAATGATCAAAACAAGAAAGTCAATGTAGATGTGCCTAAGATCAAAGACAATAAGGGTAAGAAATGGGAACCAAAGAAGAAGGTTCAATTTCAAATAAGTGAAGCAACAAAACCAGTTGTGCAACCAAAGAAATCAGAACTTGATATTATCAAGCAAATAGTGGTGCCTGCTGCTCAAAAGATTCTAACTCTAGGTACTCTTGTAAAACCCGCTATTGTTGAACCTGTTGATATGATATCTATGTTATCTCAAATTACTGTAAAAGTGCCCTTGTATAAACTTTTTAGAATTGAAGAGCATAAGAGTAAGGCTTTATCATGGTTGGGTGGGATAGGAAACAATAATACTGTTGTAGATCAAATAGTTACCCAACAAACCCCATTAGTAGTGGAGGAAAGTGGTATCATATCCCAGATTCCCTAGATGTTTTTAGATGATTCCTCAATGGCATTTATAGAAGATATTGACCCCTTTTTCCTCAGCCTAATCATAAAGGGGAAGACCTTAAAAAATTGCATGATAGTCTCAGAAGCTTCCAACACTATAATGCCTTTCAAAGTAATGGAAGCCTTAGGTTTGAAGGTGGATACCAAGCAGGGCAGATGCAGAGGAATGGATGCTAGGGAAGTCCCAGTCATAGGTACCATAAATGCCTTACCATTCAAATTGGCTGCATATCTTGAAGTAGAGTTAACCATGTCTATCCTTGTGGTAGATATACCTCCACACTATGGAATGTTACTCTCCAAGAAATGGAGTGCTACCATGGGGGGAAGCCTACAATGTGATCTGACTTATGCCAATTTCCACATAGGGGACAAAGTTGTTAGGGTAAATAGAGAGCCAAGGGTTAATCACATTTTAGGGGAAGAAATTGATAAAGATGCCACTTGTTTCTTAGATACTGGGATTAATGTTTTCAGGGTTGAATTAATTATTCAAGAAGTTGAAAATTTACCTGCTATCATTGAACATGAAGTTGAATGTTGCATGAACTCACCAAAATTATGGACAATGTTCTTTGATGGGGCTAGTTCTAAAGAGAGCGCAGGGGCAGGTGTAGTTTTTGTGTCCCTTGAAAACAACACGTTTAGGTATTCATTCACTTTGAAGTTTTCTTGCACAAATAATATTGTAGAATATGAAGCATTGTTGCTAGGACTGAAAGTTGCCACACATCATAGAATTAAGAAACTATGTGTCATAGGGGATTCTAAACTAATTATCTCTCAGATCAAAGGAACCTACTCATCCAAGAATAAGAGATTGAAGCAGTATAAAAATGTAATTTAGGATCAGATAGAATTCTTTGATGCATTTGGGATCTCATGGTGAGATAGGACTCAAAATAAGATGGTTGATTTGTTAGCCAATGTAGCAATCAAGTCAAAAGAGATATCATTTGCAAGAATCTCTCAGATCGAGGTACAAAATAGACCTTCCATACCTGATAACATTGAAAATTGGTAGGTTTTTGAAGATGACAAAGATATTACAAATTTTTTGTTAAATGAAGACATGTACCACAGTCAGGAAATGGATTGTAGTGAACTGATTGAAATCATAAATGGAAAGGAAACTATTTTTGGTCAAGAGATTATGCGATTGAAAACAAATAAGGTGCCAAAGGGGTTAGTAGTATTGAAAAATATTTTTGATAAATAGGATAGAGTAAAATCAGGAGCTAACGACCCCAAACCTCAGGAGTTAGAAGAGATAAACTTGGGTACTGATGAAGTTCCCAAAAGGGTTTATATTGGCCAAAATCTACCTGTTAAAATTAGGAAAACATTGATTGACCTACTTAGAAAATAAAGACATGTTTTTGCTTGGTCATATGATGACCTTAAGTCTTATAGTGAGGATCTGTTCCAGCATGTCATACCATTAAAGGACAATGTAAAACCTTTCAGGCAAAAATAGAGACTAGTGAATCCTACCCTGGCCCCAAAAATGCAAGAAGAGCTGATGAAACTAAGGGATGGTAGGATAATAAAACCAATCAGGCATTCCACTTGGGTTTCAAACTTGGTTCCTGTCAGGAAGAAGAATGGAGATATTAGGCTATGCGTGGATTTTAGAAATTTAAACATTTCATCTCTGAAAGACAATTATGGGTTACCAAATATGGAAGCCATGTTGTAGCAAGTGACTGGCTCTGAGTTAATGTCAATGATGTTTCTCTGGATATAATCAAGTTCTAGTAAAGGAAAGTGAATAGTTCAAGGCAACCTTCACAACCCCATGGGGAACATATGTATATGTGAGGATGCCATTTGGCCTGATTAATGCAGGAGCTACTTTCCAAAGAGCCATGGATGTAGCATTTCATGATTATATTGATAAATTTATGGTTATGTACCAGGATGATCTTACAACGTATTCCAATAAGGCTGAGGATCACTGAAAATATTTGGAAAAAACTTTATCAAATCTCTAGAATATGGAGTTTCTTTAAACCCAAAGAAGTGCACATTTGGGGTCACAGAAGGCAAATTACTAGGACATATAGTGTCTAAGGATGGAGTGAAAATAGATCCTGAAAGAGTAGTAGCTATTGATAAAGTCCCCAAGCCAAAAAAATGTAAAGGGAATTCAATCCTTCTTTGGCCAAGTCAATTTTCTTAGGAGGTTTGTTACCAATTTTGCTGAAATCAGTAGACCTATCTCAAAGATGCTCAAGAAGGGAGCCACTATAGATTGGAATGGTGAGCCTTCAAAAGAATTCCAAGATATTAAAATTGCAATAAAAAATGCTCCAATACTGAGAAACCCATATTATTCAAAACCCATGCATATTTTTTCTTTGGCATCCTTCCACACTATGGCTATAGTCTTATTGCAAAAAAATCAAGAAGGATATGAGCAGCCTATTGCCTTTTTCAATAAGTCACTGCAGCCTGTTGAACTGAAGTATGAAATAAATGAAAAGCAAGCATATGCTTTAGTAAAGGCTGTAAAAGCTTTCAGATGTTACCTGGTAGGTGCTACTGTTATTGCTTTTGTACCTAGTGCTGCAGTAAAGGATATATTTTCTCAATAGGAAGTATCAGGCAAAAGGTGTAGATGGATCAATAGAATCTAGGAATTCAACATTGATATACAAATAACTAAGTTAGTAAGGGGTCACGGTTTGGCCAAACTCATGGCTGAAGCTAATCTAGAGGCTAATCAGATAAATCTGGTAAATGATGATCTCAGAGCTGACTTATGTGACATGGACCAGTGTGATTAGTACACCAATGTCATATATTACTTGCAACACATGGAGGCTCCTCCCCATTTTCTTGAAAATGAAAAGAGGAATACTAAATTGCAAGCCATTAGGTATGTAATTGTCCAAAGCAACCTATGGTGGAGAAGTTTTGAGGGAGTATTATTGAAATGTGTTGATAAAGAAAAGGCAAAAGAGGTCTTGAAAGAAATGCATGCTGGAGTGTGTGGGGGACACTATATGGCCAAAACTACTGCACATAAGATAATGAGGGCTGAATTTTGGTGGCCCTCCCTTTTCAAGGATGCCCAAGTTATGGTTAGGAAGTGCGACCCTTGTCAGAGATTTGCTGAAAAACTAAAGTTTTCAGGAAATACTCCATTGAAGCCAGTGGAGATTCAAGCACCTTTTCAACAATGGGGTCTAGCACTGGCTATTCTTAGATTTTGGTGGCTACTGACTACTTTACAAAATGGGTAGAGGCTATCCCCACAAGAAATGCAACAAGTGAAGTTGTTAGTAATTTCCTACTGAATAATATTATCTCTAGGTTTGGCTGTCCATAGAAAATTATAACAGATAATGCTATGTGCTTTAGGTCTGAGGAATTCATTAAATTTTGTAATAAATATGGAATAACAAGGTCATCATCTGCTCCATATCATCCAAAAGGGAATGGACAAGCTGAGTCCACAAATAAGAGCCTATTGAAGGTCATTAAGAGAACCTTGGATGATAATAAAAAGGCATGGGATTCCAAGTTACAGTTGGCAATATGGGCTGACAGAGTAACTGTAAAGAAAGCCATTGGTGTAGCTCCATTTGATTTAGTGTATGGAATTCAAGCCAGAATGCCTCAGAACAACTTGATGGGACTCTACAATTACATCTAGTTGTATGATGAAGTTACTACAGATGAAATGCAAGAAAGAATGGATGAATTGGTAGGACTGACATAAACCAAAAGAGAAGCATCTCTAAAGAACCAAAAGTTGCAATTGCAAGTCAAGACACTCTATGATAAAAGAACCGTAAGCAGAAAGTTTGAAGATGCAGATTTAGTCTTAATGTGGAATGCCAGAATTGAGGATAAAGGAAAACATGGCAAATTTGATCCTATTTGGTTAGGCCCATATCTAATTGAAAGTACTTGGGGTGAAGATTCTTATATACTCAAAGATGTATTCAACAGTATTCTTGAATTGTCAGTTCATGGACAGTTCTTGAAGAGGTATTTTTCTTGAAAAATACTTATTTTCTCCATGAACAGTAGTTTTAGGGTTTCCTGTTGTTTTGTACATTCTGTATATTCTATAAATCACTATTAGTATCCTTATGCAGTTTGGTTCCTTGTTTCTGTGTGTTTCTCAGTGCTCTCTGAAGAAGTTGTCATTTTACCAAACATGTGGTCTGCTCTCCTGGAGATTTTGAATTCTTGCATAGACTTAGGTAGTCTATCATACCCAGACAGAGCCACTGTTGGTGTGATTTTTCACAATATAGAAAAATTTTGATATTTGGATGAAAAATCAATTAAGTCTTTGTTTCTTGCAAACTAGGGTTTTATTTTGTGAAATCCTAAAAATTGTTAGATTATCCTAATTATGCCCTATTTTGTAGGTTGTGTCTTCCTTTTAATTTCTCAGGGTTTGGCCCTAAAATTATCCATAAGGGCCCTAAGTGCGTGAAAAACCCTTATACCTTTGTTTTGTGTTGCCCTAGTTTTCAAAATTTTCAAAGGGTATTGTTTAAAAATATTTTGGCACAACATTTTATCTTAAATATTTGTTTGCATCAGAATACCTTTTATCCTTATTAATAAACCTTTTATGTGCTCTAATTGGATATTTTATTTCAAAAAGGATGCCAAGCTGAAATGTTTTTCAACACCGTTGATTTTCTCAAGATCAACGGATTCCCACATTCTCGCATTTTCAAGTTGCGAGGTCTTTAAATAATGTGAGGAAATGGATTTGTGATACATAGCCCCTGATGGTTTCTGAGATTCAATGCGCTGCAAAAGGTTTGGTATGTCAGCATTTGTCAGGACACTTTTGCAGATTTGTCAGGACACATTTTATTTTCCTTTGTTGCCATTGGTTGTCTAAATCAATGAAACTTCACCTTACGAGCAATATTCATCAACCGTGGATCTTGTTTAGATCTACGGTTCCCGCATTCCTGCATTTTCAAAGTGCGCGATCTTTAAATAATGCAGGGAAGCGAGCTCACGATGTGTCACAAAGGTGACATCATGGGCCCGCCTTTTGCAGAAAGGTAATTATGTTATGTCCTCCATGGCAGTTGTTAGATGACATGGAATGAAGAGAAAGCATTTCATTGGTCCATTTAGATTGAATGAGTGCACATTCATCACAAGTTTTTGATCATCGTTGATTAAAGCAAGATCAACGGATTTTGCATTCCCGCATTATCAAAGTGCGCAGTCTTTAAATAATGTGGGCAAGAGGGCATGGTGGGACTTGGACAAAGCTTTAAGAAATATGCCGAATCATGCCACGCTGGAAAAAGACTAAATAAAATGGAACATGCTCATTGGTGGTGGGTGACAGGTATGCTAAGTTGGAAGTAGCAATATCATGGGTGCAAAAACCTTAATTGCTGTCAGAAGCACATGGACAAAAGGGTAAGTTTTCATTGGTCAAGTTGATCTAGTGGGCTACCAAATAAAGAAATCTTGGTTCGCTGTTGATCAAGGTAAAATTGACGATGCCCACATTCCCGCATTATCAAGATGTGAGGGTTTTAAATAATGCAAGCAAGCGGGTTTCCAACGCATGTCCGGGGATCCTAAAGATTTAAAAGGCTTTTTTCTTTTGAAATAAAGTCATCCGATGCATGGGAGATCAATGGGTAGAATTCAAATTCAAGATACAACATGAAGATAGTAGTTGCAGAAATAAATATGATACAAAATTTCTTTCGTGCGACCTAAATACTCTGATATAGCATGCAAATTTGCCATTGTTGAAGCATAGTTACATATTTTTGTAGTATGAGAGGATTTCTAGAGCTAGGGCACAAAATTTTTCAAAGTTCTCAGCATAATTCATAGAAGAAACTACAGAGAAAGGAGGGAAAATCTGGCAGGTAAGTGATCTGTAACTAGTAGAAATAAGAATTTTCTATTATAATGTTTTTGAACTCTTAAAGATGCCTCCATGAAAGGATTTCTCTGGAAAAACTGAATATTCAAAAAGGGGTGTGCATGATGATTTTCTAGAACAATTTCTTTTGTTAGTACATGAGATAACTAAGGGGAGGGAGTTAATTCCTAAAAACCCTAGAGTAGCTATAGCAGAGGGTTTTTATGACAAGGCCAATTGGGTAAGAGATGCTCAGGTATCCATGGGAGGTTTGGAATTATTTAGGAAGTGGTTTTTGGAGCAAAAACTAGATACTCCTCTAAGCAATGTCTGGGAGTTTGATATTGGAAAGTTGACAATCCCTACAGTTTTCTTCGACAGTGATTTATTAATGGATTTGGCCAAGAAGTATGACCCAATTATAGGATGGGTGAAGAATCATGCTGGAGTAAACCTCTTTAGAGTTTGCCTTGAACTGATTAGAGAAGTTTTCAATCTTGATTGGCCAGATGATGCTGCTTATAATGAATGGAAAAATTAGTTCTTAGTACAAATGTCAGAAGATGATGAGGAGGAAGATGCAAAGGTAAAAGTTACCCTCATAGTTAGTAATGAAGACATGGAAAATCCCCAGATCAAAGTAAGTTTGTAGGTAGTTGAAGATGATACATCACTTTTTAACCTTATGACCACTTACCCCAAGGATGAAGAATAAATGAAGAATCAGATCATATTTTCTTGTCTCAACAATTGAGAAGCATAACAGAAAGGGACCCACCAAGGAATGTTCGATGTAATAGCCTTTCTGTTATTTGTTTTTGTCTTTTATGATAGATGTATGTTAGTATCTTTTAGAAGACACCTGTCACTTTCTTTTAGCCTAAAGCTTGTTGCATCTCACACTATTTAAATGAGATTCCAAGGCTAAAGAATGGTCCGAATTCTTTTTTTCTAAGTAATATGCTTAGTATTTTTTTGGTCCAAATTTTGAAAGCAAGTTTATGATGTATTTTCTCTTTCAGTTCTTTGAGAATACATGAATATAGAATGAGTCGTGTTTCTTTCTAAAGGTCATTCTGAGTCTATTGTAAATGATATACCATTTTCAAAGAAAATGAATACAAATTGTGAACTATCCCCATATCAGTTCTTTCTGAATCTTGTCTCCTTCCAATTACTTGGTTGTATTGATATTGTATAAGTAAAGGCTTGTGCTATTGAATGCAATCTAGTTAGGTTGTATATCTATTTATCATTGCTGTTAATTCAATGGATTAAATAAAATCTTTGATGAATGTGATAAGATTTCTTTAGTAATAGAAAGGGTTTTGAATGATAAATTTTGATGAGAATTGCTGATAGAATTTTTTGTAAGGCAACAAGTTAGATCTAAGAATTTGCTACAGACTCTGAACCCCAATGGATTAGGCACTAATCAAATTGATTCAACTGAAGGAGAAATATATCATAACTAATTATAAAAATGCAGCATCAAATCAAATTTTACTTTTATTTCCTGTAGATCTTCAAAGCTGGCTAGCACTTGTCTGCATGGAATGTTTTAACTTCAGTTAGTCACTATTGTTAAGAACATCTGCAGATCTATAGAAGAATTCTTTGCCATATCTGTTTTATGGGATGTGTTTATCAAGTTAGTAAGAATTATGTATATGTTTGAGGATTTTGAAATGAGAATCAGAATGAAACTAAGAATAATCCTCATACAATTGTTCCAATTTTGAATCATCCCTGGGTATACCCACCCTAGTTTTGCAGAGCCAAAAGAGTAGAAAACCACCTTTGGTTTTGTAGAAGTTGGATCCAAATGTTTTACACATGCAATTGTTAACAAGAATTGGCTGACCTTTAGATTGTATGAGTATTATCATCTTGGTATTAAGCATTTTGTTGCTTAGTAGTTTTAGTGCATTTTAAAACACCAACACATACCATTCTTTCCTTATTTCTTGTTACTTCACTATTCTCATCGAGTTTGTTTCTGAAAACTCACTTTGTCCCAATCACATTTTTTTCTTTAAGTATTGGCACCAAAGCCCATGTATTGTTCTTCTTAATGTGTTCAATTTCCTCATTCATTTCCTGAATCCAATCTTTATTCTCCAAAGCATCTTTCACTATTTTGGGGTCAAATTTAAAAAGTAAACATGTGTCATCTTTGAGTATGTTTCTTTTCATAAAACTTGATTCAACATCGCAAATGATTTGATCAAGTTTGTGACGTCTTCTCACATATTTTGCTAGCACATGTAGTTTCCTTCTTTGTTCTTCTATAGGTTCATCTTGAAAATTAATCTCAAGCTCATTTTCTCTTCCTTGTTCAGGTGCTGGGCTAACTTCTTCATGCTTGGTATTTGCAATCTAATGGTTGGCCTTCCCTATCCATGACTTGACATCTTTAGTCTATTGCTTGGCACCCACTCTTTATTGCTCAACAATTTGTTGCTCTTTAATGTTTCCTATTTGTTGAAAGACTAAAGCTTGGTTTTTCTTGTTCATTAGAAGTGCTTAGAGCATCATCATCCACATAGATGAGTGTACTATAGTCTTCTATTACTTCTTTGCATGCAATGCCACTTCTTTCTACAAACTCATCAATTTTCACACTGCACTTTCCACAACTTTGTTAGTGTTAGAGTTCAAACACTTATAAGCTTTTCTCTAAGTGGAATATCCTAGGAATATGCCTTCCTTACTCTTTGCATCAAGTTTTCCATTTCTAACATCTTTAAGTATATAACATCTACTTCCAAAGATTTTGAAATAACTCACATTAGGAGCATATCCATATTGTAGTTCAAAAGGTGTAGCATTTGTACCTTTCTTGACTTGTCCTCTATTCAGGGTATAGACATCAATACTAACAACTTCCCTCCAATATTTCTTTGATACACTTTTCTCCATCATTAATATCCTTGCACAATCCATTATTGATCTATTCCTTCTTTCAAATATTCCATTTTGAGGAGGAGTCCTTGGTGCTTACATTTGTCTTTTAATTCCTTTGTCATTGCAGAATGTATTGAACTCATTGGGAATGAATTCACCACCTCCATTAGATCTCAAATACTTCGAACTCTTTTCTATTTCTTTTTCAACGCTGGCTAAATACCACTTGGATAACTAAAAAGAAAAAGATTTATTTTTAAGAAACATCACAGTCATCATTCTAGAGTAATCATCAACAAATAGAATGAAATACTTATCTCCATAGTAACTTTGAACATCAATGGGTCCACATAGGTTAGTATGAACCAATTCCAAAATATCATTACCGATGTATGTTTTTCTCTTAAAACTAAACTTGGTCATGTTTCCCAGTTGACATTGTTAGGCTTCTTTAGTTTAGGTAATCCTCTTACTTTCTTCATCTTACTGATATTCACCAAAATTTACATGACAAAATATCTTGTGCCATAACCAAACATCTTCTTGTTGTGCAAACAAACACATCTCATTTGATAAATCTAGATAGAACAAGTTACCTCTTGTCTATTCACTGCTTCCAACTATCTTACCATCAACATCATGTATCTTGGCCTTCCTGTTGTGGAATTCAACTCTATGACCTAATTTTTTAGCTGTGAAACACTCAACAAATTATAATTAAGTCCTTCAACCCAGTAAACATTGTCACATTTTATCTTATCAGTTAGTTGGATAGTCCCTTTACCTTTTACAACACATGGAATATCATTACCAAATTTTACACTTCCACCTTTTTTTGGACCAATGTCCTCAAATTTTTCTTTATCACCAGTCATATGATTTGAACATACATTGTCAATTATCTATCTGTCACTTTTGTTTACATATGAAATCAATGTAGTTTTTTCATCTTCATCAGAGTCTTCTTTTATAGCAACATAAACTAATTTATCATCATTACTTTTAGATTCATTATCAATTTCTTCTTCAGCAATATAATATGATTTCTTACCTTTTTCATCCTTGTTTCTCTTGAAGTCTCAGTAATCTCTTCTTCCTTTGTACTTACTTTCCTTCCTTTCATCCTTATCCTCTCTATCAGGACACCTAGCAAAAATATGACCTACTTTGTTGCATTAAAAACATATAATAGGTAGTTTGCTTTTATATTTAACTTTACCTTTTCCTCTTCCAATTCATTTTTTAATAAGGGCTTCAAGTTCATCAATCTCATCATCAGAACTATCACTATCACTCTTCACATGTTTTCGTTTATTTTTTCTAAGGACCAATTGTGACTTAAATCCATATTCAATAGTAGTAGGTGTATAGTTATCAAAGTTAGACATTCCAAAAATAGTAAGTCTACCAATTACACCTTCTAAGGTCAAAGTGTTACTTGGTGTGCATCTCAGTTCTTGGATTGCAAACACTCTAATGACATAAATAGGGACTAGAGTCCACAATACCTTTCTTATCATAGTTTCATCTTTGATTTCTCCATTTACACCATGAATAGCATTAACAACTTTTTTAACTCCCATGTAGTATTGTACTATATTCTCACTTTCCATCATTCTCATGTCATCAAATTTACCTGTTAGGATTTTTGATTTGGCTCTCAAGTAATTATCATCACCTCCATATGTGGTCTTTAGTTTGTCCCACATTTTCTTTGCACTATCATAGTATTTTAGGTCATCAAACTTGACATAGCTTAGGGTTGAGAAAATATCCAACATTGCTCAATTGTAATCTTGCTTTTACTTTAGTTGATCAACTATCTAAGGAGTAGTGTTCACCTTACATACTCCTTGTCCACAGAATTTATAGCAACATTACTAATACTGGATATGTGCAACCTCATCAAGGTTTTCCATGCAAGAAAGTTCTCCTTGTTCAACTTGGGTAGATCTCTCTTGTGAGTCTTGATTATAGCTTTAAGTACCTTCAAACTTCTCTCTATAAGCACTGAGCCTTGATACCTATTGTTAGAAATGTTTAGAATAACTGAGAGGGTGGGAAGGGGGGGGGGGTGTCAAGAATCAATTACTCAAGGTCCTTAAGTACCATTTAAACTTTTAAACATAAAACTCTTATTGTTCTGCTTATCCTATTGTTGCTTGGTCTCTACTGTTACTCACTCTCTATGGTACAAAATAATTTACTATTCCAAATATAACATGCTTTTCTAAATATAAAATGTAAAACATATAAAGCATTCAACACAAATTTTACACTAGGATTTTTACATTGAAATCCAATTTAGGAAAAACCACCACCAACATATCAACAAATTTTCACTCTTTCAAAGTGAGCTTTGTTAGGAGCCAACCCTATTAAATTTTACAAAACACATTGTTAAATGTGACCTAGTTAGATGATTTAATCACCCTATTAAGAGCATCCTTTTCAGAGGAATTTGATCATTCCATTTAGAATGTCATCTTGTGAAAGGATTTACATAGACTATTAAGTCTTTCAAATGACTGTTAGGTCAACTTTTGTTAAACATATTTCAATACACACTATTTACAATGATTAGAAATAAAACAATAGGTGTTGATATGTGTAATTACAACTCACTTTCCAAGTTCAGATCTCTATTTGGTTTAGGTGCTAATTCATTGATAAGTTCCGTACCCTCATCTATGTTCTTGATTCACATGACAACCCTTCAAGTAATCAGTCTTCCCCCTTCAACAACACTTAAGCCTTCTTTCTTAGATTCCACTTATTACTATCAACAAAATCTCTACAAGCTTTCTATTTTAGCTTCACATTCACTCTCACACTTGTGCATCTCAAATCCATCTTGCTTTGTATGCCTCTCTTCACATATGCACTTGCACACATCGATAATTTGTTCACCTTTGTACCTCTTTAAATAGGAAATTCTTACTTTACCATTTTCCATGATCACCATAGGTCTTAGGGTTTATGATCAGGTTCAACATGATTCATTGTATCTGTCCATCTTCTTGATCTTCTTCTAGAAACTTCTCTAGAATATGTTTTTTAGGTATTTACCTAATCATCACCTTGAATTTAATGATCCAACTCTTCAACATGGTTTAAATATCCCAAGAAATCAATTGAGTCAGTTGGAAATCACAATTTCATTGAACTCATCTTCAATAGTGTTACTCAACAATCAATAAGTTTTGACACTCTATTATCAGTAAACATTCAGTCATTGTAAAACTTTTTTGGCTTGGCATTGACTAGCTTGCTCGATTGATATTAATGCTTGGTCAACACTAGATCTGATTGACACTAACTATGGCTCAATTGACACTAGGATCTATTGATATTCCTTTACCATTTACTCTATTTCTCGGCTTGGCTTAACTTCCTTGACATAAACAATCACTTTTCTTTACCAAAGTCTATCTAATCAAATATCCATTGTAGCTTCCTTTTCATAACTCAACCTTTTCTCTAGGTGCTATTGTTATGAGAAATTTCTCAAATCCTCTTCATCAATCAAATATATATGAAATTTAAATTAGGTAACAATGTGTCTCATTAATAGATTTGACATTAATGACAAAACAACAATTATTCCAATTGTAAGTTTCTAACAGTTTCTTCACTCAAACAACACCAACAACATCATTGAATTTTAGGGTATTTGAATAAAGTTGTAAATAATCATTTTATATTTTAGGAAAAGAACATGAAATTAAGAGAGCCATAGTTTATTCATCAGAATTAATAGTGTTACTTGACAATTAATAAGTTTTGACACTTGGTCATTAGTAAACATTCGGTCACTATAAAACTATTCTAGCTTGGCATCCACTAGCTTGCTCAAATTATATTTATGCTTGGTCAACACTAGATTTGATTGACACTAACTATGGCTCAGTTGACACTAGGATCAATCAACATTCCTTTTCCGTTTACTCTATTGTTTGGCTTGGCTTAACTTTCTTGACATAAGCAATCACTTTTTTTTACCAAAGTCTATCTAATCAAATGTCCATTGTAGCTTCCTTTTCATAACTCAACCTTTTCTCTAGGTGCTATTGTTATGATAAATTTCTCAAATCCTCTTCATCAATCAAATAGATATGACATTTAAATTAGGTAGCAATGTGTCTCATCAATAGATTTGACATTAATGACAAAACAATAATTATTCCAATTGTAAGTTTCCAACAATTTCTTTACTCAAACAACACCAACATCATCATCGAATTTTAGGGTATTTGAATAGATTTGTAAATAATCATTCCATCTTTCAGGCAAAGAACATGGAATTAAGAGAGCCATAGTTTCTTCATCAAAATTAACATTCATAGAAGATAATTGATTGGTGACCATATTAAACTCATCTATATGATCAACAAAAGACCTACCTTCTACCATCTTCATATGAAATAATATTTCATGAGAAATGCATTATTCAAAGTAGAAGGTTTTTCATAAAACTTCACTAGGGTTTCCATCAACTCTTTAGTTGTCTTTTCTTTTGAAACATTAAACACCACCAATTGTACTAGGCATAAACAAATACTTCCAAGTTCCTTTCTATCCAAAATATCTCATTCACCATCAAACATTTTTAGGTCTTCTATGGAATTCCCTCCCAATAGAAACTATATATCCTTTTGATAAAGATAGTCCTCCATTGACATTTTTCATAATTGAAAGTTCTACCTTTTAACCGTCTCAACCTTCAACTTACCATTGTCTTCCATTACTCACACTCGACCGTGATACTCCCACTCAACCGTGAGAACTTCCTATAGAGAATACCTGAAATAACTTGGACATGATAGCAGTTGTTATAATTAATCTAATAGAAATAAAAATTACATGTAAATATAACCAACAAAACAAAGGAATAAAGCACACATAAATGAACAAAAGACACAGATTTAGCATAGTTCACAAAATCTTGGGCTATGTCCACCAAACTAAGAATCTAATATTATTATCTAGTAACTTCAACATGTTATAGTATTCAATCTCCCTTACAACTAAATACCACTGCAAAAATATATAGATTCTCTTTTGAAAACCTTGATCCTAAGCCTATATTACATGACTTATTTCAACTTAAGAAGTTAACCCTAAACATACTTGATGAGTTGACATTGGGAAATTGTTGACAAGCCAACAAAAAAATGATTGAAAAGTTAACCCAAAAAAATTAGGTAGATGCTCTAAACCCCACAGCTTATGAGAAGCACATACAATACTTGTTTGATTAGTCACCTCAAATAAACAATTGAGAAGTGCAATTTCAGATAGGGATAATAAATTTATAGGGTATTTCTAGGGGACACTTTGGAGGAACCTAAATATTGATTTGAAGTTTAGTTCTACTTTTTATTTGCAAATTGATGAACAAAAAAATGTTCTAAATATGATTTTAGGGAATTCATTAAAAAGTTTGGTTGAAGATAATCCTAGTAATTCAGATTTAGCTTTAGCATAAGAAAATTTTATATATAATAGTTCAGTGAATTGGAGTACATGAAAGAAATCATTTGAAGTAGTTACTAGCATGAGTCTTAAAGGAGTTTTAGAGTTAAATGATGTTAATTAGGAGGACAAAATGAGTGTTGAAGAAGAATAATTTTTAAATCTAATATTGAAGTCAATACATGAGGAGGTATCATCACTTGGAAGGTATGAATCAAAATTATAATGGTAAGGTTGATAAGACTAGGACACATAAGATCATTAGAATAGAAATGAATAATGTAAAATTTATCAAAGAAAAAGAACTTCTAGCTAAATAGAAAAACTTTCTAGCAAAAGAAGAAATATTTTGGAGACACAAATCAAGAGAAACATGGTTGTTAGAAGGGGATAGAAATACAATTTTTTTCATAATAGTACTATAAATAGGAGAAATTAAAGAATAATAGAAATCAAGGATAATCCAGGAAGGGTAATTGAAAATCCAAATGAGATAGCATAAACCTTTGTGAATTATTATATAGATCTCTTTAATAATTTTGAATCATCCAATTTAATAGCTCAGAATAAGATGATAGGTTCTATTCAAAAAATAACAACTGCAGAAGATAATAAAAACTTAAATAAGAAACTTACCAAAGAAGAAATTAAAGAAGCCCTCTTTCAGATGAATCCTGATAAATCTCTAGGCCCTGATGGATTTCAAGTCTTTTTCTATAAAAAATGTTGGGATATCCTAGGAGACAACCTTTGCAAATATATTGAGGCTGTGAGAAATTTTGGATCCCTTCTAGCTAAACTTAATAATATTTTCTTGGCTTTAATTCCAAAGGAAATTGGACATATTGATCTAGGAGATTTTAGACTGATAGCCTTATGTAATATAATCTATAAAATTCTTTCAAAAGCACTAACCAATAAACTTAAAAAAGTACTACAAATCCTATTTCAAAGGAACGCACTAGTTTTGTTCCTAATAGGTCAATTCTTGAGAATATTATCATAATCCAAGAATTAATTCATTATGTACACATTAATAAGGAACCATGTATGTTAATGAAGCTAGATTGCAAAAAGCCTATGATAAAGTAGATTGGAGATTATTATGTAAAATATTTAAATCTTTTAGGTTCTCTCGATAATGGGTTAAATTAATTTATACCTACATTTTGACACCATAAAATTCCCTTCTCATAAATGGCACCCCTGAAGGCTTTTTTAGCATATTTAGAGGCATTAGATAAGAAGAACCTATATCACCTTTTCTCTTCATTATTATGGTAGAAGCCTTTGGAAGAGCTATAATAAAGGCTCAAATAAATAAATAAATTAAAGGAATCACAGTAAGTTAGGAGGTCCCTAAAATAACACGTCAACAATTTGTAAATGATACAATTCTACCAAGAGAAAGCACTTTGGAAGAAGATCAAATTTTCAAGAAAATAATAAATAATTATATGGAAGCTTTGGGTCAAATAGTAAATACTAAGAAACCTGAGATTTTCTTTACTAATACTAAAGAGGAAGTGGAAAGAGAAATTTGTAGAATAATGGAATTTAGAAAAGGAACCTTTCCATGAAAATATCTTGGTATTCAACTTGAAAAAGGTGTTAGAGAAAGTAAAGCTTGGGATATGATTTTAGAAAAATTGGATTTTAAAAATGGGAAGTTGGAAAGGGAATTGGTTAACTAAAGCTGGTAAAATGACTATGATAAAAACAATACTATTGGTTATCCCCATATATCATATGTCATCTCTTCCCCTACCCAAAGGTGTAAAAAAAAAGTTAGACTCTAAACTTTTAAAAAAATTGTAAAAAGGAATTGGAGATAAGAAAAAACAAGCTTTGATAAAATGGGAAAAATATGAAGACCTAAAGAATTTGGAGGCCTAGAGGCATAAAAAATCTTAGTTGACAAAATGAGGCGCTAGGGAATGTTTTTTTTGGAGAATGTGTAAAGAACATAATAGTAAAATTGGGCTAAAAATTTATATCATAAGTATTTAAACAATAATCATATCTATCTTTGATCATAACTAAAAATCCTCTAAAAGATTCAAGAATTTGGAACTTTATGTTGAATTGTTGCCCATTAATAGCTAACAACTTAACTTTAGTTATCGATTTAGGGAAGGATGCTTTATTTTGGGAAGATTCATGGGATGGTCTCCCATCTCTAGATAGTGTGAATCCACCTATAAACATTAAAACATACACTTTCAGCTATGTGGATAAGTATGTAAGTGATTATAAAGTTAAAATTAACAATAATCAGTGTGAAGGATGGCAATAGAAATCCCTAGATGACACTCCTATTTCATCACAAGAAAATAAATTTTTTAATTAACCATAAAAAAATAGGTAGGAAACTCATAAAGATAAGAAAGCTAAATTAATTCGAGGAGCCTTAGAATAAAAAAATTATAAAGTTAAACTAGGGTATAAAAAGATTAGAAATTCTCAACAATGGGATAAGATTGACATTCCTCTAAATCTATGTTGGGATCCAATATGCCTTCAAAAAGAAATTATATTACTTTGGATAGCTCTTCAAAAAGGAATAATAATAGGTGATAGGCTCACCAAGATGAGTTTTGAAGGACCATCTAGATGGTCACTTTGCCAAAATCAATCTGAAACATCTGAACACTTACTTTATGATTGTTCATTTGCAAAGAAATGTTGGTATTGGTTATGAAAGAATTTAAATTGAAAAACTACATTCCTTGATAACCTATTAATTTTTTAAAAAATTTGGCCAAAACATGGCCTACATGGAGTTACCAACCTAGGGTCATCCATTGAATGAGAAGTCAAAGCCAATAGTGCAGTCAAATCTCACTTCTAAGTAGGAGGACCAAGTGGATGTAATTAATTTCATGCACATGGTCTCTTGGGAGTTACAAACTAGTTATGCATGCTACCCCTGTGACTGCCATGAACTGGAGGTCAAAGAGGATGAAGCTAAGTCAACAAATTCTAGTGCAGTTTCAAGATCAATAGGGAATTAATGCAAGAGCTTTATCTAGCATGATTACTTTAAGGGTTTTTGTTTTCTTCTTATGATTGTAAATATTAGTGACTAGTTACAATTAGTTTTAGATTAGTTACATTTTTGAAGAGGTCTAAAGCTATATGCACCCCTTTGTTTTCTATAAGGAGGGGTACCAAAACCTTAGGTAGATATAGATAGATATATACACACATATAGATAAATAGAGATACAAAATGTTGTGAAAGATAATTATTTTTTTGTAGTTTTTAGATAGGTATTACAACCAATCATTTCTCAATTGTACTTACTTTATTGAGTTAATATAAAGGCTCTATTTTTTTGTTTTGAAGAAGGGAATTTAATCCTCATAACCTAAAATTGTCATCTTGGATTTATATTACTGTCGATAGATTGTAGTTGGTGTGAACCATTGATTATAAAATTTTGTATATTAGTGTTCTCTTTTTTTAATTGGTCTTCTTAGATAAAAGTTAAAAAAAATTAAACTAGAGTTCTGTATTCTCAAGTTCTCTATCCAATAATTGATGGTAGTGCACATTGTCTTTAAGAAGTTTGATATTTACAACTTATTTTGAGTTGGAATCTATTTCCCAACTAGATAAGGAACTAGTCTTATTAATTCATTAAGATTGGTAATATTTATGGTTGGTGATATTCACTAATATATCCATCTACATACTTAACATAAATCTTATAAATTTTCAACACTTTTAATCATTAATAAAGAATTCAAATTCATAATCTTGATTTCTCCTTGAAAGATTACTTGACATTTTCAAGCATATCACCTAAGAAGTTTACAATGGAAAGAAATAAAAAAGTTTAAAGGTTGAAGTTATAGGTACATCTGCGTAGGTTTTATGGAGCCTGAAGAGTTAGGGTGTTTGATTCTCAAAGGATCAAGCCCATCAATTGACCAAATTGTATTGAAGATCCCAACATTGAGTGGAAAGATCATAGGATTTCAACCAAGAATTTGAGGAACCAACATGTTATAGATTGATAGGTAAGTTTTTTTTTCCACCATCAAATATTCTACCTTGCTCATACCAAGAATTATCTTCCATTATGAAATATATTGGAATGGACTATCAAGAAATAGGCCTATCTCAAAGATCATATTATATATCATAAGGAACATCAATTTGTAAAAGAATGATTTGAATGTTATAAAAATATATATCTAGAAGATCAAATAAAAAAAATGTTCCTTGCAAGGGTTTTCATTATATTCACATTATTCCAAATATGTAATGGTTATTTAGGTACAATATCTTGGCTAAATTTATGGATTATCATTCATGAAATAGAAGTCGATATGACTTTATTT
This sequence comes from Cupressus sempervirens, assembly GCA_028749045.1. Taxonomy (NCBI): domain Eukaryota; kingdom Viridiplantae; phylum Streptophyta; class Pinopsida; order Cupressales; family Cupressaceae; genus Cupressus; species Cupressus sempervirens. Next base: position 314,405,678 of record CM053790.1, on the reverse strand, counting down.
GGATGCTTGTGGATGTTTCAATATTTATGGACATAGAGAAAAAAATGATCACACTTTAAAGAAGAATATCATAATCTTAGGCTTTTATTAGTAACAAATTGTCTGAATCCATTTGGAGAGATGAGATCTTGTTGCTCAGTGTGACCTATTTTTGTTATCAACAATAATATTATTTCATGGATGTCAATAAAGAGGGATCTCATCATGTTGAAAATTATTGTTCTAAGATTTTTATTTATTTAATAGTTATGTACATGTAATTATAAATTTTGTAGTAAAATGGTCACAATAATTATGTAATGTTATTGTTCATTCAATTGGGTAAGTACAAAGTTGAAGATATGGATGTATATATTGAGCCTCTTAGCGATGAGCTATTGGAGTTATTGAAGGATATCACTATATATGACATCTCTAGACCAATAAGGCAAAGACAATTTCAATTCCATGTGATGTTTGTATGGACAATACATGATGGCTCGGGATAACAATTTTTTTTGTATGTTAAAGTGTTCAAGTTGTGCATGATAATTATAATTATAAAAATTAATATATTTAATCCAATTATATAATTATCTTGTAGGAATTCAAACAAAATGAAATTTTCATGTCTAGTTTGTGGTCCAAAGATGAAGTCTTGTCATTCAGAAACTTTAAGAAAACTATTTGATGAGTATAGGAACTTCCTCTACACGAATCATAAGTATTGAAGTACCAAAAAACCTTTGTTGAATGAGTGAAAAGAGATTACATCAAAGCTACAAAGAATGACACCTCACCTATGTAAGTTAGAATATAATATAAATAATCATCAAGGTAATATCATTCCACCTAATGGGTTATTTTTGAAAGTTATATTTTTCTATTGTATTTTATTTACCAGTGATGTAACTGATGATCATGAAGGTCATCAAGGCATCAATGAACACCATCCAATGGGAATACAAAATTATCCTAGACAATTTTATAGGTTTCCCTACTACAAGAAACTACAAGTTGTGGATTTGTTTGATACTATGCACATTGTAAACAATGTAACTGAGATATTAAGGAAAATATTGGATGGAAGGTATGACAAAGAAAAAATTATTAATATATTTACTGACATTCATGAATCTACTCATGTAATGAAAGATCTCATTCAATAAAATACCCATGGAGACCATATTAATATAAGAGACCTTTCTTGCTTATTTATAGAGTAATGAAGCAATGTTATAAAGGAAGTTATACAAAAAATATGATTTCCCACATGATTTTCTACGAACAAAAACAATTTCATATCAAAGAAGAGTAAATTTGGCCCAGGGTTGAAAATGCATGATTGACGTACATTCATTAAGGTAATTCATGTTGTTATGTATTTACTATATATTTGTTTATTGTATTATGTTATGTTGAGCTATCATTATGCACGATGCTAAATGGTAGGAATTATTTCAAACTCCTCTCTTGAAAAGTCAATTTTGTGAATCAACTCCAAGGTTCTGGGTGATCTCATGACCTACTAAAATTTGCTCAATTGAAGATGAATGTGTTTGTTCATGAGGAGGTGTTTTCTAGTTCGTTTGATTTCAGACCAAGTGTAGAATCTATTCACTACTTCCAAATAAAACAAAAAAAGAACTATGTTTTTGTATTTTTTATATTTTCCAATGAATGTAATCTAACAATGCAGCTAGTATGAATTCCTACTTTAACAAGGGGTTAGTAAAGAAAATAAAGAGAACTTTAAAGAAAATAACATGAAAGTAAAATCCTAATGGACATAAGCTATAGAAATGACACATTTGTGAGTTAAGCTTTCAAAGAAATCAGTGGGTAAAAAATAAAAATAGTAGTGCTTCCTTGATTTGACTGATGCAATCACCGATGGGAAACTTAATAACCATATGATGTTTCACTCTTCATCAAATCACAAGGCCACAGAAAGTGTGCTCATGCAAGACAAGGAGTTATGCAAGCACAATTTGATGATTTCTTCTCAAGCTAGATACGTCAGTGAAATTCATTAAAATTGTAGCAAACACCGAAACTAAAAGATCTCACAACTAGAAATAATGCAATAAACTTTTAGCTCAATCATAATTCCATGAACATGAATTCACAAAACAATGACACATTTAGGCAAGAATCATTACACTCCAAATGTGAGCACCAAAAGCATATTATTATTGCAAAATAATGGTGGCCTTGATTACATATTACAATCATGTATTTATAAGAAATCATCTCCTCAATTTATTTTGAGAGATAGAGATATCTTCATGCAATAATATGCTTTTACTTTAATAAAACAAACTAATGATGTACAAACTAACAATCTAACTAGTGCTTAGTAGGACTCCATCCATTTTTATATTCATTAATTGGATGCATGAGCCTTTACATGTTATAAAAAAAATAAATCGAGAGAAGATAAGAAGAAGAGAGCTTTTAGTTGAAGTAGAAGTGTCTGGAAGTGTCAAAAATAGAAGTTGATCCTTCACTAGGCATTTGTTAGAGTTAAACTACTGTTAGAATGCATTTTTGATGCATGGAAAGCTCTATTTTTGGAACTAGTAGTTAACTATTGGCACACCTCTAGAAAAGTACAGTAGCTCACTAGATCACCAGCTCACCAGTGCACTAGCACAACAAATCACCTCTGAGGTCCAAAGATCCAAAAAATTATTGAATGTCAAAATTGAAATTCTAGCTTCTAGGTTTTGTTGCCCTTCATACTAGAGCTATGTCTAGATGTTTTCCCTTGAACTTCTCAATAATCTAAGTGATTTTCCCTACATCTGGTAAATCTAGGGCATTGTATTTATCATTGACCTTTTGTCTATAACTGTCTACTTCTATTATGGTCTTAGCAAAGTCCCCGAGCTTGGTATCCAACTCTAGCAAGGCTTCTTCTATTCTAAAGGCCTACCAGATGTCATCATCACTAGAAGCTTCTTCAAAAAAATTCCTAAACTTCTCCACTACTACCTTTATGGGCATTAATTTTTCCTGTTCATCATCCTCAAAAATATTAAGACACGCATCACTGTAATGTTGCTCTGCCTACAAAATTTTCTTTCGGGCTTGGTCCTTGAGTCAATGGATTTTCGCATGTAATGTTTCCATTACTTTATTAATATCCACTATCTTTTCAATACAATCATCAATTAAATCTAAGAATTCTATAGTATATACATTTACAAGAATCTTGTACCTCTACCCCTTTTATGGCCCGTAATACTTATAAATCTTTACCCCATGGCCGCACTTCATCCATTATACTAAAATCTTGCTTCAAAATTGCTAGCATTTTGTCTACATTTTCTTGCATAGCATGTAGTAGCTTTAGATTTCCTTAGATGATTAGGATTCCCTTTTCCTTAAAACTTTCCCACCATTGTTGACAGGCCTTCAAAGATCAATCCAAGTGTACACTTCCCCTATCTCTTCTCTTGAGTGCAACATTTAGAGTATCCTTGGCGTGTTCAAGATCCAATAGACCAATAGCCTTAGCTAAATATCCTTTTAGGACTTCATTTTGTCTATGAAGTGTTCTAAGTTCTGCCCCTTCTTGCACTAAGCTTCTAAAAACATCCTTCATACCCATTGTGATCATCAACTTGGTTGAATCCATAGAAGGCTTCCCGAGCATGACCTCTTTGATCTGGTAGTCTTGTGGGCCTAGATCTTCTACATCTACATTAGGAGGAGGGATAGCCACTTGTACAAATAAATCTTGGTTTTGATCATTATTAAGGAATGCCAAGTCTCTTGCTTCCTTTGATGGGGACTTGGGTTTTCTCAAAACCTCGATCAACTCAATCATGTCCTCTTCATTGGTGTTGAACTATGGCTTCTCATTTCTTATTACTTCCTTTTGCAATGACCTTGGGACTTGTTCCACCGAGGGCCTACCTCTTGAGAACGAAGGAGTTTGCTCGGCCACCCCCTTTCCCTTATCACTTCTTTTTGGTGTTCTTTCCCTCTATGAGGGCTCTCCTTCTATGGTTTCCATTTTAGTGGAGCCCACAATTTGTACCTCAGTGTCTTGGGAGGTTTGTTGAAGATATTCAACCATAGATACCTCTTTAAAAACTTCATCTATTGCTATTTGTTGTGGCTCTTCCTTTTATGAAGGCTCCTTTTGAACCTATTCTTCTTTAGTACTCAAAGGTAAGGGAGTAGCAGAGCCTTTGTATATAACTGTGACTTGTAATGGGGATGGAGGAGTAAGATTAGGACCTTGTGATTCTGGTGGCATTTGCATCTAGTCCTCCTGTTGAGGCTCATTTGTCAGGGTATCATAGATCTTATCCCCAATTAACTCCATTCCTATGGGCATGAAGTCAAAATTTGACATTTTGAATATGTCAATGCCCTTCACATCCTACTCATCAATCCACTATTGCATTTCATCTTTTAATGTAGTTATCTATAGTGGATCTTTAAGGACTGATGGTGGTGTAATAGTGGAACTTCTTCTCCTTTTCTTCTTTGTGGCTCTTTCTAATTGAGTTCTTCTTTGCAATGGTATATTATCCTCCTCATCCTCCTCTTCTTCTTCTCCTTCCAAGATGGGTTCTTGGATAGATGGAAAAAATATTTCCCTCCTAATCACCCTTTTCCTTTTCTTGATAGGAGTCTTGATTTATCTTTACTTCTTAGGAGTAGAAGGTGATGCTTGTTCTACTTGCTGAGGAGGAGAGACCTTTTGAATGTTACCCTCAATCTCTTTCTAACTAGGTGTAATAGTTGGTGGAAGTTGTGGATCCATCTGAACCTGTGGTACCCCAATATCATTGGCCCCTTGTACATTTGTTTCCTCTTGCTATGGGGGTGCCAAGATTTCACCTTCCTCTAGCTCTGCTCTTTTTGGAGAACTCCTCTTTCTCTTTCCCTTTATCTCCTAAGGATGATAGTATCGAACCATTTGGTCAAGTTGGTATACTATTTTTGGCCTTATTGGTGACTAGGCTACAAAGGTAAGAATAGTAACTTTCTTCCCTCTACCTTTGGCTAGGTGGACTTGTGCATGAAAAATTATAGTCTTAGGTATTGGATCAAGTTGAAATGGTTTCTTGATCCAATCCTACATCATCTTGATGATGTGCCTCGCCTGATGATTAATGTCATAATTCTCTTCCCTGTCAACCTCAGCATTCATTATGGGTCATTCCCCAATTTTATCTGCATTGAACAATGGATCGAGTAGCTCCCCTAAGTCTTGTTGTAATACCTACAATGGAATCTTTAACTTTAAGGCCTTTTTCACCAAATAAAAAGTCATTCTATAATAATCCCTGATATAGACATCATAGTCATTTGTTGTGTTCATCCAATGGTCTTCAATAGCTTCTTCATGGGTGAATTCGTTTCCTACCAGATATTGCATTCTTCTAATATTATCAAAACATGACCATGGAGAGTTGTATTCTTCTAAGGGATACTAATCCCATTCACACTCAAAAGAAGGAATATCCTATTTCCAATTTACCTAAAAATGTCCTATAATCAAAGGAAAATTCCAACATGGCTTTCATTATTTCCTAACTCTGCCATATGCAGAGTCGATCTGTCAAGCAATCTCCAGAAGAACAAGTTTATCACTAGGATACCTGGGAAGCTTCTTTGGGTTGACAGTAACACTAGCTACCCTTAGATATGAAATGTTTTAAACTAAATGTAATACACTCCAAGTGCTATTGTCTGTGCCACTATATCATCAGATAATCTCTTTACATAATCTCCTTCTATGAACTCGATGATGGAAAATATGAATGCATTATTCATTATTCTATATTCCTTGCTTTGCCTCGAGAGCTTCTTCCTTACCAACTAAAGGTAGAAAATATACAACCAAGCATTAGGATCCTACATGCTACCTCACTTATATAAACTAGGATAGTCCATTGCTCTTGTGGCTGACAGATACACCAACTATGATGTCATATAGAATTTCCTTTTATCCTTCACTACTCCCAACTATTCACATAGATTTTCACTCAATGTGATGGCCCAGTCAAGTGACATCTTTGCCTTCTTGATAGTCTTGATAAAATGTATCATGAAGACATTCAGGTGTTTGGCTACTAGCAGGCCCATTACTCTACTCAAAAGTATGATTGAGTATCTGATTTCTTCCTTCATATATCCCCTTATCATGTCTACCTTGCTAGCTATCTTTCCTAGAGGGGTCCTCTCTATAAGGTAAGAAGATTGGATGATCTTAGTAGCTTGTTTTAGGTGCTCTCTGTACCACCTTTTTGCTGCTTCATAGGTTAACCTGATAAACTGATCTACCTTAGGGAGATGGAATACTCTCTTAATGTTGTTGGGCTAGAGTTTCAGGATAACTTCTCCAGTCACACTCTTCACCACCCTCTCCTCTGGGACAAAATATTGTACAAGTGTCATTATGAGCTCTAAGGATTGTATTGACATTAGGTGTAAAGCTACATTTACTAGCCCTAATCAAATTAATTCAAAAATCACAAGAGACCTCTTAATGGGTTTTTTGCATATCTTTAGGAACTCCCCCAAATTAGTGTCCTTAATCTTGGAGTAATCATCTTGGAACATTGATTTTGATGGGACTACCTTGGAATTTGAACGCAATGGGTTTTGGTGCCATTTTCTCTCTTGATGAGATGCCATTATATCATTATCTACACAAAAAAACATCAATTAGTCCCTATTGATCCCAAAATAAAGTGAAATTTACTTGAAAGCATGAAAATACCTATTTTTAACCTCTTAAAGAAAAATTAATTACAATTTGCACAGTAGGAAGGTGCACCTAGCACATTGAAGTTTCTAACATCTTTCCAAAAATAATAAGTGCACACTAGCACACCCAGATAGGTGCACCAATGCACATCCTAATATAAGGTATTCTTCTGTGCTTTATTTTGTGTTTTTATGCAAGGTTCACTCTAGCACACCAAATTAGGTGTGCTAGTGTGCACCTCACTTTTTTTTCTTGTTTTTAATGTTCTAATATGGGTGCACACTAGCACACCAAATTAGGTGCACTAGTGCGCACCCATCCTTGGATTATATGTCTATTTTTTAAATTTTTGGAGCCTTTTGCATGTCAGGATGCAGAGTGGTGCACCTAACTAAGTGTGCTACTCCACACCGATTTGGGTTTTATGTTTTTATTTTGTGCTATAGTGGTATGCACTTTTGCACTGAGCTAGGTGCACTAGTGCACACCAATGACTAAGGTGCTTGGTAGGTATGAAGAAAAGGAGAACCACAACTAATATTTGAGGAGTTAGGGAGTCAAAAAAGTGTGAGAGCTATGGTTCATCAAAGCTCAGAAGTTTAAAATGAAAGAAAGTGGTGAGATTTTTAGGAGGTGGGGTTTATATAAACTAGTGTACCCTTGGTGCTACGTAGCTACCCAACTATGCAAGTGCACAACTTCACACCCACACATCACCAAGTCTGATGTCCACCATTCTTCAAAACACTTTATTCGGCACACTAGTGTACTAGATTAGGTGCGGTTGTGCACCCTTTAAATTTTGTAAGTTTAAACTCATCTCCTGTAATTCTTTAATTTTCATCAATAGGGTTTCTTCGCTAGGGCCTAGAACGTGGACTAGGGGGTTAGGTGAGACCTCAAAATTGACTCAAAGCCCAAACTAGGGCCCTAAAAGCCCAAAATAAAGTAGAATTTCCCCATTTCTTTTAGTAAATGGGGTGTGCATTGTAGAACCATAAAAAAAACCCCAAAAAAAGGAAGAAGTGGCAAAGGCATTTCTTCATTGGCAAACATTATTCATACATGTGTCAAACACCAACTAAATCTTGAACATTCAAAGCAAATTTTGAATGACTTCACAGTCAAAATTTTAGGATCTAAAACCTCCAAGGTTAGTGTGTGTTTAGTGTATTCATTTCCTTTGATATCTCAAGATGTATCCTATCAAAAGCTTCTGACAACTCAAAAAAATCTTCCACCCTTCTTGGCACATCCATCGAGAAAATTTGTGAAGGTCATTTGTCAATCATTTTCTTGACTAGATGAGAGAATCAATTTGAGGGCTCTTAGCAAGATGTCACTTTTCTTTTAAATTTCTTGGTAATCCCTTGGGTAATTGCTCCATGTAATTCATAATGTTCCCATTTGATTCTTGGATGAAGCAATGTTTTGATTTGTATCTATTTATCAGATTACCCCTTTTAGATCTTTTAGAATCCTTCAGTCTTAACACCGTTCTTTTCTTTTCTTTCTTTCTTTCTTTTTTTTTTCTTTTTTAAAAAAAAAAGTAAAATTTTTCTTCTGTATCCTGACTATGCTTAGACTGTGTAGCCAAGACATCAATGTCCTTTCTTGGATTCAATCTTCAGTGAACATCCCTTGCGTTCCTCTTTTAGAACTTTTTAGAAACTGTCATGCCAAACAACGATCTTAGCAATCCTTTGAGAAGACCCCTCTTTTTGAACCAATAGGAGTTTGGATCATCTCTTGCTACTTTCAACCTCAATTTGACAACACTTGAGATGATCAATTTTTAAATTTTCAAAGTGTTGAGAATTTGTTGGTCTAGAATCCTAAATTCAAGACAAAAAGTGCCCTTATTATTGCAAGTAGCATTTGTTCCTCATTTGGTATAAGACACACAACTATCTAACTATTTTGACAAAGAAATACCTCTTCCTAAAATCAAGACCAAAAGAGTAGTTAGTAAGATATGTCAAGATAAAATCTCGAGTGTACCTTACCCCCCTAGACTGACACAACATTGAAAACAAACACATGAATGAAAGCAAACACACAATTGAAAACAAACACACTTGAAAAAATGAAATCTAACTAATTTTATTAGTATTATTATTTATTCTTTAAAAAAAATTATTATTATTTTTAATTTTTTTTTATTGTGTCTTCTAGGCTTCAAAATAATGTTTCAAAAATTTCCCATTGACTGGCAATGGAACTAATTCTCCCTGTAAGGAATTGAGTCTAAAAGTATTTTCTCTAAGGATTTCTGCTATTTGGTAAGGATCAATCCAAAAGTGTTGAAATTTGGTGTGGCTACCTAGCTTTTCTTTTGCCTTATCCTAAAGTAGATCAAGGTCAAAAATCCTAAATGACTTTTTCATGGCCCTCTTGTCAGACCATCTCTTCACGATAGCTTGATGTTTAGCCATGTGCTCTAATGCAATTGTTTTTTTCTCATCCATCTCTAAAAGATTCATCAATGTGATTTATACTTTTTCAACATATTATACATACCCACTCATGAATTTCAAAATAGGAATCTTGAGGTTGAGCAGGAATACTGGCTCTTGTCTGTAGATGAGCAAATATGGAGAAGTCCCCAAAGCATTTTTTCCCCTAACTCGATCTATCCATAGAGCATATTTGAGTTGCATATGCCAATCTTTAGGATTCTCCTTTAGTATCTGTCTTATTACTAAAATCAAGTTTTTTTTAGTAGATTATGCTACCCTATTTCCTTGTGGGTAATAATTTGAAGAGAACTTGATAATAACCTAATTTTCAAATGCCCATTATGTCAAGAATATTGATGCAAAAGCTGATCTGTTATCACACACTAAAGTGAATGGCTATGAGAATATAAGTGTGTCCAATAGATAATGGTGGATTAATTGGACCAATGAAATCCAACCCCCACTTTGCAAAGGGGTAGACCTCATACACTGGTTGTAATGGCATTTTTGGGTGTCTTTCTCTATTAGCACTAGTCTAACAAACATGAAAAGAACACACGTGCTCAAAAGTGTCCTTGAATATTGTGGGCCAAAAGTAACTTGATCTTAAAATCATATGAGCAGTTGCTTCTACTGAAGCATGCCCTATACCATACTTATCATGAAATTGTTCTAGGAATTCCTTCACTTCCTCACATCCTAAGAATTTTAGGTAGATCCCTTCATAGTTCCTTTTGTACAACTTGTTATCAGGCAACATATAGGACTTAGACTTCATTTTAAGTCCTCTACATTATGAACTATTTATCCAACTGGCACACTAGTTTTGTAGAAGATAGTAAACAATATCTTGGTTCTAGACATCTATTACTACACCTTGACCAATGTCAACTTGAGATACTATCATTTTCTTCTAGTCTTTTGTATCTATCTCATTCTCAAACTTGAATTTATTTTCATCGTCAATTTGGTTATTAGCTATTATTTTTGATAATCCTTGACCTTTGACTAGTCTCATGGGTTGGATCTCTAGATCAAATTCTTGCAATATTGCTATCCATTTACCTCATCCTTCACCAAGTTCATTTTGCATCAACAATTTCTTTACCCTTGGATCAGGTATGATAACATACACCTTACTCCTTAGTATGTAATGGTAGAACTTCTTTACCACTTTAACTAGGGAAAAAGATTGTTTATCGAGGTTAGAATAATTCAACTCAACATTTCTTAGAGGACAGCTCATAAAAGTAATAGGTCTTTCATCTTCCTACTCCTTCTTCTAGGTCAGGATCCCTACACACAAATGTTCTAACACGAAGGAATATATTTTAAAGGGAAGGTTAGAAGTAGGACTTACTAGTACTAGATCCATGGAAATAGCTACCTTGATATCCTCAAATAATTTCTTGACCTTAGGAACCCATTTTGTTTTAGCCCCCTTTTTGAGTAAATCATTGAGGGGATGCACTATCTCTACAAAACTACTTATGAATTTTTCCACAAAATTTATCTTTCCAAAGAAAGACTTGAGTTCCTTCCAATTGTTGGGCGGTGACAACTTCAAAATGGCTTCAACTCTATAAGGATCAATGGAGATGTCAACTTTGAAAATAAAATGACCTAGGAGCTTTCCCTTAGTGACCCCAAATGAACATTTCTTGGGTTTAAGGGATATGCCATATTTATGACACCTATTGAATACCTATATTAGATCAGCGATGTGAGTAGTTTGATCCTTTGAAAAGATAGTCAAGTCATCCATATAGATAACCATACATTTATTAATTAATCCCTTGAAAGCTTCATCCATAGCTTGCTGAAATGTAGCCCCTACATTAATCAATCTGAATGGCATTCTCTTGTAGGTGAAGGTCCCCCATTTGGTCATAAAGGTAGTCTTTAGCTTATCTTCTTCTTCTACCATTACCTAATTATATGCTAAATATTCATCCAAGAAAGACATCATTTTTGAACCATTCACGATTTGTAAGACCTCATCCAATGAGGGAAATGGTTAATTCTCCTTTTGAGATGCCAAGTTAAAATTATGAAAATCTACACAAAGTTGAATCTCCCCAGTCTTTTTTCATATAGGAACTAAATTAGCCACCCATGTAGAGTGACGCACAGGGAAAATAATCTTAGCATCCAATAACTTCTTGACTTCCTTCATTATTAAAGGTTTGAGGATGGGATTGATGGGTCTTTGCCTTTGTCAAAAGGGTTTGGCATCATGTTTGAGTGGGATATCATGTGTAATAATCCAAGGATATACATCTTCAATTATTCATAGGTCTAGGAAATAACATCCTTATATTGCATAATCAATTTGAGTATGTCTTCCCTTTCTTGTAAACTTCATTTTTTCCTAATCCTTACCATCTTAGGATCACCTTCCATACCTAAATTGTATGGATTGCATTCCTCAATTCCTTTCTCTTTAATGGTCCTTTTATTGAACACTAATTCATCATGATAAAAAATGCTTTCCAACTCAATCATCCTCTTGGGAATGGTATTAATTTTCAAATTTAGGATTCCATCTTCATCTTGAGCTACATTATCCTCAAGTGTGTCATCTGGAGTGTCATCTATTTCTTGCCCTTTAAAGTGGCCACTACACATAATAAATTCAGGAATATGTTGATCATCCTAAGAAACTTGGAAGTTTTTGATATTGTTGGGAATAGATAGAGTAGCAACCAATTCGACTAAGAATCATTTTAATTTTATTCTTTTGATTGGTTGTAATGGACTTGCTGAAATAGCAAGGGCATCTACTACCATGTTTTTCCTTCTTGGAATATATTTTATGTTCAAAGCTTCAAAATCATCTAGTAGATCCGATACCCTTTTCCTATGATCAAGCAACCTCCTATCATTATAGGAATATAGTGATTTCACTTGTCAAATAAACAACTGAGAATCTCCTTCAACTATGAGAGTTGTAAACCCTTTCTCTAGTGCAAAAAGAACTCCTCAAATCAATGCTTTGTATTCTACAACATTGTTAGTACATCTAAATTGCAATCGATATGCTATGTCAAAAGACTTACCTTTTGGAGTAATCAACTCAATACCTACACCAGCTCCTAATTTGCATTTGGAACCGTCGAGTTAAAGTGTCCAAATTGGGCTTTCCTTGGGTTTTCTAACCTTATGCTTATTTTTCCTCAATTTTTCTTTTATTTGAACTTGAAGGATTGTCTCTTGGATACCCATTGTAATCTTTTGTGGGGTGGGCTTATTGATTCTCCATCATCATTTTTTGAAACTAGAAGTGTATGTTTTTCTTGTTTGTCCTTAATTTCATCTATCAATTCTTTGATTTCTTCCACTTTTAGTTTAGGATGGACAACTACCAAAGTCCATCCTTGGCCTTTTATGTACCGTGTAAAGAGGTATCACTATATGATGCATTTATATCTTCAATTTTCTCTTCAATCTCTTCAACAACATCAAACATATTTTTAAGACTTTTGTTTTCTATGGGTTCATTTTGTGGATCATTGACTTTCTTTACTTCCATCATTTGTGTTAACACCTTAGCAACTACTTCTTGACATGATGAACATTCAAACTCCAAATGGCTAACTTTAAGTAACCAAAAAAATCTTGGGAGGAGGAGGATATTAGGGTCAAATTCTTCTCCTAAACATTGTAAATTACCCAACATATGGCCTATGAATTGCATTATGACTTCATCTTTCAAGGTTGAAATAATGGGATCCATATCGGGCCAAAGTCATATCAAAAACCATTACCTTGTAGGAGCCTAAATTTGTCTATAGGAAGGCTACCTCATTATGAGAATTGTATTCTATGATCATCTTTTTTAACTTTGGTTCTGCATCTATTTTGATTTGATTGTTCAAACCTTTCCACGGTAACCAAAGCTAAGTGAAATCCATGGAAAACCATCCCCTTAGGCACTTCATCCATTCTCTACTTAGGAGCAATCCATATATCTATAGGATATCAAGCACATGTATATAATTGACATCTTGAATCCATGGGTCAACTGTTAACTGTATCTACACATCCTTTAGTATGCCTATGACTTTCACCTCTATTTTGTCCAACTATATTACTATCTGATTAGAAGGTTGAGGACTGACCCCTAACTTTTGTGCTATAGATAATGACATGACATTACATGAAGCTCCTAAATACATTAAGATATTTTAAAGATTCTTTACATATATTTTGATACTAAGAAAAAATGGGGGCACCTCAACATTGTCCTTAAACATAGTGGGTAGTGCTTTCGCAATACTAACTTCTGATACCATCTTTTAAGAGGTAGTATTCATATTGTAGGAAGTCTTTGTATGATTACATGCTATAGATAATGACATGACATTACATGAAGCTCCTAAATAAATTAAGAAATTGTAAAGATTCTTTACATATATTCAGATACTAAGAAAAAATGGGGGCACCTCAACATTGTCCTTAAACATAGTGGGTAGTGCTTTCGCAATACTAACTTCTGATACCATCTTTTAAGAGGTAGTATTCATATTGTAGGAAGTCTTTGTATGATCCAGAGTCTTTATAAGCACTTCTCATTGTTGTGGAGAATTTTGCAACATGTCAAACATGGACACTTTGGCCTTTGTTCATTTCAGGTCTTCTATGGCACTATACTTTTCAGTAGACCAAGCAAGCTTTTTCAATATTGTTGGTACACTTCCTTTGTTCAAATTTTGTTTTCCTCCAAATGATGGTTTAACTGGTGCCAGATTGTTACTCACTCTTGGATTGGGAGGAGTTGGTTGTAGTGTTGGGGGAATTCCATCTATTAGAGATTCCTTCCTACTCAAATTATACGTATTCTGATTGTCACTGCAAAAAGAAAACATCTCTTCATGTTGAAGGTCAGGTTCTTGGCTAAATGGGAATGATAATTCTTTATTGACTAGCTACTCTACTTGTGTACTTTGTGTAGAATCATAGGATTCTAATAACATAGCATTAAACTGTACAAGAGAAACATTATTGTTTACTTGTGAATTTTGAGTCATTTCTTGATTTCCATCATAGTATGAACAATCATTGTTAGATGCATTTTGACCAGTGTCATATTGATTGATATCTATGTACTAAACATTACTATTTTTATTCTCTACAGGAATGCTTCCATTATTAAGATGGGTATTCCACTATCAGTTCTATCTTTGGAAGCCATTATTGTGATCAGGAGGATTGAATTTGTTTCCTCCATTATTGTTTGTTGTATTGTTATTCCCACTGTTTGTGTTCCCACTAAAATTTGTGTTATAATTTTGGCCATAATTGTTGTTATAAGGACCAATGTTGTTCCTTTGAAAACTATTATTCTATCCTTGTGACAACCTTAGATGAGTCAGCTCATTATTCATTTGTGACTTAGTCTTTTTCATTTGACCAAATTCAAAAATAAAGCTATTGTCTGCTTCAGTGGGGATTGCTATCTTTTGCTCAAAGAAGGGAGCTTTTGGAGGTTCATACCTTGGATATGTTAGAGTGGGGTTTTGCAGAGCAGGTGCCTATTGTAATGGAACTAGATTCATAAGTATGAATGGGCTAGGCATCATAGGTACTCTGACAGGGTATGTTGGCATTATCGTGATAGCTTGGGGTGTAATGTGGAGGTTTTCTTTGAGAATCACAATGACTTGCTGAATGATGTGAAAATTGTTTAACAAAGAAGAGAATAGATGTCTGAACCAAGAGAGGTGATAAAAGTTGAGATATCAACTCCTACACCTAACAAGAACCTGATAAAGAATCACCCTGTGGAATAGATAAATGGAAGCAAAGAAAAAGGAGTAATAACAAGAAACAAAGTGAGTGAGGAATTATGTTTGGTTTCTCAAGTTGAACCTAAGAGTGTAGACAAGGCATGAAAAGATAATCATTGGATTGAAGC
Organism: Cupressus sempervirens; assembly: GCA_028749045.1. Lineage (NCBI taxonomy): Eukaryota > Viridiplantae > Streptophyta > Pinopsida > Cupressales > Cupressaceae > Cupressus > Cupressus sempervirens. The sequence goes on along the minus strand of CM053790.1, from coordinate 314,390,587 downwards.
CATGAAGGAAGAACTAGATCAAATTGTGAAGAATGAGACATGAGAATTGGTTCCTAGGCATATAGACAAGAATGTTATAGTGACTAAATGGGTATTCAAAAATAAGATGAATGAACAAGGTGAAGTTGAAAGAAACAAAGATAAACTATTATGCAAAGTTTATTCACAACAAGAAGGAATAGATTATGAAAAACATACACCCCTATAGCTAGAATGGAAACAATGAGAATCTTTTGGCTTATATAGCAAATAAGAAGTTCAAAGCATATCAGATGAATGTTAAATTAGCCTTTTTGAATGGAAAACTTGAAGAAGAGGTATACATCGAGCATCTTGAAAGATTTTCTTTGATAGAAGATAAGGACATGGTATGCAAATTGAAGAAAAATCTAAATGGTCTAAAGAAAGCACCTAGAACTTAGTATGCGAGGTTGGATAAGTATTTGGAAAAACTTAGATTTTCTAAAGGTATGACAAATAGTAACTATTACTTGAAACAAATTGAGAATGGTTTGTTGATAATAGTGATTTTTTTGATGACATAATTTTTAGAGGCAATGATGAAGCAAGTGATAAGTTTTTTGAAGAAATTAAGAATGAGTTTGACATAAGCATGATTGGGGAGATGAAGTTCTTTCTAGGTTTGCAGATTGTGCAAAATAGTGATGGCATTTTCATTTCACAAGCTAAGTATTTGAAAGACTTGTTTAAAATATTTGGTTTGCAAAATTGGAAACCTATTGGTACACCAATGATAACTGGTCACATGTTATCTAGCAAGGATGAGACACCTAAAGTTGAGAAGAAGAAGTAGGAACCCATGATTCAAGGTTTAAAATATTCGATTCATAGTAGATTAGATATAGTAAATGAAATTGGGATTGTATCTAGATTTCAAGCCAATATGCAACAATAAAGAAGATATTTAGATATTTGAATAGACCATCTGATTATGAGATATGGTATGACAGATCAAGTGATTTGACTACATCCCTAAAAACCAAGGCCTAGAATCTCCAGGATCCTTACAAGATCCAAAAAAAGTCATGAATCCAAGAAATTAGGCATAAAGTCTGAGATATAGTCATTATAGTATGAAGAGTAGATTTTGAGCAGCTAGATGAAGGGAAATGAGGACCTAGAAGGATAGTGTTATAATATATAGTCCACCAATATAAATGAGAGAGGGGGTGAATTAGTTGTCTAACTATTATCACAATTATCAACCTTATTAAACCTTAACCATATAAGAAATATAATCAACAATCATAACAAAATACTCATAAACAATAATACCTAATATCTTAACTAGGAAAACCCTTGATTAGAGGGAAAACCATGGTGGGGATAATAGCCACAAGATGATTTACTAATATAAATATTTCTTATTATAGAATGGATGTTTCTAGGAGTCTATGAAAACATTTAGTACATATTAGTCCCTATTAGGAGAATTTGAATCCCTATTAGGAGATTTCAACCCTATTAGGAGTTGTGCCAACCCTGTTAGAAGTTGTAGAAGGAGATGGACCCACTGGCCAAATAGCTTCAGAAGCAAGACAAATGAACCCACTATCCAAATGATCTATGTATCAATACTTGTAGAATAATAGAATTTAACTATGCTTTTACTTCCTCTTCCTCTATTTTGTCAACTAGACTTCTCTATTCCTTCTGATCTTGATACCAGATCAAAAACTTCATATCCAAAAATCCCTTAGATAACTTACTCTTATTTACCAAATACTTTTCTCTTGTTTGCACACTTCACACTTAATTCACATCTAACTCAAACTTTACAACCAAGGAAAATACTTTCCTTTATAGCATGTCCTCAAGTCCTGTGTCAAGATAGCCTTAAGGTGTTAATTCCTATGTAAGTTGACCTATAGGAGTTAGTAAATTTTGAACCCTATATAAGTCATTCCATTTCTCATCTAAGACATCACACAGATGAGAATTCTAGCTATCAAGTTCTCAAGAATTCAAGTATTCAAGTCTTCAAGTATATTTTCAAGCATCCATCCATTATAGGTCAAGGATTTAAGCATTCAATTTTTGTATCCATATTCAATATTCCTTCAATCTAGTCAAGATCATTTTTTTCATTTTCTACATCTATTCATCATCATCTTCTTGATCCAAATAAATTGATGAAATTGACACATTGCATTCGACTCAAGAGATGCAACTATTGTAAGGTGAATTCATATATTTTCTTTACATTTCATGATATTTTAATTATTTCAATTCAAGTTCAGTTCCTAAAATAGGGTTTGACTAAGGCAAAACCTCATCAACAACATTGGCCATATTTTATTGCAAGTTGCAAATATTGGATTGATGAACATGATGCAGATCTGTTTACCCATTTTGGTTTTTTTTTAGAAATGTGAAATTAGAATCAACATCACACTCATTTTATTAGGGTTGACTGGTCACCCTTGACACATGAATGGTTATTGGGTCACCCTTGATCATCTAGTTTGGCCTTGATAGATCCCCAAATGATTTTTTTCATTTTGTCCGTTGTAGATTTTTAGGCTGAGATTCGATGATTTTAATCCATTATGATCAATATAGAAAGCATAAATTAGGATTTACAAGGAATTTTATCTATCTTATTTTTCCTTTCTATTAGAATATTTAGAATAAATGAGAGGGGTGGGGGTGAATCAGTTACTCAAGGTCCATCAATACCAATTGAAAAATCAAATAATTAAACACTTTTCTATCTTGCTTATCCTCCTGCAACTCAGTCTCTTCAATAATCTCAATAAAAATATCGACTTGTAGTTCACTCTCCTAATATAACAGAGTTGCTGAAAGTAAACATTTGAAATGTAAAACACCATAAAAAATTTTAGCACAAGTTTGACACTAGGATTTAATTTGGAAACCCAAATTGGGAAAAACCACTAGCAACATGTCACCATTTTTCACTCTTCTGAAATGAGCCATGTTAGGAGCTAACTCTATTAAAGGTTACAATACACGCTATTACATATGACTTGTTTAGAGGATTTAATCACCCTATTAGGAGTGGCCTTGTAAGAGGACTTTAGAATAATACATTAGAATGTCACCCAGTTAAAGGATTTGTATAGACTATTGAGTCCTTAATGACTGTTAAGTCAACCTTTGATTAAAAGAATTTTATTACAAATTATTTACAATGATTAGAAAGAATATAGTAGAGTTTGATTTGTATGATTACAACTCACTTTGTAGTTTTAGATCTCTATTTAGTTCATGTATTGATTCCCTGATAAGCCTTCCTTGTCACCTCTATGCTTGATTTTCTTAGCAATCCTTCAAGCAATCACCCTTCTCTTCACAATAAAATTAAGCCTTCTGCTTAGATTTTCTTATCAACCTCAACAAATTTTTTCTATCTCTCTAGAAATCTTTTAAACATGCACAAGTTCTCTATTATGTTCTCTTACTTTATATATCTCATTCCCACACTCTAAAGTTTGTCTTTATGCTTCCTTAAATAGGTAATTCTAGTCCTTTTCCATTTCTCACAATCACTGTAGATCCTAGGGTTTGTGGTCTGATTTGACAAATTCATTATATCTTTTCTAGAAACTTCTCATGGAATTCATTCATTAGATATCTTACGTAATCCTTTCCATGAATTAAATGATCTAATGCATCAGTCCTTATCTTTAACACACTTTCCATATCCCAAGAAATCAACTAAGTTGGCTAGAAATTATGATTTATCATATGCATTCAAAATAATATCACTTGGTTATTAATAGGTTCTGACACTTAGTCATTACTGATTCACTTGCTCGACACTTACACTATTTACTCAATCGACACTATTGCTTAGTCAACAATGAATTTCACTTGGCTTGTATTGGTGCTTGGCTTGCTCTATTTTGGTGCTTGATCGACACTAGCATCCCTCAGAATGACCTTCAAGTTCCTTAATATTCTAATGTATTCCTTGGTCAAGTTTATGCAATCTACCAATCTCTTCTCATGTCTTCATAATGTAAACAATCAAATTATCTTGTCAAAGTCTAACTAATCAAATGTCCATTGTGAATTCCTTTTCATAACTCAACCTTTCCTCTAGGTACTTTTGTTATAAGAAACTTCTCAAATCCTCTTCATTAATCATATAGATATTATATTTAGATAGGATATCAACATGTCTCATCAGTAGATATGACATCAATGAAAATATAACAATTGTTTCAATTATAGTTTCCATCAAATCTCCCTCTTTGACATTGATGGAAACACCTTAAATATTTTATTTTATGAATACAATCTCCCTCTTTGTTACCATGCAATCCAAAATATTTGACTTCCATGAGTAACCAATATCCTTAGTTTCATTCTGATTCTCATTTATGCAATCTTAGAAACTACCTCTAAGTTATGATTTTAGACTCCCTTTGTCATAGATATTTTGCATCTGCAAATTCTTCCTCTTACATCTTGTAAATATACTCTCCCTCTATCATTTTGTACACCAATATTTGCATCTTTTTTTCCTAATATTTCTATTCAAATCTCTCCCTCTTACAACTGAAATATCTCATTCTTTGACAAAAATGCCAAAGACACCATCTGTCCTAGCTTCATGTTCTTCATACATCTTGATTATGTAGATATTTATATGTTAGGTTGATGTTGATCTATTTTTTCTATTCTTCTTCTTTACTTGACTTGACTACCTTAGGCACCTCCTAAAGTAGACCTATCTGCATCAATGTTTAAGGTATTTTGATTTGCACATTTGATGCATAGCACCATTTCTCCTTAAGTTTTTTTACTTAGGGAAATCACCCTAGTTTACCTCAAAGATATTCATGAGAATCTTTAGGTAAGGCTTTAGTGAAAATTTCAACAATTTTTTCTTTGGTGTATACATATTCTAACTTCACTTCTTTGTCTTGAACTAGTTATCTTAAGTAGTGATACTTGATAGAAATTTTCTTTGTGTTTCTATGCATTACAATATTCTTTGCTATGTTGATAGAACTAGTGTTAACACAATAGATAACTACTAGATCTTTAATTTCTTCTTTCATTCCCTTCAATAATTGTTTGATCCACACGATGTTTGAATAGTTCATTGTAACTTCTACATAGTTGGCTTCAATTGTTGATTGGGAAATATAGTTCTATTTCTTACTTTTCCATGAAACCAATTTCTTTCATAGAATGTACCTCCACTAGTTATTTTTCTATCATCAATATTTCCTACCCAATCAGAGTCAAGGAATACCTTCAATTAAAACCTATCACTCTTCTTGTAATACAATCCATAGTCTTCTATACATTTTAGATATCTCAATATCATTTTTATGGCCATCATATGGTTCTCCTTAGGATTTTCTAAAAACTTAGCAACTATCCGAACAACTAATGCAATATCAGATCTACTATGAACAACATATTATAGTTTTCCAATCATTGATCTATATAGTGTTTGATTCAGACCAGTAGATTTATTACTTTTAGATAACTTATGTCCTATAGACATAGGTATTCTCACTGGCCTTCATTCTTCCATTCCAAAAAATTTTAGTATATCCTTGACATATTTCGATTAAGTAATGAAAATACCAAGCTTCATTTGATATACCTGTAAGCCAACAAAGAATTTGACTTCACCAAACATTGACATTTCAAATTCCTTCATCATTTCATCAGCAAATGATTTGCATAATTCTTCTTTTCCTCCAAATATAATGTCATCAACAAATAATTTAGATAGTAGTATCTCATTATTCTTACCAATATTCAAGTATAGATTACTATAATCAGTTGCCCTTTCAAAACCAATCTCCACCAAATAATTCTGTAGTCTTTCATACTATGCTCTTGGAGCTTGTTTTAATTCATATAGAGCTTAATTCAGTTTACATACCATATTCTTCTTGTTTGGGTCCACAAATCCTTCAGGTTGTTCTATGTAAACTTCTTCCTCAAGTATACCATTAAGAAATTCAAATTTGACATCCATCTGATATACCTTAAAGTTTTTGAAGGCTGAATATGCAAGCAGAGTTTTAACTCCTTCTAGTCTTGCTACAAGAGAGAAAGGTTCTCCATAGTCAACTCCTTCTTGTGCATATCATTTCCATACCAATCTAGCTTTATTCCTTGTAACTTCACCTTTTTCATTAAACTTATTCCTAAAACCCCATTTTGTTCTAATAACATTTTTTGTCCTTTGGTCTAGGTACTAGGGTCCAAGTGTTATTTTTCTTAATCTGTTTAATTTCTTCATTCATTGCCTAGATCCAATCTTCATTGTCTAGAGCAACTTTCACTGATTTGGGCTTACATTCACAAAGTAAGCATGTATCATTTTTGAGTCTCTTCCTTGTCTTACCATTAGATTCCACATATGCAATTATTTGTTCAGGTTTATGATGTCTTTATACATACTTAGCTAGCACTAGTGGTCTCCTTCTCTATTCTTTAATAGATTCATCTTGAAAAATTATCTTAGGCTCATTATCTCTCTCTTGTTCAGGTTCTACATGCTCAACATTGTCTACTTAATGGTTTTCATTATCTATCTATGACTCAACATCTTCTACTTGTTTCTCGACAACTTGTAGTTGCACCTTAGCATTCCTTGTCTACTGGGAAACTGTAGGTTTATTTTCTTTCTTAGTAGGAGTGGTGGGAGCACCATCACCAAGATATATGAATGTACTATAATCTTTAGGTTCTTTCTTACATTCAACATCATTTCTTTCTACAAATTCATCAACTTTCACATTTGCACTTTCCACAACTATGTTAGTGTTAGAGTTTGAACACTTGTAAGCTTTATTGTTGGTAGAATATCCTAGGAATATACCTTCATCACTCTTGGCTTAAAGTTTTACATTCCTATTATCTTTAAGTATGTAGCATTTTTTTTCAAAGATTTTGAAATATTTCAAATTAGGAGAATATCCATACCATAGTTCAAAAGGTGTAGCATTTGTAAATTTCTTGACTTGTACTTTGTTTAAGGCATAGACAACAGTACTAATATCTTCTCTCCAATATTTATGTGATATGTTCTTTTCCATCGTCAATGTTCTAGCACAATCCATTATTGATCTATTTCTCCTTTCAGCTATCCCATTCTAAGGAGGGGTCCTTGGTGTTGACATATGTCTTCTAATTCCTCTATTATTGCACAATGTGTTAAACTCATTAGAAATTAATTCACAACATCTGTCAAATCTTAGACATTTCAAGAACTTCCATGTTTCTTTTTCAACTTTGGCCAAATACAACTTAAATAATTGAAAAACATTAGATTTATATTTGAGAAACATTACAACTATCATCCTAGGGTAATCATCAACAAACAAAATGAAATACTTAACTCCATTATAGTTTTGAAGATCAATAGGTCCACATAGGTTAGTATGAATCAATTCCAACTCAGTTGACATTATTTACACATCGAATTGTCAGGCTTATTTAATTTTGGAAACCCTCTTACTTTCTTCATTTTACTAGTGTTCAACAAATTGTAAAAATTTACATGACATGACCTTTTATACCATTACCAAACATCTTCTTATTGTGTAAACAAACATATCTCATTAGGTAAATCTAGATAGAACAAGTTACCTCTTGTCTGATCACCACTTCCAATCAACTTGGCATCAACATCATTTATCTTGGTCATTCTATGATGGAATTCAACTCAGTATCCTGTCATGTCCCCAAATTATGGCAATATAGATAAATAGATATATGAGGTAAAATACTTATAACAATCATTTTAATGAAAACACAAAGAGATTCTATATCTAATAATATACTAAATTTTAGTAGGAATGAATAACTATACATAAATCATATTATAAGTTCATTGCCAATAAATATAAATATTCCAATATATCATAAAAAGAATAATATATAAATAATATCATCTAATAAATAATATACTAAGGTTGATAATTTATAATAGTAAGAAAAGATAAAATATAATAAAGATTACCATTATTGCCCATATGGTAATAATATTTAAATCTTAGTAAAAGAACAATATATTAATATAGTAAATAAACTTAATTGATAATAAGTATAGTGTCAAAGATATTAATTAAATCACGAGGAGTCATGACTAATGTGGTTGAAAAATATTATCACCAGGAGTAGATTACACATTAGGTGGAGATACAAAAAAAAAAAAGGAAAATTGAAGAAGGAAAGACATGAAGGAAAAAATAAAATAATTTTTTTTCAATTTTGGATCCAATCAACATCATACATATACATATTCAAATAAGAAGACATATTCATGAATTCATTATAAAATGACTATTTGAATAAGAAGAAGAAATCCAGATTAACCAAGGACATTATAGTGGTATCAGAGCATGATCTTGCCATTCTATAGAATTAAAGATGAAAATATGAATTTTTGGAGACAAGCCTTGAAATATCAGCAAAAAGTAACCAAAATTTATCTGAAATCAAATAGATTGTTGAGCCTAAGAAATAGATCAAGGAAATAATAGTTGATTTAAATCCAAGTCTTTAAGGAAGGCATGTGCATATTGGATTTGTTCAATGGAGGTGTATACTAGAAACCATCAAGGGATGTATCAAATATATAGCACATCATGGAGGCTGTGTTAAGCAAGAGATAAATAAGTTTCTTTATTAAAAAACCCATCTATTGATATGAAGATGGATTAACAATTTCATAGCTCATTTGTGCACTCTAAAGTTCGTCTCTGTGCCTCCTTAAATAGGTAATTCTAGTCCTTTATTGTTTCTCACAATTACCATAGAAATTAGGGTTTGCAATCTAATCCAATAGATTCATTATATTTTTTCATCTCTTTATTTTCTAAAAAATTCTCATGGAATTCATTTATTCGATATCTTACCTAATCCTTTCCTTGAATTAAATGATCTAACACATCAATCCTTATCTTCAATAACCTTTCCATATTCTAAGAAATCAACTAAGTCAGTTGGAAATAACAATTTCTCATATGCATTCAAAATATTGTCACTTGATCATTACTATGTTCTAACACTCAGTCATCACTAATTCACTTGCTTGACACTTACACTATTTACTCAGTCGACACTGATGCTCACTCAACACTGAATTTCACTTGGATTGTACTAGCACTCAACTTGCTATGTTCTGGTGCTTAGTTGACACTAGCATCCCTCGACATGAACTTCAAGTTCATTAATCTTCTACTGTATTCCTTAGTCAAGCTTAGGCAATCTAAGAGTTTGTTCTCATGTCTTCATAATGTAAGCAACCAAATTGTCTTGTCAAAGTCTAACTAATCAAACATCCTTTGTAGCTTCCTTTTCACTACTCAACCTTTCCTCTAAGTACTTTTTTTATGAGCAACTTTTAAAATCCTCTTTATTAGTCAAATAGATATGACATTAGATGAGATAGCAACATGTCTCATCAGTAGATTTGACATCAATGACAACATCACAATTATTTCAATTGTAGTTTCCAACACTTTCAACATATTTACATATACACATCTCTAGCTTGCTACCTTATCTAGGGTTTTCAAATATTTAGTTATCTATTCCCTTATTCTTCCTAGACCTAGTTTGTGTCAACACATATTTCCTTGTTTGGGTTAGCACTAATCTTCCTAGATCTAGTTCTTTAGAATTGGGAGTGAAAGGACTTATCTCCTTGATTTCCCCTCTCTATTATACATATGTATGTGGTTATCTAATGAACTTAGGTATTGTATCCTTGATTCAAATTTCCACACCTACACTTATTGGTGAACTTGACTATCCACATTTCCTTTATTAGTTTTGGAGTTAGATCCCTACATTATACTCGAGATTAAGCTTTACATTTTATTGTATCTTTTCACGCTTTATATATTTTTATATTAGATTGTGTGGTTTTTCATTTAGTTCATATCACAAGGTTACAATTTTTTGTATCCTCTTGTCTTGTGTGGTGTATGAGCATTACTACTTTCAGTCCTACTTATAGTATTCTAGTTAGGAGAAGTCATAGACTCATGGATCTATTTAATCCAAATTCCTCTTCTCCTCGCCTTAGGAATCTTAGTGACCCTATGATTTCTCTTAATCCTAATCCTTCTATGGAGCATGACTCTTGCCACTGATCTCATGTTGAGGATGAGGCTTTAAGGGTTGCTCCTGAACAAGCTGATAAACTTGCTACTGAGATTGATAGAATGGATGATTGGATTCTTCATGAAAATAACAATACTAATACTATTATTTCTTTTAACACTGTTAAGAAAGTTATCTATAATGATAAACATGGTGTTAATATTTGCATGGTCTTACTCACCTTGTCTATTCTCATGCCAAGCATTTAACTAATGATACTATTGAAATAGGGATGGTTTCGACCATGTCTACTCTTGAACTTATCTTACATATTTCTACACCTATCTCTAGAATCTCTACTTATGTTACACCTATTGTGACTACCTCTATTCAATTGTGTAATCCTTTGGGTAGTACTCCCATTTCTTCTCTTCCTGTGAGTGTTCCGCCTATTTCAATGCCCACTTTACAACCTTCATATATTAATGTTCCTTTCACTTATCCTAATTTTCCTACTATGGTTAATAGTTTTCCATCCTTATTTTCTTCTATTCCATCTAATTCATACACCCTTTATAGCATATTAGGTGTGACTATGCCACTATTTCTTCTAATGATTCCATTGTCCTTTGTGTTGCTGGAACTATTTCCTCTTTATAGCAACAACTTTCTTCCTTTACTCAATCTAAGTTTAATGTTCCTACATGTGATATGGTTAGTCCTTTATCTTTTGTCATTATCCATACCACTACTCCTCACCAAGATGATATGTCTCACCTTGACACTTAAAATGGTAAAGGCAATCCCATGACTCATCTTAAGACTTTTCAAGTTCTATGTAATGACTATGTTCATGACTATAGGATTTGAGCTAAGTTATTTTCTTGCACCTTCCATGAAAAATATTTTCAATGGTATTTCTTTTTTTTGCCTTATTCTATTGATTCCTTTCACAAACTTGCTAATGCCTATATACAATAATTTTAGAATAACATTGGTCATAATGTGCCTTTAACCAATCTAATACATTGTAAACAAGGTCCTAAGGGGAAAGTGACTAATTTTATTGGTATATTTAAGAATTTGTATGCTCGGATTTCTTATCCCATTCCTAATATTGAGATTCAACATATGTTTATTGTGAATTTACAAAACTACATTAGAGATAAGAATTTTCTTACTGAGTTTATGTCCTTTTCACAACTTTGTGCAACACTTCAAAAACCTAACAACTATGTTAAGATTAACAAAGCCACAAATATAGTAGATAAACAAGTAGCTATTGCATCTTCAAGTGACGTTTCTTCTTCCTCCATTTTTTGGATGAATCATAAGTTTACTCATATTTTTGAGTCTTTACATTCTATTATGAGTTGGCTGGTTAGTGCTAGTATGATTACACTTCCCCATATTAAACCACTTCTTCCATCTACCACATCAAGTCCATACTTTGATCCTAAAACCTTTTGTTAATATCATCACCAAGGTGGACATGATATTAAGGCCTCTTATTCTTTGAAGCATAAGACTCAAGATTTGATTGATTCTAAAGCTTTATCTATTCATATTCATGTTATTAGAAATAATTTTTTAGAACCTCTTAATCAAAATCTTCAAATCTATACTAGTTCTTTACCTCAACACACTACTACTACTATCATTCAACATCCTCCTCCTTCTCGTGATGTGAATGTTACTTATGATACTTTATGATGAGAGAATGATAATACTATTAATGTTGTGGAATGTATAGTTCAACTTCCATTTCCACTTAAGAAAGAAATTCCCTCCATGTATATTGATCAATCTAAGCCTAAAATGAGTTGTAAGCATCCTAGAGCTCTTGTTATCTCATTTACTGATATTGATAAACTCAAGGCTCTTGATGGTCCTCTTTATATTACTACTCATATTGCTAAATATCCTTCTTATGGGTGTGTTGTTGAATCTAATTATATGGTTAATGTTATTACTGAGGAAAATGTATATGCTAAACAAAAACATCATCATTTTTATGGCTCAACTAATACTTGGATTCAGACTTGTAATGGTTTCTTTTATCCTCCTCAAGGTTCCATTTTTTTTTCCTATTAAGCTTTGTGGTAAAGTGGTGAATAGTACCTTTGTTTTGTTCCTACTTCTAATCAATTCCAAGTGAAGCTTGGTTTACCTTGGTTGAATGCCATCCAAGCAATTTCTTTCCCTATTCATCGATGCATTACATTTCTTTATGATGGTGAGATTAAGATGATCAATCATAGTCTTTAGTATCCTTATCGACCTTGACATTGTGCTACTCTTGATTTATTTTGGCCTTCTCTTTCAACTATGTCTCCTACCCATCCGGATTATATTTTTAAACCTTATCAAGATGACTAATATCAAAAATTTGCTAAGTTGATGATGCCTAGGAATATCTCTTATGGTGTTTTGTGTACACCTTCTACTCCTATTTCTTCTCATTCTTTTATTTCTACTAGTCAATCACCTCTTGTATCTATTGATCATCCTAGAATGAATCCTTATTCTATTGGGGTTCCTTCTTTTACAATGGATCCTCCTTTCACCTTGGTTCCTTCTTCTAGTTTGGTTCCTCCTTCCCCTATGTTTTTACCTTGTAGTATGACTCCTTCTAGTTATCAATTTGTTGATATTCATCCTATTAATCTTGCTAAGGAACCTATGCTTGTTGATTCTACTTCTCAATTTTTTTTGGAAAGACTAAGCATAAGTGATGTGCTTGTAAATGTCAAAGAACTATGAGGATCATGCTAAAAGCTCATATGAATGTTTCTCATCATCCCATGTTTGTAGAGGAAGTTAATTTAACTAATAAGATGGATAGATCTGATATTCGTGTTTTGGATTCTATTGTTATTAATCTAGATAAAGAAGATACTATATGATGATGGCATAGATCCTCTTGCAAGATATATATCTTCTCTTATTTCTATTGATTGAGATCAAGGAGGAGGGAAATATGTTTGAAATGAGTACTCTAGCCTAGTGTAATACTCCAAAATTGACACATTGGTATTCTGAACCAATTTTGGTGCATCAATCTTACAACATTATTTTCTTGATCAATCAAGTCATATTGTACTAGGCATTTGTGATTCTAATTGTCTTTACTTGACCTAAGTGTCAAATGTAGAAAACCCCTAATCTATATTAATCACATACTTTATTTAATTCCTATATATCAATATTAAATTGGATAAATTAACCTTGTAATTGAATTAATTTAATTACAAGTCCTAGCACTTTAATGAAATTAAATTAACCCCTTTTAGCTAATACACATGAAAATGGAATTAAATTTTTAAAAAAAATTAAATATCCTCATCCTAATTGTTGAATCTAATTGTTTAGTTAATTAGAATATTTTATTATGAGGTTATATTTAATTGAATAAATCAAATATACTCTCCAACATTTCTTCCTAATTCATCTCATTCAATTCCTTCAAAAATAGAAGACTTAATCTCTCCTCTAATATGAACCATTCATCTGGTTTGATATTGACCATTGCTTGGGTCAAATATTCTATAAAGAGAGACTCTCAATCTCTCATTTGGGGGGGATTCAATTGATGAGTATCAAATTGCTATTATATTGAGCACTCAAGCATTATGCATTCACAACTCCATTGCTTTCTTATATTTTTCCATGTAGATTACAATGCATCCATTTAGATTAATTTACTTACATTGTTTATAGTTTAAATTTAATACATCTTAGCTTAATCTTGCATTCATCTATATTAAATCCTTCATTCTATTTGGTCTGGTTACTAAACTCTCAATTCTAAGAGTGAATAGTAAAACCCCATCTAGATACAAGAAAATAGATCATCTTGTGTAGACATTTAGGATGAATAATCTCATGTTCATTCCTAGATGTACCTAATAAATAGCGATCATGTTGAAGTGTGAGGTTAATTCAAAGGCCCATGTTTAACACAAATACATAGTATCTTTTTGTGTGTTTTCTCATTGTTATGTGCTTTCCTTGTACTATATTTTCCTAAAATGTTTGGTTAGATTTATTTTAGATAACCCTTTCTTTTCTACTAGCACAGGGTGATAAGGGAATTGGAATATCGTATCATTATTCTTTTTTTAATCATAATTCATCTATATGTTGTTCTATGTTATGTTGTACATGTACTATTATTCATACTTGCATCCTTGTGTTGTCTCCTTGGATTTGCGACATGGTAATACTAATTCTTTTTGGTCTCCATAGTGTGGGTTCAAAGAATCTTGTTTGTAAATCTTATGTGATTTTCTTCCATTGTGTTGTAATTCTACTTCCTTTGGGGGATGATGATATTTTATACTTTATATAATATTAACATGTTATCATATGATCAGATTGACCCAAATGTTAGTAGATCCCTTTGTGCTTTTTATATGTTATGCTATCATTTTCCTTGATTTGTCTTCTCCTATGGGAATCTCATTATGAAAACGTATCTTAGTCGATGTATGTATACTCTATTAGAAACATTTATTTTGTTAAAAAGTAAGAAATAACTTTAACATGGGGGCATCCACTCTCATTTTGCATTACAATCATGGGGTAGTGAACATGGTTTATGAGTATGGCTTGGGATACTTTAGCCCTGGATGCTTAGTATTATTCCTTAGTTATCCTTAAATCTATGTATTACTACTTCATCCCTTTCTCTTTGCACAAATATTTTGGTTATGCACAATCCTAAGGAATAGATTCTTAATACACACCTTTACTACAAGAAGTGAACATCCTTTACATTGTGTCTCTCTTTCTTTACACGCATATATGTTAAATCTTAGTTTTGGGTAACACACTAATGTAGGAGCATCTTGGGTTGATGTGTTATCCTACTCATTTGTGTTTATTCTGGTAGTTGTTGTCAAGTTTCAGTCATTGCCGAGTTGTTACAATTGTTGAGTGCTAGTAATTTTGTAGTTTAAGTTGAGATGAGTTTAATCCACTTTGTGTTAACACTTAGGTTAGCATGTTATCCCATCTCACTTTGCAGTGTGCACTAAAGTTCCATAGTGTGTGCTAAGTTTTCCTATTAATGTTGAGTGTCCACATTTTGGACGTGTTTTCTACATTTTTTTGGTGCAAGACAACTTGTGGCATTTATTTTGATCATGACATTTATGATAAGATCTTCCCTTGGGTTGTGTCTAGACCATTTTTGGGTCGACCTTCTTGTTTTGTAATGTTCTAGAATATTTTTTAAGCCCTTTTAGCAAGTATAACTAAGAGTCTTGTGGACTCTTTTAGGGATTCTTTTTTTTTGGAGGGAATGATATTCTATCTTGGGAGGGGAATGAACTATAGATGCAAAGTTTGTAGACCTAGGGTTCTGGATTAGGAACCAGAGGATTTCTTGGTGGACCAAAAAGTATAGGTGTGGATTCTTCTTGGTGTTCTTATCCAATTATGTATCTGGACTAGCTAGGACTGGGTTTTTAAGTTGGATCTTGTTGGATCTTGTAGAGCTGATTTTGTAATTATTGTTTGTATTTGGCCCTAACCTAGAAGGCCTTATAGCTAGGCATATTGTATGTAATCCGTTATATCTATGAATAAAGAGTTTTGATTTGGTATCATATCTTGCATTGTTGCTTCTTGTTGTTGTGTTTCCATTGTGTGGTTATTTGTTGGGAGCTAGGACATCTCCTTTGGAGATTCTCCTACCTTGCACTGCATTAGGTGGTATTAGAGTGAAGGATGTTCCTAAGTGTGTAGATAGATTGCTGAAGCTAAGGGTGTTTGCACTAGGATCATGGGTTGGAGAAGGTTGAATTGGTGGAGCCGATTGATCTTCTAGATTTGTGGATCTATTGCTTAGGGTTTGTGAAAACCTTGGAAGATGCCTCCAAGAAGATTGAACCCTAGGGTTATTGATGTTCTTAGTGATTCTTTGGAAGAATGGATCTTAGAAAAGGTTAAAGAAGATTTTAGATCTTAGATAGAGGAGGTTAAAGCCATTTTTAGATTTCAGATAGCATTGATGAAGGGTGAAATGATTGCTGAAATCATGAGTGCTTTAGGTGACATACCTAGACATGTGGGTACTAAAGGTAGTTGTGAGGAAGTTGCTGAAGACTTTGAAGTTGCTAGATCAAGTGGTGAAGACAAAACTAATCACATGGAGAGACCTATTGGAATTAAGGTTGGTCAATTTTCTCAACTTGGATCTTAGTTGAAGTTGAAGCATAAGATGGAAGTTTCTAATTTTTCAAGTAATTTGAATCCTAAAGAATTGATTGATTAGATTGGTGAATTTGAAGACTACTTTGAGCTTGAGGATATTGAGGATCCACTTAGAGAGAGGTTGGAATAAACTAAGTTGAAGGGACATGTTTCTCTTTGGTGGAAGGAACTACAAAAAGACAGAGAGGAGGAAGGTCAAACGAAGATCTCTAGATGGAGATTGATGGTGACTAAGTTGAAAGCTAAGTTCATTCCCATTGATTATGAACTTGAGTTGTTTAAGAAGTTGAAGAATCTAAAATAGAAGGATATGACTATGAAGGACTATACCAAGGAGTTCTAAAAGTTGACTATTCAGTCTGGGCATATAGAATTGTCAAAGGAAAAGGTAGCTTGGTACATTAATGGTTTAAGAGTCAATATTCAAGATGAGGTTGGTATGTTGAATATTCCTTCAGTTGAGGATGCTTATTAGTGTGATTTAAGAGTAAAAAATAAGATGAAGAGGAAACATCAAGGAAATTATTGAGGAAACGAGAAGTAGGATAGCTCAGCACAAGCTAAACCAAGTGCAAACGGAGAACCAAAATGTATTGATCAAAAAAGGAGGATAGGAAAAGGTATTTTCAGAGGTAATTGTTTCAATTGTGGCAAAGAAGAACATAGATCTTTTGAATGTCTTGTTGGATGGACATCTACTATTGTGAATGAGGTTGAAGTCTAGGATAGTCAGCCTAAGAAAGGAGAGAATTTGTTGGCTCAATGAGTACTGGTGGGTTAGAGAACATTGGATTCTTTTTAGATGACTAGTTTTTTCAAGACTTGTTGTAACTCTGGTAGCACAATCTGCAAGGTGATTGTGGATGGTGGTAGTACTGATAACCTTGTTGCTGAAGATATAGTTTAGAAACTTGGTTTGAAGAGAGTGATACATCCTTATCCTTATTAGATTGGCTAGTTACAAGGTGAACATGCTTTGGAAGTGAGGGAGCAATGCCTTGTTGATTTCCATACTAGGTAGTATAGAGATCAAGAGTTGTGTGATATTATGGATATGAACAGTTGTCATGTGTTGCTTTGTAGACCTTGGTAGTATGATTGTAGGGCTATTCATGATTGTGTCAACAATGTGTTTACTATTGAGAAGGGTGGCATGAATGTTTTCTCAATACCTTTATAGAATGAAAAGCTTGGTAGGAGGAACCTGAGTATTGAAAACCGAGTTGGGTAGGTAGATTCTAAGAAGGTCAAAGATCAGCATGGAAAGAAGAGCTATGGAACACCTAAGATGGATGACAGGAAGAAGAAAAACAAGGGAAAGAGTGTGCAAGTTGAAGACTTGGAGGACATGTATGTGAAGTACCAATTTAGGATTTATGTGTTGAATCCCAAAAGATGTTCTTCCAACTTCTAGAACATATTTTCAAACCTAGGGTGTTTGATGCAGGAGCATCTTGGCTTGACATGTTATCCTACTCATTTATGTTTATTTTAGTAGTTTTTGCCAAGTTTCAGTCATTGTCAACTTGCTACAATTTTTGAGTGCTAGTAATTTTGTAGTTTAAGTTGAGTTGATGTTATCCTACATTGTGTTAACACTTAGGTTAGCGTGTTATCCCATCTCATTCTATGTTGTGTGCTGAGTGACTCTTCATGTGCTATGTTTTTCTATTGATGTCGAGTGTCAGCATTTTGGATGTAGTTTTTACATTTTTTTGGTGCAAGCCAACTTGCAAGATTTATTTTGATTGTGATGTTTATGATAAGATCTTTCCTTGGGATGTGTCTTGACCATTATTGGGTTGGCCTTCCTATTTTGTAATATGTTAGAATATTCTATAAGCCATTTTGGAAAGTATAAATAGGGGTCTTGTGGAGTCTTTTAGGGATTCATTTTTTTTGGAGGGAATGATATTCTAGCTTACGAGGGGAATGAAGTGTATATGCAAAGTTTTTAGAGCTAGGGTTGTGGCTTAGAAACTAGAGGATTTCTTGGTGGACCTAAGGGTACAAGTGTGGATTCTTCTTGGCATTCTTATCTAGTTGTGTATCTCAACAAGCTGGAACTGGGTTTGTAGGTTAGATCTCGTTGGATCTTGTAGAATTGATTTTGTAATTGTTGTTTTTATTTTACCCTAACCTAGAAGGCCTTACAACTAGGAATATTGCATGTAATAAATTATATCTATGAATAAAGATTTGTGATTTGGTATCAGATCTTGCATTGTTGCTTCTTGTTTTTGTGTTTCTATTGTGTGGTTATTTGTTGGGGGCTAGGAACTCTCCTTTGGGGATTCCCCTACCTTGCACTGCATCACACACAATAATTTCCTAACTTCTATACATGGGTAATGTAGTCTTATTGGACCATTCCATGGCTATATAAAGGATGTTGATCTATGGTTGGGCCCATTGATGAGTTGACTAGTCGGTTACCACTCTGTTAGACTATTTCAATGTCATCTTTTGTAACAACTCTTTCAATTGATTCATAATAGGGTGGGAACTTTATTGGGCAAGATAATCACTCTTCCCTTCTTTCTCTTCTTCTCTTTACCTAGTGATTTCTCTATTATTATAATTTGGGAGTTATCAAAGACTCAATCCCTTGGAGGCTTGATGGATTCTTTGTCTCCTTGATTATAATGAGAGTATCTTATGCTTTGTGCTCTACTTTACCAAGAGTTTAGATCAAGTCCAAATATATGGTATACCACACTATGGTGGAAATTACTAAATATCTTCCTAAGCTTGCTAAAAAGATCCCCATATATATATATATATATATATATATATATATATATATATATATATATATATATATCATATTTGGGATCCCAACCCTATTAACAAATTCAAAGGGGATTACTTGATGGAGAAAGGTAGATTGAGGAAAGTGAAAGGTAAATATAAGATGTTATTATAGTTAATTAATTCTTAATCTTCAAAATAAATGATTTCTATGTCGTTTATTTATGTTTTGTACAATTGGTCAAGAGTGGGATGCATTGCATTTGTACCTTATAAATAATCTTTGATTGGATGATAGTATGAATTGAACGATGTTGATAATTTGGTCACATAGTAACATAGGAATGTGTGTCTTCATTGGTTAATGAAGTTTTTTGTAATACAGATTCCAATGTTACACAAAAGGAAATTGATTTAACATATGGCTTAAGAATTCATGAGGTAAGTATAAATTTATTAATCACCTATTGTTTATCAAGTCATGATACAAATTTTTCTACATGTTTTACATTTATTACAAGTCAAACACCACAAGGCTATGTGGTGCAATGGTTACAAATTTTTTATCAAAATTTTGGATGACCTAAAGAAAACTTGTGATTTTGGGATAACTACAATCTTTGAGGTGACTAATATTTCATCTAGAAATGACATGCATCTCTGGGTATCTCAAAATCAATACCATGAAATTTTGGATGATATACTTAAGTGTGACTTTGATTCCTTCAAAATGGTTCTCTTTATCATCAATTAGTATAGGCCATGACTCAATCCAAATGATCTTGAAAGAACTATTATTTAACATGATAATGGATAAATATAATGGTTAATACAAGCTCATTTTGGTTAGTTTGGGATGACCCTTATATTCCTCCAAGTCAATATGAGAAAGTATTTTTCTCAAAGGTTCTACATAAATCAAGTTGATCACTTGTTAGGCATGATCCAAGAGGAAGGTTGATAACTTATAATGTGATAAAATAAGAAGATACCAAAGAAGTATAAGATGACATGATGGACAATTTATTGATGATGATATTGAAAAACATGTTTATGAGGAAGAAGATGATGATTTTTCTACTACTACTAATGATGATGATGAGGACCATGATGATGACAACAAGGATAATGGTGATAATAGTGGTGGTGATAGTGATAATGATGATGAAAATGATGATTGAAATGATGATCACAATGATGAGATAAATGAAGGATATCAATGACATGAATAAAATGTAGAGTTATGTACTCAATCCTTAAGCTATTTATTATTATTTTTTTGATAGAAATATTAGAAGTAAAATTAATAATACTATGATTATGATGACTATGATTAGAGATATGAAATCAATCCTTAATATATTTAGTGTTATAGAGTATCCATATTTTTAGTGTTGTAAGTTTTAGTATACATATCATGTGCTTTTTAATTGAAACTACTATAGTAGTTAATGTAACCTTTTTTGTTAATATTTTAGAACATGTAGTGACTACTGCTGAATAATTAGACCATGACCCACCTAGAAGTGAAGTTCCTCTATTAGGTTAAGAGGAAAATTGATATTCCTTTAAATAAATTTAATTGAAATTTGTTTTTTGATTAACACAACTTTTTGTGTTTCAACTCTAGAGGATGTTCAATAAGATGAGGTTGATGGTAGAAAAAATGATGTGGGAGATGATGTTCCGCCTAAGGTAAAGAGTGACAAAGTTACGTTCCTTAAATTAATAAGAAACTTGTAAATATAATAAAAGGTTCTTATGAATTTAAACCATTTCTTCCTTATTGTAGAAAACCTCCCTTTGCAAAAGCAGACTCATCCTCACAACTAGACATACAATGAGAATAACAGAAGAGGAAAATGATGAAGAAATGGATGATCCACTTATTAATTTCACTAAGAATAGAAGGAAGTTTTTTTTTAATCTTATTAATTTGATGATAATAATAAAATATATGTGCTAATGTTAATGAATATTATGTGTTGATTTTTGGAAATTTAATGACAACCAAGTGACTAAGAGGAGGGGGGAGGGGTGAATTAGGAACCAATAAAAACTTTTCACACTTAGATTACTTAAGTTTTACTTCTTTAGATTATCTAATCTACTTCCATGCATGAGAATAAAGTAATAAAGAAATCAATACCATAACACTTGGACAGAAGATATGGTAACCCAGAAACCATCCAAGTAGAAGGTAAAACTTGGGTGGGGATGACACCCAAAATGCTTCACTACTACAGTAATAAAGTTGGCCTATTAGGGCTTACAATTGATCACTTCTGGTGATCCACTATATTAGGAGTATGAACCACTATTAGGTCCACCTTGTAGAAGGATTTTACAATACAATGAAGTATCTTCTCTATTAATAGACTTAGCAAATGACTGTTAGGTCCACTTGGTTAGAGGATTTGATTGAAGCACCTATTAGGATGAATTAGTTGGATGATCTCTTCTTTGCAACTTGATTGTCTAAATAAGATCTTTTGAATAATATGATCACTTTATTGTAATGGACCTTTTGTCATTCTAGATGTTTAGGATTAACTTTGTTGTTTGAAATGAGAGAATACCCACAACTAGTGAACCACAAAGATAAGGTATCTCTATCAGATAGTTGTCCTCCCACTAAAAATATCAGAATACCTAGGAGTTAGTGATTTGAATTAAAAATTTAGGCTACAATACCTGGTGTAGAACCCATGGTATTGTGACTAAATTGAAAAATAATTAAAATACAACAATATATGTTCTACAAGCCAAAAAATGATCCATTCATTTCAAAAAATAGAGTTTATACAAGTTTGATGGATCCCAAGGGTCACCATTACCCCTTGGATATGAAAATAAAAATACCACAAGCTAATTAATTACAAAATAAACTCTAACAACTATAAAAACTATAAAAATCTATGCTGAAATTTAGGTCTACTTTTAGAAGTCGTAACTTTCTACTCATAGCTCAAAATCACTAATTATCAATTTTTCTGGAAAGATCTTCTAGAGTTCTACATTTATTGTAAATTATATGACTTCTTGGCCCTGCCAAAGCCCAGAAATCCCCTAGAGGCCTCCAAAAATGAGAAAATACTGGAACATAGAAAATAACAAAAAAATAGATTTTGATATTTTCCCATTTTTTCTTGTGCCAACATCCTCTGCATCTTGTTGGACTATATTTTAATCATTCCTTCCTCCTTGAGAGGAAATAGGCCCCATTTCATCCACACTTTGTAGCAGATGTGGAAAATGAAGCTGGATTTGTTCACGTGTAAGCCATTTTCCCTATTGAACAAATTGTCCTGCTTTTACCACATGGTACAAATAGATTTTTTGGTTCCTCAAATTCTTCGTGACAACTTCCATAATTTGATCACTTTGAAGTGGATTGACAGCTTCTGGATTTAGCTTTGTATGACTAATTTCTTCAATAACATCTATAATATATAGTAAAGGATGGAAATATGGCTTCAACAGTTCTACATTGAAGAATAGGTGAATACCCAAAAATGGAGGCAAGTTGAGTTCAAATTAATTTTCACCAAATTTCTTTATAATCATATAAGGACCATAGCAAAGAGGAAGAAGTTGTTGGAAGCATAAATATTGATGATATTCCTATGAGGGAGTACTATAGAAACATGATTAGATCATTATCATGATGATATGTTACATTCATGACTGTGTTTGTCATTGATGTCAACATAGTAGTTTTTTGTGGTATCTAACAGAAGAACAGTGGTAAAGATCAATTTGATACAAGCATATCATTGAGTAATTTTAGTAGCAAGGTTAAAGGGACATTATACTATGTGTCTAGTATATGCAACTAATGTTAGAAGCATAAGATATTAAGTCTAGAAGAAGTTATGCAAGTTTCAGTTAAGAATGCTTTGAAATAGAGTTTACAGAGGCATGTTCTAGTAAACTTGTTATATCTATTATCAGAGTTGTTACTCTGAGAAGTAAAAGTTAAAGATGTAAAGAAGAAATGTTGTTGATCAGTGGCTAATCTCACTCATCATAATGTTACATGTATAGAAAGTTATTCAAGCTATAAGGAAAAATATTAATGTTATCACTAAGTGTAACATGTTCTTAATATAGTCCTATGATAATTAATTGAGAAGGTGTACTAGCCAACTTAGGGAATTTTTTATGGATTCAATATAAAAGAAGGATATTTTTATTTATGGATGGAGTAATGAAAATGATTATAAGTAGCACAAAGAGCAGAATGTAAAGATAAGAATAGTAGAGTAGAAGTGAAGGAAACTTCATTGCTGAAGTTTATTGTGTGATCCAAAGTTTGATACTTGGATTCTAGGTTCATGACCTAGTCTACAAGGTCTAACAATGATTGGTCTAGTTGATAGGATAGAGGAAAGAATTTAAATTTCAGTACATACAATTATTCTACAAGGAATAGTTGAGAGATCAGTTGGACAGTGAGTTCAGTGATCTTACTCCAAAAGTTGTTGGACAGTGGGTCCTTCTATCTTCTACAACTCCTAATAGGGTTGGAATCTTCTAACAAGGATTCAAAGTCTCTTAATAAGAACTCATATGTACTAAATGTTTTAATAGACTCCTAATAGGGTCCATCCTCTAACAAGGAATATTTATATTAGTACATCATCTTGTGGCCATCATTCCCACTGGGGTTTTTCCTCTGATCAAGGGTTTCCCTAGTTAACATATATGGTATAATTATATATGTGCATCTTTATATGATTGTTGTTGTATATGTGAAAATGTGACCTTGGACCTTTTACCTACACTTGAACATGGTGATTAGATGCAGAATCATCCTAGAATATACATTGAGTTGTTTATCCAAGAAGCCTAATAATGTGACCTGTTGCCTTCTAACTAGAAGGATTATGCCTATGTGCTCTCAAAATGAGGAGCAGGTAACAAGACCTTTCTACAAATGAAGGATTTTGTGCGAAGTATGATTATGCAATTAATCTAAATGAAGTACAAGTATTAATCTAGAAAATAAAAGAAATTAAGCTAAATGTATGCATTGTTAATCTAAATGATAATTTAAGATGCTAAGCAATATGAAAGCTAGAAAGAAAGTGAAAACTTAGTTTGACAGCAATTCAATACAATTCAAATTCTAACCTCTATAATGAGGGATTGGGAGTCCTTTATATAAAATTCAAGAATTAATCAATGGTCAAGATCAATTTGGATGGATGGTTAAGATCAAAGAGAAGATTCAGTTAAAATGGAAATTTCCTTGTGCAAGTGAACTATTTCAGCTTTAAGTGTGATGAGTAGTTAACTAAGCTTTTCATGAGTGTGAGAACAAGTTAACTAAATTAATTCCAATTCAAGAGGTAGTTCACTAAGAGTTTCCATTTTGGAATTGAAGAGAGGATTTTGAAGAGATTATTTAATTTAATAAAGTGAGATATGACCTCATAAATGCCTTTTACATTTAATTAAATAACCTCATTCAATTAATTAAAGTGAGCATAATTATTAAATTAAATATTTTTAATTCCTTAGTACATTAGCTGTAGGATATAATTTAATTGAATTAAAGTATAAACATTTCAAATTAAATTAGATCTTAATCAATAGGTTTAATGTGACTAATTCGAGTCAATACTTTAGGAATTAAATAAGTAGCTTGATTAATGCAAATTAGGGTTTTTTGCATTTGACGATTAAGTCAAGTAGCAAAAATTAGAATGAGAATTGCCTATTAAAATAGGACTTTAGAATTGATCAAAATAGACTAGAATTGGTTAACATGGCAATGAGCCAATTTTGGGTTATTATATTTTGCCCCTCTTTGAATGAATGTGTGAGCAACATGTTCAATTCAAAGAAAATCAAAAGCATGATGTGAAGATCAAGAGATGAGATTGGTTCTGAAATTGATGATATTGAGACCAATTGATAAGCTTTTAAAGGTTATCTCTAGAATGGAGCTTAACCTTAGGGAATCTAGATAGAACACCTAGATACCTAGATTGACAAGATTGGTTCCAAAATTGATGACATAGAGACCAATTGATAAGCTTTTAAAGGTTATCTCCAGAATGGAGCTTAACCTTAGGGAATCCAGATAGAACACCTAGATACCTAGATTGACAAGATTGGTTCCGAAATTGATGACACAGAGACCAATTGATAAGCTTTTAAAGATTATCTCCACAATGGAGCTTAATATTAAGGGATTCAGATAGAACACCTCGATACCTAGATTGATAAGCTTTTAAAGATTGTCTCCATAATGGAGCTTAATCTTAAGGGATCTAGTTAGAACACCTAGATACCTAGATTGACAAGATTGGTTTCAAAATTGATGACATAGAAACCAATTGATAAGCTTTTAAAGTTTATCTCCAGAATGGAGCATAATCTTAACAGATAAAGATAGAAATCCTAGATACCTAGATTGACAAGATTGGTTTTGAAATTGATGACATAGAGACCAATTGATAAGCTTTTAAAGATTATCTCCAGAATGGAGTGTAATCTTAAGGGATCTAGATAGAATACCTAGATACCTTAGTTGAATAAGCTTTTAAAGATTATCTCTAGAATGGAGCTTAATCTTAAGGGATCTAGATAGAACACCTAGATACCTAGATTGATAAGCTTTTAAAATGGATAGTGGAGGGGGATCGCACAATCCTCAGACTACGAGAGCATGTGCAAGCAGTTGAGCAAAAAGTAGAGATGCTACAGGATGAGATTCAACTATAGGCAACTTGAGTGGCCTATTATTTTGTAGCTTGCTCCATAGTGGTGCCTAATGAGGCTCAATAGGTGCCTCAATTTTCCCAGTATGCTCAAGAGTCAAGGGGTGCACAACCACCAGCTAGGCCAGACATGCCACTACCTCCTCCTCCTCTTCCTCTAGGAGGTGAGGTTATTGGATAGAGTTAGACATGATATTATTTTTCCTTTGAGTTTTGATTTTGGCTATGTATCAATTAGTGTGTCAGCACCATTTTGTATCATTTTTTACTGACAATGCTCAAGTAGCACCCATTTTTTGTACTGACACATTCATTGATACCAACATATATATATATATATATATATATATATATATATATATATATATATATATATATATATATATATATATATATATATATACATGATTTTGAGCCAAGTCTCTTGTGTACATGTCATTTTCTTTGTCTCTCTTTTAATTTGATGTACATGAGATATTTTATGCTATGATTATGAGATGCAAAACATGATGTGATGTATAGATGCATTTTTTATTTGAGTTATACATGTAGTGAAATGAATTTATGGACTTATGAATGAAATGCACAAGTAAATGGACCAACATCTTATGTAGTGTTTCATGTTTTTGTTTGACAGTAATAGTTGTCTCATCAAGGAGCGAGAGGACGAACCAAAGAACCAAATGCTTGTGCAACCATGAAGAATCATGATACTCTGAAGAGACTAGCAATCCCTCATTATAGAAGACCAAAGTAGATTTGAAATCAAATTATATGCTGAACCAAGTAACGTATGAAAGGTCATCCTATGTTTGATGCAACCTAAAACTAGATGCAACCCTAGGTCTAGTTACCAAGCTTTGATAGTTATCATCATGGAGCATATAGTGAAACCCTAGATGTCATAAAATTCTCACTAACATTGCAATCATGAGAATATAAATAGGACATTTGTTATAGTTTTATCAGGATTAAATGTAAGCATTTGAGGCACTAGAAGCCAGAATGACCAGAACATTTATCCCTTTTGTTGTAGCAAGTTAACATAAGCATCAAAGCATAAATTCTAGGATGACCAAAATGTGGCTTGCATGCAGACACACCAAACACACAAGAGATCTATCTTATGCTAAGTATTTTGTCTGTAATGAACCTTGCATTTATAACCTGAGACAAAAGTGTGCTAGTATACTTGCAGTGACCCATACATTCACTTAATAAGATGAGCATAGTATATACTATAGCATGAAGAGTTCACTCCAACAAGTAAGGAGAAGATGCAACCTCACTAATTGATCCATATAAAAGGAGTCAAGGTATAGATGATCATCCAATATGAGATGGAGGCTCTTATAGTGGACAACCCTCTTATATTGATGCTATAGATGATTTGGAACTAAACCGTAAATAGAAAGAAAAGAAAAGGTCATGCCCCAAGTCCTTTCTTGTCTAGTTGAAAAGGACATCATTGAGTTTCTCAAAGAGACATGATAAAGCAAAAGCAAAAAAACAAAGAAAAGCTCAACATATCCTAGACAAATTCATCATATTTGGGTTCAGCATTTTTTATGTGATAGGATTGATGTCAAGTGTAAATGTCTAGAACCTAAATGAAAGAAATATCTTCAATAGGGTGATGATAATAGATAGATGTAGTCAGAATGATTGGTGACTAAACTCAAAGAGGAATCTTCAATGTGAAGAACCTGAGTAGAACTGAGTGACAATAGATAAACATAGCTAGAATGATTGGTGACTGATGCAAGAGAAATCTTCCATAAAGGAATCTTGAAAAGTGACATGAGTGATAGTAGTTAGATGTAGGTGAAACAACTGGTGACTATCACGAAATAGATTCTACGAGGAGAATCTTGAAAAGTAGTGACCCTAGCGATAATAGGCAGACACAGCTGTAACAACTAGTGATTTCCGCAAAAGAGATTCTATGAAGAGAATCTCAACAAAGAGTGACACTAGTGACAATAGGAAGATGTAGTTAGAACAACTAGTGACTATCACAAAAGAGATTTGATGAAATTGAAGGGTAGTTCCCCCGAGTTGTGACAAGATTCAATCCATGGATATATGAGCAAAAAGGTAGGAAACTTAACCAAAAGAGTGACTATACAAGAAGCTAGAAGATGTGTTGCAAGATGGAGCATTGGAAACAAGAGGTGCCTATTTACCAGGTTTTCACCTTTTTGGCAGAACATTCTTTTTTTTCTACCACAATGCTTGTTTCTAGGTTTTCACCAGTGGCACTTTTCTTATTTTTCATTTTTTTTTGTATTTTGCTCTTTTTAATTTTGTTGTATTTTTTGAATTTTTGAATTTTCTTTTGGTATCACCAAGGCACCTATTGCTAGGTTTTCACTAGAGTAATGATTTTTTTCAAGAATTTTTTTAATTTGTAGACTTTTTTTCAAGATATTTAAGTATATATAGAGAACTTCTTAAATTAGATCAGTTGTAGAACCACTTTAGGTGGAGAGTGTTGATAGGACCCTTGAGCACTTCACCCTTGGCTGTAGAAAGCTAGTAAGCACCAAATCCATACACTACAACGATTATGTAAGGACCAAGCTAGTTTGCTTTGAAATTTCCTTTTTGGACCTGTTGTTGTTGATTCTTAGGATTCTCTCTAGAGATGAGATCACCCAATTGGAAGTCACGTGACTTAACATTTTTTATTGTAGCTTCTAGACATTCACTACTAATAAGCTTGTAGATGATCACATGCCACTTGTTGATGTTCATCTAGTAACACTAGCTCTTGAAGCCAAGATATTCTATAATCTTCATTAGTAATGAGGCCATTTAGAGAGATTCTCAAAGTAGGAATCTCAACCTCTATTGGAAGCACAAGATCTGCTCCATAAACCAAAGCAAAGGAGATTGTATCTATTGGAGTTCTAATACTTGTTCTATATGCCCATAGAGCTAGATTAATCTTGAGGTGCTAGTCCCTCCCAAATTTTTTTGGAGGATCTTGAGGATTGCCTTTTTGGATGCCTCTGCCTAGCCATTACCCTAGGGGTAATAGATAGAAGACCAATTGTGCATGATTTTGAATCTTTTGCATAGCTCCTTGAGGTCTTCATTTTAAAACTATCCTCCATTGTTAGTAATGATGGAGGGTGGTAGACCATACCTATAGAAGATGTAGTTTGTGATAAAAAGAGATATAGTTTTGCCATTTTCTATGGTGAGAGGTACTAACTCTACCCACTTTATGAAATAATCTATGGCTGTAATAATTAAATTGTGTCCATTAGAAGAAGATGGGTGAATATGACCCAAAAGATGGAAGGACCATTGTTTAAATGGCCATAGTGTGGTAGATGGAATTAACTTCCTGGCTAGAGCATGAATCAAATTCCTATGGAGCTAGCACTATTTGCAAGACTTGGCATACTTGATTGCCTCTTACTCCATTTTTGGCCAATAGTAACTAGCTCTAATGAGTTTGTGAGCTAGTGTCAAGCCATTTGAGTGAGATCCACAAATGCCCTCATGAATGTCAATTAACCTATGTTTGGACTCTTCAAGTTCTAGACACCTAAGGAGTGTTCTATCGAGACCTCTCCTAAATAAGTTGTTAGCAATAATGACATACCATGAAGCATTATGGATAAGGTAACATTTTTCATTCCAGGTTAGACCATCCAAAATGGTTTGGTCATGGAGATAGGAGTAGATGTGGTGGTAGTGAGATGAGTCTTGTCCTACAATAGAACAGATCATCCTAGAATCCAGTGTATCATAGGTAGGGTAGAGTAACACTTCCACCAGGAACTCATGTCAGAGATCATGTTTGGGCATCTATAGCAAGGAGGCTAGAGTAGCCATAGCATTAGCTACTTTGTTATCTACTTGAGGAATTTTCTAGAAGGTGATGTGAGAAAAATATTTCTTCATGTCATCAACCATGCATTTGTAAGGGATTATTTTCTCATCCTTTGTCTGATACACATCAGTAACCTAGTTGATTATGAGCTAAGAGTCCCCAAAGATATTTAACTGATCCACTCTCCATTTAGCTACAATCTTCATGTCATTAATCAGAGCCTTGTATTCAGCAATGTTTTTTGTACAAGGAAACATAATCTTGTATGCTTTGGGCAATGGATATCTCTTTGGTGTTATGAATAGTAACCCAACACCAGATCCCTATTATGTGAAGGACCTGCCAAAGAACATTACCTATGTTTGGTGTGTGAGTTTCAAAATTGACTCATCTAGAAAATCAATGTTCATTAGGAGAGGACTTTACATAGGTGCATCCACTAGCTGATCTACAATTTCTTGTCCCTTGATAGCCTTTTGTTTGACATACTGAATGTCAAACTTGCTAAGTATCATGACCCAGTTAGCCAATCTTCTTGTTAGAGTCACTTTTCTAAGCAAGTACATACTTTAGTGGATCAATTTTAGCCACTAGCTGTGTAGTGTGAGCAAGCATGTAATGTCTCAACTTTTGGGAAGAAAAGACAACTGCCAAGCAAGGCTTCTCAATAATGTTGTAATTCATCTCATAAGACATTAGCATGTGACTCAAATAATAAATAGCTCTTTCATTTTTATTGTTGTCCTCTTGAGCTAATAAGATTTCCTGAGATGTTTCCATTGCTGAGATGTAAAAAATTAAAGGCTTCTCGTAGATAGGAGGCATCAAGATTAGTGGATTAGTAAGCTATTATTTTATCTGTGTCAAGCTTTGCTTGCAATCTTGAATCCAGATGAATTTCACACCCTTATGTAGATTCTTTGTAAAAGATTGTGATCTATCTACCAATTGTGAGATGAACCTGTGAATAGATTGGAGTCTTCCTTGTAGATCTCTCACTTAGCTGATGTTACGGGGTGGAGGCATATCCATAATTTCTTGAACTTTCTCTGGATACACCTCAATTCATTTCACAGACACAATGTATCCCAATAGTTTCCCTGATGTGATGCCAAATGTGCATTTCTTAGGATTGACCCTGAGATTGATCTTTTCCATGCGAATATGATAGGTCCCAAATCTTGCAAATGAGTATTTCATTTTGTGCTCTTGAGCAAGGTATAATCCACATAGTCCTCCATGGTCTTATGCATCATATCATCAAAAATTTTAGTGACTACTCTCTGATAGGTAGCGCCAGCATTTTTTAAGTCAAATGGCATTACATTCCAATAGAAGGTTCCCCATGCACACATAAAAGTAGTCTTTTCTTGATCTTCTAGCATAATTTTGATCTGATTATAACTAGAAAATCCATCCATGAGCAAGTACATCTCATATCTTGATGATATGTTCACTATCATGTCAATGTTGGAAAGTGGAAAATTATTCTTAGGACATGCTAAGTAGAGATCATAGAAGTTAGTACAAACTTTGATAGATTTATCATGCTTGGAGACTGGAACAATGTTGGATATCCATTTAGCATAATTGATAGCACAGATGAAACCAACTTTTAGAAGCTTCTCCAATTCAGCTTTGACAAGAAATGCAACATGAGGATGCATTTTCTAAAGTTTTTGTTTAACTAGTTTAATGTCTGGTGTGATGGAAAAATGATGCATAATGAGATCAGGATCTAGTCCTGGCATGTCATAATATGTCCAAGAAAATTTTATCTTCTTCTCTTAGAAGAAGGCAATGAATTCCTTCTTTTCTTCTGGAGACAGTGACTGTGCCAGATGTATCATATAAGGATATTCTTTTGTGCTCAGGTTGATTGGTTGTGTTGGCTCTATCAACACTGATGATCTCTCTTAAAAGTGACTAGGAAGTGCATAAAATATTTCATCTATAGGTGCCTTAGAGAGGTTTTCACCTTGGGATACATCTTTTATTTTTACTTTTTTGGGTTCCAATACTACCATAATGTGGTTTTCACCATTAGACCTTCTCTGTATTCTCCTTTTAATTGTATGACTAATATATTTGATGTTAACTTTAGTCATGTTGATGCTTTTTTCACTGGTGGAAGATGTTATTGGTTCGACAACATTCAAGTAGCAGGAAAGAGCATAGTCATTCTAGAATGTGGGGACTTTACTAGATGTATTAGGATTCTAGTCCATAAGCTTAGGATATATGAGTGAAAGAGTTGTGGTAGGTTCAATTGCATTCACAATATAGTCATTAAATGCTTGGACCAGCAATTCAAGACCTAGAGCAACTTCATCCACAAGTGTGTTCAAAGGCCTTTGTGTACTAATGTCATCAATCGAAGACTCGAGGACACTAGTTAGATTAGATCCGTCCAACTCAACCCTAGATGTTTCACCAACTTCGAGTTGGTTTTCATAGACATGAACTTGGTCAATGTCTTTATCTATAGTCACTTCTAAATGCGAGTCAAATTCATATTCCTTACAATCAATGTTTCATGGTGAAAAGCTATAGAATTCCCCAATAGTGATAGGGACATACTCTCCTTCATCATCTATATTTTTACATAGATAGTCAACACATAATGCTTGACTAGACTCCCCTTGTTCTGAGTGAGCACAGTGTGGATCAATATTATCCTTAGAAGAATCACTAGTACCATCCATATTGCTAACACATGGCACAAATTCATCTAGCTTAGCAAAGATTTTAAGAAGATCATGGGGAATAGGATAAGGATAAGGATCCTCATCATTTGAATTATCTTCTTGAGTATCTAACTCATCTTGTGACTCATTTCTGGATGAACCCTCAAACTTTAGTATGAATTTGTTAGCCCCTAAATGTAAGGGAACCTTCTTAAAGCCTAGACCAGATGTATCTCTATTTCTTCAAGCTATTTCTTTGATAGGATCAACTAGATTTTTGTTATTGCATCCAATAGGACTAGTTCCCTTATAGCCAAAGTGCTTCATGAGTCTAAGACTAGGGCCATATTTCTTAGGAGTGATCTCATGAGCTTATTCTATTAGGTCAACTAGAGTCTCCTCTTTGTAAAGCCACACAATAATTGCTCTATTTTTTCTTTCATCCTCTAAGGGGACTATAGCCTTGACAAAAGTGCCATTATACTTGGTTTGAGGCATCAACACAAATGGTTTCTTTGTCTCAGATGGTCTCCCATGATGATAGGGAGACTCAGGAAGAGATGTTAATGATAGCACTAGTTTGATATGGTATTCACCCATGCTAGTTTCTTTTAGCTTGAATGACTACTCAATTTGTTTCAACTTGTTATCATGATAATAAATAGATTATGTATTAGTGGGGAGAAAATTCATAGCAGCTTTGAGCATATTATAGGTATAGCTAGTATTGGTAGGCATAGTGACTTTGGAGCCATTAAATAGGAATTTTATGCATTAATGGTATGTGGATGGCATAGTGTACATCTCATGTATGCATGGCCTTACTAGAAAAATTTTATAAGCCAAGGGAATGTCAAGGACCTAACAAGTGACATCCCTTTCTATAGGACCGATGCAGAGGGGCAAAACCACAAGACTAAGAGAATTTTTCTCAACTTTTTCATATGCTTTGATAGTGATCTTGTGGCGAGGATCAATAGAGTCCTCAAAATAATTTAATTGTCTAAGCAAAGTAGTAGAGACAATGTTCAGCCTAGTGCCATTATCAATGAGTACCAAATGGACATGTGTTTCATGTATCATGACTTCAATGTGTAGAGGTTGATTGTGTGGGTGACTCAATGAATTATCATCCTCCTTAGAGAAGGACATAAAGTAAGACGAGGTCAGGTGACCTATGATAGATTGAAATTACTCAAGATCAAGATCTTGAGGAACATTTTCCTTAGTGAGGGCTTTGTCCAAAATCTACCTATGGGAAGGTGAGATTTTAAGTAGCTCAAAAATTGTGATTTGAGCATTGGTTCATTTTAATTTATCAAGAACATTGTAGCTAGTTGCTACTAAATTTTTTGTGAGTTTTGCACCTCTGCCAAATGTACCAAAAAGAATTTTATCTTTGTATTGTTCAAGATCAGTAATAGAAGGTGCAGGGCCTTTGAGAACTAGCTTGGTGTGAGAGCATGTAACAATGTTGGCACAGTATTGTGATGATGTGTTATCAGTTGCATTGGAAGTAGGGCCCCTCAAGACAAATGGTGTCTTGAGTTTATTGTTATCTTGCTTGCCCTTGATGGTAATAATTTCACTATACTCAAAATCCATAGCTTCAACCATGTTGATCATGTTGTTATCATTAGAGTATGCATAGTTGACCTTGTTGTTAGGTTTTGGTTTTAAGCTCTCTCCTTTTTCATAAGACAGGAATGGCTCCTTGAAAGCCTTGTGATTTGAGTTCTTGTTATGTCCATCTACCACAATGTCACCATCATTGATCATGTCTTGGACTTTGTGATGCAAGTTTATGCAGTTGCTAGTTTTGTGCCCTTTATTTTGGTGATACTCATAGAATTTGATTTTGTTTGACCATGGTGGGCATGGTTGTGGATCATAAGGGCAAGAGTTGTCCAATGGTGAAATGAGCTTGCTTTGTAGCAAGGTCTTGTAAATCACATCCAAAGGCTCACCTACAGGTGTATACTCCCATTTAGGGCATGTAGCCCATGATTTTCTTGGTCTATTCCCTGATGTCTTGTTGTTAGGAGGAGGTTTCTCAATATTCTTTTCCATATTGAGACCATCTATGAGATTAAAGGCTGACTTAGCAAGTTTAGGAGTGACATTGTCAACAACCTCATCATGTACAATTTCTTGGTACTTGTTGATGTACTTGGTTTTTTCCTTGTTAGAGGTGGATCTTTTTTTGTGTCCTTCTGAAGGGTAAGTTCACCCTTCTTGACCATGGATTCCTCTATGTGGATAGCTTGTGTGACCATGTCTTTGAAGGTGTGTGGACCTTGAAGTTGGACTCTATATCCAAAATTAGGTAGGAGATTATTAGTAAAGATGTCAAGATTTTCTATTTCAGGAATCTTGCATGAATATTTAGTGTAAAGTTGTCTCCACCTCTGAAGGAATGTGAGGAAAGGTTCCCCAACCTTCTGCTCAAGGTTACATAAATCTTGAATATTAACAAGGTGTTGAATGTTATGAGAATACTATTGAACAAACAAGTTGGCAATTTTATCAAACATTTTGATACCATGAGGCAACTGTGAAAACCACTCCATAGCCTAACCATCTAGAATTCTTGGGAATAAATACATGAGATATGTCTGATTATGCATAAATTCCATAGACAAGGCACCAAATTCCTATAAATGATCTTGGGGATTGGTAGTTCCAAAGTATTTATCATACTCAGGTAGCTCTACTCCTCTTGGGAAAGGAGGCATGTCTATGCTCTTGTCAAATCGAAATGGACAAAGAGTGTCTAAGGTGTATGTTTTCATGGATTTGTCTTTATCATGCATCATCTAAGCTAGTTGCTCTTGCATGATTTTCAGTTTTTTTTGGAGTTTTGAAGTTTTAGTCTGCTCTTTAGGCATAATGATGGTTTCCACATTGAAATGATGGGGTAGCTTAGCTCCCTCTTGGGCTAGTTTGAGAAAGTATTTTTCTTTCTCTTTGTTGAGTAGGATTTCCATGACCTTTTGAAAGTTTTTGTCTTTACAACACTTTGTTATATGTTTAGGAAGTATTTCCACCTCTTCTTGTTCCTCATCAATATCATGGTCTTTTTCTTTGTCATTCCTAGGTTGGTCTTAGTGTCTGCTATGATTACCATGTTTAGGTTCTAATTAGTAATTATAGGAATGTGTTTAGTTTCAGTATGTTGAGATTGGAAAGGTCCTTTGAAAAATAATTCATAAGTTTTTTTTGGAGATGTGGGACCTTTGCTAGTCTCATGATCCTCTTGATACAAGGGGTTCTTGGTTTGTTGTAAGTTTATGGAAAATGTTCATTGGACTCAAGGTGATCTGATGGGTGAGCGAAATCATGAAGATTTGTCACTGGATGAACTGGATGAACTGGATGCAGATCATGTTTAAAATGAAAGGCAACCTCTATCACAATTGTGAACCCTAGCTTAACATCACCTAAGTCTAAGGGGATAAAACACATTTCCACTTCTTTTTGTGATAGTCATAGACAAGGACAAGAGGCAAAGACCAAGATAAGGATCACCCTAAAATTTGGTCTCAAAAATCAAGGGAAGAGTGTTGTATACTAAGGTACAAGTAGTTTGAGTGTATGCTAGAATAGCCAAAGATTATGACTATCATGACATGGAATATAACAAACACTAGAGGATGAGAAAAAGACAACCAAGAGATAAGACTAGTTAAAGTATAGACCACTAGTCATTAGCCAAGAAAAATGCTACTATTTCAAACTATTGATAGATAGAGAAGAGGTAGACTGATCTAGGAAACAGACTAGACTCAAAGTGCAGATAGCTCAAATAGATCAATTTGATAGTTTTGACTCAAGATCCTATGTGAAGATCCTCTGGGAGGTGCGTGAGAAAGTAAACAAGCTCAAGTGAAATCTTAGAACAACAATCTAAACTTGTGCAAAGATGTGCTATAGGCCATGTGAAGAAGTGTTAGGATTTGGTAGACAAAATAGAATACTATCAGCAAGATCTCACATGGGGGTGTGTAAGTACTCGTGTGAGGATTTGGATAGAACTGCATGAAGAAGTTATAGGAAAAAAAGTACTCGCATGAAATGTTGCAAACTATGCACAAAAATTGAGACCAAATTGACAACTAAACTGGATTTTGAAGAGATTTTGAAAATTTTAGATTGTTTTAGAAAGATTGTTGGTTCATTTGATAGATGTCAAACAGATTGCAAGGTTGACTTTAAAGTTGTGAAATAGAATTGAATTTTGAATAAGACAAAGTTTTTCCAACAAGACATGGGAAGTAAGCAGTAGTCAAATACAATCCAACTGAGGACAAAACAATTCAGAGGGACAAGGGAGTCTTGACCTTCAATTTGTTTAGATGGGTTTGGATATGTTTAAGACTCGATAACAAACACACTCTATCCCTAAAATCAAAAAATGGTAGAGAAGGCAAAACCTTTGTCCCATAACTTATGCACATGCGTGCACCTCACATAGTTGTCTCACCCCCTAGAGGGTGCCCATATTTTTGGTGTATCCAAAGGGCTCAATATCATATACAATGAACGAACACCATTGTGATAGGGGTCAAGCATGTATACCAGCTTCCAATGCCTAGTAGCATGCCTATGGTGAGTTCTACAAGAGAGATTCTTCCCCCTCCTTGCACAAAGATTATGCCCCCTTTTAGAGGTGAATCAGTTAGCCTCTAACTAAAGGTTTTTACTTGGCTTCCATTCATATTAATCCCTAGTGGATCTTCAAGCAGAGTTGCGACCAACAGCCCACACCAGCATCTAAAAGTGCACACACTTGCTTAGCAAGACGGGGACTAGTGCTGGCCAATGCAATAGATAGAGCCTCTCCCTGATATGTAATATCAAGAATGAAGGAGAGGAAATTAATATGGCTTTAGATTCTTTTGCTCTAAAAATCTTCTTTATTATAGTGAGTTGGAATCTTTGGCAAAATGAGTGTGCTCACTTGGGTCATTCTCAGAGGTTGGATCACTCTGGCAGGTCCTCTAAAGGATTGACTTGGACTGGTGGTTCAAATATAAGGGTCAAAGTTTCTAATTTCCCTTAAGGGGAAAGAGCATACTCCTCTACCTTATTTTCTTACCCAAACAAACAAAACACATTAATCACCGAATAAGCTTAATCAATCTAGACTCATCCTTTCTAAAGATTTTGATCCCCTAAAAGGAAATCATCATCTCAACATAGAAGAGGCTTTGTACTAGAGAACCATGAAGTTTCTTTCCTCCCTCAAATGTCATCTTTTAGAGACTTTTAGGTTTCTAATTTACCCTTGGTCATGACCTCCAAGTGGTGAAGAGCATAGTCCCCTATTCCTCTCTCTTGCACGCTACAAAGTTCACAAGCCCTAATTAGAATATGTTTGGAAAGCAAGAAAAGACACATTATTTTAGTGGGTTTTGAAAATTGGTCTTCGACAATCATATCTTTGATAGCATCCTACAAACACATAGTTAGTTCATGTAGGGAAATTTTGTGTAAAGGAGTCTTTGTCAAATGTCCTATAATCAACTGTTAGGTTGGAAAAAATTAGAAAAAACTTAAATAAAAATGCTTTGGAGAAAATACATTAGCAAAAAATGATAAACAACATACTAAAAAACTACATCTTAATTGTGTTATTTCAAGATTTTGAGAAAAATCTTGCATAGGTCCACGTGAGCTCTTGCACTTACAAGCATGAGAAAATGAGGTGCCACACAAGAAACCATGCAATAAGGTAGTTTTTCATGCGAGGAAATTGACAGAGACTAGCAAAACCCTCAAATCTTCACGTGACATTTTCCATGTGAAAATTTGAAACATTGTACGTGCAAGTACGAAAAAATGATGAAAATGTCAAAAAATAAGAGAGATGAGGCTAGAAATTTTTTTTTTCTCTTCCTCATAATGGGTGCCAGAAATGTATATGTGAAAATGTGACCTCAGATCTTTCACCTACACTTCAACATGGTCATTAGATGTGGAATCATCCTGGACTAAACATTAAGTTGTTTATCCAAGAAGCCTAATAATGTGACATGTTGCCTTCTAACTAGAAGGATTATGGCTATATGCTCTTAGAACAAGGAGCAGGCAACCAAACCTTTCTAGAATGAAGGATTTTATGCGAAGTATGATTATGTAATTAATCTATATGAAGTGCAAGTATTAATCTAGAAAACAAAAGATATTAAGCTAAATATATGCATTCTGTAATCTAAAAGATAATTTAAGATGCTAAGCAATATGAAAACTAGAAAGCAAGTGAATACTTAGTTCGACGGAAATTCAATACAATTGTAATTCTAACCTCTATAATGAGGGATTGGGAGTCCCTTAAATAGAATTCAAGAATTAATCAATGGTCAAGATCAATTTGGATGGACGGTTAAGATCAAAAAGAAGATTCAGTTAAAATAGAAACTTCCTTGTGCAAGTGAATTTAACTATTTCAGGTCTAAGTGTGATGAGTAGTTAATTGAGCTTTTCATGAGTGTGAGAACAAGCTAACTAAATTAATTCCAATTCAAGAGGTAGTTCACTCAAATTTTCAATTTTGGAACTAAAGAGAGGATTTTGAAGAGATTATTTAATTTAATAAAGTGAGATTTGACCTCATAAATGCCTTTTTCATTTAATTGAATAACCTCATTCAATTAATTAACGTGAGCATAATTATTAAATTAAATATTTTTAATTCCTTAGTACATTAGGCTTAGGATATAATTTAATTGAATCAAAGTATCAACACTTCAAATTAAATTAGATCTTAATAAATAGGTTTAATGTGACTAATTCAAGTCAATTCTTTAGGAATTAAATAAGTATCATGATTAATGTAGATTAGGGTATTATAGTTTTTTAATTTGGTTGAATGGATAAGATTGTTTAAGATTGATAAATTTTTGAATTATTGGATAACTAATTCACCCACCCCCTCTTAGTTATCTTGGTGGACTATTGTTTTTAACAATTGGTATCAAAGCATCAGGTCCTTGAAGATAAAGTTTAACAACTTTGGGAGATCCATGGAAAACATGTTTAGGAAAGATAGTCCAAAGTTTGATGAGACAAATAATGATAGTTGGAAGGAATAGATGAAGACACATATATTGTGTATGGGTCTAGGATATTGGAATTTGACAAAATCATCAAAGACAATCATTGTTGAAAGTGACTTGGAAACTTGTACTGAGGAAGAGAGTTATCTTTTCATGTGTGGCACAAGAGCTAGAGAAGCACTATTGTTTGCACTTCCTAAAATTGAATACAACCAAGTAAAATCACTTAATACTTCTCATTTGATTTGGAAAGCTTTGCAAAATAATTTTGAAGGAGATGAACTTTCTAAGAAATTGAGGCTACAAAGTTGGATTTGTGCATTTCAAGATGATAAAATGATGGCAGATGAATCTATAAGAACATATGTATGTAGAATATCAAAAATTACTATAGATATTAGATTTCAAGGAGGAACCAAAGAGGATGATTAGGTTATATGGAAGATATTAAAGAGCTTAACACCATTTTTTAAGCCATCAGTTCAAATGATACAGTTATTGATATCTTGTACCAAATATTTCACAAAGGAGACATTGCTTGGAAGATGTGAAGCAGTTGAGAATGAACTTAGATAGTCTAGAGAATTGACCAAAATAGAAACAACTTTCAATGCCTTGAATATTTGACCTAGTTTATCAAGGAGCACAAGTGCTAGAGGAGACTTTGCTAGCAGCAATAGATCTAATGAGGACAAAAAGGTTGAAGAAGGAGTAGCCCTTCTGGTAAGAAGAGAAAAGGATGGTAATAAAATCTTTAAATGTTGGATTTTTAATGAATTTGGTCATTATGCATCTAAATATCCTAAACGAGAGAAAAAGTATAGAGGAAATTTCAGACCTAGAAGAGATAGAGAGTGTTTGTATGCAAATATGGAAGATGATTCTGATGAATAGGTAGTAAATGATAGTGATGATGAAATAGGATTTGTTGCAATTAAAGAAGGAAGTCCAGAGAAAATAGGTTGTGTATTACAAGTTGAAAATAAATATGATTGAATAATTGACAATGGTTGTTCACATCATATGACTAGTGATATGAACAAGTTTTTTGACTACAAAAGTCATGATGGAGGCAATGTCAGAGTTGGAAACAATGTGACATGTCATGTTAAAGGTATTGGATCTATAACTCTAGATGGTAAAACTAACACTGAGCATGTATATTTTGTTGATGGTTTGAAGCACAATCTTTTGAGTGTTGGACAACTAGTGGATAAAGGTTATCAATTATAGTTCATAGAAAAGACATGCATGATTAGAGACACATGGAAAGGTAATTGGAATAGGAACTAGATCTAGAGGTAATGTATTTCAGTTGAATCCTACTAAAATGACACGTTTGGTTACAAAGGTAGATGACAGATGGTTATGGCATAAGAGATTTTTTCATATAAACTTTGAAAGTATTGTGAAGACTAGTAGTATGTTTGCAGTTAGAGATTTTCCTAAGATTATAAAGCTTACTAACAGAATTTGCAAGGAGTTTGTTTTGGCAAAGCATAACAAAACTTCTTTTCCTAGCAAGAAGTTTACAACTACTATAGAAAAATTAGAGATTATACATACAGATCTCAGCGGTCCTATGAAGACTAAATGATTCTATGGTGAAAAGTATTTCATGATTTTAGTTGATGAATTTTCTAAAATGATGTGGGTTACATTTCTTAAAGAAAAATTTGACGCATTTTATAAGCTCAAGATATTCAAGAATAGAATTGAGAATGAAATAGGCATGAAGATTAAATGTTTAAGATTAGATTGAGGAGGCGAGTTTACTTCAAATGAGTTTAATATATTTTGTGAAGCTAATGGAATCAAAAGATAGTTATCAGCTCTGATAACCCTTGAATAGAATGGTACAATAGAGAGAAGAAACATGTTAGTAATAGAAGAAACAAGAGCTATGCTAGCTAAGAATGATGTATCCAAGATGTTTTGGAGAGAAGCTATGAATACAATAGTCTACACTATGAATATAGTGCAAGTAAGGAAAGACACAAACAAGAACCCTTATGAATTATGGTTTTTTCACTCACCTATAGTTAAGTATTTCATAATTTTTGGTAGTAAGTGTTATATCAAAAGAAATGATGATATTGGTAAGTTTGATGCTAAAAGTGATGCGTTGGTCATGTTTTGGCCTTGTGTTTTCCTGATCATGTTTTTCTATGAATGTCTCCAATTCTTATATGAAAATTAGGGTTTGGTATTTTCAAATATTCATGAACCCTAAGAAAAGCCCTAATTAGAACAAGAATTGTGCCCTAAGCAATCCCTTTAGGTCATATGTTTTACCTTTTAAATTGTGCAGGACGAATCATTTTTGAAATAAGTACATTTTTCGAGACTTTTAAAAAAAAAAATTTTTTTTGCTTCATTGTTCCCTAAAAGGTTCCTCTCCATTAGATCTCTTTGAAATCTATGGTAGTCACTAAGTCACTATCAAAATTTGCATGGTACTTACTGCATGCGACATGGTGACCAAGTGGAACCCACTTAGTTCTTAAGCATGATTTTGAAGGTAAATTGCCCACACCATCAGATCTTCGAAGGATCAACAATAGTCACTATGTCATTACCAAAAGTTACAAGGTTTCTACCCTTTGCAACATGGAGACCTCCCATAAAACAAAAACATAGTGGGACCAAACCTAAAGATGGGTGCCAAGATTTTGGTCTATCGTAAATGAGCTTTACCAACATGACAGATGTCAAAACTGTCAAGCATAGTAAAGAAGGTACTAGGGAAAGAATGCATTGTTTTTTCTTTTCATGATACTAGATTTTTTAGATTTATGGCGGTTGCTATGTTGCCACAAAAATTGTGAGAACTTTACTAGTAGCAAGATGATGATCTCCCACAAAAGAGAAATACAGTGTGGCCAAAAGTAAATACAGCATCATAAATTTTGTCTATCATTAATAAAGCCTCGTCATCATTATGGAATGTCAGATGTGTTAGGTGTAGTAAAGAGTGAACCATGAAATGAATGTGTGTTACTTCATGATGCCAAATTTCTTCAACAAATATGGTGGTCACTATGTCGCCACCAAAAATTGTAAGAATTTCACTAGTTGTGATATAGTGACCTCCCATGAAAGGAAGAACATGATGGGTCCTATTTTCAAAAAATAGCACCAAAAGGGCTAACTACAATAAATGACCATGGCAACATGTCAAGTTAGTCTGATGTCACATGTCACTAGGATTCACACTCAGAAGAGGATTCATGTTGATTGACGCCATCGGATCTCTCCTAGATCAATGGTGGGTGCCATGTTGCTCTAGGAACTTGCTTGATCTTTAGTACATGTGACATGGAAACCAAGGGAAAATTAGAAGGACCCACCACAGTTGTAATAAAACACTCATAAAATGTACATCATCAAATCAAAGATGCATCAACGATGGTCACTATGTCACATGCAAAAGTTGCTTGACATTTATACATAGCAACATAGCAAGAGTGTCACACATGTCCATGAGCACCAGTGGGTTCAAAATAAGTTGCCAATAGTGGATGGAAAAGCTTATATGGAGAAATTTGATTGGGTTAACTACCAACCTAGAAAATTGAAAGTGAGTCATTCATGATTTTATTCCTAGATCATTGGATATTTTAGAATCGATGTTGTGTTTTCAAAATTAGAAAGTGATGCCACCCTATTTCTCCTTACAAATCATTTATGAAAATTGAAAGCTCCCTATGTGAACTAGAACTAGAGATATCTTGCAAGATTTTGCCACTTTCTCTACACAAACAAATTTTGGAATTTCAAAGAGCTAAGAGTCATTGAAGAATTGTTCCTTATGTGACTAAAGAGCAAAAGAATTTCTAGTACCCGTAGTGTGTTGCAAAATTGCAATGAAAGAGTAAAAAATAGCCAAGTAAGTATCCAAATCCATTAGACAGTAAATATTTCTAGTATTCTATGTCACTAGTAAACATGCCTCCAAAGAAAGTTTTCTTAGGAAAGGTAGATTATGTGAGTAGAAATATACATGATGACTTTCTTGAAGTATTGCCTGAGTCTACGAATGAGTCTACCCAAATGAAAAAATAATAATTTGTGATCCCTACGCTCAAGATTGTAGATGGCCTATATGATAGAGGGAATTGCATTAGGGATGCTACTACTACTAAAATAGAGCTCCATCTTTTTAAGAAGTGGTCTTTAAAAAGAAAATTGTTTGCTCCACATGGAAACATTTGGAATTTTGATTAAGGAAAATTAGTGGTCCCTGGTGGTTTTATGGATTCCAACCTACTCATGGGTATTGCCCAAAATTATGACCCACCAGCCAAGATAGTGAGAAGAATAGATGGGGAATTCTTGGAAAGAATAAATACTAAAGAAATTCAAGAAGTTTTTGGTTTAGAACCATTTTTATATTATCATGTAACCATTGACCTACCAAGACTAGAGAAAAAATACTTGTCTAAGAGGGATAAAATCAGGTAGGGTGCACTAAGGGCACACTTGGGCTCAATTAAAATTTTTCCAATGGTTATAACATCTACTAAAGAACCCTTTAAAAATGGATTTTTAATTTCTAAGGCCATAGAAATAT
The DNA here is from genome assembly GCA_028749045.1 of Cupressus sempervirens. Taxonomy (NCBI): domain Eukaryota; kingdom Viridiplantae; phylum Streptophyta; class Pinopsida; order Cupressales; family Cupressaceae; genus Cupressus; species Cupressus sempervirens. The sequence continues at coordinate 314,346,647 of CM053790.1, read as the reverse complement.
ATATGACTCTCTGTAAGGTTTTTGGTGAGGATGGAAAAAATTTTGTGCCAATAAAATTTATGTATATGTTGACTCAGATCTCTTCTTTTGGTGTCAATATTATTTTTTATTTTGCATCTTATATAGTAGAAGAGATCCAAATAGGATTAGTTGGAATTGCAAAGAGCAAGGTAGAAAAGACTTTTGGCCATTATTAACTATTAATGCACAAATTCCTATTTAAAGGGGTTACATATTTTGAAAAGGAGATGGTCCTAAATTGAAAATATGAAGAAAAGGCTCTGCCAATCTAGTTGTGGAGTGTAGACATGACCTATAATGTAGAGGAGGCTATTTTGTTAGGTTTGATAGGTATATTGCCTCTAGATTGAGAAGCCTCTTATTAAGGGACAATCCCAGAATCCCCAAGATGTTGATGGGTTTTATTAGGCTTATGGATAATCCTTTTGATTTGAAAGTGTCCCACAATTGGGCTAATATCATACCTTACCCTATTTCTATGGTTTTTAGGGTATGTGGTTTTCAAGGGACTCCTCATGTGTTTCCCTATCAAGTACCTCTAAAGGTAGGGATAACTGAAATGCTATGGCAAATAGGGGGGTCGAAGGAAGCACAATTGGCTAGAAGAAACAAAGGCTCAATTTTCCCCACTTGTAATGTGGCCCACCATTCCATAATCACAAAGGGTGGTTGGTTATTCTTGTATAAATTTAGTACAAGATGGTTGTGTCTTATCCCCTTTTTTGTGACATTGAGGGATTTTTTGATGTATTAAAAAAAAGGGCTAAAGTTGGTGCAAAAGACCACCAATTCTATTTTCCTAAAGATATAATAACAAATGAATTCTCTTTGCAAGAGCTAGAGATTAAGAAAGAAAAATGGAGAGTTTAATCTAGAGTTTTAGAATTCATTCATTGTTTTGATAATAATTACAAGTCTCTAGCTGATGCAAAAATAGAGGCAAACAAGTTAAATAAATTAATGACCACTTTTCCTGAAATTATGGAAGTCACGAATGAAAAGAAATAAATCTTTATTAATTATTTTCCAAAAAAATCCAAAGAGGTCATGAGGAGATTATCTTTTACTCCTACAATAGGATTAGGGTAGTTGATTGTTCAAAAAAGACTTGGCTACAGTATGATCTAAAATAAAAGGGCCATTATAGATAAAGGAAAATAGATAATGGGATCAATTAGTGTTGTTCTTAAGGAAAGACCCGATGAGCCCTCACCTAAGAGGTAGAAAATAGCAAAGGAACAAACATCTAAAATTGAGGAATATTCACCCACTTGGTCCCCATTAAAAATGGGAGATGAACAAATCACTAGAGAGTAGGTGGAGTAGTTGGGATACTAAGGGGGAGTGTTCATTACTCAAGAAAAATTAGAAGAGGGAAATCCTCAGGAACCTCTAGTGCCAAGCCTTTAGTTAACTATGGTAGATTATAGAGGAAGGGAGTTGGATGTTGTGATGGAATAGGCTTTCCATGAATTTATCTCTGATGATGATTTTATCAAATCTATAGCCTTTTACCAATTTTCTTGGAGAATAAACATTGGAATGTTTGAGGAAATATGCAGCAAATTGAAAATAGAGCATCCAAAGATGGAAGAGGCAGATGCACAAAACCAAGTTAAAGAAGAGATGATGTAGGAATTCAAGAGCTTGACCCTTGAATAAGGGAGACAAATGATAAAGGAATCTAGGGTATTATTGCTACCCAATTGGGATATTATAGATGCTATGATTTTCAATTCTATTACAAATAAAACAAGTGTAGAAGAAAAGGGGAAGAAAGAAGTAAAAGGTACTAAATTTAGTGAGGACCATGCTGCATTGGTCATTTGGTCAATGAGAAAAGGAGCCAAGACTAAATCTTCCTAGCCTAATGATATTGGCTTGATAGGTAGCCTAATTGTGAAGAGAGTTAAAGAAACTACCACTAAAGAGACAATAGAGCTAGGTGTTGGATCAAAGAGACAAGAGAAAAAAACTTGAGCTACAGGAAAAGTGTGAGAAAGTCTTGGCTACATACAATAAAGAAGTTCAAGAGAGGATTGTACTAGAAAATAAATTAATGCGATGATCCTCCAAGAAAAGAATTACTTATCCTTATCCATTAGACGAGCCTTTTAAATCCACTCCTCTCATTGAGATTCTAGATACACCACAAAGGCCACGGTATTATACTGCAAAAGATTTTGAAGAAGAAAAAAGAAAATTATAGGCACTGCATGTGGAACTAAATGTTCAATATGAGGATAGGTTGAGGGAAGCTATTATGTATTTAGTATATTAAATTGATTGGCCATCCTTCTATGAATAGCTAACAAAGGTATTAAATACATGGGAAGAGTTGAAAGTAGGCGATGATGCTTTTAAGCCAATTGTCAACAAATGGATTAGAAGAAATAAGGATGTTACTCTTTTTTGTTTTTCTATTATTTTTTCATCTTATGAGCATAGAGAGAAAATTTATGATTTAAGCAATGATATGTGAGATTTTGATGATATAAGAGTTGCATTGCAAAGGAGAATCATAAGCTATCTTGACAAGTATAAGAGTGTCAATTTTGAGCTATTTCAACATGCTATACACAAAAAGGATAAGCTAAAAAATAAAGATGAATGGGCCCAAGAACTAAATGATTTATTATGCCTACGAATGAATGAGGTAATAAATAAAAAAGGAAATGCATGGTGGGAAGCCATGACTGAAGAAGTTATGAAGGTTCAGTTATTCTTTGATTCTTTAAGACAAGATTTTGTTTAGACTAACAAAATTAGAGAGTATGTGATGAAAACACAACATGATATTCTATATTTTTATTGGCTAGATGACACACTTTTTGACAAGTGGGTGGCAGATTTAGTTCATGAAAAGTAGTTAGAATATGCTAAAACTAATGATGAAGAGATGGAACAAGATGAAGTAAAAATAATTGATACATTAGTAAAAGTAGAAGAGGACAAGAAAAAGCAACCAATTGTAGTTGAGTGGAGCCCCAAAGTGATGAGTTGGCAATAGAGCAACCAATGGTGATTGTCAATCTATCAATTCAAGAGGTCACGGATGGAATATCTCAAGTCCAAAAATAGCAAGGCCAATCATGACACCCCTTTGGAAAAATGGGTAATAGAAAATGGTCCCACAAAAGAATATTATGATGTAAAGTTTTTCTTGTTGCACAATTTTTTGTTTTTTATGATAGTAACATTGTAGATATTTTTCTATCTTTAGAACAACTATCAGTTTCTCTATGCTTGAAGCTTGTTGCATCTCATACTATATAAGTGAGATCCCAAGGCTAGAGAAAGGGGTATGAGTCATTATATAATTTTAGATTTTACTAAGTGGTGTTCAATCTAGTCTTGATGTAAACTATTTGATGTATTTTCTTTGTAAGTATCTGAGAATACATTGATGTACAGGATCTTGATGTCTTAGCTTGATTCATTTTGAGTTCTATTACAATTTTTATACAATTTTCAAAGGAAATTAATTTAAAGATGAGTTTTCCCCATATTTTTTCTTCTTGAATCTTGTCTCCAAATTTATTACATGGTTATTTTGAAATTACATAAGCAAAACTTGTTCAATTGAATGTATTTATGTTAAGTTCTATATCATTTTCAAAATTGCTTTTAATTCAATGAATTAGGTAAATGCTTCAATGAATATGATAAAGTTTCCATGGTAGTTGTTGGTTCCTGATTTAACAGTTTTACAAACAACCAAGAAACTAGACAAATGCATCTAAGGCTAGCAAATTCCTATGATGAATGCATCTGACTGTAATCTTGGGCCAACTATAAGGCATGACCCTTCTTCTACTTCAGGCTCTGCAAGACCTAGGCAGGTAAACCTCAGATTTAATTGATATCACACCAGTGTAAAACATATCATTGAATCTATTTATTACAGATGAAAATGCCTTATATCTCCTAATAACTCATGAAATGACACAGATCTATAGTAGCTAAATGCTAATCTATGAATCTCATAAGCTGAGTGAGGGTTAAACTATTCTAGCTCTTCAACATAAAATGGAAAGAACATTTGATTAATAATGTTGAATTCAAGAAACCCTCAGATATGCAGCAATAAGACTTTAATGATCCTGTAGCTGACTAGTGCCTAATCTATTGGGAAAATCCATGAATCAAATGCATACATATAGATATCTAATACTTATGTATATATTTAGATATATGATCTATCTATTTACCTTGTAAATAAACATATGTGATCAATCCAAACCTCATTCTTACATGATATCCTTCTCAATAAACCTGCAACCCTATTGATTCACTAAAGCATTTACATAACCCCTTGAGTTATAAGCAATAATAAGACAACATACAGCCTTAAGGGACTTCAACTACGATCTAGGCTCTTTGTTCAAAGATCGTAAAACATTGAAGCTCACTGAGATAAGAGATAAGATTCAAGATGAAATTCAACCTGTTGTTCTTTGTATTAATTTCTTTGAAACAATACAACCATATGCATGAAATGAAAACATGAAAACACCTAATAGATCTGAACTATCTATATTATCCTTCTACTGCTATTCATACAAGAGAATATTGTTGAAAGAAATGGTGTCACAATCATGGGAACACATCAAAAACTGGAACCAAAACCTAGTATCACAGTAGTGAGTGGTTTTTTCTCCAAAAACTGGAACCTGTACAATAAGAAAGAAAGGGAATGATATAGGAAGAAGTGAATTCACGGATCTCTTTTGCAACTGATAGGTGTCCACTCAAATTTCCTTCCCAAGAAGATGAAAAAATCTCTTTCTACCCTCTCTCTTCAACTGCATATCAAAACCCATCATTTGGCCTCTACAAGGCAGAAAAATCTTAGAAATCTGATGAGAAAAGAATGTAACTGATTTTGATTTTAAAATGAATTCACGGTAAAAAGTGAAAATCAGTTGAATATAACCATTAGAATGCAATATATTCTTTTCTAGCTTATTTTTACCACAATCAGGCTTCAAAAGGTCTTCAAATATGCTCTTTAACAAACTCTGGTGCTTAGTGATCAAATTTTCTTATTCTGTCACCAATACCCCAAATTTTAAAAATTGGCCTATAGTGCGAACTAGTGAGGACCTGTGCAAAAATTGACTTCAAATTTGGAAAGTTCATCTTGTTCTGATTCCGATGGTATATTGGAATGCCTATTTTAGATGAAAATAGGCCCTGTTATGGCCGTTTGAAAATTAGGCCTCTATTCATGGTTTCCATGGCATTTTGCAAAAATTTATCCCTTTTATATAGTTTTAACTATATAAAAACTCCAACTTTATTAAAAAGGAACTGAACGATGATTTTTGGGGGGAAATTAATAGAATATTAAAATTTGAATTTTCCAAAAATCTCTACCATTCTCTATTCGGGTCAAACCTATTGACTACCTTGGTGACACATGTCACGATCTAATTGGTCTTCTATTCTACCACCTCACTGTGCCATGTCACTACATTGTTGGTCCTACTCATCGCCATGTCAACATACCATGTCATGGTCGCTATGTCACTATGCTAATTGGCATGCAACTTCACCTTAGCGACATAGCGACATCCATTGGATCCACCACGTGATGCGATCTGGTGCATTCTTGAGACTTGCTTGCTGCATCACAACTTGTCTCAGATTACGTGCCACATGGCACCTTGTGATTGGTCCAAATTTTCCCACATCACTACCTAGTCATCAAGCCAGTTGCCACTTGTCACATGTTGGCTCATTTACGCTGCCACATAGGACCCACAGATGTCTACCATATTTTCATGGTTTTTCTACGACTCGCTATGTCACTAGCCAGAAAACTTGGGATTTTTTGGCTAGTGAGGTAGCGGCCACTAGATTTTGAGACTTTTTCAGTTGCTTGTAACATTGCTGATATCATCATACTCTATATTTTCATTTGTTCAAAACTTATGTGTTGTACCTCCATGTTGGTCAGATGAGTGGGGCCCTTATACAAGTCGTAGCCTTTCAAAAAGGCTCTTCTCTTAACACACTCTATGTTGAGTGTGGAATAGTATTTAAGGACTTAAAAAGTCTTCCCATGGGCAATGTGGGATAAAGGCCCATTGTTATCCCCTTTTTTCTCTATGTGAACAGCTTCCTCTTCTTTAAGAGCAGCTTGTTTTTCCTTTTTAATTGCCATGGATTCTATGTTTTGGATTGGCATAGGCTTTATATTGACTAGTGCAGGGTCTCTGTAAATGTGTAAAGTTTCATTTTATTTTGTTGCAGCATGCAAATTCTCTCATTTACCTATTGTGAAGTACATCTTCTTCAACTGGCGTCAGCTTACTCTGCATTTGGAGGTTCTTTCAGATGCATTTGTGTCCTATGGCTTTGACATGAGGCTGCTCCTTTTATATTCTTGATGTTTCCTTCCAAATGCCCTGCCCTCCCCTGCTACGAGTGTGGATTGTAGCTTTCTTTGCTGAGTCTCTTTTCAAAGCATGGACTACCTTGTTTGCATGTTTGGACTTTTGACATACATGGGGGTATTTTGCTTTTGCATGGACATAGAGAAAACCACTCCCCCCTTCTCATAGCATGGGGACTCCATTTATTTTTACTTGCGTAGACTTCCTTGGTATTGTGTGAGTGCCTTCCTAAGTGCTTTGAATGAGTGCAAACAAGTGGTATATTGCTTGGAGTTGGAGAGCACCCTTGGGCCACCATGCATTCATTGCTGGATTATCTCCACAAGACTTGAAATTTGATCATCCATATAAATTCCCATTTAGATTTGGATCATCTATGAAGAATCTTTTAAATTATATATAATGTTCTTTTTGCATCTCAATCTTTGAAGCCATGGGCTATTCTGCCTACGTGGGCTACTCCATTGGCCCCCCTTTTTATTAGCATGGAGACTCCTTATCAAAGCATAAGGTTTTTTATTGTAGGTTGTGGCTACACATAGTCAGATCTAGCTAAGTGAGTTACCATGACATATGTTGATTGCGTTCAAACTTTAAGGATCTTCTATGTTCGTTATATCAGTCATACATGCAATAAATGTCATAGTAGCTTAAAATTTCTCCTCAAAAACTTAGCGAGTTAATTATTTTAAAACCTTCATATGAACCCAATGTTGGAAGTCATCATATTGGATGTCATGGCCATTGTTGGAGATTCAAAAGAGCTTGAGACTATCATGCTTGATATAGCCATTAATGGAAGAAAAAGTTGCATCCAAGCTATTTTCAAACCAATAGATTTAACAACACTAGAACTACACTGGATAATCAAGGACCTCAACTTGCAAAAATTTTCACCCCAAAGTGGGTTTGACTAAAAAAAAAATTTCTTTTCAAACAACTAGATTCTTAGATTGATCCACTGATCATCTCAAACTAATTAGAAACAAGTTCGATTAATGAACCCTCATTTTATCCCTTTTTGCAACCTATCACTTTTGCGCCGGGAGGTCCTTTGACTAGCCTTAAAAATTGAACCAAACATCTGACTGGGCTCTCAAAACTGGCACATGGAGTCTATTTTTTGCACACTTCTACCCCATCAAATATCATCTCATGAAGAATTTAGAGTTAAAAGATATTTGTTGTCAAAGTTGCCTCCTCAGAATTACCTGCAAGTAAACAAGTCAAAAAGTAATAAACTAGGTTCAGATTTGGCTTGGAAAACTGGGCAAACTGACACATGGGATCATGAAAACTAGGGCATTGATTCTCTATCATGAGGAGAGTATGGATCTATGATTTGGGCTCATGAAAAATAATAGGGCACAAATGGTGATTAGTCAAAGTGAGCTACTCAGATTTTGCAAACTGGAAACACTAATAGAAAACATTTTTTGCAAATGGATTCATCATGACTTGAAAATCGGCACACCTAAAGTATTTTTAGAGGATAGCATAGTGCTACAATCCATTTGACCTCACCAATCACATATCTCAAGATATAACGTCACGAATAGGGGTTCCAATCAATCTGCATTTGCTGACACTAGTAAAAAGATAGAAATTGCATTTGGAATCACATTTGAAAGCTGATCAAACAGATTTTTCATGAGCTGAAACTTGAAACATAACAAGTCTCTAACCTTTACAATGCAATGCAAAGGAATTTCAACATTTTGATCAACTGGTCAAAAGTTATTATAGGTCCAACAGGGCTTCCTAGAATTCTGAACATTTCATATCAGCATGACATTGATAACTGACCAACTTTGAGGGATTCAAAACCTAGGCAAACAGATTCAAAACAACTCAAAATCTAAAATATAGGTTCTTAGATATGGATGCTAGACACTCCCAAAGTAGTGATTTCTGAAATATTTTTGGGTGCAAGATATTCAATCACAAACACAGCCTCCTGTCGTTGTTTGACACTCATGGTAAAATGCAAAATTGAAATTTGCTCAAAACAAGACTTCACAGAATGACTCAAAATGACAATTTAACTTCATAGAACACTTAGATGCACTGAATGTAGGGTGTTAGAAACATTAAACACCTTAGGGGTCTCAAGGTACAATCAGGTACAATCTCATTTAAAAGCATTTATAGGGCTCAATTTTCTCAACAGTGCTCAAAATTTGGGCTACAATTTTGAGCACCAACAGTGGCTCTATTTGGGGATGCATGTTACTTGTGGGCATGGCAAGATTTTAGATCTCTAGGAGAAGCAGACCACACACCTGACTTCAAAAACTTCTCTCTCGAACAACTTTTTGAAAGCAAAGACAACTACTCCTACTATGTACACACGATGGCCCTGGGCCACCGAACTTTAACAAAAACCTTTACCTCTGTCAAAGACCTAATTCTCATCTAAACTTGTATGAGGTAAAGTGGAAATATTTCTTCTATCAATTTCACCAATCAGATTAGCATCATGAATCAACTCTCTTGGTAAAACTGAATCTACAACTTCACTTTCATAATGCATATAACAACTAGCTTCATTTTCTACAACTTGTTCATTATGAAAGTACTGATCAACATGCTCAAATATATCAAACTGAAACTGAAAATCCTCTTCATTTACTGATTTATGCATGTTATCAACTTTGAATTTGAAGGCATCATACTCAACATGGGGAAAAAGGTCACACAAACCTTGAAAATATGCATCCTTATGTATAACCGGATGATACTCAAATGAACACTCTAACTTGTACTCACACATGTCATCAATAGTAGAATCTGAAGCTAATCCACAATCTCCAAATGGTTCTTCACAATCATCAAATAGATTAGTTTTCACATTAGAGAGTTCATCATAAAACTCATTGCAAGGTGCATACTGATTTTCAAAAACAACTTCGTCAAACACCTTGTCATCTATCTCATCAGATACAACATAATCATCAATTTCACTATCAAACTCGAAAGAAGAAAAATCCGATTTCTCATAGTATTAGGATAAAGTATCATCATCAAAATCATCCTTAACTAAATCTAAACCATCCATGTGCTCTTCAAATAAAGGATTGATAACTCCATGCAATGACCCTCTTTGAACATTTTGACAAAAAATGGGCTAATCATCATCAGGATTCTCATCATATAAAGCGTTAGTATACACTTTAAAACCATTACCCATTTTTTCTTCATGGAGACTTTCAGTATGTGAAGAAAAATCATGACTACATGCAGACTCACTTTCTACTTCATCAATGAAGCATGTGGAATACAAATACAAGTTACTTCCATTGTCTTCATGTAGGTGATTCAAATGTCTTGCAAACCTATCATTATTTATCTTACCAATAGGCATTGATGCATTAACCTTAGGATCACTCATATACTGATCATCACTGCATTCATTCTCAAGAAATTCATCTACACAATTAGGTAATCCATTCTTATTAACAAACTCTTTATCCTCATATTATGTAGACAAATCTTCATAGCTTTCAACATCTAGCTGACTTGTATAACTCTAAAATGAAACTTAATTTTCAGATTTAGAAATGGAACTCATACCTTTATTGACATAAGAATAACTCACTCCCATCATTGCTTTCTTCTTCCCAATTTGCATCTGATTCACATGAAGATGAACATGTACTAGAATTGTCCTCTTCTTGACTTGAGTAACCACTCTCATCATTGTCTTCACATCAGGCTTCTTCACAATACATTGAATCAACAACTTCATTATCACTTGGAAGATAACTTTTAGCTTTTTCGTACTCATATTGATATGAATGTCTTTCAACTTCAACCTTTATAACATTCTCAATATAATGCAATCTCTCAATAAGAGAATTCATTTCTTACATATCTGACTAGTCAAGTGAATTCACCTTACGATCTACTACTGAAACATTACAAACATGTGTGCTTTTTTCTTCTGGCTGTAACTGAGATAAGTGTATTTCATATTCTTCTTCTTATGCTATCTATCTATGGCATTTTATATCAATAGCACCAAATTCATGATCAAGGAGATAACTTTCAGTCTCCTCACTTGCACAAGACTGAGATATAGGTGCAGCATCCTCAAAATTTGAAGCATTAGTTACATCATCATACATATAATTATCATGAGAAGAACTTACTACTGTAACTAAACTTTGATTCATAAAATCATCATAGTGTTGAACCATATCAATGTCTGAAATACATCCTACTACTATAACATCATGAACACATGTGTCTCTATCTGCAATAAACTCATTCTTCTCTACACACACATTCTGATTTGAAATTTCAATCTGATTATACATTATAGGGGTGTTGATATTCTTATTTGAAACTGAAGAATCAACACTATATTCCACTTTTCTTTCAAAAAAATTATACCGACAATCATTCATAGCAAAATGACCTATAATCAATCCATACTTCATATTATTTTCAATATTCCTAGTGGTCATAAAAGCCTAATATAATGTCGGTGGTTCTTTATCCCTTAGTAGATAATTCATTTTCTTGTCAAATGCATAAAAATATACAACTAAACACATTTGATCATTGGGTCTATAATTCTCAGGGATTTCATTCAAAACTTTTGCAAATCTGATGTTGAATTGAGGTACAAATTCATCAAACTCAATGTGAATCCTCAAGAACTTATCATAAGAATCAGATATGCTTACCCTTTCTCTAAATTGCTCCATGAAAGCCGAATGCAACTCACCCCATTATGAAATAGAATGTGTTGGTAGAAAAGAAAACCGGTCTCTAGTATCACCTTCTAAGGTTTGAACAAATAACTTCATGTACACATCCTCATGAGCAATCTCATAGTCACCCATCAAATCACTGAATAACTCAACATGATGACTAGCTGAAACAAGATAGTTCCCATTAAACTTAGGCAAACATTTCTTAACATCATTAGGAATGGCATTTGGGAAACCATGAATACCATTAAAACTTAATGGCATATACTGCTTGGTAGAAATGGATCTAGGAACTTCACTAACCAGCTGCATCTTAGGTGAAATGAATCTTGAAATCCTTTAAACTTAAAGCTCAATCACCAAGATTACTTTTAGTATTCATTAATTGTAGTAGATCTACACCCTTCTACCAATCTCAACTTCAAACACACTTCACCAACTTAAATACAACCGGATGAAACTTGATCTAATGAAGTGTATTAAACTTATCACACTATTCTCCTCTTCTTAGTGTTGAAACTGCACTTGATGGAGAACACATATGTATAACTCACTTTCATGAAACAAGAATCACATGAAAATATAAAATACCTCAAGTCTTGCTGCTGAAAACATTGATCTTCTCATTGGCCTGGTGCTGATCACAATTCCTCACACCACTAATCATAAGTTTCCATCTCCTAGAGGAGAACTAAATGAAATCATAGCTATGATTCATTTCTTGTTATTTAAAAACTCTTATGATAGAAAATAAAACAACACTTCCAAAATCATTGGTCAGAAACTTATATAGATATCTCTTCTTGTTTTAAAAAAAAAATTACACAACTTTTAGATCTATCTAATTCAACTAAAAACACTTGAAAACAATTATAGGTAACTGATCTACACTGGTTCAGAGATCCTTTAGAGAGTTTCCACTCACAATTGTGAGAAATATTTAAAACATAATTGATAACACTACATATCTAAACTGAATTGGATAAGATAGTTAAGAATGAGACATGGGAATTGGTCCCTAGACCATTAGATAAGAATGTGATAGGAACTAAATGGGTATTCAAGAACAAGATAAATGAACAAGGCAAGGTTGTAAGGAACAAGGAAAGATTGGTATGTAAAGGTTATTCATAGCAAGAAGGAATAAACTATGATGAAACCTATGCACTTGTGGCAAGAATAGAAGCAATAAGGTTATTCTTAGTATATGCAGCATATAAGAAATTCAAAGTATATCATATGGATGCCAAGTCAACATTTTTTAATTGAGAACTTGAAAAAGAGGTATACATAGAATAGCTGAAAGATTGTCCTTTAACAAATGACAAGGACATAGGATGCAAATTGAAAAAATCATTGTATGGTTTGAAGCAAGCACTCAGAACTTGGTATGCAAGGTTAGACAAGTATTTGACTAAGCTTGGATATAGAAAAGGTATGGCAGATAGTAATCTCTATTAGAAAGAAATTGATGATGGATTGATGATTTTGCTAATATTGGTTTATGATACCATATTTGGAGGAAATGATGAAGAAAGTGATAAGTTTGTAGAATAAATTAAAAAGGAATTTGAAATGAGCACAATAGGAGAAATGAAATATTTTCTAGGATTATAGATTGTGCAGAATAAAGAAGGAATCTTTATTTCTCAGACTAAGTATTTGAAAGATATATTGAAAAGGTTTGGTTTGGAAACATGTATAGCCATTGGAACACTTATGGTAACTAGACACAAGTTATCTACAAAAGATAAGACACCTACTATTGAGAAGAAAAAGTATAGATCTATGATTGGAGAATTGCAATATCTAACTCACACAAGGCCAGATATAGTAAATGTAGTTGGAATTGTTGCAAGATTCCAAGTTGATCCCAAAGAAGCACATTATGCAATAGTCAAAAGGATATTTAGATACCTAAAAGGAATGCTAGGGTTTAGATTGTGCTATATAGATCTAATGATTTCACTCTATATTCTTATACTAATGTTGATTGGGCTGGTAGTATGGATGATAGAAAGAGCGCCAGTGATAGAGCCTTCTTTCTTGGAGGAAGATTGGTTTCTTGGATAAGAAAAAAGTAGGACTGTATCTCCCAAAGTACAGTGAAAGTAGAATATGTTGCAGCAACAAGAAATTGTAATCAAGTTGTTTGGATGAAGCAAATGTTGTAGGATATAAGGATAGAATTCAGTGAACCTATTGGCATACATTCTGACAACACAAGCAGAGTAAATATGTCTAAGAATATAGTGTTGCATTCTAAGACCAAAAACATTTCTATCAAGTATCACATTTTGAGAGAGAAAGTTGCAGAAAAGGAAATTAGATTGGAGTATGTAAACACCAAAGAGAAGATTGTAGATATTTTCACTAAGCCTCTTCCCAAAGAGACTTTTGAGTATAAGTGAGGTATGATAGGGGTTATTTTCCTTCCTACATTAGAGTAGATGATGCAAGAGTCCATTAGTCCACTATAATAGAGCACTATTTTTTAGTTGGATCGAATGTTGATGCTTCCTATATGGGGGAGTATTTGTGATGGACAAAGTCATCTAGGACTCTTGTTGGATGTTGTTTTTGAATAGTATCTTTGGACACTTGGGCTAGTCAAATATAGTTGTTGTAGAGTTTGATTGTTGCTGGAACCTTTGAAATTGATGTCAATGGGGTAGAAGTATAGCATGAAAAACAAGTACAACATGGAAAAATAGTTTAGAAAGCATGGAAAACAAGTACATCATGTTTGGAAAATTAGTTGGAAAGAAGTATAGTAGGAGAAGTATAGCATGAAAAAATAGTTTGATGTAAAGCACATTGAGGTATATCAATGGGGGAGAATGATTGATAAAGAGGATTTGAAAATGATTGATTAAGAGAATTTGAAAAAAAAATTTAATAGTCTTTTGTATTCTTGGAACTAGATGTTTTTCATCTATGTTACCATCAATGCCAAATGGGGAGATTGTTGGAAGCATGAATGATGATGACATTCCTATGGGGGAATATTTTAGAACCATGATTAGATTATTATCATGATGATATGTTACATTCATGACTGTGTTTGTCATTGATGTCAACATAGCAATTTTCTATGGTATCTAATAGAAGAACAGAGGTAAAGATCAAGTTTATACAGACATATTGTTGAGTTCTTTTAGTAGTGAGGTTAAAGGGAGATTATATTGTGTGTCTAGTATATACAGCTAACATTGGAAGCATAAGATATTAAGTCTAGAAGAAGTTAAGAAAGTTTTAGTGAAGACTATTTTGAGATAGAGTTTACAAAGGCATGTTCTGGTAAACTTGTTATATCTCTTATCAGATTTGTTATTCTAAGAAGTCAAAGTTAAAGATGTGAGGAAGACATGTGGTTGAGGACGTGGATAAACTCACTCATGATAATGTTATATGTACAAAAATTTATTCAAGTTGCATGCAAAAGATTAATGTTATTGCTAAGTGTAACATATTCTTAATGTGGTCCTATAATAATTAATTGAGAAGGTGTAACAACTAACTCATGGAATTTTTTTATGGATTCAGTAGAAAGAAATGACATTTTCCTTTATCATGGATGGTGTAATGTGAATGATTTTAAGAAGCACAAAGAGTGTAATGAAAAGATAAGAAGAGCAAAGTGGAAGTGAAGGAAATTCCATTGCCAATATTTTATTGTGTGATCCAAAGTTTGATACTTGGATTTGAGGTTTGTGACCTGAACTACAAGGTCTGATAGTGATTGGTCCAATTGAAAAGATAGAGGAAATAAGTTAAAGTTTAGTACATACAATCATTCTACAAGGAATAGTTGAGAGATCAATTGGACAGTGAGTTCAGTGATCTTGCTCTAGAAGCTATTTGGACAATGGGTCCTTCTATCTTCTACAACTCCTAACAAGGTTGGAATCTTCTAACAAGGATTTAGAGTCTCCTAAAAGGGACTCATATATACTAAATTTTGTAATAGAATCTTAACAGGGTCCATCCTCTAACAAGGAATATTTATATTAGTACATCATCTTGTGGGCATCATTCCTACTAAGGTTTTCCCTCTGATCAAGGGTTTCCCTAGTTAGCATATCTAATGTAATTGTGCATGTGCATCTTTGTATGGTTGTTGTTTACTTTTGTTGAATAAATAAGATTGTTTATGGTTGATAAATGTTTTAATTATTGGATAACTAATTCACACCCCCCCCCAGTTATCTTGGTGGACTAATTTTTCTAGTAGAAGCTTTCCATGAGGGCCTTGTAAGTGTTCCTTCTAGAAATGCAACCATACCATATCCCCAACCTAAAAATTATGAGGAGTTTGATGCTCATCATGCCTTTATTTATACTTCTTCATGGTTTGCTCCAAAATTTCATGAACTTGCTACTACAAATAATGAATTCTATCAATGTACTTCATTTCTTTATCCTTCTCCTTGAAGCATGGTACCAAGTTAGGTTGCATAATAGGAATAGAAACATTTAGTGGTGCTAAGGGCTGATATCTGAGACAAACTTCAAATGGGCTATGGCCAGTTGAACTATGAATTGCCTTATTGTAGCTATTTTATACATAGGGAAGGCTCTCATCCCATGTACAAGGATGTTTGGAGTGATACATACACAAGATTTGAATAATCATTTGATTAACAACCTCTATTTGACCATCTATTTGAGGGTGGAAAGTAGTAGACTTTGTTACTTTTGTGTCCATCATTTCCGATAGTGAAGACCAAAATTTACTAAGAAAGCAACTATCTCTATCTAAAATAATGCTTTTTGGTAGCCCAAAATGAACCCAAACATGCTTAAAAAAGAATTTTGCAGTTTCTTCAGCAAAGATTGCCTTTCTACAAGCCATCAAAATTTCCATTTTTGAAAATCTTTCAACTACAACATATATATAATCATGCCCATGTTTTGTAGTAGGAAAACTAGACATAAAATCCATTGAAATTGAAAGCCAAGGTTTATCTAGGAGTAAGGCATATTTTTTTTTTCATAGGTATCCTTAGGGTAATATTTCTATTTTATATGCTCTATAAATTCTTCCCATGTGGATTTTCCTTCAAATAACATAGAAAATTCATGTCCATCTTGAGATCCTTGGGTTTCTTCAATTGTGAAGTGTACCTCCCATGCCAACTTCACATGATTCTCAGCTTTGAGTAGGGCGAAGGTTATCTTTTCAATATCTAAGAAATTATTAACACAAAAATACCTCTCTAATTCGGACAACTAGTCATCAACAACATCTGCATCAATTTTTCCTTGAAAGGTTGGAATGTAAAAATTTACTTGCACCTTGAATGGGGTTTTCCTGCCAAATTTTGAATTGCTTGGACTGGCATGTAACTCTCATTTTTCTAGCATCTGTGAAAATTGCTACATCATTTCTTCACATTGTTTATTTAACGCCTCTTCTACCAATGTTTTGAAGGATTCATCTATCTCTTTCGATGATTTTTTTTCCATCTATGACCGTGTGCATCTCAAAGGAAGATAATCTAAGAGATCTCTCGTGGCCAATACAAACCTTTGATAAGTTGACTACATACAATGGGACATACATGAGTGAACTAGGCTCTAATACCACTAATCTAAATTATAAATTTAGGTTACAATACCTAGTGTAAAACCTATAGTATTGTGACTAAATTGAAAAATAGTTAAAATACAATAGTAGATGTTCTACAAGCCAAAAATTGATCCATTCATTTCAAAAAATAGATTTTATAAAAGTTTGATGGATCTTAAGGGTCACCATTATCCCTTGGATATGAAAATGAAAAGTTCACAAGCTAATTAATTACAAAATAAATTCTAACAACTATAAAAACTATAAAAATATATATTAAAATTTATGTCTACTTATAGAAGTCATACCTTTCTACTCATATATCAAAATTATGAACCATCAAAATTTATGGAAAGATCTTTTAGAGTTTTACATTTATTGTTTGTAGTCATAATTCAAGCACTACCAACGCCTAGAAATGCCTTGGAGGCCTTCGAAAATGCAAAATACTAGAATATAGAAAATACTGAAAAAATAGATTTCAATATTTTCTCATTTTTGCTTGTGCCAACATCCTCTAAATCTTCTTTGACTATGTTTTGATCATTTAGCTAGAAACCATGATGGGTATTCTAAAAATCAAATCAAAAGGACCAACTGACAAGACTCTATGATGTATTCTCCACTTTGAACTCTGCAAAATTTAGGCATGTATACCTAATAAATTACTCTTTATCTCTTTAAGACTCAAAATATCAACATGAATTCCCTTATAGAAGATAAGTTAGCCTTAATTCTTCTAATTCTAGGACTATAAAAGAAATGATAATTGACTATTATATCAAACCCTAAAACTCCATGAGTCAAGTACAAGCTCACTTTTTGGATCTACAATAGTAAAATATAAAAGGATTTATTTATAAATGATTTGTACCATGTAGACATTCCAAATCAGATCAATTTTAATGGATGACCAGTGTCTTATCTATTGGGCTATTAACTCATAGGAATTTGACATTTACTTTTGGATCTATCTTTATACTTTGTGGTAAAAATATCAATGTACAGTTTTAGATCTCATACTTATCAAAATATTCTTTGCAAACCAAGAAATTATTCCAAACCCATTTTACATTATAAGTAGAATGTGAATTGAAATATAATTCAAAATGAATTACAATTGAGACATAGTAAAACTTTGCCATTAAATCTTAGAGAATTAAATGACAAAAAAAGAAGAGACAAGATATAAAATGTATAGCCAACTCTCTATATTTCTGTATTACTTTCTTTGAAACATATACAATTAAATGCCAATTCCTATTAGAAGAAAATTCAATTAGACTAGCAATTGTTAACTTTTTTCATTCTATCTTCTGGAAAAAAACTTATACAGTATACATATGGACCAACTCAAGAATGAACAAGACTTAGTTCAACAAAATGAAACTCAGACCCTCACTTGACATCTTGGAAATCCTTCTATAGAATGAGGATTGAAACAAGCTTTAGATGGGAGGACATGTGTTCAAAAACTAGATACAGTAATACTTTTTTCAAATAAGACAAAATAGTTACAAAAAGAAAGATGGAGATAGCCAAAATTTGAATAGTTGTCATTTTGGATGTTCAGGATCAACTTTGTTTTTTGAAATGAGAGAATACCTATAATAGGTGAACTGAAAGATAAGGTAACTCTATCATATAGTTGTCCTCCCTCTTCCTATTACTTTGACTTTTCATATCTTGTTCAATCACTATCTCCAGATGGAATTGCCTTTATGTCTACTATAACCTCCTAGATGGTAATATTTGATTCCTCCTCTGGCTAGGTGGCTTTTCTAACTATATTCAACTCATTTAGGAGCTTATTCCATTTAGCATCTATTAAATCCCACACCTCTGCAACTATTTTATTGATATCTACTTCAAGCTTATACAAAATATCAATAATATCAAAATTTATTACAATATTAGTTTCTCTATTACTGTAAGCAATAAATATTTCATGCTTCAAGATATTTTCAAAACAATTTGACCATTCTTTCAACTCTCTTAATTTATTGTCATCATCAGAAATCTTCTCAATGAAACCAAGTGTACCATTGGTAATGCTCTTCATTTTATTATTTATTAATTGCATCTTTCTAGAAAAAAATGCATTCAACTTCCTAAACCTATTTATCATTTTCCTTGTGGAAATGATGATCTCCTTGCGAGATTCTTTTTTCTGTCACAAAATTGGGATCAACCTATCAAAAAATGGAATGTATGGGCCCCACTTAGTGAACAATGGAGAAAGAGAATATAATGCTTTTGAACACTGATATTCTACTCCCTATAATGCAATGTAACTACTATGGAGGTTTTGTTAAGCTTGTTTAAGGGAATTTATTTTATGTAAGAGCATACTCGCCATTGTCTTGACTTCTACTTATTTTCCTACTTCTAACTATTTTACCTCTATTTGTTGATTCATACCCACATTTGATGCATCAACATCTGTTTGGGTCTCTTGATCTTTAACCTTTATGATCAAACTTGTTACATTTTTCAAAGTTATCACTTTATTCTTGTGGGGATACATCTTCTTCATTTCTTCCTTGTACTTCTTACTTGTTTCAATGGATATGCTATAGGTCTAAAATAGCTTCTCTTCTAGCATATCCATCTTGCTCTTCCTTGTGAGTGAAAATTTGTTCACCATGTTTTGTATCTACTCACTTAATGTAGTAGTGACATTCCAAAATATCACATTTCCTTGGGGAGAATATCTGACTTCCATCAATCTTGCCAAGTTAGACTTAGGGGCCATACTCCAGATTGCCATTATCTTGGTGTCAATGTTGAAATCAGACCCTTGTAGTTCTCCAACAATATGAGTCTCCTCAAATGAGATATATTTCCTTTGTCTTCTTATTTGATCTAGCATGAAAGATGATCTTATCTCCCATCTAGGGGAGAGCAACATTCCACTTCTCTTTACTAGCTCTCTAGCTTCATCTATAGTGAGGGTCTCACTATTTGGATTATATTCTTGCAACTTTTGCACCTATTCTACAACCTTTTCCTATGAGTCTCCTGGCTACAATTGTGGAGTGAGTTCATTTTTTTAAACCTTAAAAAAGAAAGATTTGAACTCCTCAAAATTTATGAATTCATCATCCTTCATAAACTCTTGAGCTTGGATGATTCTTTCATCTATCATTCTTGCTTCAAGCTTGAGTTTATTAGGGATTATTTTATGTTGATTGGCCTTCTTTATTAGGAATTTATGTCTAATATCATCAAATTATTTGGTCCCCCTTGGCATGATTTGTAGGGATTTATCCCTTGTTGTGTCTAGGATCTCAATCAATTTCTTCTTCTTCCTGCCATCTAGAGCCCAAGAAGAACTTTCTGGTTGATCCTCTTCATCATCAATTTCAATGATATCATCCTTCTTAGGAGATTCAGGTGCTATTCTATCTCTAATCTTTTGGGGCACCCAAGACATTATTTTTTCAAAATTGTTGAGGTATTTATTAAATCTATTCAAATACCCCTCCTCATGATAGACACCTTTGAAGGAGGGATATGCTCTTTTCATCTCCTCTTCAATTCTCATTATTTCTTTCCATTTTAGAGTACTATCTCTAAATTCCTCTATCTCCAAGAAATTCATGATTGTGTCCTCTTCCCAACAGGGCTTGCTATTGGGTAGGTTAAACTTTCTCATCTACTTTAGGACATGCCTGACAAGATCATTAGGATCATAGGTCCTAGAAGGAGTTAAATGCAATAGGAATTCTCTCATAAATTTATCTAATTCTTCCACTACATCCTTTCCTATAAAAAAATCTCCTACTTTGACATTTCTGCATACAATGGATCCTTCTTCGATTGTAGGTCCCAAATATTTCGGGTTCATCATAATTAGTTGCCAAAGGAATTCAACAATCCCCATTCTCTCTGGAATGTGCCTAGGAAAAACATGAGGAGGTTGGGTCAGCTATAAACTCTTATGATTGAAGAATTCTCAAAAAGGAAAACACTCCTCCAATCATGTCCTAACCTCCTATCCTCATTAGGGCATAGAGAGGGTCTAATTATTGGAAACAATTGATTAGTTGTGTATTCTCTTTGATGTTACACAAAATGTCATATCATTACCAGTCAGTGTATGTTGAGCTCACTCAAGCATTAAATATAGTTTCCTATGTTTGTTGAGTTTAGAAAACAATGTCTACTGAGTTCACTCGGATGACAAAGGAAAGTTTGCAAAAGTTGATTGTTAACTGAGCTCACTCGATTAATAAAGGAAATGCTAGATGGAACCATTGTTAACCAAGCTCACTCAGTTACCAAAGGAACTTTGTGAATATGTAGTTTTAATCAAGTTCACTTGAGTAACATATTAAAATCACTTTGAGTTAGTATCTATCGAGCAGAGTCAGCTAACGAAGGATTTTCTTGTTTTGGCATATTGAGTTCAATTAAATTGTTTTTTGGTTCTAGCCAGCTGAGAAGATAAATATTAATTATTCTAATGAGTTTGTAGAAAAGAGTGAAGAGGAAAGTAGTAAAGAACCTAAGGATTATAGAAGGTTAGTGTATTATAAACCTGATAAATTGCATAATCTATATAGAAGTTAGGAAGCTTCACCTCTCGATTCCCCAAAATTTGCTAAAGATATTGAGGTACATCCAGTGTAACCTAAGTCATAGTCTAAAGGACTTGATTCATAGTCAAAAGCTACCAAGTTGTTGCCAGAGTGAACCAAGTCTGATGGACCCAAGCCATAGATAGTGGGACCCAAGCTTAATATAGAAGATCATGAAGAGGTCAATGGAACAAACTCCAAATCCAAAGTACTTGTGTTAGCAAGATATGTCAAAAGGCATCATGCACTTGATTAGATCATTGGAGACAAGTCAAATGGAACAATGACAAGAAACAAATTCAAAGGTACATGTTTTCTTGCTAAGTTTGAACCTAGAAATGTTAAAGATGCTTTAGATAATGAAAATTGGATTGAAGCTATGAACAAGGAAATAGAACAAATAGAGAAGAATAATAGTTGGACTCTTGTTCCTATACCCAAGGATTAAAACATAATTGGCACAAAGTGGGTCTTCAAAAATAAGCTAAATGAAGATGGAGAAGTTTCTATAAACAAAGCAAGGTTAGTATGTAAAGGTTATTCTCAAGAAAAAGGTATTGATTATGGTGAAACTTTTGATCCTATTGAAAGATTAGAAGGTGTTAAAATTTTACTAGCATATGCAACATACATAGGATTTAAAGTTTATCAAATGAATGTAAAATCTACATTCTTGAAAGGAATTCTTGATGAGGAAGTCTACAAAGAACAACTTGAAGGTTTTGTAGATCCTAGAAAAAGAGGTATGGTCTAAAAATTATGCAAAGCATTTCATTGTCTCAAGCAAGCTCCTAGAGCTTGGTATGAAAGACTTCATAACTACTTGATAAAGATTGGTTTTCAAAAAACAAATGATAATAATATTTTGTATATCAAAGAAGGACTAGACAAGAAAATTGTGTTGGCAGAAATATTTATGGATGACATTTTATTTATAGGAAATGATGACTTGTGCAATAAATTTTTAGAAGAAATGAGTAAAGAATTTGAGATGTCCATGTTTAGAGAGATAAAATTCTTTGTTGGATTGTAGATCCAGCAGAAGAAATATGATATCTACATTACTCAATCCAAATATATCAAGGAGATAATAAAGAAGTTTGGAATGGAAGATTCAAGACCAGTTGGAACACCTATGTCTACTAGACATAAGCTTTCCAAAAATGATGATCCCAAGGAGGTAGATTAGACCACATACATATCAATGATTGTAAAATTGTAGCATGAAGTGTACATAAGGCCTAATATTACATTAGAATTTGGTATGGTGGCAAGATTCTTAGAAAATCCCAAAGAAAATTGTATGATGGAAATCAAAAGAATCATAAGATATCTTAAATGTACTAAAGACTATAGATTATGGTACAAAAAGGAGGCAATTTAGACTTGAAAGCATTCACAAATGCTAATTGGGTAGGAAGTGTTGATGATAAAAAGAGCACCAGTGGTGAAGTATTCTTTCTTGGTAAAAGAGTAGTGTCTTGGAAAAGCAAGAAACAAAATTTTATTTCTCAGTGCACAGCAGTGGCAGAATATGTGGCAGTAGCAGTTAATTGTTCAAATATTGTTTAGTTCAAGAACCTATTAGCAGGTATGAAGATAGAAATTAAGGACCCAGTAGTTATCCTCTATGATAATACAAGTACAATTAATATATCAAAGAATCCCATGATGCATACAAAAAAAATTACATTGCTATAAAATATCATTTTTGAGAGAATTGGTACAAATTAAAGAGGTAAGATTGGAATATGTGAATACAAAAGAACAAATTATAGATATATTCACTAAGCCATTACCTAAGGATGCATTTTTGTATCTAAGAGGTAAGTTAGGGGTCATTCCCCTATCTAAAGCTCACTAAATGAATTTTAGTGATGCATCAACCAAATCATGTTGAAGATCAAACAATTGATGTAGTATTGACAAGGGCACATTGCAAATGAACCAGTACATGATGTAAATTGATATTCATTGAATATTATCTTTGGCATGAGATGTCAAAGAGGGAGAAGTTTACTTTCACATTATAGAAATTTTCTTAAAAGGGAAAGTTCAATCATTCATTAGAAAAAGAGATGTCAAAGAGGGAGAATGACCTTGGTCTGATATCAAAGACAAAGTTTGTTATCAAAAGATACATTGAAGATAGAGTCTTGTTGACAAAGGGAGAAACTAAAGGTAGAGGGTGTTCACACCGATAGAGAGAGTTCTCATGGATGAGAATCATAATGAAACTAAGGATATGTTCCTTATTTTATTCTTCCTCTAAATTTTCATTGCATTATGATAGGTTGTGTTGCCATCAACGCCAAAGAGGGATATTGTTGGAAATAATTGATTAATTGTGTATTGTCTTTTATGTTACACAAAATGTCATATCATTGAAAATTAGTATATGTCGAGCTCACTCGAGCATTAAAGATAGTTTCTTGTGTCTATCGAGCATTCCAAAGTTTGCCTAGTTCAAAAGACAATATCTATCGAGTTCACTAAGGTGACAAAGGAAAGTTTGCAAAAGTTGTGTGTTAACTGAGCTCACTCGATTAATAAATGAAATATTGGATGGAACTAGTGTTAATCAAGCTCACTCAGTTACCAAAGGAACTTTGTGAATATGTAGTGTTAATCGAGTTCACTTGGTTAACACAGGAAAATCACTTTAAGTTAGTATTTACCAAGCAGGGTTGGCTAATGAAGGATTCTCTTGTTTTGGCATATTGAGTTCAATTGAATTGCTTGTTGGTTCTACTCAACCAAGAAGATGAATATTAATTATTCTAATTTGTATTCAAGAAAACTTGACAATATGTAAGATATAAATATAATGTCAAGTTGAGGATTGAATGTGTGGAACATAATTGAAGATTTGATGATGCTTAGAGGAAGTGAATTAGAAGGATATGTAGAATATCCTTGGTGAGCTACAAAGATACATTCGATCAAGAAGGATCAAGTATACAAGCCAAAATTGAAATCTATAATCAACATTTTAGTTGCATTAGAAATCAGGTCATCTCATTGTTACTATCTAACCATTAGAGCAGTGATCTAAATCTCTTAACAGAGTTGTCTTAACATCTATTTGTAAATCCTATAACAAGGTGACATTTCTATTGAAGTGTCTAAAGACCTCTAACAAGATCACTCCTAATGAGATGATTAAATCCTTTAATATGGTCACACCTAATAGTGTGTGTTGTAACCTTTAATAATGTTGGCTCCTAGCAGGGTTCACTTCAGACTAGTTACAATTGGTGGTTTTTTCGAAATTGGGTTTCCACATTAAATCTTGGTTTCACTTTTGTTCATGCTATTTCTTTTATGTGTATGAAACAAGGTTAAAGTAATATTAATCAAAGATAATATCTTAAGATTTTCATGATAAGCATTTGCTGAATTATTTTAGTGTTTACTGAGTTATAGCATTTGTTAGTGTAAATCAAGTGCCTGTGTGTTTGCTGAGTAATAGTAGAATAAAACTTACATAGATTTTTTTATTTTTATTGACATCTAAGGGATCTCACTTCTTTTTTTTGGTAACTGATTCACCCCTCCCCTCTTAGTTACTCCTCTTATATTTTCAACACTAATTAGCATCCTAACCTTGTAGGGACCCTTTTTGTTATATCAACTAACATATTTAAAATTGGAAACTCAAAATCATTATAGAAAGCTAAAGAATTGGAATAAGGATAGAACCTTTGCCATACCCTAGTCCATAGATGTACTAGCAAGCTTTCTCCCACCACCTCTATCCCTTTAATAAAATTAGGACTAATGTGCCCTATGTTCTTGTAGAGAATGATATGCATCAACAATGAATAATGGTGGAATTTGAAATTTCCCATTTCTCCCCTTTGAGTAGCTATAATCTCATTATGCATAACATTTATTATATGGATCACAAAATCATGCCCTACATTATGGTGCAAATCATGTATATCTAGGGCCATGATATATACAGTTCCAAGAGCATTCATGGTCCCATCCGATCCTATCACCTTATCTACTCTAAAAGATATGTACATAAAATATCTCCTAAAAAACTCCAAGGGCATACGGCCTCCTACCTTTTTAGGGAGCTCACCCTTTTCCTTTTTGGATTTAGGAATATGTCTTCTCATAACCCTATCAGTTAAGAAACTATTCTTATTTTTTAAAGTTTCATCCATTTTGTCTTGCTCAATGATCTTTGTCCTAGGTCCCCCAAGTTTAAAGACTTGTATGAATGTCTCTTTGTCTAGAGTGGATAAGATGCTCCTATCCTTTCTATGGAGGCCATGGGTTAGAGGATTGTAAGCCTTTATCAAGTCCTTCACCAAATCTATGTTAACAATGACTTCAGACATAATCAAACTTGCCCTATTTCTATTCCATGGATTTGAAATAGGTGGCTCAAAAAACTTGTTATTATAAAAAATACCAGAACAAATCATTACCATTAGTCTTTGGTACTGTTGTATCTCTATAGAAATTGTATGAGTCTCTGAAGATATGTGAATTCACTATTTGAGCATTTGGAGACCCTAGTAGATAATACACCCATTCTTTAGCATACAAGCTTGATATCTTTAGTTTCACTTGTTCAATGCTTTTCTTAGCTTCTTCTATATTCACCTATGCAGTCAATTTACCCTCCTCTTGTGACATGATTTCAAATTCAGAATCTTTAATCAACTCTCTGAAATTCAATTCTCTTGAACAATTTTGTGCTTAATTCTTTTCTTGGCTCTGAACTCTATGAATGTTGTAAATGGAATTCTATTACATCACCCTTTAATAGTGCTTTGAACATAAGAATGGTATTAATGGCATTTTATGACAATGTGCATGCAATTTTTTGAAAGCTTAGAAAAGCATCACAATTAGGCTTTACAACACTTGTATTGCCAGCATTGAAATCCTTTTTTATGCTTTTTTATACAATACCTATCATTTTGGAAATTATGAGATTATAATAGTCATTTTACTCTTTAAGTCTTATAGAAATGACCACTTGATCTCTAAGTGTTGTGAGCTATTTGCAGCTTTGTGAGGCTTACCTTTCAATTCTTAAGCTTGATTGCCAATTTTCATAATTACTTACTATATTTCAAATAGCCTTAGTGTTGTGAGCTATTTGCAGCCACAAAAATTTCTTACTTACTATATTTCACCTTCACTATTTGAATTATGTCTTCATCAATAACCGTGAAGACAAGTGAACACTACCCAACTAAATGAGTTGCACCATCACACCATAAAAAGGTTAAATTCCTAACATGGTAGTGATAGAGTGATAATCTTTGGTCATAGGGTTGATGCTT
Organism: Cupressus sempervirens; assembly: GCA_028749045.1. NCBI lineage: Eukaryota > Viridiplantae > Streptophyta > Pinopsida > Cupressales > Cupressaceae > Cupressus > Cupressus sempervirens. The sequence continues at coordinate 314,320,043 of CM053790.1, read as the reverse complement.
AAGATTTCAAATTTCTTTTAAAAGCACGAAACATTTAAAACACTTATTTAAATCAAGGAGGATTTAAGATGTGAAACTAGGTTTTTTCTAGGAAAATCTCTGCATAGAAAGCATAGAAACCCTATGTGCACAATTTAAAACAAGATTTTTGCAATAGATTCTTAGCAATTTTACATAGTGAAAATATATGCCAATAGTGTCTATTTGGAGAAAATGGATAGCTAGCATCCATATAAGGATTTAGAATATCTAGGTTAATTAGACAACATACTTGGCACAGTGACAACTTTTTCATAGAGTTACACATGCTCAACAGGAAAACACAACATATCTACATAAAAAAACATATATATACAAGGATTTACAAATGTATAAGAATTTAATCTACTGTTCATGGAAAAACAAGTACTTTCAATAGAAATACTTCTTCAAGAATTGCCCATGAACTGACAATTCCAAAATATTTCTTGTTAATTCTTCAACAAGATGAGAATCCTCTCCCCATTTCTCATGAATCAGATATGGGCCCAACCAAATAGGGTAAAACTTTCCATTTTTACCTTTTTCTTCCATTTTAGCATTCCATAGAATACCAAATCTTTTGATTTAAATTTTCTTGCAACTTCCTTTTTATCATACAAGTGTTTAGCCTATAATTGTAACTTGGCATTCTTGGCAGAAGCTTCTCTCATGTGCTCACTTAATCCCACCAATTCATCCATCTTGTCTTGAATATCATCTATAATATCCTCATCATATATTTGGATGTAATTATATATATAAAAAATAAGGTTGTTCAGAGGCATTCTTGCTTGAATTCCATACACCAAATCAAAAGGTGAAACACCTATTGTTTTCTTAATTGTTACTTTGTCAACCCAAACTGCCAGAGGTAATTTGGAATCCCATGCCATTTTTTTGTCATCTAAAGTTAACTTGATGATCTTTAGCAAACTTTTATTGGTTGATTCAACTTACCCGTTTCCTTGCGAGTGACAGGGAGATGATGTTGATCTTGTAATGTCATATTTATCATAGAATTATATAAATTCACCTAATCTAAAACACATTGTATTATGTGTTATAATCCTTTCAAGACATCCAAATGTGGTGATGATGTTGTTTAATAGGAAGTTATTCACAACTTTTCTAGTAGCTTTTTTGGTGGGAATAACTTCTACCCATTTTGTGAAGTGGTCATTTGCTACCAGGATCCATGAATAACCAGTGCTAGGCTTATTTACTATTTATCCTATAAAATCCATTCCTCACTATTGGAATGGTGCTTCAACTTCTACTGGCTTCAAAGTAGTATTTCTATAGAATTTTATTATACCATCAAATCTCTGACAAGGATCACATTTTTTGACTAAAACATGAGCATCCTTGAATAAGCTTGGCCACCAAAAACTAGCTCTCATTATGTTATGGGATGTAGTCTTGGCCATATAATGACCTCCACATACTCTTGAATGCATTGCAATGAGTATTTTTGTTGATTCTTCATTATCAATGCATTTCAATGGTATTCCTTCAAAATTTCTCTATCAAAGCCTTCCATCAATAATAATATATTTTATTTCCTACAACTTCAAAGATCTTCTTTCAATTTCAGTCAAATTGGGTGAAGCTTCCATATGTTGCAAAGAATAAATAATATTTTAATACCACTCGCAGTCATCCATATCACATGTATATGGCAGGTGGTCTTCATCAGTAAGATTTATTTGATTGGCGTCCAGGTTAGACTGAGACATCAACTTTGCTAACCCCTGGCCTCTTGTGAGTTTTGTTAAAATTTGGCATTTAGGGTAGACTAGGACATAAACTTTGTTAACCTCTAGCCTCTTGTGAGTTTTTTTTAATTTGGATGTCCATGTTGAATTTTTGAATTCTGTTAATCCATCTACACCTCCTACCAGACAATTCTCGTTGGGAAAAAAATATCCTTTACAACAACACTAGGAACAAATGCTATGATAGTAACACCTACCAAATAACACCTAAAATATTTTACAAGACCATATACTTGCTTCTCATTGATATCATATTTGAGTTCTATAGGTTGGAGTTATTTGTTGAAAAAAGCAATTGGTTGTTCAAAACCTTCTTTATTCTTCTAGAGAAAAACTGCCGCAATGGTGTGGAAAGAAGAAAAAGAAATATGTGCATTGGTTTTGCATAATCAGGTGTCCTAAGCACTAGATAATTCTTTATTGCATCCTTGATTTCTTGGAAGACCATTAAAGGTTCACCTTCCCAATTAATGACTACCCCTTTCTTAAGCATCTTAGATATGGGTCTACTAATCTCAGCAAAGTTGATTACAAATATCCTCAAAAAAATTACTTGGAAAAAAAAATATTGAATACCTTTGATAGTTTTTGGATTTGGAACTTTATCTACTAGAGAATCTTGAATCTATTATTTCTCTTCTCTACCTCGTCTTTCATACTTGATGTATTTGAAATCTATCATACCTCTACCTTCCCTTAATCTTTACAATTTTTGCAGAAAGGTTAGTAGGGGATTATTTAGTTGGATGATAGGATTTTCTTCCTCTTCATTATCTTCATCCTAAAGCTTCAGCTTCCTCTTGGATTTCCTAGTAGTTGTGATTACAAGGGTAGCTACCTTCTTGGGTGCCTTTAATCACTTTTCCTTTCTTCTTAGAAGGCTCTTCTTCTTCTTCTTCTTTTTCTTCTTCTTCTTCTTCTTCTTCATGTTCTTCCTCCTCTTCTTCTTCTTCTTCCTCTTCACCTTCACCTTTACCCTAAGTTAGCATGAGAGGGTCACCTTTCAACTTCTTCTTTAGGGTCTCCATCCTCTTCTTCCCTCATTTCAAGACTTAACAAATCTCTATCTCTAGAGATATCCTAGTCTTTGCTTCATTATAGGTGCCAAAGTATTCTTCCTTGCGGTCATCAGTCTCATTTAGAAGAGCCTCTATGATATCCCTTGCATCATCTATTTTGACTTCATATCCCAAAGTTTTTGCCCATGCAGTAGTAGGAATAGATGCTTGAATGTGAGTGTTATCACAATCAACCAAGAAAAAAATATTTGAGCATATTGCTGAACCAAGTATTGAGGCATCATATACCTCTTTTGCATTTTCTCCTTGAAATTCTCAAAATATACTTCCATTATGCAATCAAAATTTTCTCCCAACTCTTGAATGTAATCATTGATTTGATAAATTACTAGCCTATCCTTACTCTAGACCACACTACCTTTGGATCAAAATAATTTTTAAACATAGAAGAATAAATAAACTAGAAGGGATTCAAACTTACATGTGTTTTTCTGTGAAGCTCAGATGCTCTCCATATTCTTGTTAAACTAACTGAGATGCAACTCAACAAGGTCAAATGATAGGTTGTTCTTCGCCACCTTGTAAGCCAAGTCAATAGCTTCATAGGGGACACTATTTGATATACTTGAGCTATAGATCTTGTGAGCAATGCCTTAGATCCCACATTTGATCTCCATGTCAGTGAAAATGTTTATCTTCATTCCCATGCCATCCCATTCAACTAGTTTTTTCTTTTCCAATTCACCACGAGCTAGGGTCTTCATCATTTTGGGGCTATCCAACATAGGGTAACCTATAACTCAGTGAATCATCTTCTTTGTAATCTTCACAGGTTGCTTGAGCTAGAAGGACATATTGTGCACTATGCTCAAGTTGAATCTAATTCACTTTATTTTGAAATCCTTTGGCATGTATAGGGCATGAGTTAAACCCTTAATCTCCAGATTTCTATGTTTTGTCTTTAATATTCCATTATCACATAGGGAATTCCACACTTCATTCATTTCAAATGTCCCTAACTCTTGAATAGTGAAGTGGTAGAGCAACCTGATATTGTTAATCAATGGTACCTTTGGTGGTATAGATGAATGTGCTCCAATTGGATCCTTTTGCTTAGTAATTACTAGATGAAGCTTGAATTTAGGTGCCTTGTAGACCGTATTCTTCACTAACATTTCAGCGCCCTTCTTTACCTTTGAGCTAGAGCTAGATGCCATGATACTCAGTGAAAGATGAAATTCGTAACAAATAAAATATTCACTTCAAATTTTCTCTTCAACAATAATTCTCTTGTAGATCACTTGGGGCTCAAAATCACTCTAAAAATTAAATGCAATGTAACAAAAACCCTCAATTTTTCCTTTTATCAAAAATTTCAAAATTTAAGGCCTCTTAAATGAATCATACAATGGTAGGTATAATAGCTCGATTAAGTCATTCAATCTTGGCATGAATTGATAATTTTATAGCTCAGTTAGAACTAGGCCCTAACATGTTTATACTCTATGATAATAGGAAACTTGGCTATAGCTAAGTTGTAACTCAATTAAAGCACAATTCTATGTTATATGACCTTGTGCATCTTACTATGCTAATTTGAATTGCTCCCTTTTTCTCATCTAGAACTGATGTAAGATTTTCTTGATTTTCCAATTCTAGTCATCTCCATGGATGCCTAGTTATGTGTGGATGCCTCACCCAACTCATTATATTGGATGGTGATAGCTTCTTGCCTTGTGATTTCCTTTGTTTTTCCTTACCCATTTCTGATTCCTCTAATTTCTAATTTCCTCAATCTTTGACTTGCCTTTTTTTCTTTACCATTATTTTCTATATCATACAATTTCTTGCCAAGTGACCTATCTTCTTGCATACATAGCATCTTATATTGGTATTTATTTTTCTAATGTGAGTTTCTACACAATTTATACCAATGTGCCCATATTATCCATAATAATGACATCTTCTCCATGTATTGTACTCCCAACCAATAAATTCTCTTTGGCTAGTTCTATTATGATGAATGTTTTGACCTGCATTTTGAAGATTTGTGACCTTTTTTATGACATGTGAAAAAAATTTCTTCATACTTTGATTTGGTTTTGCATTCATTTTCTTTGTGACCATATTTATTGCAATCGTAGCACTAACATTTGAACTTGGGTTGTATGGAATTACTCCAACAAACATTTGAAGTGTGACCTATTTTTCCACAAGTGTTGCATGTATGCCTTTCATTTTTTTGCACTCCTTGTTGTGATGACTCTCCTTGATTGGTGTACCCTAAGCTAGTAGTGCATTTAGGTCTATTCAAAGTTTTCTCAAATAATTGATTCACACTTTCTTTTGATCTCAATCTTCTTTCATTTAATTCCTTTTCAGCTCTCATTCCATTCTAGAGTCTTTCATTTTCTTCTCTTAGATTGGTGATTCCTTGATTTGCATCATCTAGTTGATTTGTAATGTCTTCTTGTTGTTGAGATAACTGTTGAACTTCATTGTTTTTTCTTCTAGTCTTATAGAAAGTATTCTTCTATCTTCATTTTCCATTTCTTTATCATTTATAGATTTTTTATTTTTCTACATGACTTCACATAGCCTGACTAAGTGACTTTCTTTCTCTCTTTTCAATTATCTTACTTCTTCCTGTAGAGTAGCATTTCTCACTAGTAGATCTTCTATTGATGTATGTACTTCTTCTAAACTTCTTCCTTTGTATAGGTCTCTTATTATTTCTTTTGTATAGAGATTATCATTCATCTGCATAGCCAATTCTTTTCTTCTCTTTAGAGAGTGAGTAAGTTGTTCCTTAAGTTTCTTAACTTTCTCCATAGCCATGTGTAGATCCATTTTTTAATTTTCAACAACTTTCTCTAACTTGTACACTTCCATTTCCTTGGATCTTTACTCTCTAGCTATTAATCCTATGATAGGAGAACCTAGCTCTAGTACTAATTGCTAGAAATGTAATGACAAGCAAGTGACTAAGAGGGGGGGGGGGAGGGGTGAATCAGGAACCAATAAATATTTTCACACTTATATTACTTCAGTTTTACTTCTTTAGATTATCTAATCTACTTCCATGCATGGACATAAAGAAATCAATATCACAACACTTTTACACAAGATATGGTAACCCAAAAACCCTCCAAGTAGAAGGTAAAATAGGGGTGGGTATGACACCCAAAAATGCTTCACTACTATAGTAATAAAGTTGGCCTATTAGGGCTTATAATTGATTACTTCTAGTGATCTAATCTGTTAGGAGTATGAAGAATTGTTAGGTCCACCTTGTAGAAGGATTTTATAATAAAATGAACTATCTTCTCTTTCAAGAGACTTAGCAAAGGTCTGTTAGGTCAACCTGGTTAGAGGATTTGACTTATTTGCCTATTAGGATGAATCAGTTAGATGGTATCTTCTTTGCAACTTGATTTTTTTGATAATATCCTTTGAATAGTATGATCACTTGACTATGATAGATGTGTCTCTACTATGCCCTTTATACTACCTTGTAGCTTGATTAATTAATCTATTCCATATTTGCTCCTTGCACTCAAATATCTCTTATATTACACTTCTTACACATTTCACACTCTTGAAAAATGAATTTGTCTTCCTTATATACCCTTTAAACAATAACTTCATATTGAGTTAGCTTCCATAATAGATATCTTTATAAAAACCAAATATTCCTTTAAGTTAGCTCAAGTATTAATGTTGAGGCAATACAATGAATTTGATCTTCTACTGACATTCAAGAAATGCAGTGAGCTTAGGTGAAATTGATACTTGGTTAGCACTAGAAAACTTGGGTGATATAGTTGGCTTGGTTTACAAATAGATCTCTATTAACTCTTTGAACTCATTTCACACATGAAACTTGTTTCCCACTGATAATACTAAATATCTTGAGTCATACTATGAGCTTGTTTAACATAGTATACCTTTCTCTGCTTGGTCTACACTGAATTCTACTCCCTAATGCAAAGCTTAGTGTTAGTATTAACTGACCTTCCTAGATATCTTAATTGGTTTGTCACTAATTTATAATATGTCTTACAATAGGGTCAACATTAATGAGTGTGATGTGTTAATGAATGAATAATATATTTTATTAATGATGAAATAATGAATGAATGTTAGATGTTAGCTTTGGATATTATGAGATTACTTTATGAATGTTCATATTTTTGTTTACTTCATGTGATAATGAATGGATTTTAGATGCTATGGAGTAAATTAGAGTTATGTTATGGATGAGGGGGGAAGGTGGGGCTAGTTGAGCTTCCAACTTCACATGGTTGGCCTTGTTAAGTAGAGAATAGTAAATTATTCTCAAAACAAATTGAAGACCAATAATGTAATAGATCTAACCATTCTCATTCTTAAACCTATTAATTGTCAAGTACTCCCAAGATCCACTATTCTCTACAATTCAATCACATTCTCAAACTTTGATCACATCTAGATCAAACTCTCTTCTCCTTACTCCCTAATTTTGAGACATGTTTGAAATAAACCTCCAATAGACTCTCCAATAGTCACAAGATCCTTAAAAGGAAGATTCCATATCATAGACCCACCTTACTCGACCTTTACATTGTACCTACCCTCTACCAACATCATGTGAGAATCATCTTGCCTTCCAAGATCATTTTTCAATTTCTCTTCCAAAAATTTTCCTCATCTTGGATGATATAAACTCTGATTGCATCTTCAAGTTTAATCACATTCTTCAACTTGACTAATTGCATATCCTTCATGCTGGTCACTTATTCCATATGATAGTAGCCACTCAATCAATAACCATTCTTACCATAAAATAGACTTCTATCTACTTGTAGATACTAACATCTCATGTGTCCCTTAAGGCTACAATCATACATTCAAAGACTCCCTCAAATAGCGAACTATAACCATCACTATTATACCTCTGCAATAGACCCTTGTCTTGACTCTAGTCTTGATTGAACCCAACACCATGTACTTGACACTAAATTCTCACAACATAGCAACCCACTCTACACTTTTTCTATCCTACTAAGGATCCCAAGACAAAGTGTAATCACCCAAAAATGGTCATCTAGACTATGAGCCCCCTTTCTAGCATTTTTACATAATTTATCTAATGTTTATCCTTGATCAAATCTCCAACAATCATTTATTTGATTCTATCCTATAGTTTGACCACTTTATCCTAAGTTCATATTTAATTAAAATAACATGTCCCCCTTTTAATTAATTAAAAATCCCCACTTCCTAGTTATCCTAAGTGTGCACACTTCCTATTTTAGAAATAAAAGAAAAGGTATTTTTGTCTACACATGAATGCACAATTTTCTATGTGAGAGGAATCTTCTATTTTTAAAATAACTTTAATTCTCCTCCACACATTTCAAACCCTTTCAAAACTGATACATTAATTATGATTGGTTGAGATGCTTGTGCACATGGATCACTCAAGATGCATTCTCCTCCTTTGATTATGCCTATTTTGCCTCTTAATCTCTATCGTCCATTTTTCTTTAAACGGGAGGGCTCTCTTCTCATTCAAAAATCTTAGTCTCTCATTCTATTGTTATGTTGTAGGTTTTCTTGGTGATTTTGAAGACTTGGAGCATTCTTGCATTTTTACATTTTAGCTTAGCTCTCATTCTACTTACATAATGGGATACTTTTTAGCTTAGTTATCTTTATACTTTAGCTTAGTTCTCTTTTTTAGCTTGCATTTGTATTTCATTTTATTCTAGATTCTTGTATATTGGGACACTTCCCTCTACTCTTTGAATCTCTCATTCTATGGTGCACCTTGCAAGAGTTTCATAGATTTGGTTCATTTGAGAGCTACCATCTCACTTTCTTGCACCTTTGCATGTTATAGATATAGAGCTATAACCCACCTCTTGAGATACCCTCTTTCATGGGTATTCTCAAAAATAATGATTTATAGAAGTGTGACACTTTTTGTACACATATTTTTGGCTTCCTTCTTGGCTTCTTCATTCTTTGACGTAATATGTTCCCAAATTGATCACACATGAGTCAAATAGGGGCAAATGTAATCACCAAAAAATGGTCATTTAGACTATGAGCACCCTGTCTAACATTTTTGCATAATATATCTAATGCTTATCCTTAATCAAATCTCCAAAAAAATATTTATTTGATTTTTCCCTATAGTTTGACTATGCTATCCTAAGTCCATCATTTGATTAAAAGAACATGTCCCCTTTTAATTAAATAAAAGCCCTTATTATTCTAACCCACTTAAAGTTCACACATAAAGTCCTTTTTCCATTTTACAAATTAAAAGAAAATGCTTTGTGACTTTTTTCTTATATGGGAAGTCAACTACTATTTTATTGGCTGACTTGTGTGTGCACATGGATCGCTCCTATTTTCAAACTCCACCTTTGATCTTCCACAATCTTGACCTTGATTTCTACCATTCATATGACTTTAAAAGAAATATCTCTCACCTTGTGAAGGGATCCATCCATCTTTTGACTATTGTTATGTTGTAGGTTTTCTAACATGTTTCCTTGGAGCTTTGTGGAGAACTTCTCATTCCTTGTGTCATTCTATCATCACCATGGCATATTAGTTTAGAAGCATCTTGTATGGTAGTTTAGTTCTTTTTGCAATAGTCTAGCTCACATAGCATAATTAGCTTGGATATTGTAATACTCTCATCTTGCTTAACATAGTTGCACTTTGCATTTCATCTTAGCTTACTTCACATTTGCATTGCATTTTGAGAGTTCTCACTATAGACACTTGCATTCTTGCTCTTGTCTCAAAGAACCTCCCATTGCATGGTTTACTAGGAAGAAGAGTATCTCTAAGGCTTAACTGAGAGCCTTCTTATTCTTGAAATATACTCTCTTGCACTCTGTGGATAGGAAGCTCTAAGCTAAGATCCAAGCATTTCAAACTCATGGAATCACTTAGATAGAATGGTTTAGAGTGTGACACAAATTGAGTGTACATTTTTGGCACTCACCATGGGGCTAGAACCAAGTTTCTAGCTTCATTTTCTTGCTTGAATTTTGATTTCATTGTCGTTTCTAGTTTTTTATTAAAAAAATATTAGATCTAATCAAGTGGTTTTGTAGGTTTCTTGCTTTGGTTTTAAGGGTAACCCTTGTGAAAATTTGTTTGAAGGCAAAAAACCTAGTTTTGAAAGATTTGACAATATCTTCCAAACTACTTTGAGTTCAGATCTGAAATTCTTTTTGCAAGTTGGGCATGCATCAAAAATGTCTTAGTCCAATTTTCAGATCATTCTGATTTCATTTGCATCTATTATGATTTTTTATTTTTTTCATAAAAATTCATTTATAGTCTCAAATCAATGATTTTTTAGGAAATTTTTTTAAAAAGAAATTTCTATGAATTCTATAGGGGGTTAATTCTTTGTGTTTTGAATTTTGAACTCATATTAGGGCTCAATAACTCGGTTTGATAAATCTAGTTTGTTTTGACAAAATGAGTCCCTAGGGCACAAATGAAGAGAATTTTATAAATTTCTTATATTTTTGAAAAAATCTCTAGTTTTTAGTAGGGGTCTCTTCTTCTCATTTATATTTTTGGAGCCAAAATAATAGCAAAAATGTCTAATCTTGTTGACTAGGTCAAAAGCAAAGAGTAAAAAAGAGATCATTTTGTGATTAGCTTGCACTTTCTTTGCATACATTTGGTTGAAATATAAATTGGATTTTTGAGGCAACTAACCACTTTGTATTGTAGATCTTACTTGTTTATTATGACCTAACCTTGGTGGTTTTATAGGGAGTTTCTCATTTCATTGCTAAAAAGAACAAATGTCAAAGCTTCAAATGTGCAAGGGCTACTAACACTTGTTTGCAAGGCTACCCAAAGCATAAAAACCAAACATCAAAATATTTTTTCTTTTCTTTCATTTTTAAGTTCAGCATTATACTAGTTTTTAATTTTATTAAACTCTTAAGATCTTGTCATTAGAGTCTTTTGGTGGTAGGAAAGTATGTTCTTCATCCTTGTGGTGAATCAAAAATCTTGACCCACGTCTAGATTTCGAAAGCAAGAGGGTTAATTACACATTGTTTGGCATGTTTGGGAAATTCTTTTGAGATAGGAGAGTATGCTCTTCACCCTAGTGGTGAATCAGAAATCTTGACTTTCAAAGGTTGATCTACTTCTTGTTTAGTCTAGAATCCTTTAGAGGGCCTTCTCTTGGGCAACCAAGAGGAATGACCCAAGTGGGGACAAGTGAACCAGCTATTCCAATCCACTATAATCTCAAGGATATCAGGGACACAAAACCTTGGTAGATTTATTTTTTTTCTTCACTTAAGTTGAGTACTTGTGGGATTGGGACCATAAGGAAAATGCTAAGCAAGAACATTTAAGGTGCTCTTATGACTGTGAGGTCTGTTACCCACTACAAGGTGGGGTGTCATGTAATTAGGTGAAAGAGGAACATTAAAAATGGAATCCCTTTCTAAACACTCTATGTTAGTAACTACCATATCTTTCCATGCAACTTCTTGGTACAAGGATCGATCCTAGTGGATTACCCAGATCACCCCAAGATTTTACACTCACCATTTGTGTTCCCTTGGTTATGCTTATGGAATTTCCATGAAAAATCCAATATCTCTTGTGGGAAACCACTTGGTGTGAGGCAAAGGAACACTTAGTGTGGGCCAAGTTGGTGATTAATGAACTATGACTTTTAGGTAGATATTGCTTGATGTGTTCTCGAATGTGCTAGACCTGTAAAAATATTTTGAACATACACATGAAAATAGTTATAGGGATTTATTTTGAAACTTCCCATATGATTGTATCATTCAAGGTTACATTTTCCCTTGCTTTATTGTCTTAAGACTACTCCATGTCTCACTATCTTGCTTGGAAAAAAAATTATTTTTGAACATCAAACTTGCTATGCTATCAACTATTGTCAAAACTTTGTCAACCAAGTCTAAACATCAAATCTAAACATTTTCTTGTGTTTCTTGCTAAGGAGAGTCTCATCATTTGGCTTTGATTTGTTATGTCACTAGTGTTTAAACATGCTTAAAGTGGCTTTTGGTCTTAGTGCTATTGTGCTTTCTATCTTCATGCTCTATTCCACTTGCTAGTTATCTTTTTGATGAAATGGTTACCTTGATTTCTTGACTATACTCTTGGGTTGGGAAAGTTTTTCACTTGTCACCCCACTTGCTCTATCCACTTGGATATTTGGGCTTCTTGCCTAGATCTTGACTTTAGTCATTGGTATTGTAAGTTACTTGGACACTTTCTTGACAAGTCACTTTACTCTATCTTTACTATATTGGCAAGTGAATACTCTACCTCTCTAGTTTGGACATCAAGATATCTTGTGTCACCTTGATCTCTTACATGTTTGGCTTCTTTCCTAAAACTATAGAATTCAAGCCTCATGCTACCAAACCTCAACCAAATCTAGATGATCATGATATCCTCCATGCCACTAAAGAGTTTCAAGATCTATATGCTCAGTGCAAAGAACTAGAAGAGACAAATGATCTTTCTTACCTTCATCTCTCTAAGTGCATGATAGAAATGAACTCTAAACTTGAGAAAAGATTAGAGGAGAAGATTTAATTCTTAAATAAATCTCCCTTAAGACTTTTGCATACACATAAGTCACCCTTTTTAAGGTATACATACTCTACTTCAATACATCAATTGTCTTTGCCTACTAGATCTAAAGGCCTTTTGAGAGAGCTAGAAAATGATACATCCTTGGAGCATATGCTAAAATTTCATGACAAGAATATCTTTGACCAATATGAAAAAGACATGAAAGCTTGTTATTTTCTTGAGAAACAACAAAAGGACTCTAGACATACTTGTGATAGAACTTTTACTCCCTTGGAAGATTCTTATGATGACACTTTGCAAACACTTCTTGGCACCAAGCTCATCACGTTACCTAAGTCTAGCTCATATAGAAATCAATTCTTGGATATATATTGTGCTTATCATCAACATAATGAGTATAGTACTTCAAATTTCATACAACTGAATCATAAAATCCAAGATCTTATTGATGATGGGATTTTTGATACCTCTAATAACTCACGTGATGAGGATACTTCTCTTGAGAAAGATCATGTTGATGAACCTATGTCTAGTGATGGTCTCCTTGACACCCCTATTTCTTCCAACACTAATGCATCTCCCAACACTTCAAAGCTTTCCAACATGCCTCCATCAAAAAAATAACCTAATGCTTTCCACATTGACTATGCCTATCCTCAAGGACTACATCTCAAAGAAACTCAAGCTAACCTTCACTTGGATGCAAAAAATTTTAATGCTATTAAGGCTAAAGATCCTCAATACTTATGTGATGCTATGCCCATTTTAGCTAGTCCTTCACTATCTCTTTGAGATTCTATCATGCAAACCTCACATTTTCCCTTGTCCTGAGAAGTGGCTCCATGTCAAGAGGACTCTCAAAAATCTAAAGATATAAATGTCATTAAAGATCAAGATCAAGCACCCTTTCATCCTCTTCATAATTTCACCCCTTCGTATCCTTTTTTTTTTCCAGCTCCTAAGTATGATGAAGACATCACTTCCACTATTTCCTTTGAGCTTACCGAAAATTATGAGAAAAGTTATCTTCCTATGCTATCCAAAGCTACTTGTCAAGATCAAAGCATACCCTCATGTTCTACTTCTCCATATCCACTTCAAATTTGTGCTCAAGCTCCAAGTGATCCTACTAATAATGTTGCTCCTATCAAAGCTACTCATGAGTCTATTGATGGATTTGACCATTTTTCTCACTCTAAAGATGTTGATATCTCTTTCTACTATCCATTTTCATCTCCTAAGCCTATCCTTTGTACTTATCCCTCTAATATAATACCTTTAGAACTTCCTTCCATATTAGGACCTTATATTCCATCATCTCCATTTTTAATATCTATCTCATCACCCATTTCTCATATCTTACCATTTCCCACCTCTCCTATTACACCTCAAGGTCAATGAAGACACACATACTTAAACTCTTCATATTCACCTTTCCATCTAAACCAGTCATATTAGCCTTATTCATGCACAAATTCCAAGTCTTTTGGAAGTGAGAATAAACATAAGAATCCATTGGAAAATGAAGATCATTATGTCCCATCTAATTGACTTGTGAATGCTAAGAAAAAAAACATCCAAGAGACCACAAAGTTCCACTATTCAAAAAGTGAAATCAAAGAAAATATGGGTTCCTAAACCCATTATCGAAGAAATGTATTCTAAAGTATTGAAAGAAAAATTTAAAGTTATATGGATTCTCAAGTCTCTCTTGAAAGGCTTGAATATTGAACATAAATATAAGTTGACATTCAAGCTTGCAAAGGCCTCCACTCCATATTCTTCCAAACATCTTTATAAAAAGATTCCAAAGGCCTCCACTCCATTTTCTTCCAAACATCTTCATAAAAAGCTCCCAAAGCCTTCCACTCCAAGGTGTGTTTTGATGTTGATCTTGCCCAATATTTAAGCTACCTTCAAGAAATCATCTAAAGCTTACACTTACTTTTTATACATGAACTCTTATCCTCCATATGCTCTTCCTACTACCATTTCTCTTCTATCACCCTATTAGCATCTTTGAGTATACCTTTCTATGGTCTTGGCTTATCATGACTTATCTTTCCTATAGGAGCATTATGTAAATTAAAAAAGCTTCACCTATTTCTAAAAAACCAAAAAGAAAAAGAAAAGGAAAAAGAGAAAAAAAGTAAAAAAGTAAAAAAAAGGTGCCTTGGTGAAAACCACTTCTTATGGCTCCTTGGTAGCAAAAGTGAAGAGAAATAAATCCATCCTTTTGGAGTTCTTTCTAGGTAAGGAACTTATTAGGTGGGTTTAAACCTAATACCAGGAAGCATAAGACACAGAAAAGCCTAAGGATGAGCTAAATCCTATATTCATCAGCGCTAAATCTTAGTTATAGGCCAACATTGATAGAGTCATTAGGACTCAACTCACTTTAGGTTCTGCAAGGCTAAGGCAGGCAAACCTTAGGGATTGACCTTATTAACTTGATATTCTTCTCTTCAAGACTATCCCCTATAGCAAAATTGCTCAATTTTCTTCTATGATTTTCTTATAAACTTCCTAATTATAGAAGCTAACTATAACCAAAAGGAAAGTAGATGAAAATAAGTAATGACCAGCACTTCTAGTTCATCATTACATAAAATGGTAAATTTGTATTCAATTGATGATTGAATTAGCATAACCTAGGTATGCAATAACAAAAACATGTACCCTCTAAAACTGACTAGTCCCTTATCCATTGGGCATTCAATAAGTCAAAATTACACACATGGATACTTGAAACATAATCATATATCCAAACATCTGATCTATCTATCTAGCTTGAAAATAGACATCAATCTTCAAATCAATTTTATACTTATCAAATCCTCCTATGATTCCTACAGTTTTGTTAATGCAATATCAAGCAAATTTCTTAGGTCCTTGACCAATGACAAGACACACAACAACATACAACTTCAAAAAAAGCTACATCTAGATAGTATGCATTTTGTACATAGTCAAACAGAAAACTACAAACCCATACAGAGGAGATAAAATTTAGAATGAAACTTTAAATAAAACTATGTATTTATTTCCTTGAAAATAATTACATCAAGTATATGCAAAACTCAAAGAGTACAAAATGAATGACGATATTAGCTAAATGCTCAAAGAAACTATATTGTTGTTCTTCATAATAGAGAGACTACTAAGAATGGCATCATGGTCATAAACTAGAACCAAAAATGGTATCATAATAGTCTAAAGATTATCCAACATTGGAACCCTTAAAATGAGTAAAGAAGAGGCTCCTAAATCTAAATCTGATCTTGCCATGTGTCCTCCTAAAAACTCTTCCTATTGCTACTATAGAAAATTGTCTCTTCATTCCTCATCTACTGACAATCAAATCTCATCAATTATTGTTGAAAAATATCCTTAGAATAATCAAAGAAAATCTCCTCTAAAGGAAAATTCTATATGCATCATGAAATACAAGAGCCTCAAACTATTTTTTTCATGTCTTCATCTGCCCTCAACCGTGAATCTCAACTGCCCCTGCTGGCAAAACTTCATTGCTTCCAACTGCTTTCAAAACACTCACTTCATTCATTATGGTTGGTCAATGAATCTAATCTCATTCAAATCTAATCAAAATCTAATATTTTTCCTTCTAAAAACATCAAATCTACATTTAAACTAAGGATGCCCCAAAAATATAAAACCTCTTGTAGCTCCTCCTAATGGATACCTATGCAAAATCTAACTTCAAAAATTAAGAGTACATCTTCCCCCAGTTTCGGTAGTATATTACACTATATGTTTTGGATAAAAATGGTACCTTTAAGGTGCATTTTAAATTTCAAGCCCCAGGCCATGACAAGAGATTAAAAATTGAAAAATTTAAATACACCATATAGTTAAAACTATACAATATAATCAAATTCATTTTAAATTCTTCAATTTATCAAAATGCATGCTCAACTAAAAAATATGATTTAATAATATGATTTTATATTTTTTGCCTTGTCCCCAATCATAGGATGCCACTTGTTGCATTCTTATTGGCCATTTTTTCCCTATACAACATTTGAAATATTTGAAAATTTATGCTTCCCAATCTTTTGAAAAAGTAGACTATCATAACATCTTAAGTTTATATTTTTCATCTTGCGATATCACAATATCCTTTGATTTTCATAGTATCTTACCCTAGAAATTTACCTCTTATGATCCCACACCAATTATCACCATCATAACATCTTACCTCTTCAATATTTACTTCAATCTCTACCTCATGGCATTACGAACCATGCAACATTGGAAACCTCTTCATCCTTCATGACAAACTTATGAATTGCCTACATGCGTGATTGGAAAAAAGTCATTGACTTGGTCATCCAATGGTATGAGTGGGCCCCTCCAAGCTAGCTTTACCTCATGATCAAGGCCTTGTCTTTGAGACACTTAGTCATTGTGTATTCGTTGTTAAAAATCTCTTTATAACCCCATGCCTGTTGCATGTGGGAAAAAATATTTTGCATATGGGGGACTGGAGTGAAAGCTACTCCTGCCCTTTCACCATGGATGGCTCTACTTCTCCTTTACACTTGTGGGATGTAGGTACTCCTTCAATCCCATTTCATAGGTGCCCTACCCTCTTGCATGTTCTTTTTATGCCATAGAGTTGGGTGGAGCTCCCCCTTCAAGATGATGATTTGCTCCTATGTCATGGGTGTCTGCTCTAGCACCCCTCCAAATAGCTTCCCTACTACTCATGCCTTTTTTCCTTATGTGGAGCTCTTCTCTTAGAACATGAATTCTTTCTTTTGTTTTCGTGGGTTACCATTCATGCCTTTTCTATTTGAGCTCCACTTTAGCTCTCATCTTTGACTACAATACTCCTCTTCCCTGGATGTTGTAGATGTCATGGGCTCTATTCCTTATCCTTTTATGGCACTCCTCCAATCTCTTCCAAGGTTATTGGAATCTACATCTTGCCTTCCAATGTGGACTGTAGGAATCTTCCCTTCTATTTTGAATAGAGTTTCACACTTGCAACCACTATCGAAACTATAAATATTGAAGAATATAAACAAGACAACAACAAAACATTTCAAGCAACAAATCAATATATGGGTGATTTCCTTCAAACTTCCTAACTACCTTCGTAGTTTATTTAACAAAAGAGATAGGAGCAAATTCTATAGAAATTCCTGAACACTATCCTAACATCTCCAAATGGCAGAGTAGCCATAGAACTTAGGCTATTTCACATTTTGATGTTTCCACCATGAATTACTTATGACAAAACATTTTCCTCTTGCTCATGCATGAATCAAGCTATTGGGTTTCACTTTGAATTATAGTCTCAATTATCTCCTTTCATTACCATTTGTAACCCATGGCTCTGATATAAAATTCAGTTCAATTAATCAATACCACCTACAAATGTTTTGAGCATACAAATGCAACAAAGATGATGCTGCTAAAAAACTTCAATCACAGCTATCCTGTGATCAATCATGGCTCAATTTCATATTTTTTTGTTCATTGTGTAACCCTAAAACATTTATCTTCAAAATGATATATGCATTCTTCATACCCCCTTTAAAAATTATCATCAATATAATCTCCCTTAAAACATCCTCAAACTCCCTAATACTTTGTCAGGACAAAATCAATTGGACTCCAAAGCGAGTCTGGCTAAAAAAAATTTACATTTAAAATAAATGATTCATTAAATAGACCTTTTGAGCTCATAACATTGATCTGATACAAAAATAGTCAATAATTTGTCATGTTAAAAACATTTTATCCCCTCTTGTAAACCTATGATTTTTGTGCCAAGAGGTCCACTGGCTGGCCTTAAAAAATGACCCAAATATTTGACTGAGAGTTGGGATTTGACATACTACTTCTTTTTCCAACATGCTTGCACCCTATCAAATCTCATCTCATGATGACTTTGCGGTCAAAATATATTGATCGTCAAAGTTGCTCAGCCAAAATTGTCTGCAAATAACATGTTAGAAAATTGGAAAGTGCATTTGGATTTGGCTTTGAAATTAGGGAAAATGGATACTTAAAGGCTTGAAAACTAGGGCATTAGTTCATAGTCATGAGGAGAATATAATTCTATGATTTGGGCTCATGATAAATAATAGGGCACATTTGACAAGAATGCAAAATTAGGTACTCAGAATTGCAAATAAGGGGATATCAATAGAAAAGTTGTTTTTACAAACAAAATGGACCTAGGAAAGTATGCAAATGGGTTTATCAAGACATTAAAATTGGCACACTTGAACTATTTTAGAGTAAAATGCAGTGGTATAGACCATTTGACCCTATCTTTCATGGGATCAGAGTTATTACATCTCGAACAATGTGTTGATCAATCGACATTTCTTGATAGCAGTAAAAAGTTATAAATTACATTTAGAATCATGTTCCAAAACTAATCAAATGGATTTATTAAAGGCTCAAATCTGAAACATAGAAACTATGTAACCTCTAGAATTTAGTGCAAAAGGAATTTTCTCAGTATGGTCAACTAGTTCAAAGTTACAATCAGTCAAATAGGGCCTCCCGTAATTTATGGCAATATGCATCAGCATGACAGAGATAAGTAACCAACTTCGAGGGATTGAAAAAACCTAGTCAAAACATATTGAAATGAAATGAAAATTGAAACATAGGTTCACTCATATGCATACTAAACAATCCCAAAGTGATGAGTCATTAAACATTACTAGGTACAAGATATTCAAATGCAAACTAGGCCTTCTATCAATGTTTGACACTTATGCAAAATTGAGCACTACTCAAAATGAGACTTCATAGAATGACTTAGAATGTTAGTTTATCACTATAGGATGCATGAATGTACTGAAAGAAAGGTTTTAGAAACATAAAACACCTCCTAGGTCTTAAAACAATAGTCAGGTACATGAGCATGAAAAGTAATAATAGGGCTCAAAGTGACTCAAAATTTTGGAATGGTACTCAAAAATAGAATGCAATTTTGAGTCCCATTACATCCTATGGTGAAAACCACTTCTTGTGGCACCTTGGATAAGTACCATGATGAAGACCTAGTAAAAAGGTGTCATGCATAATTCTTCCATCATCCATCTATCTCATCTTCTCTCTTTGATCTTGACAATGTTAAGCTATCCTTGCATATTGGCTATCTTATCCATCTACTTCCCTATCATGATCTTGATCATTCACTCATAACCTCCATCTTGAGCTTTATTCTTATTGCTCTATCCTATTACTATCCTATCTAGTTGACCCCTTGGTATTGATCACAATAAAGAAAAATATGGTTCTTAGGCCTCTTAACATGTCTAATCTCTTGGATTGCACACTTTCATGCTATCTTGCTCATTGGCTTCCACTACTTATCCTACATGCTACCTCGCTTAGCTTCCACTACTTATCCAAAACCTATTTTATATGGCCATCTTTCCCTAGCTTGTGTACTCTTGAGGAGGCAGTCCTTGAGGATCATTTTCACTTTCTTCATACTCCTTTCTTATCCATCCCTACTTATCCACCAACTTTCTACTCCATCATGTCCTATATATTGTTGGACATTAGGAGAAAATGATGTGATCTTGCTTAAGAATTAGTGATTTCTAAAAGTCCTAAAATAAATCCTAAAAATCATATATGATGCTGAAAATTTCTTAAAAGTAGAAAATGTCCTGAAAAAATGATCATCTTAGTGAAAACCTAGCAATAGGTGCTTTGATGTATCACAAAAAAAAATCCTAAAATCCTAAAAAAATCTTCCCAGTGGTGAAAACCTAGAAACAAGTGCTACGTGAGACCCTTGCACTTATGTCTATCAGTCTCAATAATTCACTCTGCAACACATTTCCTAGCTTAGAATTATTTATTGTCCTTGTCTTGGGGGCACAACTTCTTAGCCTATTGAGGTCTCCTTGTGCATTAGGGCTTCTTTGGAAATTCACAAAAGAATGTTTATCAACACTTTTTGGATAGCTTACCTACAGTCTAGGGTGCTACAATATTTCTCACTAGTAGAGGCAAGTCTTGAAGAAATGGCCATGTGACTTACACACACACACACACACACACACACACACACACACACACACACATAAATAATTAAATGACTTAGCTATGATGGACTTTATCTTCTTTGCATGTTGTCTATGATGATTTCTTTGCCATGTGTTCCCTCCCTAATAGTCTTTCGAGGACATCTGGAAGACTAGGGGCATGGGGCATGTTTTACTTGCTTTCTGCTTGTGGGTATACTTTGTTAGTCTAAGGTGTTTAGAGAATTCATGCTTTTCCTACTTGACACTTTGGACCTACAACATATCATCCTTTTTTTTTTTTGTAAGACTGCACTTAGGGGTTATCCTAGCACTTATACCTTGATACAGGTGTAATCTTTCTATATTGAACTTAGGGAGTCTAACTATATAGTTATCTTGACTTATATGTCTTTGATGCACGGGTTGGATTCTCACATTTTTATCCGATATAGATCATATTCATATCCTCACAATTTATGCTATTGATGATTGTATGATCTTTTTATGTCCCTAATAAGGCTTGGTGATAAAAACTAGGACCTACTTAGGTAACCCTTGCAATTACACCTTTCATAGTAGCTTGCACTCTAGGGTTCACTTTAGCTTAGCTTTGCATTTTGCATGTTGAGAGAGCTCTCTTCTTTATCTTTCATGGACATGTTAGCTAACTATGTTCATCCTTCTCTTGCATCTTCTTGATCTTATCTTATCTCTTCTATCCTATTTAATACTTTTTTTCTATCTTACCATCTCATCTATGCTTTTGACCTATCTTTTCTAATCTTAACATCTTGGATCCATTTTTGGGATCGAAATCCAAATTTGGATTCATTTTGGTAGTCAATATTTCTTCCTTCTTCTATTTAGTTGGCTAACCTATTGAGGCTTAATCTTTGAATCTTGTTGGGGTAATCATCATTTCTTCATTTCTTGATCATTTATCCTCTCTTCCAGTCTTTTCTTTCATTTCTATTTCATCTCATTTCATCTTTCTTCTTTCTTTGACCTAATTCTTATGCTTTATCTTTCATGGTTAAGCTTAGTCAAACTGGGGCATATCTTCATTTCTTGATGGTCACTCTTTGGTCTTAATCTCTTATCTATCATCATGAACTTTTCTTTGTTTTGATTTGATCAAATCTAGCTTAATTCTACATCTCCTCTATCTCATTTTGATTTCAATCCTGAGGGGGTAGGAATATTCTATAATTGTTGTGAATTGTTTTTCTTCTACAATTATCTATTTTTTCTTGATTTATCTTCTTTACTTTGTGTTAGTAATCTTCTTGAGTTCTAATATCATCTCTATCCTAGTGTTCAGTCTTGCTCCTAATACACTATAAATTCAGGACTTGCTATCTCTTTCTGCATTTCATTCTTCAAAATTAGATCTCTCTATCTATTGGTTCCTTCTTGGCTTCTTCATTCTTTGACGTAATGTATTCCCAAACTGATCACACATTAGTCAAAGAGGGGCAAATGTAATCACCCAAAAATGGTCATCTAGACTATGAGCCCCCTTTCTAACATTTTTGCATAATTTATCTAATATTTATCCTTGATCAAATCTCCAAAAATCCATTTATTTGATTTTATCCTATAGTTTGACCACTTTATCCTAAGTTCATATTTAATTAAGTGAACATGTCCCCCTTTTAATTAATTAAAAATCCCTACTTCCCACTTATCCTATGTGTGCAAACCTCATATTTTAGAAATAAAAGAAAGGCATTTTTGTCTACACATGAATGCACAATTTTCTATGTGAGAGGAATCTTCTATTTTTAAAATAACTTTAATTCTCCTCCACACATTTCAAACCCTCTCAAAAGTCAAACATTAATTGAGATTGGTTGAGATGCTTGTGCACATGGATCACTCAAGATGCATTCTCCTCCCTTGATTATGCCTCTTTTGCCTCTTAATCTCTACCGTCCATTTTTCATTAAAAGGGAGGGCTCTCTCCTCATTCAGAAGTCTTAGTCTCTCATTGTATTGTTATGCTGTAGGTTTTCTTGGTGATTTTGGAGACTTGGAGAATTCTTGTATTTTTTTATTTTAGATTAGCTCTCATTCTACTTGAATAATGGCATACTTTCTAGCTTAGTTTTCTTTATTCTTTAGGTTAGTTCTCTTTGTTAGCTTGCATTTTATTCTAGATTCTTGGATATTGGCACTCCTGTCTCTACTCTTTGAATATCTTGTTCTATGGTACACCTTGCAAGGGTTGTATAGCATTGGTTCATTTGAGAGCCACCATCTCACTTTCTTTCACCTTTGCACATCATAGATAGAGAGCTATAAGCCGCCTCTTGAGATGCCCTCTTTCTTGGGTATTCTCAAAAATAATGGTTTATAGAAGTGTGATGCTTTTTGTACACATCAAGTACTTCACCCTTTCATGTCTCCTTACTTGAGAAAGAGCTAGACTTTTTGACTATAGCCCACCCCTTGTCTCTCCTATCATTTACTAGGCAACAGTGGTAATAAATAGCAGTTACCAAAAAATTTGGTTTAACAATTACTTAAACCCTTTCCTTGGTGTACCACTTATTTGACACTAATCACAATCTATTCATGGATTTATTCTTCATTCTTCCTCAACCAAAGTCTTCCTCACAACCTCCTATGTAATCACATTTTCATAAATAATTTATCCTTATAATGCTATTGTAAATCCTATACCAACATTAACTACAAGATGTTTATAGTTTTGTTCCACTAGGAAGAACCTCAAGGAAAAAAAATGAGAGTTAAATTTTTGTGTCGACATCTTATTCAATCATTAAGATCAAATACAAATAGCATATAAAATGGAACTTTATCATTTTTCTCATTAAAATCAATGCCAATATCTTGAACAATGAGAAAAAATGCAATGATATTTGTTTCCGACTTGGAAAAAATAAAAAGCCAACAATAAAGATTACATTATTTGGTCATATGGATAGATATTTGATTTGGTCACTTAAAAATACATGATGTTTTTGTGGTGGTTAGTC
Organism: Cupressus sempervirens; assembly: GCA_028749045.1. Lineage (NCBI taxonomy): Eukaryota > Viridiplantae > Streptophyta > Pinopsida > Cupressales > Cupressaceae > Cupressus > Cupressus sempervirens. The sequence continues at coordinate 314,296,578 of CM053790.1, read as the reverse complement.
TATGTTAAGATACGAAGGGGACTTGGTATAAAAATGTTATTTCTCAAAATGAAAGTTGGTTTGGGAGGTGGATTGAAGAGCAAAATAGAAATCCAATGGCAAGAAATCACTAGTCTTAATGCAACCTATCCTCTATTTAATATTTTTTAAACTAAATATATAAATTTGAGTTCATGAACACCATTTCTAAATATTTTCTAGCTCAAAAAAAGTTTTCAATTATTCATATATAGTTTTCCATGCCTCCCATAGTTTCCAAGGAGTGTAACCCTCAACCAAGAAAGCAACACAATGTGAGAAGTTACCTCTGATTTCTCTGGAGGTCAAACATCTCCTACAAGTAAGTATTTTTCTACATATAAATGAAGGGTTTATACAATTTAATTTGTAAATATATTGAGTTACATTTAATGTAGATCAATTGGAACCTAAATGTAGGACTTTATATTTTCTATTAGAGCACTTTATTAATTATATTGCTAGTTCTTTTTTACCAACACTTAAAGTTATTATTTCAAGTCTCACATCATATAATGAGTTAGACTCAAATGTAATACTTTCCATTTGTTGTTAGAACACTCTATGAATAAAGCTATTGATCACCTTTGATGAAATCAAATATTTATTTAAAACACCACCAACATAATCAACTAGACAATTGCAATGTTTAACTTTAAAAATTTGTATTAATACATGAAATTAACAAAAATTTAAAAATAATATTTCATGTGGTTTCTACGATCTATTACTTTTTTAAAAATTCTCCAATTTTTTAAATTGTTTTCTTTACTACCTAATTAAATTTTCATAACAACCCCTATGTAATTAATTTTTGGTATAATTTTGGCTCCCATAACAAATATAACAGTCACACTTAATCAACATCTAAATATTTTTTATTTCAGCCATTAGATAATACTATAAATTGGTCAAATATTTACCTTAGATATGCTTTGAAGTTCTTAATTTTGCAGATCCAAAAATTAAGTTTTCTCATGGTTATTGGATGCCCTAGGACTTGATTTCTTGTGTTAGACTAGTAGAAGAGCATGTACAATGGGATTTTCATATTTATGTTTTGAATAAGAGATCCTATATTATTATGGGGGTTTGAATTGGTTTTTCACACCCAAGGAAATTATTTTCTAAACTAAGGTTTTCCTCAAGTACAAGATGTATTCTTTTTGTGTTATGAATAAAGGTGTTCCTTGTGGTCAGATTTTTAGTGGCATGTGAGTCAAGTTTCTTTTTAATTTTTGATTCAATTGATTATTTCATAAAGGGTAGAATTATTTGAAAGTAATGTGAGGATTTTTCAAATATTATGAAGATCAACAGTTGACAAAAACTAAGTGTAACTAGGCCACTATCTAGTTATGACAAAATTAGCAAGTTAAAACATTTGTGTTGATTTATTTGTGGTACATAATGGATGGGATAAGATACTACAAACAATCATTTATTGATGTTCACTTATGTCATTAAAGTTATGTTGACATAAATCAGTTCCTTTTTAATTATGATGAATGTCAAATTTACTAATGTGAACCTTGTAAAGAAGGCTAATAGGCTTATTTGTTGATTGACAGTCTTAGCTTGGAGCATTCATTACAAAACAATGAAGAACATGTTTCACATATGCTTTGAGAGACCATCAAGGGTGTTTGAAATCTTATTGTGTTTTGGAAGTTACTTTTTTCTGAGGACTTATCACCTAATTTATTATTGACAAAAGAAATAAGACATTTAGGCTTGACTTCAAAAGTGTATAATAGTTGATGGATCTATTGTTCTTGAAGGGTGTCAAGGGTGTTCAAATCATCCACCGTGTTAGTTTGGGATACCAATGAATTTATTGAGTCTTGTGAATAATAAAATATCATATTTTATATTTGGAACCTAAAACCAAGTGTTCTTATGGAAGGGGGTTGTAGGATGAAATAAGAAATTGTTGTTAAAAAAAAGGTTAAATTTTGTGACACAATCACGATTGAACATTGAAATGTTTAAAGTTGTTGTGTGTTGATCTCGTATCCTCTACATCAAAATACATTAGGATAACCAAGTGATCTAGATGCTCATGACTTATGATATGTCTCTTTGTCATTTCTATCTTGATCTAGGTTCTCCTCACAAAAATATTCACATATTGTTACCTCTTGGAAGATTCCACATGCCCAAAATGAGATTGAAGATCAAATCCATTTGCTATTGTGTCTCATGGAAGCATCCACCTAGCCTTGTCATAATCATAATAGCAACAGCTTTTGGCATAAATGGAACATCATTTACATGGACTTCCTTTTCTATGATAAAAATATTAATAAATTCATAGCATGCTTTCATATTTCTTATTATTCTATATTTGCATTTTATTATTGACCTTACTTTCTTGAGGATAAAAGAGGATATCCTTTGAACTTTCAGATCACACTAGTGCTCTTTGTTGGAAATGAATTAATTGATAATCCCAATTGTTCAAATTTGTGAAGTTCCTCTATTAGATGTAGAATATTTTACTTTAAGAAATTTGTCTTCATGCTTATTTAATTTTGTAGGCTTACTTCAAGAAATAATTTTTTTATGATTTCTCATATTGTATTTATTGCCTAAGATTGATGTAACTGAAATTATATTATTTTTCATGTTGTCCATCTTTTGCTAGATCACTATATTTTATCATTAAATGGTATTATGGGGTTCCTATAACCTTTGAATAATTTATTTTTTCTCATTTTATACCATCAATTGATTTTTGCAACCAATCATTTCTTTGTCAGTTATCATTCATATCTTAAAGGCATTGCATGTATATGTTTCCTTGATTAACTATTATGTTTATTACACATAACTTATAAATTCACTTCATTCTCATAGATTTTTTCTGTATCTATAGAGGTTCAAAAGAACTAAATGCATGTGCATCATTTCTCTAGTAGACATGAACCTTGGACTTGAACTTCTTTGAATTTTTTCTATTCTTTAAGTGCTTGGATCTTCAATGCATAACTTGTTTGGTGCTTCTAAATTATAGATTATTTATTAATTTGATGCTTTTTTCATTCATGCTTCATGAACATATAGCTTCTCTAGTAGTCATTATTCTCTAATAGAACCATTCAATGCCGTACTTCTAGCAACATATCTTAGGTAATTTATTTCCTTTTGTACCTTCTAAAACACTTCAAAATTATGGTCAAGCACATTTATATAACATTAAATAAATAAAATTTGGTTTATTTGATTTTGTTTAATAATAAAATTTCAAATCACTACTTTAATTCCTTTGCATTTAATTAAGGAATAAGGTAGCCTTAGCATTGGAGAATGTGTAACTATTGGTAATACTACTCACACTTTTGTATATATTAAAGAATGTGAAGTTGTCATTTTACACTAGCTATTTTTTTGTAGATTACCTTTTTATACCATCTACATTGGCCATTGAATATGAACAAGGAGAACTTAAGAAAGATGGTCTATGGAGGATTCTTATTGACTCTAGGGTCTTGTAACACATAACCTCTAGGAATCAATAGAACATTCTATATATTAAGATATTGGCTATATATTAAGATAGTGGTAGGAGGATGAGAACACTTCTTTATGAAATTTTCCTCAGGGAAATCTCATCATTGTTCTGTTCAGAAGAAGCTTGTTTCCCAGTAGAGATATGTATTATATGGATTTGATTATCAGCACTATATAAATATAATCGTTATGAATGCTAATTTTAGATGTTTACTACCTCAATCTCTTGGCTTCAGAAAATACATGAGGCAATCCTATTTTAATATTAAAGATCAATATTGATATTGCTCAAGTAATTTGTCTTCCACTATCACACACACATGGCACATCAAGGAAGCAAGCTGGGAACAATTAAAACCTCAATCCATAATCTTGAATGGAAAATAGGTTTAGCTTAAAAAATAATTTCCAACACATCTTTGCATGTCTCTTATTTCTTATTGGTTAGCTGTGCCATTGGAATTATGATGGATTCACTCCCCGTCTATCTATCTGACACTCAGTTAGCAAAGACATAATTTGTTAGTATTTCGATGACTAGCCATTTGAATATGGAATGAATGACCATCAAAAATTGGCCCCAAATCTAGTATTGACAATATGTAGGCACCATGATACGCAGACTGACCTTAAGGTCAATTACATTCCCCAAGAATAGGAAATGTATTACAACAAATAGATCTAGTCTTACATCATAAGGGACTCATGACATAAACCATTTGAGAGCTTGTGGTTCCAAATTTAGGTCCTCACATGATCTAAGGGCATAGTTAGATGTGCCATCAATTATCACAAGGCATAGATTTTAATCACAAATCCTAATTCCATGATAAGGTCAAAGAATTAATAAGTACACACACACACACACAGATATCAAGCAACATAAATTCAAATAAGCTACGAACCTCAGAACATAGTCCAAGATAGGCCCTAAATATATTCCAATCATCACAGATGCTAACTCATTGATATGAAGAACCGTTGGATTGATCTCCCAGACTATACAAATTGGCAAAAATTAGAAACACATTTGTTTGGCTGATGCAAGATTTCTTTTAACCCAAGATGCTCTTGCATCAAGCTGAGATACTGATGTTATTGTAGGTTTCTACTTGAATCTTATTAAATCTAATTATAAATATGAACCATCTCATAAACTTGACTTATATTAAGAGATATAATAAGACTTTCATCCTTTTTTTCCAATATAAAATTTAAAAAACTAGTATTATTTTAATATTTGAACATGAGTAGTTTATTTACTCTAAATTTTCATTAGAACTTCAAACAAAAATTATTTCTATAGAAAAAAAAAGTTTAATTAAAGATGTACAATTTGAAAAATATTATTCTAACAAAATTCATATATTTTTAAACGCTATTATAAATTTCAATTATTGATTTACATATCATTTTTAATTATTATGTAAGCAACCAAAATGTTCCAAGATGAAGATTGATGGTTTGTACAAATTGGTCAGCAAACTCAAAAACTAACTTCCAGATGACATACTCCTTTGAGTTATAGAATAGTAGGTTTCTCTATTAAAATGTCGAGAGCATTGGTGAGAGAGACTTGATAAATTATAATATCTTCAATATCTTCAAATATGAAGATAAGGCCAAGTTGAATTTTGATAATGACAATTTAAATCTAGATTATATTATAGCTTGCACCAAGAACATTGCTATCTTTATCTTGTCCATTGCATCCTCATGATAATATTAGACAACCAATTATTATTAATAACATGACAGCTTAGCTAAAGATTCCTAAAGTTAGTAAAGTATGATGTAAGAAATAGTGATCGATGGACTGAATGCAATATCAGACTTCACTCTCATTCTGTAACAACGTCATTCAGCTATCCAACTCTTCAAATATGTTTACTTATCATAGAGATTGCAGTGAAGAAACACCACAAAGGTTGCACCGTGAAAAAGATCAAGAGCATGATGGTTAAAAACATGAAGATGCTTAGTGATTTTAATAGTAATTTGATTCATAAAAATATCATAAAAGTCGTGAGATTCAAGTTTTAGAGAAAATAATATCTGTGAAAAGTAGACATTGATTCTAACATGAAATTAGTCTAATAATTTAGATGGCATTAATTTCAATCATGTAAAGAGTCAAATAATTTATATGGCATTAATGAGTGTAGTTTGAGTTCCATTTTTGGATTTCACCATTCATCTTTCTACACTGAATTCAGCCTTCTTTTCATATATTTCACTTGAAAGTCTTCAATTATGTATTCAACAATCTCACATAAACATTACTTATGACAGAATATGTTTCTGCAATTAAGACTTTCCACCTTGAATAACACCATGTCATAGGATAGTTTTTGAATGCTTATATCTTAATTGCGGAGGGTAGCATTGCAACTTTGTGGAGGAGTGTATTGATTTTTTATTTCTTTTTAATTTTATCTTGGTATGAGTCTACCTCTTGTGTGTTAAGATTTTACAAGATCTCATTCAAATTTTTGGTCTTTTCGAAATTGAATTCTTCGTCTACTTGATTCTTGATTCATGTCTATGGAAATGTAGAATACTTGCATTAAACCAAATCCCCTCATTATACCAATACCATCTATATCATCCTTGGTGCCATAAACTAGAGTACTATTTGATAAACTAGAGTACTATTTGATTAAAACATGAATGGACTATAAATGTGCTCACTATCTTATCGAGAATTATAAATTTCAATATGATCTCATCAATTATGAGAGAGAAAATCGAATATAAAAACACTAAAGCTAATAGAAATTGTAATTTCATATTATTCAGATTATCATATTTTTAATTTCTTTTTAATTTTATCTAGGTATGAGTCTACATCTTGTGTGTTAAGATTTTACAAGATCTCGTTCAAATTTTTGGTCTCTTCAAAATTGAATTCTTTGTCTACTTGATTCATGTCTATGGAAATGTAGAAGACTTGCATTAAACCAAATCCCATCATTACACCAATGCCATATATAAAATCCTTGGTGCCATAAACCAAAGTACTATTTGATTAAAACATGAATTGAACTATCCTTTTAAGTGTGCTCAATATCTTCATTTTTCTTTGAGTTCACATTTTAAGACTATCTTGATTATATCAAGAATTATATGATCTCATCAATTATGAGAGAGAAAATCGAATATAAAAACACAAAGCTAATAGAAATTGTAATTTCATATTTTTAAGATTACCATACATATAATTTAGTTTCTATTACAATTTAAAAAGTTATTGTATCAAATAATTATTTTTTTCATGTTATAATTAAAAATAAAATGGATAATTGGAAAGCTAAATGACTTTTTAATACTAGATGTCTTACCATGATAAAGGATGTCCTATCAACATTAACATCATACCAAATTTTATGTATGACTCTATCAACAAAGGTCAAATTTTCTATTGAAAAAATGCTGAAAAACTTCTTTTGGCAAGAGTGTTAGACAAGAAGACAATGACTCTTATCAATTTATGTTAAAGGATAAACTATGCTTACCAAAGTCAAGTATGTTCACCTAGACTACTCTAAAAAAATGTGTACTCATAGCCGAATGGTTTTAAAAAATAAGTTTTGAAGGACGTTCTTGATGTGTCCTATGTGATCCCAAGAAGAAACACTAGATCATATTGTCCTAAATTATCCATATGCTAAAAAATGTTGGCTTCCTCTTCCAGATAATATACTTGATTATTTTAAAACTTGGTCATCTATTTTCAAAAATAACACTTTCTTCTCCATTTGTAAGATTGCACCCTCAATCCTGATTTGGGAACTCTGGGAGGACCAAAACCGTAGAATTTTCCAAAATAGCAAATTCAAAATTCAAAATTTTCTCAAAAAAATGAAGCATGTATAGTGGAGGTCACAAATAATTGATTGGTCGACAAATCAAAACCTTAGGAAATACCTTCTCTTGATGGGATAATGAAATTAAAAATAGTTGACATAACCTTAATATCCCTCCAAGCTATGGTAAAGGAGGTAAGGATACTTTAACTGCTAGACAAAATTGTCATTGGACTCCCCATGAATTCATTTGATACAAATTGAACTTTGATGAAACTTCAAGAGGTAATCCTAGTAAGGTGGGTATTGGTTATTTTATCCACAATTGGATAAACAAATCCATGGTAGAATAACTAAACCTATAGGAATTAAGAATAATAATTTAGTTGAACTTGAGGCTCTTTTTGAAGGATAAAAAATGTGCAAATCCATGACTATAAAAAATTTGGAAAGAGAAGGGGATTCTCATATTATTATAAATGCTCTAACAATTGTTGATCCTAAAGCCATGTTGTCTATGTTCCTCCTCCCAGGAATACAAATGAAAATATCACCCTTGATCCTCTACAAAGAACCTTAGTCAACATGGTATATGATTCTCAATGGTGCATGGTATGTCAATTACTGCATTCATTAGAACGTTGTGTTATTGCAATGTCTTATTCTACTTGTCAGAGTAAAGATTGTAATGCCCCACCAAGGGATCCAAAGAATTTCACTAAGTTTGCCAAACAATTTTTTTTTTTTAAATCATAAAAGTAAAACCATTCATAACATCTGCGGAAGCAATAGTAACATCCAACTGAAAGTAAACCTAACATAATAGATTACATTCTTTAAAGATCCCTTAACGTTGAATCACATCTAAATCAACCATTCATCTAACACCACATCCTTATGAAATAACAATGATACATCCAACATTCTTAAACCATATACAAGTGTCCTTTTTGTAACTACATTTTAGTTTAGCTCAATCATCCACTGTACATGTTACAAGGTATGAAAAGCTTGAAAGAATAAACATCCATGTAAATAAACTACCTCATCATCCAATATTAATCCATGATGCAATGACATAATGAAACCATAAACAATACTTGATATATCATCACAAAAGATATAACCATCCATCATAAAAGATAACCATAAACATAAATAACTAAGTGCACAGTTCCTCCCAGTCGTCAATAGCATCATTAGACCATCGCGGATCCTAGCCATCCCTCTATGCATAACATTCCAAAGCACCAAAGAAATCATCGGTATTATCATAGTAGGAATGTCACTCCTAAAACATCCTACTAACATGCAAAGTAAAGCATAAGATAACATCAAAATAAGAAACATACCAGTAAATACATCCATCATAGGGTATATCATCTACCATAATGCTCCAAGAACAAAATGAATATAAATACCAACTAAGAATGCATCAGCCACAGTGTCTCAAATGGATCTCAAATGATAAGAGTGGAAATACACTACCACCCGACCGCATGGAACCTAAATGGTCCACTCCCACCGTGCTGAGGAGATAATCTCAAGTCCCAAAAAGGCTATCAAAATCACATAGCACAAATCTCTATAACTCTAGGAATCCTAAAAGTATACTAACTCAAAGGTTTCAAACACAAAATCAACATCTAATTCCCAGAGGCACAACAATAAGTACACCACTAAAGGTCCACGAAATCTATAGAGGAGACTCAGGCTACATACTAGGGAGTGTCATCATATGGCTGCTTGAGTTACCCTGGATTGGTCTCTCATTAGACCCCAGACCCTCAAGCATTAAGTTACCCTGGACTGGTTACTCTAAACCCTGGACCCTCAACGTGGCACATGTGGAAACCAAGAAACCCTCTCAAGAAGACGAGGCACTTCTCCCATCCTTAGTCTATACAAGCACTCAAGGCATGGGTGGTTTAAATATCTCTAACTTATCTTTTTAGTGTATTTCTCCCCATAAATTTTAATTACTAGATTATCACTTATTACATAACTTGCATTAGGTTACCCTGGTACTGACCACTTTGGGCCCCAGACCCCTATGCAAGCCACTCCCATAGTCATGTACCTAGACAACCTCTCCTAGGCACATATATCCACAATTGTGTTCCATACCACAACACTCATAAAGATCAAACTTGGTTCCTTAACAAGAAACCTGATAATAAGATGGTACTCCCATCCAAGAACACATAAAAGCTCCACAAAATAAATTTCATAAATATAATCTCCAATATGAATCACAATATCCATTGGTTCTTAGCAAGCAACCAAGAATATCTTAAAATAATACTGATCAAAGACTCCAAAATGGTTGAGTCAAACATGTCACAACATGACATCGTCAAGAAATAAATCAACATTTCAGTCCCATCAAGGCGACTGGAAAATAATCTAAGGATAACTGATCGATGACTCAAAAATGGTTAAGTCCAATGTCTCAGATACATAAGAATCTCAGCTTCACTCAAGAAGACTGATAAGTAATAACAATCAGTAATACAATCATCTCATAGAGCATATCATCACATAACCATGGTTGGGTTTATAAAGATCAAAATTAAGACATCACCATGACATCAAAATCATAACCCCCGAGCCTCTAGTAGATGTCCTATAACTGGTCAACACTAGTCAACCCAAAACCCAAAACAAGAAGCATAGAATACACAATGCAAACACATGTTTTGGTTTACTAAATTCACATAGCTGAATAATGTGTAAAGGTTTTCAGTTTCAGTTTATTAGTATACTTCAAGTGTATAGGATTTATCATTTGACCTACACATCATCCCATTTGTTCCCCGATAGCATTATCCTTCCATCATTAAAATAATATTCTAAGAATATCTTAAGGATAAATATTCACTAAACTGATCATCATTGATCTTTACTTGAATTGCTTTCTTTATTTAAATAAGATCCATATTCTAATTGATTAACTTTCCTATAATGTTACTTCAACTTTTCAACATAATCAAAGAATTATTATTCGTTAAATTATAAGAGAACCAATTATCAATCTTCGAATAAGAAGAATATAACTTTATTTATCTCAATCAATTAACATAGGTACACAATTCATGACCTTTTTATCATTCTAATAGTTCTCAATTAAATATTACTAAGTCTCACCATTAAAATATTTAAGGTCATTGTTCAAGTCATTAGAATAAGACTTATCAACTTCAATATCAATATCTTTTTTCAACAGTCTTGTTAAAAGATTTTTATCAATTTAAATCTCTATTACATAACATATTTATTAATTAAATCTAATTAATTCTAGTTAATTGATTTAATTAATAATTACACAACCATACCCTCAACCCAATGAATATCGGTTGACCATTAACTAACTAGAATTATGTAAGATAAAAGTCAACTATAATTCAATACTCAAATGATCATATTAATAATTCAATAATAATATCTTGATAATATTTAAATAAAAGCTATATTAGAAATCTTAATAATAATTCCGTGTGACCACATTTGTCATCTCTCAAAGAATATCAACATTCCTTTGACAAATTTGTATTATCATGAATCACTACAAATAAAACTCTATCGCACAACTTAATTATTAATATCATAGTTATAATATCAACTCAATGAATATCAATTCATTACAAATCAATTATACTTCAAATCCAAAAACTAATATCTTTACAAAACTTTAATCATTAAATAATCTCCACTAGATTAAATCTAATCGAATTCATTGATAACTATCTAAACTATTATTAATTAGTAGTTTGTTAGATCCAACAAATATTAATAAATAACAAACATTAATAAATAATAAACTCATCAAAACTATTATTAATTGATCTTAAAGAAGCCCTTCAAACTTCATTGGTTAATATTTAACTAATTATAATTTGTAAGTTATAAGTCAACTACTATTTTCAAATTTAAAGTATTTTCTAGGTAGAAGAGATTCCTAATTCCATCCATTTTTATATTTAAATAATAGGTGCAATTAATCGTAGTAATTGATTATTTTAAACTATCAAAATAATGCTTACCAATTTTCAATTAATCAATCTATTGCATAACTTAATTGATAACTCAATGATTATTATCAAGCAAGAAGACTTCCTTTAACCCTATAGTTATCCCGTTTAAATAGTATAAACCTCGTAATGTTTTGAAATCAACCTTCCTAAACTCAACTAAGGGTAAATGTTTGAATCATTATAATTTAATGTTCTCTCAAGAGATGATTCTGATTTAATCGTAGTATAATGAATTTCCTTTCCTCTATCTCGACCAATTAGTCTCATTAAAAAATGATTTATACCATCACTCATTAACAATCTTATCCATTAAATAATGATCTCATTAATAATTCAATTATTTAATTCCACTTATTAATATCTCTTTTCTTTTAATTTTCTCTCATTTAAAAATCCATTTACTTAGATTGACTAATAATTAATTACACTTCTTCTACTATTAACTAATTTTAATTAAATTTGATTTAATTAGATTAGATAATAAATCATATAAAACTAATACATATTAATAAGATTCTACTAAGGGAAGATTTCAATAATATCTTTAATTCATTCCATGCTTTGATATATTATTTTTGTGAAGTTTAAGCATAAAGAACTCTTGGTTATGGGAAATAGAAAAATATTTTTCCTTGAATAAAACAATCCCAGTACGAAGGCCATATCTCCCTAATGAACCGTTGGATCGGGCTAAAATTAAAATATGTTGGAGAGAGCTAAGTTGCGCCAATTCTAACTGGAGCGATCAAATAAATTCGATCACGTTAAAAAGTTATGAATGACTGAGTTCGGGTCTATCCAAGGGGCAGCGATAGGATAATTTGTGATGAATTAAGAATTTTCTCTTAAAATAATTGTTCTCTAAATTTATCCAATAATTTCACTAATGGATTTGGCCATAAATCTTGAAACCATTTTCAAATCTATTTCAATTTGATTCTAATTTGAACCCAAACCCATTTAGATCTAATTTCTTCCTTAATTGGATCTAGGATTTTCTATTGTTTTCTTCTCAACCAATAAAATATCTAGATTATAATTTAATTGTAGATTCAATCACAAAGAGTATTCAGACACATATAACAGACATGATGAAGATAGGAAGAGAAATAGTGCAAAGAGAATATGCGAATATCACGAGTGCACCTGGACACTGATGCTAATTTTTCCATGCCTTAGAAGTCCATAGAAGATCCCTTCCTTCTCTGTCATTCGCAATTCTTCCAAGGTCCAAGCCAACCGAATCCTCCAAGTGACTAGAAGTGCTAGAAGAAGCATAGAAGCAAGTACAAAACATATGAGCATGTAGAAGCATATGAGTTTCTCAAATGCATGTAAGCCTTGAAGTTTCCACTTTAGCTTGAAGCTTGTAGCTTCCATTAAGCTTGTCCAAACACACTAGGAGAGCCTCTATTTAAAGGCCTCTAAGATGCATCTAGAGTGTCTCTAGAAACAAATAGAAGATAAGCATGACAACCAAGCATGGGTCTTATTCAACCTTCTCGATGAGTCTTAAGATTGTAGACACCATGTGCTCAAATAAAATGCTAACTTCTAAGTGTAGACAACTTAGTGCATTCTTAGAGTGCAAACCCCTGTATTGTCTACATGACAACTCCCAAGAATTTGCAAACTTCTATGTGAGAAAATATTAAAATAATGCACGATAATTAATATAATATTTAATTTACTCTTTTCAATTTTATTTATTTATTTATTAAATCTCATGCACTAACTTTAATAATTCCACTTTTCAATCTTAATATATTTATATTTTAATCACATAAGATTTAGAATCTTTTAATAATTTTAAATATATTTTCTACTTTTAAATTTTATTTTCCAAAACTTAATTGCTAAAATATTTATTAGCTTTATAATAATATTATTTAGTCATTTATTTGAAAATGAACACTAAATATATTATTATTAAAATAAATATTGTCACATTCCAAATTTAAACTTTTAACTTTTATTTTTAAATTTAATTATTTTATTTAATTAATTTCTCAATTAATTAAATAAAATAAATATTAAAATATCATATTAATTTTCTATTTAATTAAACCATTAATTAAATCTTTTAATTAGACTTTTAATTGAAAATACTCCAAAGACTCACAAGGTAAAAATATGAAAACCCATCATAGCCAAAATACATACAAAATCAAGCCAAGGGTTAATATCATGAATTACGTCATGCGACGTATTCAGAGGATACTCAACTCAGATACTTGTCCTAATTTTCAATTAGAACAAATGGCTTAAAGGTTTGGGATTTGGACTTGAGAATTATCTCCCCTCTCTTATCATTGAGATAATGTGATAGGGTACGCTCATCTTGGCAATTCAGGGAAGTCGATACCCGGTACCTGCAACCTGCATAAAAACCATGCATGTACAAACACAATATATACTAAACTAAACAGGCAATGGCAGGAAGTGGTGCATCGTGTAGATCTCAACTTCCAGGTGACTACGACTCCCTTCCTTAACCACATTAGACATGGCATACAAAAGCAAACATGCACACCATACACATGCAAGTATGGGGTAAGTTTCATAAAAAAACACATATGATAATAAATCATCTTACTAATCATCATTAATAACTGCAACACTAAAAATAATCATCATGCATACATGAAATGTAAAATCTAAGTGATCTCATCACATAATAAACTGAATCCATAGCACAATATCTAATAGTCTCAAAACAATGTTGCTAACCATCAACATGAAACTAGCCCTGAAAGAGCTTGACAATGACAGCAAAAATGCAACCTAGGGGCAGGCACTACAAAGATGATGAACAATCTAACCAAGAAAATGATGTCAATGATATAGGGTGTAACATGGTTGAATCTTACTATGATTATGTGTTTGATTTTGATGATGTTGATAATAATGTATATGTGAACAAACAATTTCATGATATTTTACACTAGCAAGCCTTCTCAGATGAAGAGGGAGAAGATAATGTAACTTGCAATATGATGTTTTCAAAAGATGAAGTGGTTTTCAGAAGACCTTCTAAGGAAGAAATTGACAGGATTACTGCTAACATGGTTGCATAGGTGCAAACTAGAGGTATGTTGCCTAGAAATGATGGTGGTAAAGCAGCCAATATCTTTGTCAAAAAAATGAATCCTAAAGAGCATAAGACAAGAAAGCTCAAGGATAGTTATGATATCAATATTAAGAATGTGAACAAGAGGTGGGAACCCAAGAAAGTTGATGCTTCAAAATTTCCTAAGGCTCAAAGCAGTGATAGGCAAAAGGAAAAAGAAAAGTCATCTAATGCAATTATTGGGAATGAAGATAAAAAAAATGATAGTGTTGCTGATGTTAATAAAAAGTAGAAGGAAGTAAAAGGTATGTTAATAAAAGCTCCTTCTGCTCCTCCTATTGATATTTTATCTATGTTATCATAGATTATAGTGAAGGTTCCACTTCAGAGTTGCTAATAATCCCATAAAATAAGGATAAAGCCATAGCATGGGTTGGGAGTGTTAAGGACAATGTTGACCTTAATTGTAATTTGAAAGTGAATCTTCTAAGGGAAAGAAAGAACCAGTAGAAGTGGAGGGTGTTGTGTCTGAAATCTTCTCAAATCTTGCCTATGTACTTAAATGATTCAGTAAATCGATGCTTGGGGAATATTGACCCATTCTTTTTAAGCAATGTCGTAAATGGAAAGACACTAAAAATTTGTATTATAGACTTTGGTGCATCAAATATAGTAATGCATTTTGAGGTTATAGAGAAGTTAGGATTAAAGGTAGACACTACCCAAGATAGGTGTTGTAGTATGGATCAAAGAGAAGTCATTATAGGGACAATAAGTGCATTGCCTTGTAACATATTTTATGCTTATCCTAATAAAGAGATGACAATGAGTGCTTTAGTTGTGGACATCCGACCTCAGAATGGTATGCTGCTATCTATAAAATAGAGTGCAATGATGGGTGGAAGCCTTCAGTGTGACTTGTCTCATGCAACATTTTACATTGATGACAAATTGGTCAAAATCAGTAGAGAACCAAGAAGTGTTTATATGATTGAAAAAAATGTTGTTGATGAGATGACATATTTTGTAGATGTTGATATTAATGCATTTAGGATTGAATTCCTAGTTTTAGGGAAGGAGTTTTCTAAATCACCTATTGTAGTAGAGGTTGGTCTAAATTCAAAGAAATGAGACTTATGGACTATGTATTTTGATAGAGCATGTTGTAAAGATGGATCTAGGGTAGGTTTTCTTTTGATTTCTCTTGATGGGATTACTTATAAGTTTTCTTTTACCTTGAGTTTCCCATGTACCAATAATATTGCAGAATATGAGGATTTTCTATTAGGTTTAAGATTAGCCTGTAAACATGGAATTAAGTGTTTATATGTAATCAATGATTCTAAATTGGTTATTTCTCAAGTGAAATCAGTTTATAATTCTAAGGAAAATGTTTAAATAAATATAGAAATGATGTACTGGATATGATAAACAACTTTGATGCATTTGGGATAGCATGGATGGAAAGAAGAAACAACAAGGTGGCCATTCTATTAGAAAATATTTCTCTAAAGCCTAATGATGTCACTTTTGCTGGCATACCAAAAGTAGAAATGAAAACCAAACCTTCTATCCCTAATAACATTAAGAACTGGCATGTTTTTGAAGATGATAGAGATATTTTGAGATTTCTAAATTGTGAGGACTGATTCCGAGGTCAAGAAATTAATTATTCTACATTGGTTGAAATAGTGGAGGGAAAGGAAATTATTTTTGGGAATGAAGAGGTTTAGCTTAAAACAAACAAGATTCCCAAAGGATTAATGATCTTGGAAACTCTCTTTGATAACTAGGATAGATCCAAGTTGAACATAAAGGAACATGATGCTAAGGACTTAGAGGAGATCAATCTTGGGACTAAGGATGCACCAAAACAAGTATATATATTGGTAAGATATTATCTCCCAAAGTGAGAAAAGTCCTGATTGATTTATTAAGAAAATATAGACATGTGTTTCTTGGTCTTATGGTGACCTAAAATCTTATAGAGAGGACTTATCTTAGCATGAAATCCCACTAAAAGAAGGTTATAAACCTTTCAAATAGAAGTTGAGGTATATTAATTCAATTTTTGCACCAAAAATGCAAGAAGAGTTAATGAAGCTAAGGGATGCTTGGATTATCAAGCCAATAAGGCATTCTTCTTAGGTATCTAATCTTGTCCCTATCAGAAAGAAGAATGGAGATATAAGATTGTGTGTTGATTTTAGAAACTTGAACATTTTCTCATTAAAGGATAATTATGGCTTGGCCAATATGGAAGCCATGTTGTAGAAGGCTACTGGGACATAATTGATGTCAATGATTGATGATTTCTCAGGATATAACCAATTCGTTGTTAAGGAATCAAAACAAGCTAAGACAAATTTTACAACACCTTGGGGAACGTATGTATATAGTAGAATTCCATTTGGTTTAAAAAATGCTAGTGCTAGTTTCCAGAGAGCCATGGATGTGGATTTTGCAAACTTCATAGATAAATTTTTAGTAGTACATCAGGATGAATTGACAATATATTCAAAGAATGAAGATGATCACTACATGCATCTTGAGAAGGGGTTTACCAGGGCTTTGGATTGTGGTATTTCCTTGAATCCAAGGAAGTTTTCTTTTGGGGTTACTAAAGGTAAAAATTTAAGGCATATAGTTGGAAAGGAAGGACTAAGGATAGATCTTGAGAGAGTGGAAGCTATTGACAAAATTCAGAAGCCAAAGAATGTGAAATACATTTAGTCTTTCTTTGGGCAGATTAATTTTCTGAGAAGATTTGTTATAAATTTTGTGGAGATAAGTAGACCTATCTCTAAGATTCTCAAGAAAGGTTATGAAATTAAATGGGATGGTGAACCAACTGTTGCCTTTCAAAAAATAAAATAAGAAATTAAAAATGCCTCTATTGTAAGAGCCCCTAATTACTCAAAGCCCATTCACATATTTTCTTTTGCGTCATTCCATACTGTTGTAGAAGTTTTGCTATAGAAAAATGAGGAAGGATTTGAGAATCCCATTGCATTTTTTAGCAAATATCTTGAAGCAATAGAGTTAAAATATGAAATAAATAAGAAAAAAGAATATGCAATGGTTAAGGTTGTGAAGGCATTTAGATGTTATCTCATGGGAGCTATTGCAATTTATTTTGTTCCAAATGTTGTAGTAAAAGATATATTCTCTAAACAAGAGGTGTTAGGAAGGAGATGCAGATGGATCAATAGGGTCCAAGAGTTTAATAGAGACATTCAAATTACCAAGTTGGTAAGGGAACAAAGACTTGCAAAACTAATGGTAGAAACCAATTTGGAGGAAAACTAGATAAACCAATTAGATGATGATTGTAGAAGTAACTTATATAACATGGATGCTTGTGAATAGTACAAAGGTGTAATATATTATTTGCAATAACTGAAAACTCCATAAAAAATGAGTGATAATCAAAAGAGTGCATTAAAGTTACAATCCATTAAATATGTAATTGTCAAAAGAGAGATGTGGTGGAGAGACATCGAAGGTGTATTACTAAAATGTGTTAACCAAGAATAGTCATTTAGGATTCTCAGTGAGATGCATAGCAGATATGTGGAGGCCACTATATGGCTAAACCAATAGTTCATAAGGTAATTAGGGTTGGATTCTAGTGGCCTACACTATTTAGAGATGCACATGAACTTCCAAGGAAATGTGATGCTTGTCAGAGGTTCACAGATAAGTTAAAATTCTCTAGTAATTTACCATTAAGATAGATAGAGGTACAAGAACCATTTCAACAATGGGGAATTCATTTCATAGGAGAGATCATGAAAAAATTTAGTGGTGGACATTCATTGATCCTGGTAGCAACAAATTATTTTTTCAAAATGGGTTGAAGTAATTCTTACCAAGAGGGAAACTAGTAAGGTGGTAATGGACTTTATCCTAAATAATGTCGTTGTTAGATTTGGTTGCCTAGATAATATTGTCATAGATAATACCATGTATTTTAAATCAAAAGAATATGAATAATTTTGTGATAAATGTGATATTACCAAATCTACAATATCCCCATATCATCCCCAAGGAAATGGGTAGGCATAATCCAGTCATAAAATCCTATTGAAAATCATTAGGAGGATTTTGAATGAAAATAAAAAGGCTCATGATTCCAAATTACCCTTAGCCATGTGGGTTGATAGGGTAACAATGAAAAAGGAAATAGGTTGTGCACTTTTTGACTTGGTTTATGGAATACAAGCCAGATTACCACAAAATAATTTAAGTGGAATGTATAAGTTTATCCAACAATATGATGGAGATGTAACAGATGATATGCATGTAAGAATGGATGATATCTTACAATTAGATGAAACTTGGACAGACACCTCTACTAGAAATGCTAAGTTACAATTATAGGTAAAGCATTTGTATGATAAAAGAGCATCAGCAAGGAAATTTGAGCCAAAAGACTTAGTATTACTCTAGAATGCCAAAATGGAGGATAAGGGTAAACATGGAAAATTTGATCCCATTTGTCTTGGTCCTTATAAGAAGTGGGGTGAAGACTCCTACTTTATTAAGGAAATATTAGGTGATATTCAAGAATTGCTAGTTCATGGATAGTTCCTGAGGAAGTACTTTTATTGAAGGTACTTTCTATTCCATGAATAGTGGCTTTAGGTCTTTGTAAATTTGTAAATCTTGTAAGTTTCTATAAATATATCGTGTTTCCCCTATTTTATTCAAGTGTTTCTCTTTGTTTAGTTGTCATTTTGTCAAGTATGTGGTCTTCTCTCCCATAAATGTTGAATTCTTACATGGATTTGTATTATCCATTATCCCCAAACAAAACCATTGATGGCTTGTGTTTTCACTATGTGAATTTTTTTTTGAAAAGATACTGTGAAAATCAAGTAATTATTTGTAGGTATGGTTTCATGAGTTTTAGTGCAAATATTTTTGAAGAAAAGCCCTAAGTTAATAAGCCCTTGCATTTGTTGTTTTAATTCTGAGTTGTTTGTTACTACTTAAAGTTATGGGTTAACTATTTAATGGAGATGACCATATTATTTTCCTAGTTGAAAAAATTCTATACTATAGTTGAAACCTTATTCACAAGCGAGATGTATTTCGTAAGTGTCAAGTGGAATATACTCCATTGTTCCCCGATCTCCCAATGAAATGTTGAGTGTAAAGTTGTAGGTGTCAATCCTATATTATAAATTAGGCTTCAAGTGTATCTGCATAAGTCCTTCCTCATAAGCTTGAAGATTTCTTCCAACTTTACTCTTCAAGTATTGTGCCTAGGGTCATAAGTTATAGTTCCCAAATCTAAATGTGAGCTCTGATGTTACAATTAGGTCTTGAGCATAATTGTGTAGGTTATATAATATAAATAAGTTGTCAAGTCCTTTGATGCTACAACCAAGGGAAGTTGTAGGATCATAAAGTCTATTGCAAATATAACATTGAAATTCTCTAATGCTACAACAAGGTTATTTTCACTGCCAGCATAAGTTAATGGCTAGGAGAAGGATGTAACTATTAGAAATGCTTTAGAATAACTTGGGGGGGGGGGAGAGGTGGGGGGTTTGAATTAGTTATTCAAGGTCTAAATGTCCTATTCAAAAATTTTCACTAAGTGTAGTGAGCCCACTCAACCATTCATTTATCCAAGCTTTAACTATCATATTCAGCAAGTTACTGTAAATCAACATGCAAGCATAACACATAACACAATGATTTACGTGGAAACCCAATTTGGAAAAAACCACTAGTAACATGCTACTCAATTTTCACTCTTTTGAAGTGATTCCCTATGAAAGGCCTACCATGTTAAAGGATACAACATAGTGTTAAATGAGACCTGGTTAAAGGATTTAACCACCTTGTTAGAAGTGGGCCTAGTTAGAGGACTTTAGAACACTCACTTGGAATGCCACCTTGTTAAAGGATTTACAAATGGTCATTAGGCCAAACTAAGTCCATAGGATTTCCATATCTAATACAATTTCTAGAGAGTATTAGAAATTTTTTGACTTGATTACAACATACAACTTAACTTGTAGATCTCATATCACTCTTTCAGCTCCTTCACATTGCCTAGCTTTCAGTCTCTGCAGCTCTGATAGCTTGACCTCCTTTCAAGATTAGTCTCCTTGAGTCTTCATTCTCAATGTACCAATGCAATCATCTCTTTCTAACCACTCATCGAAGCAGACTCTATGTGCTCTATTCTTCTTTCTCCTAGATGTCTTCTCCTTGACACCCTTCTAACCACTTCACAATTTGGCACACTAGAAACTCTTGCTTCTTGGTCTATGACTTCGTAAATACAAGTTCATGACTTTCTTTTCATGCTCAATTCTTCCATCCTTTGATTTTGGTTCGAATGGGTTAGGTAGGATTCATTCAATCTAACCCATATTATGTTTCCTCTAGAAACTTCTTGAATTAATCATTTTGAATTCATACAAAAATGGTTTACATAAAATTCCATGCCACCAGCTCATCATCCTTATCCTCCAATTGGTTCAAAAAATTCAAGGTAACTACTTTGTCAGCCTAGATTTGGAAAATCTTCATCATTTCCAATAATGCAACAGCTCGGTACCATTGAAATACTAGTGCTCAACATATACTATGTTACTTGGCATCAACTACATTTTACTAATGCTCAACACCTGAAGCTCACTCAGCATCTGTTAAGAATTTTTGGTGCTCAGCACTTGAACTTCACTCAAAACACACTAGATTTTACATTTGCTTGGCTCCAACTGAGAATTTTCTCAACTTCAACTAGCTTGCTCAGCACCCACTAATGAACTTAGTTTAAGCTTTGCAGTCAACCTTGTTACAACTTATTCCTTCAATGTTTCTAAGTGTGACCAACCTTTGTATCTTTGAGTATGTTACCAACACATCATTTAACCATTGTCTTAGTTGATCCTAGCACTTCTTTACAACATCATAACTCAACCTTTCCCTTAGGTTCTCTTGTTACATCTTGTTGATTAAATCCTCTTCATCAATCAACTAAGTGATAGTACTTGGATCTTATAAAAAATTGTCATTCCTACAAATAGCAAGTTTGACATCAATGACAAAACAATGATTGAAAACATTATTTTAACAACAATCTCCCTCCTTCAATTAGTCTTCTTCTCATAATGATATTTTCAATTAGAATTCCAACAATCTCCCTCTTTGGCATTCATAGAAAACCAAACTAATCAACCATCAGACTAAACTATTTAACCACATGCTAACTAGGTTAGAATAGTAATTCAAATGCCAAAAAGTAATTATGTTACCATCAGTTTTCACATCTCCCTCTTTATGCTAACTTCTCCCTCTTAGCTGTTGTATTGTTTTTCTTTCCTTTCTTCCTCCTTCTAATTTCTCCCTCTATATGCATTACTCATCTTCTGCTATTCTATGTTCTGATCTATTGATCAGAGCTTTATCCATTGAATGTTGGTAATCAGTTTCTGCTCTTTCTCCTACTATTGATTAGTTTCTTTACTCTTTCTCCCTCTTTGACAACAATGCAAAAGACATACGATTTTAGCATCTTAATATACAATTGTAGCTTTTGTAGGTTCTTTCACTTTCTCCCTCTATCACCTTGCTTGTGACTAATTTGGAATTTCAGCACTTTGATTACTTTAGGCATAGTCCTAAAGTAAGTATCCTTTGCATCAATGTGTAATGTTTCAACAATCAACTCATTTGATGCAGGGTAGTCTTGCTTTCTCTTCAAGTAGCCTTGGTTAGGGGTATCACCCCTAACTTACCTCTAAGATATTCAAATGCATCTTTAGGTAGTGTTTTTGTGAAGATGTCATCAATCTAGTTCTTTGAGCTAACATATTCCATCTTCACTTGTTTGTCTTTCACCAATTCTCTTACATGGTGATACTTGATTGCAATATGCTTGGTTTTAGCATGCATTATAGGGTTCTTTGATATGTTGATAGCACTTTTATTGTCGCAAAAGAGTATCATAGGCTCATTTACTTCTTCCTTCATTCCTTGCAATAAATGTTTAATCCATACAATATTGGTGCAATTTATAGAAGCTGCAACATATTCAGCTTCTGCTATGGACTGTAAGGTACAACTTTTCTTTTTACTGATCCATATAATCAGTCTTTTTCCCAAGAAAAGTGCTCCTCCATTGGTGCTTTTTTTGTCATCAATGTTACCTCCCCAATCTACATTAGTGTAGGCTCTTAGTTCAAACATTTTACTCCTCTTCTAATACAAACCAAAGTCATCAGTTCCTTTTAGGTACCTTAGTATTCTCTTTACTACCATTAGATGATTTTCTCTTAGATTTGCAAAAAATTTTGCCACTATTCCAATAGCTAATGCAATGTTTGGTCTACTATCTGCAACTTTCTAATAATTGATCTATACATTACTTGATTCACTTCAGTTGACTTATCATTCTTGGATAACTTATGTCCTGTTGCCATCGGTGTGCTAACTAGTTTTGAATATTCTAACCCAAATGTCTTGAGTATCTCCTTGATATAATTTGATTGGGTCACAAATATGCCATGCTTCAATTGGTGTACTTGTATTCCAACAAAGAACTTGATTTCTCCAAACATTGACATTTCAAACACATGCTTCATTTGATCAGCAAAATCTTTGCATAGAACATATTTTCCTCCAAATATTATATCATCAACAAAGATTTCTAATATCAAAATGTCATTACCTTTATCAGCTTTGACATACAAATTGTTGTTATCATTTGTTCTCTCAAATCCTATCTTCACAAGATATTTGTGCAATCTCTCATACCATGCTCTAGGTGCTTGCTTCAAACCATAAAGTGCCTTATGCAATTTAAAAACCATATCCTTTATGTTGTCATCAAAAAATCCCTCTGGTTGTTCTATGTAGACTTCTTCTTCTAGTATACCATTTAGAAAGGCAAACCTGACATCCATTTGGTAGAATTTGAAACCTTTGTAGGTAGCATATGCAAGCAGTGTTCTTACTCCTTCCATTCTTGCAATAGGGGAAAATATTTCCCCATAATCTAGTCCTTCTTCTTGTGCATAGCCTTTGCAAACTAGTTTGGCTTTGTTTCTTTTGATCTCACCATTCTCATCAAGTTTGTTCCTAAACACCCATTTGGTACCAATTACATTCTTCTCAGCTGGCCTAGGAACTAAGATCTAGGTTTTGTTCTTCTCAATTTGATCTATCTCTTCTTCCATAGCTTTGTACCAGTCATCATCTTGTAGTGCATCTTTCACTATTTTGGGCTCAACCTTTCTTAACAAACATGATTCATTCCTAAGTCTATTCCTTGTCATTGGTCTGGCATCCTTGTCACCAATGATTTTATCTATAGGGTGATGTCTTCTTACATACTTGGCTAATCTTAGTTCTATCCTTCTTTCCATGTTTGAGCCTTCAGATTCAAATTCATTTTGCTCTTCTTCATCTGGTATTTCATCATCTCTTCCATGTGTATTGATTTGAGAATCAGAATGTGCATTTCCTTCATTCTGCAACTTGACTTCTGAATATAGCTTGGCATTCACTAGGTGAGACTCGAATGATACTGAAATTTGTTCTTGATTCCCAACTTGATTTGTAACTTCACCTTTAGTAGGCATTCCCTCATACAAGTATACAAAAGATCTATAATCTTCTAGTTTTCTAGATTCATCAACTTGGACTTTTGCATGCTTGTCAAAATTTACATTTGCACTCTCCACAATCTTATTAGTGTTAGTATTCAAAAACTTGTATTCTTTGATTCTAGTGGAGTATCCAAGGAATATACCTTCATCACTTTTTGCATCAAACTTACCATTTCTAGTATCTTTAAGAATATAGCATTTACAACCAAATACTTTGAAATGTTTTACATTAGGTGAGTGATCATACCATAGTTCAAAAGTTGTTGCATTTGTACCTTTCTTGACTTGGACTCTATTTAGGGTGTAAACAGAAGTACTTACAGCTTCTCTCCAATATTTTAGAGCAACATTTTTCTCCATCAACAAAGTTCTAGCACAATCTATCACTGATCTATTCCTTCTTTCAGTAATACCATTCTAAGGTGGAGTTCTTGGTGCTGATGTTTGCCTTTTGATACCTTTATCATTGCAGAATATTTCAAATTCCTTTGATGTAAACTCTCCTCCTCTATCTAACCTTAGATATTTTAGACTCTTTCCTATTTCCTTCTCAACTATGGCCAAATACCACTTAAAAATTTGAAATGTATCAGTTTTTTGTTTTTAAAACATAGCAGTCATCATCCTTGAATAGTCATCTACAAATAGCATTATGTATCTATCTCCTAGGTAGCTTTGCACTTCTATTGGACCACATAAGTCTGTATGGACTAACTCTAGTACTTCTTTGGAAGTGTATGTTTTTCTTTTGAAACTAGACTTAGACATCTTCCCTAGTTGACATTGATTGCACATTGTGTTTTCAAGTTTCTTTAGTTTGGGCACACCTTTGACTTTCTTCTTTTTGTTGATGCTAATCAAATTATCAAAGTTAACATGGCACAATATTTTATGCCACAACCACACATCATCAAGTCTAACAACAAGACAAGTTGCATCTTCCATATCTAGGTAAAACAGATTACTCCTAGTTTGTTCACCTTTTCCTATCAGATTTCCATCAATGTCATAGATCATGGCAGATTTGTTTCCAAATTCTACTTTGTAGCCTACATTTCCTAACTATGATACACTCAACAAATTTTAGTTTAATCCTTAAACATAGCATGCATTATCACATGAAATTTTCTCTGTAAGTTTAATTGAACCTTTTCCTTTGATTTGACATGGAGCATCATTACCAAATCTAACACTATTTACATCATACTAAGTAAAGGTAATAAACATAATTTTATCTCCTATCATGTGATGTGAGCATCCACTATCTATGACCCACTTGTCACTCTTGTTCACACAGGTTACTATTGTTGTTGCTTCATCTTCATCTTTATCTAATTCATCCTTCATGGCCACATAGACTACTTCATCATCATTCTCATTAGAATCTTCTTCAACAATGTAGCATCTTTTGTCTTTATCCTTATAGTCTCTGCTATCATCTTCTCTCTTGTTGTTGTACTTGTTTCCTTCTTTTTATTTCTTCTTCTATGTACACCTTGTAGCAATATGACCTATTTCATTGCAATTGAAACAAATAATAGGGAGCTTACCTTTGCCTCTATGGAATCTCCTGGCTAGTAGTGCTTCCAATTGTTCCACATCTTCCTCATCTGTGCTGCTATCACTAGATGCATGTTTTCCTTTTCTACTCTTCTTATTTGATGTCACTTCTTCATTTTCTTGCAATGTCATCTTGGCCTTGAAAGAAAATTCAAGGTTCTCAAGTTTTTAGTTATCAAAGTTGGACAATTCAAATGTACTGAGTCTCCCTAAAATTCCTTCAAAGGTTAGTGCATTTCCTAGTATACATCTTAACTATTGGTTGGCTAAAACTCTTATAGAATAGATTGGGAGCAAAGTTCTTAAGCATTTGTTGTTAATAGTATCATCTTCCAATTAACCACCTAGACTTCTTATTGCACTTACCACTTCTTTCATTCTAGATCCATATTGAGCAGCATTTTCACCTTCCTCCATTTTTATGTCATCAAACTTCCCTCTGAGGCTTTCTCTCTTTGCTCTTTGAACATTCTAATTCCTCCATAGATATCTGATAGAGCTTTCCAAATTTTGAATGCAATATCACATCCTTTGATGTCATCAAATTCAGCATAACTGAGTGTAGAGGCAATCTCCAGTATTGCCTGATTATGTTCTTTCCTTTTGCTCAAATCATCTATGGTGAGAAGTCAATCTAGGTCTACATGTTCTATTCCAATCAAGGTTTTTGCATAATCACCTATTGATCCAAGGTGCAATTTCATCAAACTCTACCATACAACAAAGTTATCTTTGTTAAGCTTGGGAACTTCTCTCTTAGACATCTTGATCTTCCTGCTTCTAGTACCTTGAAACTAAATCAGCAGATGGCTCTGATAGAAATTGTTAAAAATGATTTAGAATAATTGAGAGGGGGGGGGGGGGGGTGTGAATTAGTTATTCAAGGTCTAAATGTCCTATTCAAACTTTTTCACTAAGTGTAGTGAGCTCATTCAACCATTCATTCATCCAAGCTTTAACTTTTTTATTCAGCAAGTTACTATAAATCAACATGCAAGCATAACACATAAAAATATCAACACATAACATAGTGATTTACATGGAAACCTATTTTGGGAAAAACCACCAGTAACATGCTACTCAATTCTCACTCTTCTAAAGTGATGCCCTGTGAAAGGCCCACCCTGTTAAAGGCTACAACACACTGTTAAATGTGACCTGGTTAAAGGATTTAACCACCCTATTAGAAATGGGCTTGGTTAGAGGACTTTAGAACATTCACTTGGAATGCCACCCTATTAAAGGATTTACAAATGGCTATTAGACCAACCTAAGTCCATAGGATTGCCATATCTAATACAATTGCTAGATAGTATTAGAAATTATTTGACTTGATTACAACATACAACTTAACTTGTAGATCTTAGATCACTCTTTTAGCTCCTTCAAATTGCCTAGCTTTTAGTCTTTGTAGCTCTAATAGCTTGCCCTCCTTTCAAGCTTAGTCTCATTGAGTCTTCATGCTCAATGTACCAGTGCAATCATCTCTTTCTAACAACTCATCAAAGCTAATTCTTTGTGCTCTGTTCATCTTTCTCCTAGATGTCTTCTCCTTGGCACCCTTCTAACCACTTTGCAATTTGGCACACTAGCAGCTCTTGCTTCTTGGTCTATGACTTCTTAAATAAAAGTTTTGGACTTTCTTTTCCCGCTCAATTCTTCCATCCTTTGATTTTGGTTCAAATGGGTTAGGCAGGATTCATTGAATCTAACCCATATTATGTTTCCTCTAGAAACTTCTTGAATAATCATTTTGAATTTGCCCAAAAATGGTTTACATAAAATTTTGTGCCACCAGCTCATCATCCTTATCCTCCAACTAGTTCAAAAAATTCAAGGTAACCACTTTGTCAGCTCAGATTTGGCAAATCTTCATCATTTCCAATAATGCAGTAGCTCGACACTATTGAAATATTGGTGCTCAACACATATTGTGTTACTCTGCATCAACTACATTTTATTGATGCTCGACACCTGAAGCTCACTCAGCATCTATTAAGAATTTGTGATGTTTGGCTCTTGAACTTCACTCAACATACACTAGATTTTACATTTGCTCAGCTCCAACTAAGAATTTTCTCAGCTTCAACTAGCTTGCTTAGCACCCACTAATGAACTTAGTTTAAGCTTTGCAGTCAACCTTGTTACAACTTATTCCTTCAATGTTTCTAAGTGTGACCAACCTTTGTATCTTTGAGTATGTTACCAATACATCATTTAACCATTGTCTTAGCTGATCCTTGTACTTCTTTACAACATCATAACTCAACCTTTCCCTTAGGTGTTCTTGTTACATCTTGTTGATTAAATCCTCTCAATCAATCAACTAAGTGATAGTACTTGGATCTTATAAGAAATTGGCATTCCTACAAATAGAAAGTTTGACATCAATGGAAAAAAATGATTGAAAATATTCTTGTAACAATAATCTCTCTCTTTCAATTAGTCTTCTTCTCACAATGATCTTTTCAATCAGATTTCCAATAGTAACATTTAAGGTTTCTAGCTTTACAATGGGATGCAGAGTGTAAGATTGGAGGGTTTCTACTTTTAGTTGTTTTCAAGATCATGGGGTTATGAAGAAATTAAGATTTATTGGAGCGTGTGATTGAAACCCTAGTAGGAAAAATTGCATAAGATGATTTCACTAAAAAGGAAAAAATGAAAGTGATAGGAGGTTTCTAGCCAATCATAGAGTTTAATATAAAATAAAGGGAAACTTTGTTGGCTATTAATGTCACCAAATTCTTAGGTGACACTCATACTATGAATAGTAAAGCCTCATGAATGTAAAAAAAAATGAAATTAATGAATATAATGGAGTACACACTTATATAAAGACATTCCTTATGATAAAGTAGAGTACCAGTTTATGGGTTAGAAAATATTTGCGTTGTAGAGTGTTGAGATTACCAAATTATTAAATTATTCCTTTTGAAATTTAGGGTTGAGGAATTAATCTATAGTTAAGATGTTTGAGGCTGGAAGTGATAAGGGTCAATCCAAGGATATAGATGTTGTCCAGTCATCAACATCAAAAGTAATCAAAACCAGATAGAGGAAACATAATAAGTATGCAAAAGAATAGATTTGACTCTACCTAGACCATCAAATGGCATTTCAAAAAATGACCATGATTTTAGGGATCCATATTTTTATTGCAAATACACCATATTCCTGGGGAAAAATGGATATTAACTATTCATGTTCTTTTTAAGTAATAGATTCAAGAAGTCACCAGCCTCAAACCTATGGGAAATAAATTGGTAAAACTTATATTCCTAGAGGTATATGTGGATTTGGATTTATTGAAGGTTCTCATAGCTTCTTACAACCCTACAAAATAAAAAATCATATGCAAGATAGGGGCATACTATGTACATTGGATCGTGCCTCTTTTATTGATGTATTTGGGCTTAAAGAGAAAATGAGTGTAGAGATTGATGTTCAAGATTTCAAAGAGAAATTTGAGAGAAATATCAAGTATTATACTAGAAAAGTGATGTTGCACCATATTGCCTATGAACTCAAGTCAGTGGGAGATATACCAAAGAAGGTGAAGAAGATGTTCCCATTAATTATTTCCATAATTATCTTCAAAATATAATCTATGGCATGTATAAGGTGCTTGTAAGTGATAGTTTAGATGTGGTATATGGATGAATCTATCTCATGACTCTCAAAATTTAGGACCTATATACAAATATCTAGTATGACAATGTGAGATATATTATTGAAAAAAATTTCAAGAATAGATTGAAGTTGCCCAGAGAGGGGAATTGGGGAATTTCAAATTCCACCATCACTCATTATTGATCCATCTAATTTAATACAAGAACATTGTCTACTTTAGTTCTAATTTCATTGATCAAAATTTAGACCTTAAAGAAGATTTGCCAATTCAATTATGGACCCAAGTATGTGATAAACACTATCCTTATTCTAGTTCTATGTCATTTTTCAATAATTTTAGTTTTGTTGTTATGAAAATGTTAGGAACCCCACAAGTTAGGGTCCTAGATTCTTTGAAAATACTTTTGAGACATGTTTCATTGCAAGATGATGGAAAATTAGGCCATAACTAGGAGGATGTGTTTTTGTTTCAAAAAAATTTAGTATTGAGAGTTTTTGCTTGTCCTCAACCTCCGGACATATTTCCAAGATACATACCTACTAGACTAGGGATAATAGAATTCATGTGCCATATTATTCTGATGGATAGGGAATATTTAGGCCCTAAGTTACACAAAGGAAATATCATGTGTAGGTGCGTTAAAATTGGTGATTTCTCAATTGGGAAAGAGGTCATAGATCATATACATGATTTTTTAAGGCACTATAACCTATCCCCTACTCCTTATATGATCTATGATCCTAAGAGTGTAGTCAAAAATTCTCTAAAAGAAATAAGAAATTTCACTCTCCCAAATAATAAGGAGTTTCCTGAAGAAGATATAATAAAAAATAATCTAATTGAGAGTGATGAAGAGGAAAGATTGAGGAAGTATGAAGATATTCAGAGGGTGGAGAAGGAATTGAAGAGGGATGACCCCACCTTCAAGGGTTTTTATTTGGATATTTCTTATTAGTTTGGAGAAATGTTTAGAGAATTATAATCATATAATATCTCAGCTACTACAAAGCCCAGTAAGAGAAAAAGAAAGAGTGAACCATGATTCCCATGAATCGGATGTAATTCTAGAAGAAATAGAGGATCAACTTGAGGCATCCACCTAGGTGGAAAAGGGGAACAAAAGACATAAAATTATACATATGCCCGAGAAGGTTAAGGAGAGAACTGTGCAGCTAATTCCTAGAAAAGTCAATATTTTGTTGATATTAGGTAAAGTTTCCTACAAGAGAGGATTAAGGAAACTAGGGGATCTTTGATAGATCTACAGTTAAGTGCTACAAGACTGGATGATGGAATCACTCAGGCTAAAAAATTCATAGAAGATGATGATTTCATTAAGTTAGAAAAATTTAAAAGCTTCTTGTATAGAGTCAAACAAAGTGAATTAACATTGGAACTAAAACCAGGGGAGTTAGAAGAAAAGACAAAGGAACTTATTCAAAAATTAATGGAATATGACCCTAACAGTGAAGTGATAGTTTTAAATGAGGAAAAAGATCTTGTATAGAGAAGTGGAATGTTACTTATGCCTGGATGGAATTTGGGGACATCATTTGTGCTAGACCAAATAAGAAGATATTAGAAGTCAATTTCATGAGGCATTTGGTGCACAAGGATTATAGAGGGGTTCTAGTTTTAACATTGACACAAAGACACTTGTTGTGTGGAGCCTTGCTCCTAAATCAAATAGGCCCCAAGTGATGGATGTACAAGACTCAACTCAAGGCAATGTGTTATTATGGACATTAAAATCAAATATTGGTAAGGAGATATCCAGCATAATGAAACATTTTTCTTTTATCAATGAAGCCAAGTTGATTAGATTGAGGATCAACTTGCTAAAATATTCAAGGAGTATATAGATATTAGGAAGTTATATGAAGAAGAACTCAGGAAAATTTATGTGTTTAAACAGAGAGTTAAAGAGCTTGAGAGTAAAGTACAAGAACTAGAAAGCGAAGTTGTCTCTTTGAAGGAGAAAATCAAGGCTTGGGAGGAGAATAGAGTAGAGGTACTGAAGAGCCTAAAAGGAACATGAAAAAGTTGACCTAATATTCAAAGAAAAGCTTGTTGAAACTAAACATATAGTTTCTAAAATGGATATTGAAGCAAAAAATCAAAGTAATCAATTGAAGGTGGATGTGTGAAAGGGATGTTTGAAGGTATTGAAAAGAATATCCAAACAGATTCATAGTATCTTCATTTCTTTATAAAGTGTAGAACATGTATACAATGAGGCTTTCACATGGCTTTCCCTTATTTTTTATCAATGGGGCCCTCACATTCAATTATTTGATAGACTAATTGTTTTCATGGCAAAGAAGCCAAAACTACTTAATAAAATATTCACTATGAAGGAAGCATTAGAGACAACCAGAGACTTAATTGAGTTCTTCACAAATCGGTTGCAGACAATTCAAGGGAAGATGAAAACAATGAATGAGGGTATTGAAATTTCCATTCCTTCCATTGTTGATGAAGAGAATCAATTGAAAGATTGGCAGGAGTGGTCAACATACTTTGATCATATTCTAATGATAGAGAAAGTTGCAACAATTTCTAATGGGGATGTTAATGAAGACTCATTTAATGATTTCATTGATGTTATGTTCAAGGTAGAAGTGGATATGAACAAATTTTTTGTAGAATCAAAAGCCATCATATATGCCAGGTGGAGTAATTTTGTTAATGATTTGGATGTACTTAGAGGTATTGAATGGCCAACAAAGAGAGAGGTTTATGTATGGGAAGCAATTGGTGAGATCAAGGCTTTGCCTACAGGAAGTAGTTAGAGGATAGCTAATGAAGATGAATGAAAGAAAAAATAGAGAAAGGGAAAGAATCATATTAGGGTATCTTATCTTTGCATTAACTTGTCATGGATACACCTGCACTACCAAAAAAGACTGTACCTAAACATGAAGGTGCCATCTATCAAATTTTGAGCTACTTCCCAAATTAGTCTAGCTGCAGAGAATATTTATAAAATAATATTTTGATTCCTTTGTAACTTATTTTTTAATGAGTCATGTACTAACATTTGTCTTCCCAAATTTGAAGCTTGTTATAGTCCTTTTCTATAAAAGGATTTCCAAGGTTGCGAAGAGGGGTCTGAAGTCTAATGATATGATGAACATTATCATTTAAGTCGGTCCTACTTTTATGTTAAGACTTGAGATGTTTAGCTTATTTTTTTGGAATTTGGAAGTTAATGGAAAGCATGTATTAATCCTATATTTTTTCATAGTCCCAGACCAAAAATATGTGTATTTCTCAAAGAGATTAATACAAGGAATGTTGCAGGGTATCTATGTCTTAAGTTTTTTGTCTCCATTTTCATAATTTATAATTTTGAGGATGAATGAACACATTTCAATTTGTTCAAATGCAATTCATATAGCTTGTATATCATTTCATGATTTCTTTTAATTCAAGAAATCAAGTGATTGCTTCTATGAAATGATAGGGTCGTTATAAGTGTGAGAGGGATATTATAAGTAGAGAAATTTGAGTTCAATAGCTTATACATTTAATTGCACATCAATTAAATAGATCTATTGATATTAATTGATGTGACTATGTTATAACAATAAATTAACCATTGGTCATTAGTTGAATAATCAATAAAATGTATCTTATCTCTCCATGAATTAATATTTAAATCAAAATCATTTTATATTTTTTTCAAAATAGGATATAATGTTGGTCATCACTTGTTACAATAGCTTGTCATGTTTTTTGTTAGCTATTATAATTTTTTCATTGAATTGCAATTATGAGAAGTTTTAAGGCTAACTATGTTGTGAAGGATTTGTGAAATAAAGTTTTATACAAGAATTGTTAGATCCTAGGTTGACCCACCTTAGCTTAGCAAAGCCTTAAGATTAGAAAGCATCGGTGCTTTGTTAGTTGGCCTAGGCTAAAATAAGATATACCAGGCCACAGAAGTAGCTAACCCATAGGTATTATTTTATTTTTTGTCTCTTGATGATATTAAATCTATTAATTCAAAACCCAATAGAGCCAAATGTGACTCGAACGAAGGTTTAATAGTAAGGGTAGTAAAATTATCAAAATTTGGCAATTCAAAAGTAGTAAGCCTCCCAGTCAAACTATCGAAGGTCAAATCATTACCATTATTACATATTGATTCCTTTATTGTAGAAATTCTAATAGCATAAGTAGGAAGTAGGGTTCTTAATATCTTGTTGATCATAGTTTCATCACTAATTTTTCCTTCAGCTCCTCTAATTTCATTCACCACTTCTTTGATTTGGCCACAGTAATGTGCAATGTTATCACCTTCTTTCATCTTCATATCATTAAACTTGCCTCTCAAAATTTCTAACTTAAATCTTGGTACATTCTTGTCTCCGCCATGGATCTTTGCCAGTTTGTTCAACATTTTCTTCCCAATAATGCATTCCTTTATATCATCAAACTCTAAGTAACTTAGGGTAGATATAACCTCCAACATTGCATGATTGTGTTCTTGTTCCTCCTTTATCTATTTGGTTGGCATAGGTTTAGGTACTACTATGTAGTTATGCTCCACTAAATACTATTGAATCTCCAATTCTAGCAATGTGCAGTGTTAGATAAACTTTCAGTTCCCCAGTTTTGAGCTTGAATTTGTTGTCAAGTAAAGTCCAATAAATTCAATGTTCATGTCTAAGTGATGACTAGGAAGCATTTTTATCTCGTATCCCCTCATTCAGAGCTTAACCAAGCAGGAAGTCAATTCTTATTTTTCTACTATGTGTGTCTAGATGGGTAGGTAAGTGTCAAGCATGCCCCACAAATGAGATGAAAACTAACTATTTGATAAAGCTCCAATGCATGTTCAAAGATACTCATCCTAACAAGTTTAGTCGGAGGAAAAATCACATTAACACAAAAGGACATGGCAAAAAGAATTGAGAATTTACCCTATTATTCTTCCCCCATAACAAAGACTATTGAGTGAGACTTGAAGGGTTGTAGGGAGGTATTTGATGATGTCTGGTGATTGTTTTTACTGTCATTGTCTCTTGTTTTTCGAGCTAACATGCATGTAGGTTAGTCTCTCTAGAATTATAGGACATTTACTTGTGTAGCTACTAGTATTTGGGCTAATTAGAGTGTTAGTATGGTGTTAGTAGGATGGGTAGTCAATGTGCTATCTTTCATAGGTATTTCTACTCTTTTCTAGAGCTGCATAACATTTTACATCCATAATGTGAAGTTAGGATTAAAGTGTGCTAAGAGTTTGCCACTGGGCAACCTTGATTGGTTAGAAAGCCACTTAGGGTCATGGATGTTCTTCTTCCATTACATTCCCTTACATCCCATAGTCTTAGATGCATTTAGGAGTAGGAGTGGAGTTAGTGCTAGACCTAAAACCTTGCCTAGGTTTCTTATATCTATGAGCATCCTAGTCAGCCTTTTTTGCTCTCAAGTTAAGAGCATACCCCTAGTTACTCTTTTGATCACATAAATACATTATTCCATGTATATCTTACACATAGGGAAACTATACCCTTCAATTTAGGGATTAGTGACATAGGAGTACACTAATCCAATTTGTTAGAGATAGCTTATTTCTCATCACTTTGGGCATAAGGAGTCGATGTAAAACCAAATCAAGGGAGGGACAAATTGTTTACTAATAGTTTTTGGTGACTCCATTAGGGAGGGATCTGAATGTAATCCCTAGTGTCAAATAATTCTACCATGGAGTGATCATAATAGAATTTCTAGTGTATTAAGATCAGCTTGCTTTCCCAAGTTTTTGAAAATTTATCTTGTATGTCAAGATTGGTGACTCTATTTTAAGTAACCATGACTAATGGAAGGATGATGAATATTAGTGGTGCACCTCCTACACTAATAATCAAATACTTTGGTGGTGGTTCTATGCAAGATACCATAAGTAGTAAGATTGGGTTGAATGTGGACTAAGGAAAAAGATGGAGGAAATAAAAAAGGAGCTAGTAGCTAGAGCTAATCCCCCTTTAATGGTGTGTACATGTGCTCTTATGGAAGATGAAGAGCCAACTCCTCTTTATGAAAATAATATCGAATGTTCATGTGTGCACCCAAGAAGTCTTGGCAAGGACTAGGAAAAATAAAAAAAGTTTCTCTCCATGCATCGAAGCCTACCATCAAAATGTGGAAGAGCCCTATTAGTATGAAGAAAAAAAAATTCCTTCACCTCCTACAAAAGAAGAAGATATGTGACTTCACTAGTGCTTAGCCTTCTGACAATGAAGAGGAATGATGATGAAGGGATCCATGATTTCATGGAATGGTTTGATCAAATATTGGCCAAGATCCCTGAAGATAGCATGTTCAATTTATACAACCAAGTTGTATTGTTCATCCTAGTCATGCCTTTGGAGATAAGACATCAAATAAAAGAGATTGAGATATGTGATCTTGAAACCATCAAACAAGAAGTTATTAATATTGAAGAGAGCTTAAATTTATCAGGACTAATGAAAGGAATAGAAGATGTTAAGGTTCCTAATAATAAGGATGTTCTAATGGTTGAGTCTCAGTTTGAAATGTGTCAAACCCTATCACATCCTACTGAGATTATTGATTCATTTTTTCAATATCTTCAAAAGGATACATGAATGTTAACCCTCAAGTTGTTGAACCCTATCACTCTACTTATGAAGATAGCATAGGAAGCCCAATGATTGAGGAAGAAAAGATTGCTTACCCTATGTCTCAATCAGCCCCTATCCTTTACAAAATACCAGTTAGCAATGATAAGGAAGAGTTTTTTTATGAGACCATTTTTCATCCTGATACAACTTCTAGTTTTGGCAATTTCATCTCTAATTACATTACCCTTACCTCTAATGATGATGAAGAACAAGTCCTAGATGACAAAGGGAATTTAGAAGATATAGAAAGAGAAGTAGCCCATTTTTTGTCATCACCTACTGAGAAATGCTCACATCATAAAGAAAGATTTGTTGAAGAAGGATTAATGGTGGATGTACTATTTGGGAGCTTGCTAAATTTTTATAACTCCTCTAAAGAAGCAGTGAAATGGATAGCAAAAACCTGTCACAACAACTCAGGTATGATAGCTCTAGCTATTGAAGATGAGTTGTTTGATGTTTCTCCTTCCCATCTTTATGGACCAGATATTGTCAATCTAAAGTGTGAGCCTATTATTGAAAGAACTATTGACACACTACAAGGTGGCAGGAAAGATAGATTTGGCATGACCTAAGAATTTTTTTTTCCTAATGGCCACAAGGTTGGTGACTATCCTAAGGATTACCCTTGTTAGGATTAAACCATTGACAGAAATAAAAATTACATGCAAATATAACCAATAACTAAAAAATAATAGATCACATAGAAAAGAACACAAGACACCAAGATTTAATGTGGTTCACCCAATCCCTGGGCTACATCCACCAAACAACAAGTCTAATATTATTATGCTCCAGTGATTATAACCCAAACCTTGCACGCTCCATTTTCCTGTGGAGTCTTTGGAACATTTTTCTATCTATGAATACCATTAGTGGAGCAATAATCTTCAAATTCATGACTACAATACTCACCACCATTATCAAATCTGAAACATTTTAATTTCTTACTAGTCTTATTTTCAACCAAGAATTTCCATTTCTTAAAAGTTTGAAATACATCATATTTCTATCTAAGGAAATAAACTCATACTTTTCTAGTTGGGTCATTAATAAATGCAACATAATAATGAGAGCCACCAAGGGAAGATACATGAGTGAGTCCCCATACATCGGTATGCAGAAGCTCTAATTTTTCCTTTTTGTTTTCCTTCCCAGTCTTCACAAAACTCACTCTCTTTTATTTTCCATACACGCAACTTTCACAGAAATCCATATTAACACATTTTAGACCTGGTAAAACTTTCTTTGAATGAAGTACTTTCATACATTTCTCACTCATGTGCCCAAGTCTATTGTGCCACAACATTGTATCTGAATCTACAGCAACTATTTGTTCTCCTTGCTCAACTGCAACAACTATTCCTGAACATTCATTTTTCTCTAAAATAATTAAATTAGAAGGAACAATATGACCTATAATAAGATATAAGGTGCCTACTTTCACACCTTTTTCTACTACAAGGGAACCTTTTTAAACCTTCCAATTTTTATCATTAAAAGTAACTACACAACCCTCATCACTGAGTTGCCTTGTTGAAATTAAATTCCTACTCAGCCTTGGAACATGTCTTACCTCATGTAGTAGCCAATGATTCCATTTCTGCAACTTAATCTTAACTTTTCCCTTTCCAACAATCTAATAGGGTTCATTATCCCCCAAATAAAAAAGTCCAAAATCCCCTTGGACATAATCAATAAAATAACCTCTATGAGGTGTAGCATGAAATGAAGCACTAGAATCTAAAACCCATGAATCATCAACACTTTCTAAAGATAGAAGCAAAGCATACTCTTTAGATTTGTTACTTACCACATTTGCCTCCTTGTCTCCATCTAGTTTATCTCCTTCATTTTTCTTTTGATTTCATCAATCTTTCTTTTTATACCCTAGTTTCCCATAGTACCAGCAGTCATTTGGTCCTGTCAATTGAGACCTCACCCCTTTGACTTTCCTCTTGATTTTCCATGATTTTTGGAATTACTTCCTCTCTTAGTCATTCTACCCCTACTCTATGCATTCAAAACACTTCTTGGTGTAGATCCACCTGAGGTTTTCCTATGAGTTTCCTCACTCAAAACAACACTGATCACATCATCATATTTTAGGGTACTAGATCTAGGAAAAGAATTACTCATAGCCATTA
Organism: Cupressus sempervirens; assembly: GCA_028749045.1. Lineage (NCBI taxonomy): Eukaryota > Viridiplantae > Streptophyta > Pinopsida > Cupressales > Cupressaceae > Cupressus > Cupressus sempervirens. Next base: position 314,258,508 of record CM053790.1, on the reverse strand, counting down.
CCAAGCCATTCTAGCTTTCAAGCAAAGGACACAAAATCAAGAGAGCCATAATTTCTTCATCAAAATTGACACCTATAGAAGATAACTGACTAGCAATAGTATTAAACTCATTTAAATGATTTGTAACAGATCCACTTTCTACCATTTTCATATTAAATAAATGCTTCATGAGAAATACCTTGTTTGAAGCAGAGGGCTTTTCATACAGTGTACCCTAGGTTTTTCATCAATTCTTTTGTAATATTAAATGCCACTGATAGTGCCAGGCATAATCAAATGCTTCCAAGTGCCTTTCTCTCTAAAAGATCCCATTCATAATTTGACATAGATCCCTGATTCTTGGCTTTGCCTTCCAACGACTTCCATAAATCCTTCTGATATAGATAGTCTTCCATTTGCATCTTCCATAAGTAGAAGTTATGCCCCTTAAACCTATCAACCCTCAACTTACCCTCATCTGCCATCACTCCCACTCAACCGTAAAACTTTCCTACAGAGGATAACTAAAAAACAACCTTGCTCTGATACCACTTGTTAGGATTAAACCATGGATAGAAATAACAATTACATGCAAATATAACCAATAACAAAAAAATAATAGATCACATAGAAAAGAACACAAGACACCAAAATTTAACGTGGTTCACCGAATCCCTTAGCTACATACACCAAACAACAAGTTTGATATTATTATGATCCAGTGATTATAACCTCATTACAATCTGTAATCCCTTATAGCTCAATACCACTACAAGAACCATTAATACATCACAACTATGAAATAATCCCTAACCCTAATCTCTTTTATACAAGTATTTTTACCGCTTTAGGGTTATAATTAATAATTACATGTCGGCCCAAAATCTTGATAAAATAGGGCCCAAAAAAAAATTTATGACATATGTACAGTACTTTCCTAATCAATCACCACAATCTAATAACCCTATGGTGAAGGAGATGTTATTTCCTTCTTAGAATCATAAATTTTAGGTCTACAATGAGAGATATGGTGATCTATACAACACTAACCATGAAAGCCTAGATCACAATGACTATGAGTCTTGCTACTTCAATTAGGCAAAGTTTTACCTATCCTCCTTTTAGTGTTGAAGATACCTTATAGAACAACATCAAGAGCATTGAGGAGGAAGAAGTGCTCTATGATCATACATGGTTGTTTGGACCTGAATGGATATATAGCTAGCTACTGCATACAATCAAACAATCATGTGGAATTTTCATGCTACTACTACTGCTACTGCTACAAGTAGGGATCCTACTTAGAGAGAAAAATCAATTATGGAGGAAAGGATCCTACTTCAATCAACTAGTAAGTGGATTCACTTGAGTATTTTTTTCTTATGGTTTCATAAGGTGATATTCCTCTCGCCTTTGTAAATATATTAGGTTAGGTGTGTGCTTATTTTAGTCTGCTCTTGCTTTCCTAGGTTAGTGTTTGTTTCCTACTTTGTGTATTAGCTACCATACTTCCCCTCAACCCAATTGCAGTAGCATATCCCTATGCTATTTTAGACTCTATAACCCAATGGACTAGGCACTAATCTTTTGCAAGGTGGTCTTCTATAATAAAGGAAGTAAGTAGCTCATGCCTCTATGTGTTTCTCATTTCTTTGGTTGTTCCATAAAAATTTTCCATACTCGTGTGAATCCAGGATTCTAAGTCCCTTCTTATGAAGTCACATGCCTAAGTCCCCAAGTTAGAGCCAGTTGTTAGAGAAACTTTTAGTTCCCAAGTTTTGAGCTTCAATTTGCTATCAAGTCAAGTCCAATCAAATCAATGTTTATGTCTAGGTGATGACTAGGAAGCATTTTTATCTCATCTCCCCCCATTCAGAGCTTAACAAAGTAGGAAGTCAATTAATATTTGTCTACTAGGTGTGTCTAGATGGGTGGGTAAGTGTCAAGCATACCCCATAGATGAGTTGAAAACTCTCTATTTGATAAAGCTCCAATGCATGTTCAAAGACTCTCACCCTACCAAGTTCAATTGTAGGAAAGATCACATTAACACAAAATGGCATGGCAATAAGAATCGACAATTTACCCTACTATTCTTCCCCCATAGTAGAGACTATTAAGTGGGACTCAAAGGGTTGTAGGGATGGATTTGATGATATCTAGTGACTATTTTTCTTGTCATTGTCTCTTGTTTGTTGAGCTAACATGCATGCAGGTTAGTCTTTCTAGAATTTTAGGACAAGTACTTGTGAAGCTACTAGTATTTGGGCTAATTAGAGTGTTAGTGAAGTGTTGGTAGTATGGGTAGTCAGAGTGCTATCTTTCATAGGTATCTCTTCTCTTTTCTAAAGTTTCATAAAATTTTCCATCTATAATGTAAAGTTAGGATTAAAATGTATCGGGAGTTTGCCACTGGGCAACCTTGATTGGTTAGAAAGCCACTAAGGGCCATGGATTAGAAAGCCACTAAGGGCCATGGATGTTCTTCTTCCATTACATCCCCTTACATCCCATGGTCTTAGATGCATTTAGGAGTAAGAGTGGAGTTAGTGTTAGACCTAAAACCTCGCCTAGGTTGCTTATGTCTATGAGCATCCTGGTTAGCCTCTTCTTCTCTCAAGTTAAGAGCATACCCCTAGTTACCCTCTTGATCACAGAAAGACATAATTGCAAGTTTATATTACACATAGGGGAACTATACCCTTCAATTTAGGGATTAGTGACATAGAAGTGCACTAATCCAATTATTTAGAGATAGATTGTTTCTCATCGCCTTGGGTACAAGGAGTCAGTGTAAAACAAAATCTAGGTGAGGGACAAAATTTTTTCTAACATGAAACTTTAACTTGATTATTAACTTTAACTTGCTTCAAAATTTCTTTACAAGAACCACAAGCTCTAATACCAATTTTTAGAATAATCTTAAAATAATTAAGAGGGAGGGGAGGGGTTTGGAGGGGTGAATCAGTTGTGCTCAAGTGTAGATGTTCCAAATAAACTTTTAACCACTTTTAACAACTCTGATTTATTTATTAGCCTACTTAGTCTCTATATCAGTTTATCAATAACATAAACTTGTAGTTCACTATCCCAATAGTAACCTATTTGAAGAATGTAAAATAATAATAAATAAAACACATCAAATACCATTCACACAAGTATGACACTAGGATTTAATGTGTAAACCTGAATTAGGAAAATCCACTAGTAACATGCTACCATTTTTCCTCTCTTTTAAATAAAGCTTGTTAAGGGCCAACCCTGTTAAAGGTTACAATCTAATATGTTAGGTATGACCTTGTTAAAGGATTTAATCATCCTATTAGGAATTACCTCATTAGAGGGCTTAAGGACATCTCATTAGAATGTCACCTTGATTAAAGAATTTACAAATGACTATTAGGTCAACCTTGATTAAAGGATTTTAACTGATATAATGGTTAGAAAGTAACATTAGGTTGATTTGATAAATGCAATGCAGTTTGCAAATATAGATCACAATGTAGCTCATCTATTGATCCATTGACTAGCCTCCATTAATATCTCAATCACTTATTCACTTGGAAACCCTTCATGCAACCACACTTTACCTCTATTCATCTCTTCATAGCTTCTACTCAAGTTTTCCAATCAACAGAACCAACAACTACTCAACATCTCTAGGATATCCTTGTGCCTCCTTAAATAGGTAGCTTTTGATCTTATGTCTCTTAAACATCACTGTTGATCTTATGATTAGGTCAGATTCATTGAATCCTTCCATCATTTTGTTTCTTATTTCTCCTTCTAGATACTTCTCAAAAATTCTCCATGAATCCATGTTTAGGAACACTTAAACATATTTTACCATGCATTAAATGCTCCATCTCATCAATACTTATCCTTCATGTGATTTTCCCAATCCAAAAATTCAAATGTGTTAGCTAGGAATTTGAATTCCTTCACAAACTATCAAATGTTGTCACTCATCCAATACTGTGTTCCTCGACATCAGTCATCACTAGAAAACTTGGTCAATACTAATTGTCTTGCTCGACATACTCTATCTTCACTCGTTCTTACTTTTTTGATGCTCAGTCTTTACTAATGCTCGGTTGACAAAATATTTTCTCAGCTTTTACTATTACTTGGTTGACACTGACATAGCTTGGCTTTAACTATAAGTTCCTTAATCTCTTTCTATGTTGCTTAATTTAGCCTATGGATTTGGTCTTCCTTTGATCATCTCTACTAGGCTTCAATTCAACTATCTTCTCCACTTAGTGTAATGATTAAACAACACATTATGTCAATGTGCCAACTAATCAAGTACTCATTGTAGTTCCACATAACTCAACCTTTCCACTAGGTCTTATTGTTATCTCTTCTTCTCAAATCCTTTTCATTAATCAAATTATATGAAATTCTACTTAGGTAGCAATTGTCTCAATAGTACGGTGTGACATAAATGACAATATAACAATTGTTCCAATTGTAGTTTCCAATAGTATATATGTATGCGGTAATTTAGTATATTTACTTAGGTTTGATTTCTACCTAGGATTTTGTGTATTTTGATTCTATATACCTAGATTTTATGCATGTAGGGTTTTACTTGTGGTGAGGGTTTACGAACATGTAGGATTTTAGTTTTACCTCAAGTTTACATATCTATGGCTTAGGGTTATAATCATACCTAGGGTTTACACATCTAGGGTTTAGATTTTTCATCATACCTTGGATTTTTGAATTTCTATGATATTGTGTTTTTGTGTTTTCTAAGCTTTATTAAATTATATCAAAACTTAATAAAATATTTTTTTAATGCATAGTGAAAATAATTTTCTACACTATAAAAAATCACATTTAAAAACTTTTTATGATTATCCTCTCATTTTCTCCCTAAAAATAAATTAAAAACATGAATAATAATGTATATATATGTTAAACGTACATAATCAATAACAAAAAAAGGCTTTAGTTGTTAGAGAGGGATGAAAATGGGATGTGTGCGATGCAAACATCTTTATTGCAATTGTTGAGGTAAACTTGACAAAAATGTGGTTAAAAACACTTTTATGAAATGGGCACTTTAAAAAAAAAAAAATGAGCACACGTTTTAGGCTTGGGCACCTGAAATAAAATGGATGCTCATTTTTTAAATAGATGGTTTTTTCATTATTCACAAATCAAGCACCCAAATCAAGACATGTGTCTACTTTTCTTTCAATAGGTTCTCATTTCAGTGGCATCTTTTATGTCCCAAATTCTTTTGTTACATTGTGGCATCACTTCTTACATTTACCCAATAATAAGGGATTATGTATGATCATTCCCCATACAACTCGAATGAATTATATACTTTTACTCTCAACCAAAAGGATATCAACTTAGCCTCATGATCCCTATCTTCTAATGAAAAAATCTAGACTTGACATAATTTTCCCCAACACAAATTATAAATAAAGTCAAAAATATTATGTTATTTAAATTTATTTTTTATATTAGCAGTTTAAAATTAATGATAATGTAAGTGATTCCCAAAGAACCATAAGGAAAAAAATGATTGTGTGATACATTAAATTATTCTTGACAATGAAGCAATTATCTCAAGTTCTGAAACTACAACACAAAAATCCTAGAGAACATGATTTCATTTTTAAGGATAAGGATTTTTATCATGAATGTAAAACTAAGACCCATTACAGATTATGGAAATTCAAATGTCAAATAATCAAAAACAATTATCTCATGTACTTTGGTCGTAGCTTTACCCTAGGAGAATATTCCTAAAGGTGAACTTAGATTGAAAATATTGAAAGTTAACATAATTAAATAGTTACATAGTTGTAAACTTGTATCTAGGTAACTTTAACTCCAAAAGATAGTATTAGCTTAATGATTAGATGAGTACATATATACTTCAAATGAATTTTATAATAATATCATTAAGATATGTAAGATGATGATACAAGGACATGATTTGACATAAAGTATTAATGTTAATAATGTTCATAGATTAAAAAAAAAATTTAAATAATTGTATTGTGGATTTTAGCCATGTAAAAGGTATATTTAAATTATTAACTTATACAGTTTTTATATAATAATATTTAAAATATTCGGTTCTTACAATGTATATTTAAATGAGTGCTAAAGTCATATTTTACAAGCATGGAAAAATTATAAATGAGCATAGAAGTATGATCTAAACATACACGTATCAAAAATTGAACTTCAAACATTGAATATAATTTATTGTTCAAAGTTATGATGCATTAATAAATATGTAAGAAATAAATGGTCATTGCAAGACTTACATTATTTTTTTAAATGTCACAAAATTTACTAAATTTTACTTATATTCAAGTCAACAAAAGTGATGAGAGAATTTTTTTTTAAAAAATTGTATCTTTTCTTGAAGACGTACACACAACATTGTAGACATTCTATTCTAAATATTCACCACAATCACTAACCTTTAAATACTTCAAAATCCACTATAAAAATCTAAATTCAATTGTTGGAAACTTCAAAAATACTTAACACATAAAAACATATTAAAAATAGCAATAACCAACCCTCTAGATGAAATAAGAAGTTGTTTGAATAATAAAAATGAAAAAATGACCATTTAGAAAACTAATGGAAATCTAAACTGAATCCTACAATTCCAATCAATCAAATACATTGATGGTAACTTCCATTATATTTCAACAAGAATAATTAGAAAGCTTGTATTTGGGTCTAACATGGATCACGTTAAGGGGTTAAAATAACATTTAGTACATTCATTTTCTATGAAGGATTTGGGGGTAGCAAAACAAATCCTTGGTAAGAAGATTTGCAGAGATAAAAAGAATGGAAAATTGACATTATCTTAGGCTGATTATATTGAGAAGTTTTTGCAACATTTCTCTATGGAGAATGCTAAAGCTTTCAGCACACCTTTATGTGGTCATTTGAAATTGACTAAGGAGATGTGTCCAAAGATGCAACAAGAGGATAATATGTTTGAGGTACTTTACGCTTCAACTGTAGGAAGCTTAATGTATGTTATAGTATGTACAAGGCCAGATATTGCACATGCAATGGGAGTTGTTGGAAAGTATATGATACATCTAGGGATCGAGCATTGGAATATTGTTAAATGGATTCTCAAATATTTGAGAGGAACATCCAGTAAGTGTTTACATTTTGGGGGCTCCACTACTGATTTATAGGGATATGTTGACTCAAATTTGGCAGGGGATATTAATACCTAGCAAAGTACTATAGGTTATGTATTTACTATTGGTGGGGCAGTAGTGAGTTGGGTTTGTCAGTTATAGAAGGTGAATAATTTATCCACTATAGAGGTAGAATATGTTTCTACTATAAAGGAAACCAAGGAGATGATATGCCTTGATTTATTCATGAAAGAATTAGGACACCCACAAAGGGATAATTATTTGTTTACAAATAGCCAAAGTGTAATTCATCTTGCCAACAATTTTTCTCTACATTCAAAGACAAAACACATACAATTGTGGTACCACTTCATTTGGTTAGTTTTGGATAATGGACAGTTAAAGCTAGAGAAGATACATATAGATGATAGTCCAGTGAATATGTTTACCAAGGCAATAACAAGGGAGAAGTTAAACTCCTCTTCAGCTTTGATTGGTCTTCTAGGATGAACAAGATAAAAGAACAGCAAAGTCCAAGTGGTTTGATATTCCAATAGGAGCTATAGGTTTAGTGGTGTTATAATCAGTCTCCAAGTGGGAGGTTATTATATTGGAATCTGATCAGTCTTCAAGTAGGAGATTATTGTGATGTGGAGCCTAATCAGACTCTAAGGTTTATTTGGTATAGTTTCTCACTAGATTATTTCTATGGGCATTTGGGGGCAGTGCCTGCAAGATGGGGTCCTAGGGTAGCACCGTAGGTACACTCCTTGTCCCAGTATAGGGTGGTGTTGAGGGGTAATGCCCCTGTGGGGGTTTTAGAGGGTAGCACCCCTGAAGCCAAAAATAACCTTATATTGTAAAAGGTGTTGACTTCTATTTTTCTATTGGGTGACTTATTCTAGCCCCAATTTCGTAAGCTACAAAAGCTTGCATAAAATGGCTTAGGGTTAGGGATTCCATAATGTATGATGATATTGTAGCTTCTTGTGGTAGTATTGAGCTATAAGGGATTGTGGATTGTAATCACTAGATAATAATAATATTGTACTTGATGTTGGTGGATGTGGCCGAGGGATTGGGTGAACCACGTTAAATTCTTGTGTCTTGTGTTCTCTTCTATGTGATTTATTATTTTTTGATATTGGTTATATGTACATGAAACTATTATTTCTATCTTTTCTTATTCGTAAAAAAAATGAGAATTTTTGAGGAACAAGGATAGACTTGTTTGTAAAGGTTATGCCCAAGAAGAAGGAATTGACTATGGAGAGACCTTTGCACCTATTGCTAGATTGGAAGGAGTTAGAACTCTATTGACCAATGCAGCTTACAAGAACTTCAATGTATATCAAATGGATATTAAGTCTTCTTTTTAAAATGGAATTATAGAGGAAGAGGTCTTTATTAAATAACCTACAGGATTTGTGGAGCCAAATCAAAATTATCTAGTATGTAAACTAAACAAAGCATTGCATGGTTTGAAACAAGCACCAAGAGCATGGTATGAAAGATTTCATTCATATTTGATCAAAATTAGATTTTTTATAACAAGTGATAATAGTAACTTGTACTTGAAGAGTGAAGCTAAAGATAAGATCCTAATTATTAAAATATTTGTTAATGATGTAATATTTGGTGGTAATGACTTGTTGTGCAAATCATTTTCCAGTCATGTGAGTAAAGAATTTGAGATGTCTATGTTTGGTGAGATTAAGTTTTTTATTGTCTTACAATTTCATAAAACTAAGGGCGGCATATATATTACTCAGTCCAAATAAATAAAGGAGATATTGAAAGTATTTGGCATGGATGAGTTAAATCATGTTAGCACACCTATGGTCACTAGATGTAAATTATCTAAGCAAGACAACTTGAAAGAAGTAAATGAGACACTATACAAATCCATGATTAGAACTTTTCAATATGTAGTTCTTAGGAGACCTGATATTGCACATGTACTCGGTATAGTTACAATATTTTCAGTCAATCCTAAATAGACAGACTTGACTACAGTAAAAAAGATATTCAAATATCTAAAAGGAATAAAAGATTATGGACTATACTACAAGAAAGAAGGTAATTTTAAGATAAGAGTTTATAATGATGTTCATTAAGCAAGAAATTTTTATGATAGAATGAGTACATGTAATTGGTATAGTTGCAATATTTTTAGTGAATCCTAAAGATACACACTTGACTACAGTAAAGAGGATATTCAAATATCTAAAAAGAATAGAAGATTGTGGACTATGCTACAAGAAAGAAGGTAATTTTAAGTTAAGAGTTTATACTGATGTTGATTGGGAAGGAGATGTTAATGATAGAAAGAACACTAGTGGTATATATTTCTTTTAGGAGAAAGGTTGGTTATATGGTTAAGAAAGAAATAAAGGTGAATTTATAAGTCTACTATTGAAGCTAAGTATATTGTTTCTTATATTAATAGTTTAAATATTGTATGGATCAAGAAATTATTGGAAGGTGTGCAAAAGGAAGTCAATGGACTTGTTAGTGTTTATTGTGATAATACAATGTCTATTAACATATCAAAGAATCATATGATGCATACAAAAAATAATCACATATCTATCAAGTATCACTACTTGAGAGAGAAAGTTCAAGAGAAATAATTCATATTGGAATACGTGAAGTCCAAGGAGAAAATAAAAAATAAATTTACAAAACCATTACCTAAGGACAATTTTATGTATCTAAGAGTTAAATTTGAGGATGACATTTGATGAAAATAAAGATGATTTGAGAAGTTTCAAAGACAAGAATGAAGTTAGTTATGAGATCATGGTTGCAAAAAATCAAAGAAGATCTAATGAAGGAGATTTTATCATTTGAATTTAAGTACAAATTTTAAGGTGAAGGCATGATAACCGAATGTATACTCAATAAAACTAAGCTACATGAAGATATGATGATTTTGATTAAATAGAAAAATGAAGGGATCTGATGGAGTGGAAAAGAAGAAAGTTTTCTATTTAAGAGATGAACAAAAACTTCATTATTGTTAATCAAGTTGAAGAAGAAAATTGATAGCTAGAGGATAACCAAGTAGAAATACATAATGAAGATCAAGCAAGAGAAGTTCTAAGTTGATGTGTTGTTGAGTGGATCAGCCAAAAGGAAGGAGAAAGAAGATAGAGAAAAAATAAAGGAAAGAGATTGAGAAAAATAGAGATCTAAACAAGAAAAGGTCATACTAAACTGAGAAGATCATTTTCACTTTTATTCCTTAACCATTGTAGCAAAAAATTGTTGATAATAGATTTATAGAAGTATCAATATGCATTTCAATTAGTGTTTTGTCATTGATGTCAAACCTGCTACTTGCTAGTAAGATAATTGCTTAGATTATTTGAGTACTATCATTTGTTTGATTCATAAAAAGGATTTAATCAAATGAGGTAGCAATAGCACCTAGAGGAAAGGTTGAGTTATGATATGGAAAAGGAGTACAAGGATCAATTAAGATAGTGATATTATAGTGCATTGGTAATATACTTAAAGTTGTAAAGGATAGATACACTAATTAAGTTTAGAAGAACAAGTTAAATGAAGTATGTCTACCAAGCTTAACAATCTACACAGTAGGTGTTGAGAAAAGTTAGTGTAAGTTGAGCAAAAAATTAATTAGAGCCCAGAAAAGTCAATTTTAATATAAGTCGAGTAAAGTTTAGTTAATGTCAAGCAACAATAACCTTTAGTTTGTGCCAAGTGCTTTTATAGTGGATGTCGAGAAATGCAGTATGTGTCAAGCATTAGAAGCAAGTTAATGCTAAGTGTAATGCCCCATCAAGGGATCCAAAGAATTAACCTAGTATTTCACTAAGTTTGGTAGCATTTTTTTTTTTTTAAAAGTCACTACCACATACAACTTATGCACAATAACGGAAGCAATAGCAATGTCCATCTAAAGAATAAAATCAACATATACAACAGATTACATTCTTTAAGATCCCCTTAACGTGAATTACTTACATGGATCCATCTAGTACAACATCCACATGAAATAATATGATAAGTCCAATGTTCAGTTATTACATATCCAACTGCTCATTCATCCACTGTACATGTCACAGGGTATGAAGGCTTAAAAGAATATACACATGTAGAATAAAGTACATCATCCTATTCTAATCCATGATGCATCACATGATACTCATGATAAATCATCATAAAATTCATTTACATCTATCAGAAAGATCAAATAAATAAACTAAGTGCACGGTTCCTCCCAACCATTAATAGCATCATTAGACCATCGTGGATCCTAGCCATCCCTCCGTGCGTAACATTCCAAGCACTGAAGAGGTCATCGGTATTATCATAGTAGGAATGTCACTCCTAACATCCTACTAACATAAAAAGTAAAGCATAAGGTATCATCATCTAATATATGCTAATCATCAATGAAAGGATACATATCCACCATCACAAAGGACGCATTAACCACAAAGTCTCAATGAATCTCAAATGATAAGAGTGGAAAATAGACTACCACCTGACCGCGTGGTACCTAAGTGGTCCACTCCCACCGTGCTAAGGAGATAATCTCAAGTCCCAAAACAGGTTATCAAAACCACATAGCACACGACTCTAAAGTCCAGGAATCCTAAAAGTATACTAACTCAAGGTTTCAAACACAAAACAGACATCTACTTCCTAGAGGCACACAATTTCATGTAGGAACCTACTATGCAAGCGGGAAAGTGTCATTGCATTTATCTCGTACAAGTTACCCTGGCAGTTAGCTAAACTCCACGGGTCCATACAGATCTCATGCGGCCACTAGTATCCTTTCATACTGACAAGGCATACTATGGAATGCAAGGTCGCAACCATGCATTCTCTCTACTCCCATCCTAGCCTATACAAGCACTCAAGGCATGGGCGAGAACCAAAACTCTTATCTTTTTAGGTTCATTCAATTAGTATTAAGTGTGTCAATGTTATCACTTATTAACCAACTTACAATGAGTTACCCTAGCAGCCTCTTAGGGCCCCGGCCCCCATTGCAAGCCACTTCCTGACACTACATGCAGATATCCTACCCTAATGCTCATGGTATCATAATCATAAAGAAAGTCCACAAAATCACCATAATAAGGAATCAACAAATATCCATGATTAAAAATCATTAAATATGCATAAAAGCATCAAATCACCATGAGCAACATCCATAGAAAATCATGAACACAACAGCTCTCTATTGGTAACTGAAGTATCACTGATAATCAAAATATCCATTGGTTCTCAATAACCAAAATATATCTCAAAATCATACTGATCGAAGACTCCAAAATGGTAGAGTCAACACATGTCACATCATGACATCATCAATAATAAATCCACATATTAGTCCCACCATGGCGACTAGAATATATCCAAGGACAACTGATCGATGACCAAAATAATGGTTAAGTCAAGGGTTCCAAACATAAGAAATCTCAACTATAACAATCAGTATTCAAAATCAACTCATAAAGCATTCCATCACATAATCATGGTTGGGTTTATAAAGATCGAATGAAAACATCATCAAGACATCACATTCGCATAACCCCCAAGCCTCTGGTAGACGTCCTATACTGGTCAACACTAGTCAACCCAAGACCCAAAACATTAGTATAATGAATACACAGTGTAAACACATGTTTTTGGTTTGCTAAGTTTTCAAATTTGAATTCATATGATAATCTCAGTTTTTGTAATCCAAGTTTAGAGAAAGAACATTTTCCTACGTTTTTCCATGTATTAATTTTTGGATGGATTAAAAATTCCCTCTAAACTTCAGTTTTCCAATTATAACATTTAAAAGACGTTTCCACTAACTTAACTTTCATATGCTTCATTTATCTTATAATCTTAAACTATTAATTCATAATAGTTAAAATTATAAAATTACAAAACTATTCATCATTAAAAAGAGATGAATTTATAAATCTTTTATTAACAACTTTAAATCTTTTAATATATATATATATTACATATATACATATATATATTTATATTTAAACATATACATACGTACATATATAATATAATATTTAATATTTTTGCATTTTATAAAAAAAATGGAACCGAATTTTATTAATTTCGATTCATAAGGAAATCGAATAACAAAGTTTCCTTAGAACAGAGCCGAATCAATATACCGTCAGTTGTCACTGTGGCAACCATTGCCGCGGGTACCCTGCGACCAATGCAGTCGCAGGTACACTACGCAGCAGGTACCGCGCGCCCCTTAAATACACAGGTACGGGGTGCAAATTTTGCCCCACACAATATGCATTAGTTTTTATGAAATCAAACAATCGCAGCGCAATTTAACAAGTTGCGATTTTGCCATAATAAGGATACAATTATATAAATACATATCATTTATATATATATATATATATATATATATATATATATATATATATATATATATATATATATATAATATACAGATTCTCAAATTGTTTATAAAATTACAAGCTTTCATTTTCAAAACCTCTCTATGAACTTGTTCTCTTAAGAATTTCTCTGATGACTAATTCTAATGGGTTTGTCCATGAAATTGCAACCCTAGTCCATATTATTTTCAGATCTAAACATATAGAATTCCTAAATAAAACTTAATTGCCCCAAATTGAAAATGCACAATGAAGACATATGGAAAATACGAAGAAGATAGGGGAAAGCAAGATGCAGAAGTATCATAATGAAATCACAAGAATCTACCCAGATTTTGATGCTAAACTCGCTTATCCTCAGACAACCCGCAGAGCAAGCTTCCCTTCTTCAGAATTTTCCCGAATCCTCCAATGCCTCAACTATTCTTCGCGCTAACCATACTATCCACGCTATGTCCCCCGCTCTCTCTCGAGCTATTAAGGAATGCTCGAATATATAGAGCTTTCGGATAACCCTAGAATGCTTCTAGAATCAGCTGGAAGATATCGCCAACTAAGCATGGACCTATTTCCAGCCTTTTAGATAAGCCCTAGGGTTGTAGACTCCATGTGCTCAATTGATGCACTAACCCCCGTGTTGTTGACACATGAAAAATAGGGAACTGCATTATTTCCCTTGCAAACTTATAACTCCAATAACTTTTAAATTAATTTCCATTTAAATATTTATAACTCCCACTTTAATCTTCATAACTTTTATTTTAATTTTTTTATAACTTTTATTATTAATATTTTTTTATTAATTAATTAATATTTTATAATTTATTATTAATATTTGTTTATTAATTAATTAATATTTTATAATTTATTATTTATTTTAATTTCTAATTTCCTTTTAATTTAATTCTTTTCTCTCAATTAATTCTCCTTTAATTAATAATCAAAATATCAAAATCATGATATTTAATCTCTCAAATAATTAATTTGTTAATTAAATCTATTTATTAAAACTTAGTTAATAGAGAATTCACCATGGACCTTCATGATAAAATATGAAAACCCATCATGGAACAATTCATACCAAATCAGTCTAAAAGATTAAAAATTACAAAATATGTCATCCGACACATTCAGTGGGTACTCAACTCAGATACTTGTCCTAACTCACTAGGACAAATGGCTTTAGGGTTTGGGATTTGGACTTGAGAATTTATCTCCCCTCTCTTATCATTGAGATAGTATAATAGGGTACGCTCATCCTGGCAATTCAGGGAAGTTGATACCTGGTACCTGCAACCTGCAGAAAAGCCATGCATGTACATACAAAATATATAGTGCTAAGCTAAACAGACAATGGCAGGAAGTGGTGCATCGTGTAGATCCTGACTAAGCAGGTGACTACGACTCCCTTCCTTAACCACATCATAAATGCCATACAATAAGAAAACACGCACACCATACACATGCAAGTATGGGGTAAGTATCCATAATAAAGCACATAAGATAATCAACCATCTAACTAATCATCAGTAGTAACCGAAAACAATATAGTGATCATCATACATACATGAAATGTGAAGTCTAAATGATCTCATCACATGATAACTGAATCCATAATATAATGTCTGATAGTGTCAAAACAATACCACTAATCCATCTACATAAACTAGTCCATCAAAGTCTGATAACAATAGCAATAATATGTCCAGAGAAGATGTGAACGAGGGTAGGCACTACACTAAGTGTTGACATTATGAGAAAGATCATGAATACAATGAATCTAAGCTGACAAGATTGATTTCTTGGATTGTGTGAACTGTTTAGAAAATAAGCTTGATGAGCTGGTGGAATAGAATTCAACATAAACTTTTTTGAGGCAAATTCAAAGAGGAACGAAGGAGAAGTTTTTATAATGGAATAAAATGAGATGATGGGTAGATTCATTGAATCCTACCTAATCCAACCTAACCCTAAAATGGACGAAAGAGGATAAACGGAGAAAGATCTTAATTTTCTATTTATAGAGATGGTTGGTTAGAAGAAAAGGTTGTCATGTGTAAGAATCTAAGAAAGACAAGGAGTCTAGGGTATTGCTTCAATTAGTGACCTAAGAGAAGAGTCTCCATTGGAAAGGAAAGCAAGAAGGCTTAAGGTTATGGATTCTTGAAGGGTGAACAAGTTCTTAGAGCTGAAGTGTGTGAAATCCAAGAAGAATGGAGGACTGAAATAGAGATCTATAATCTACAAGTGTGTTGTAAGTTGTTAATAGATCAAGCTTTATTGTTATTTTCTAATCATTGTACCACTCTATGGTAAATCCTTTGGATTAAGGTTGACCTAAAAATCATTTATAAATCCTTTAACTGAGTTACATTCCAAGTGGATAATCTAAAGTCCTCTAACAAGGCTCACTCCTAACAGGGTGATTGAAATCATTTAACTAGGTCACATTTGACAGTGTGCATTGTAACCTTTAACACGTTTGTCCTTTCATAGGGCATCACTTCAAAAGAGTGAGAATGAGTAACATGTTACTGGTGGTTTTTCCAAAATTGGGTTTCCACATTAAATCATTGTGTCTAATGTGTTATTGAATTTGTTATGTTTCATGCTTATATTTTTGCAAAGTTGACTTGTTAGTAACCTACAAGTCTAAGCAATTGTATGATCTAATGGATGCATTCATGATGAATATGTTATATGGATATGGGTTCACTAAGTTGTGAAAAGTTTTAATTGTACATTTGGACCTTAAAAAACTGATTCACACCCCCCCCCCCCCCTAGTTATTCAAAAGAATTCCAACAATTGGTATTAGAGTCATCTACTTAAGAGGACTAGTTTGAATGTACTATAAGCAAAAAGATCAAGATGTCAAAAAGAGAGGTACCCAAGCTTAATAGAGATAACTTTCCTACATGGAAAAGTCTAATGAAGCTACACCTAGGAGGTCTTGGAGATCATGCACAATTTGCCATCGCCATAGAGCATGTTGGTCCTACTGGAGCCCTAACTGCTGAAGATCTAAAAAAGAAGAAAGAAAACAACCAAGCGATGTTGGAGATTGCCTCTGCCCTAAGTTATGTTGAGTTTGATGATATCAACGGTTATGATGGTCCAAAGAAAATGTGAGATGCTCTTTAGACTATCTATGGAGGAGACACAAATGTTGTAAGAGCCAAATTTTGAAAATCTTAGAGGTGAGTTTGACGATATGATAATGTAAGAAGGTGAGAATATTGCTCAATATTTCTCTAGGATAAAGGATTTTGTTAATGTAATAAGAGGAGCTAATGGTAAAATAGATGATGAGACTATACTAAGAAAAGTTTTGAGAACACTGCTACCCATTTATGCTATTAGAGTTTCTACAATACAAGAACTAAGATGTGTACCAGGTTCTAATCTTACTCTTGAAGGTCTAGTAGGTAGGCTCACTACTTTTGAGCTATCTAATTTTGATAATTTCAAACCTGACAATGTTGAATCTACTTTCAAAGCCAAACTATCATTGAAGGAACTTAGTAAGAAGAAGAAAAAGGTAAAATATGTTTCTAGTGATAGTGATATAGATGAGGAGGATGTAGAACAACTTGAAGCACTACTAGCAAGTAGATTTTACAAAGGTAAAGGCAAATTCAAAGGTAAATTACCTATCATGTGTTTCACTTACATTGAGGTTGGTCATATTGCTACTAGATGTCCAGAAAAGAAGAGTTATAGAGGTGGAGACAAGTACAAAAGTAGAAGAGATGAAGACATCAAATATTTCAGAGACAAAGGCCAGAAGTCTTGCTACATTATTGAAGAGGAAACAAAAGATGGATTTGACGGTTATGATGATGAAGTTGTGTATGTTGCAATGAAGGATGAATTTGATGAGGATGACACAACTACACTAGTGTCTTGTGTAAACAAGAACGGCAGATGGAGCATTGATAGTGGGTGTTCGCATCACATAATTGGAGATAAAAGTAAGTTCATTACATTGAATTATTATGATGGAAATAGTGTAAGGTTTGGTAATGATGCACATTGTCTGATAAAATGAAAAGGTTCTATCAAACTTACAAAAAATATCTTATGTGACAATGCTTATTGTGTTGAAGGACTTAACTATAATTTTTTGAGTGTGTCACAACTAAATAATTTAGGTTGTAAGGTTGAGTTTAAGAACAAGATTTCTAAGATATATGATACTGATGGAAAACTAATTGGAAAAGGTGATCAAAATAGAGGTAATCCATTCTACCTTTATATAGAGGATGTTACTTATTTAGTTGTAGAATTTGATGATGTGTGGCTATGGCACAAGAGGGTATGTCATGTTAATTTTGATAACATGGTTAGTATCAATAACATGAGAAGAGTGAGAGGTTTGCCTAAGTTGAAGAAATCTAATAATATAATTTGCAAACAATGTCAGTTAGGCAAAATGAAAAAGTCAAGTTTTAAGAGTAAGACTCAAACCTCTAAATAAATATTAGAGATTGTTCATACTAACTTGTGTGGACCAATTGATGTGCAAAGCTACAAAGGAGATTAGTACACTATGTCATTTGTTGATGATTACTCTAGAATGATGACAGGTATGTTTCTAAAACAAAAATCTGATGCTTTCCAAATGTTTAAGTGGTACTTAGCAAGAGTTGAGAAGGAAACAAGTAAAAGTTAGAAATGTTTAAGATCTGACAAAAGAGGATAATTTACATCAAATGACTTTGAGATGTTTTGTAATGATAGAGGAATCAAAAGACAGACATCTTCTCCTAGGACCCCACCACAAAATGGAATTATTGAAAGGAGGAACAAATTTATAATGGACTATGCTAGGACACTCATGATGGAGAAAAATGTTTCTTTGAAATACTAGAGAGAAGTTGTAAGTACAACTATCTATACCTTGAATTGTGTGCAAGTCAATAAAGGTACGCATTCAACACCTTTTCAACTATGGTATGGATACTCACCCAATGTAAAATATTTTAAGGTATTTGGAAGAAAGCGTTATATTCTCAAAGATTTCAGAAATGGTAAATTAGATGAAAAAAGTGAAGAAAGTATATTCCTAGGCTATTCTACATGTTTAAATACTAACACTACCAAAGTTGTGGAAAGTGCAAATGTGAAATTTGATAAATATAAAAAAGTATATGAGGTTGAACCTATGAAGGAATCAAAAGAATACAAATCATTTATATAATTTTATGAAGGTATGCATGTAGATGAAGATGCTATAAATCAAGTTTCAAATCAACAACAAGTTTCAATGACTGTCGAGTCACATACTATGAATGTCGAGTTGCATTCAGGAACCAACCTACATTCAGATGTTGAGTTATAGAATGAAGTTGAGGAACATTCTTATTTTGAGATTAGTGTACATGAAAGAGATGTTGAACTACCTAATAGAGATGTACATAGTGATTCACAAGTTGAGAGACCAAATGAGGAAAATAGAGCAGAACCAAGATTGTCTAATTATGTCAAGAGACATCACCTTGCTACATAGATCATTGGAGATAAAGATGCTAGACCAATGATAAGGAACAAGTTAAGAAATGATATATATTTTCTTAGCATACAAGAACCTAAAATAGTGAAAGATTCCTTAGAATATGTTGACTAGAGTAAAACCATGAAAGATGAGATTGAACAAATTGAGAAAAATAAGACATGGACTCTAGTTCGTAGACCAGAAGATAAAAATGTTATTGGCACCAAGTGGGTATACAGAAACAAGTTATATGAAAATGGTGAAGTCACAAGCAATAAGGAAAGATTAGTTTGTGAAGGATATGCACAAGAAGAAGGGATAGACTATGTGGAAACATTTGCTCCTATTGCAAGATTGGAAGGAGTAAGAACTTTGTTTTCTTACTGTGCATGCAAAGGTTTCAAAGTTTATCAAAAGGATGTTAAGTCTGCATTTCTAAATGGTATATTGGAGGAAGAGGTTTATATAGACCAACCAGAAGGACTTGTTGATGCTAACAACAAAAGTATGGTATGTAGACTACACAAAGCTTTATATGGTTTGAAGCAAGCACCAAGAGCATGGTATGAAAGGCTTCATAATTATCTTGTGAAGATTGGATTTGAAAGGACTAATGATAATAGAAATCTGTACTTGAAGATAGAGAAAGGAAAAGGTATTTTACTATCTAAATTTTTTTTTGATGATATCATATTTGGAGTTCAAGATACTTTATGTAAATATTTTGCAAATAAAATGAAGAAAGAATCTGAGATATGTATGTTTGGAGAGATCAATTTCTTTGTGGGTTTGCAAGTACATAAGATGAAATATGGTATATACATCACTCAATCAAAGTATTTAAAGGAGATATTGAAAACTTTTGGATTGGAAGATTCTAAGATAGCAAGCACACCTATTGTGATAGGCCATAAATTGTCAAAGAATGATGATTCAGTTGAGGTGAATCAAACATTGAACAGGTCTATGATTGGAAAATTACAATATATAGTACATAGCAAACCTGATATTGCATTATCTATTGGGATAGTTGCAAGATTCTACTAATCCTAGGGAGAATCATTTGATGGTTGTTAAGAGAATTATGAGATATCTAAAAAGAACAAAAGACTATGGTCTATACTACAAGAAAAATGAGAAATTTGAATTGAGAGCCTACACTAATTTTGATTTAGCTAGAAATATTGATGACAAAAAGAGCACTAGTGAGGAGCATTTGTATTAGGCAAAAGGCTCATTACATGGGCTAGAAGAAACAAAACTACATCTCTCAATCTACTACTGAAGCTAAATATGTTGTTTTTGTAGTAAATTGTACAAACATTGTATGGATTAAACAGCTACTAAAAGGTATGAAAGAGGAAATCACTAAACCTATGATACTCTATTGTGATAATAAAAGTGCTACAAATATATTAAAGAATATTTTGATGCATACAAAGACTAAGGACATTGTAATCAAGTATCATTACTCGCAAGAGTTAGTTCAAGATAAAGAGGTGAAAATGGAATATGTTAACACAAAAGAGAAAATAGATGGTACCCTTACCAAAGCATTACCTAAGGATGCTCATGAGTATCTAAGAGGTAAACTATCGGTGATACCCCTATCAAAGGCTATCTAAGAAGCATGAGAAGTGCCCTGCATCAAATAAGTTGATTGACATATGTTACACATTGATGTAGTGGATCCTACTTTAGGAGCTTCCTAAAGTAATCAAAGAGCTAGAGTTACAAATCATTCACAAGCTAGGTGATCAAGGGAGAAACTAAAAAATTTCATATCTGCATATTAAGATAACAATTATTTGGCATTGTTGTTAATGATAAAGAAATCCTAATCCTCCTAATCTTGTTGAGGGAGAAATCCTGACTGCTAAAGGAGATATGAGATATTGTTGTCCAAGAGGGAGATAAAAGTAAACACAGAAGAAACATGAATACCTAGTAAGAGGGAGTTAATGTCAAAGAAGATATAAGAAGTGATCCAGAAGGAGTCATAAGGATGAGTTGATTGATTATCTATTGATCAGAAGATTAAAAAAAAAATTGTAACCTATTAAGAAGATGAAAAGTTGCTGATAGAAAGAGAGATTTCAATACAAAGAATTATTTTCTTTTTTGGTATTTTGTTGGTTATATTGATTAAGTCTGGTTAGTTTGATTTTCCATCAATGCCAAAGAGGGAGATTGTTGAAAATAGATTTATACAAGTATGAATATTTGTTTAAATCATTGTATTGTCACTAATGTCAAGCCTACTACTTGTTGGTAAGATAATTGCTTAAATGATTTGAGTACTATCATTTATTTCATTGATGAAGAGGATTTGATCAAATGAGGTAACAATAGCACCTAGAGGAAAGGTTGAGTTATGATATGGAAGAGTACAATGATTAGTTAAGACACTAATATTATAGTCCATTAATAATCTACTTAAGGTTGCAAAGGATGGATACATTGATTAAGTTTAGAAGAACAAGTTAAATGAATTATGTCTACCAAGCTTAATAATTTGCATATTAGGTTTCAAGAAAAGTTAGTGTTAGCTAAGCAAAAAATTGGTTGGAGCCAAGAAAAGTCAATTTTAGTGTAAGCTAAGTGATACAATGTAAGTCAAGTAAATTTTAGTTGATGTCAAGCAACAACAAACTTTAGTTTGTGCCGAGTGTTTTGATAGTGGATGTCGAGCAACACAATATATGCCAAGCATTAGAAGCAAGTTAATGTCAAGTGTCATCATTATGAGAAAGATCGTGAATTCGATGAATTTGAGCTGACAAGTTTGATTTCTTGGATTATGTGAACTGTGTGGAAGATAAGTTTGATGAGCTAGTGGCACAAAATTCAAGATGAACCATTTTGAGGTGAATTCAAAGAGGATTGAAGGAGAAGTTTCTAGAATGGAATAAAATGAAATGATGGGTAGATTCATTGAATCTTACCTAATACAACCTAACCCTAAAATGGATGGAGGATGAATGGAAAAAGATTTTAATTTTCTATTTATAGAGATTGTTGGTCAAAAGCAACGGTTGGCATGTGCGATAACCTAAGGAAGAAAAGGATTCTAGGGTATTGCTTCATTTAGTGCCCTAAGAGAAGAGTTTTTATTGGAAAGAAAAGAAAGAAGGCTTAAGTGTATGGATTCTCAAAGGGTTGACAAGTTGTTAGAGCTAAAGTGTGCAAAAGCCAAGCAGACTAGAGGACTGAAATAGAGATTTATAATCTGCAAGTGTGTTTTAATTTGTTATCAGATCAAGCTTTATTGTTACTTTCTAATCATTGTACCAATCTAGGCTAAATCCTTTGGATTAAGGTTTACCTAATAGTTATTTGTAATTCCTTTAATTGGGTGACATTCCAAGTGAATGATCTAAAGTCCTCTAACAAGGTTCACTTCTAACATGGTGATTGAAATCCTTTAACCAAGTGACATTGAATAGTGTACAATGTAACCTTTAACAGGGTTGAACTTTCATAGTACATCACTTTAGAAAAGCGAGAATGTGTAACATGTTATTGGTGGTTTTTCCCAAATTGGGTTTCTACATTAAATTATTGTGTCAAATGTGTTATTCAATCTTTTATGTTTCATGCTTACATTTTTGCAAAGTTGATTTGTCAATAACCTACAAGTTTAAGTGATTGTATGATCTAATGGATGCATGCATGATGAATATGTTATATGGATATGGACTCACTAAGTTGTGAAAAAAATTAATTATACATCTAGACCTTGGATAATTGATTCACCCCCACCCCCCTCAATTACTCTAAAGAATTCTAAAAAATGTATCCTAACGAAGTGGACATACCAAGTCTTATTTGTAAATCCATTGTATCATGACATTTAGTTGAATCTTTTGGAAGTCCTTTAAATTAGACCACTCAATTGATATTTTGTGGAGTGATAAGGTCTAGATGATATTTCATGAAAATCCTCTAACAAGATCACATTAACAATGTATATGTAACCTTCTATAAGATTGGCTCCTAATAGAGCTCACTTCAGAAGAGTGAAATTTTTGGGTTGTCAGTTCTAGGTGTTTTTCACTTAACAGGGTTCCCACATTAAATACTTGTGTCAAACTTGTTTAAATGTTTATCATGTTGCATGTTATTTCATGTTTAATATTTATTGATATAGCTTGGTATAAGATGAAGGTTTAATCTTATAATCAGTATATATGAAGTTAACAATTTACTAGATGATTAAGTTGAATGTCTAATATATTTTTCGAGCTAGTGATCTTGTGGAAAAGTATCTTAAAGGTCTATAGGATAACTAGTAATAATTTATTTACCCCCCATCCCTACGTACCCTCTCTTACTTATCTAACAAACTTAGTACCTTATGAACTAATTCTTCTATCTTTGCCTTGATTTCCTCATGTTGTCTGACCATAATATGAATTGGTCTCATTTTATTTCTCAAAAGTGGCTCTAACTTCTGTAGAATTTTCTTTAATTATTATTCACTTTCAACTGTGTATAACTTATTTATTGTTACCTCTCTTAATTTCTCATCTTCCTCTACTAATATTTTCCATTTTGTTTCCAACTTATTATAGAGCTCCTCTTGTAAACTTCCATGAAGATTAATAAGATATTGCTTGAATTTCAAAACATGTATTTAGTGACTATATTTTATAACGTTATTTATTGATTAGGATCATAATTATCATAGTAATCATTTAGTTGATCAATATTACCATCATCTACAATCATATTTTCCATCCTTCCTAATTATTGTTTCCATCCCTTCCCCTTCTTTCCCAAACATTTTCATGACTGATCTTGAGGTGCGGACAGATGCCCTCTCATATTTGGCTTCTCTATTGATACATTATTAGTCTTTTCTTGGTTCTTCCTATCTTCATATATAATTTCAAGTTTAGGCCTTTTATTTCCTAGTCATTAAGCCATCTCTTTGACTCTCTTAGTATGCTTTGGCGTATCTTCTATATTTTCTTGCTTGATCTAATTGCATGCATGAAAGATTGAAAGCAATAAAACATACATAATACTTGACACAATATAAATTGGCAACCCAGAAACCTTCCAAATAGAAAGTAAAACTATGGCAGGAGTGATACCCACAAACTTTAGTACTGCAGTATAAAGTTGTCATGTTAAGGCTTACAAATGATGACTTCTAATGATTTTCCCTATTAGGAGCAATAAGGACTGTTAGGTCCATCTCGTGAAAGGATTTATACAATACAATGAAGTACGTACTCAGTTAGATGATTCTTCATAAGACTATTAAGTCCACCTTGTTAGAGGATTTTACTGATGCACATGTTAGGATGAAGTAGTAGTTGATCTCTTCTCTGCAACTTGGTTTGTTGAATGAGATTCTTTGATGTAGAAAGATCACCTTAATGTAATGGATGACAATCTACTTTTCCTAATACTTCTTGTAGCCTTTAAACTCACATGTTCTTCATATACCATACATATTTGTATTACTTTCTACATTTGGATATGACAAGATATCTCTCATATATACCAATCCAAATAATCAACTTCTAAAGTTGACTACAATACCATATTAAACAATCTTCACTAAGTTGGCTAAGTGCTAACACTTAGGTTTAGAAGCTCACTCGGGTGATATTCTAATTCTCAGGAACACAATGAACTCAAAAAACTTTGGCACTTAGTTGACGTTGGTGCATGGTCCACATTGATCACTCATGAGTAGGTGTGAACTCGGCTAATATTGATGACTCAGAAAAAATTGTAGAGCTCAGTTGACAATGGAATAGCTTGGTTAGAACTGAAGCTTAGCCAACACTACTATTACCTCTTCTTGGTTAACACAACTAGCTTAGTTGACACTACCTTCTTCTCTTGCTTAGTTAACACTTCATGCTAGCTCGGTTGACACTGTCTGCAAGGTTAACTCTGTGGTGCTTGGTAACAATGCAACCAACTAAATGACTAAGTTCTTTGGTACTAATTGACAAATATTCTAACCATAAGGTCAATAATCTCCCCCTTTGGCATTAGTGACAAAAACACTTATCATACCAAAAATCTATATACTCAAAAATGATGAATCAAAACTCCCCCCTATCAATGTACTTAGGTATGTAGCTTGGTTTTGACTTCTCGGCTGACACTGACTCTATTTTTTAATTTTCAAAAATTATTTTTGTAGCTCTATTGTATACATAGATTCCTATTGAATAATTATATTTCCCCCTTTTTATTCTTTACAAGTTATATTCTCCCTTATATAAATATGTATATGTTATATTCTATATTTTCCCCTTGTTTTTTACACAAATGCCAAAAAATGCATATCTACAAGGTAATACCAAAATTTGAGAGGAAATCACTATGTACCTTCCAAATTAGAGACATGGTTTTGTCCCAATTTTTTTGAAAAACTTTTGAAGTATGCAAAGCTATCTGAACTTCATCTGACAATTCTATCATATGATTAGCACTAGAAAAGTTGTTATCATGGATTAATGTCTTTGCATGAATAATGTATTTTTGCATTATATCCATGGTAGGAATTATCAAACTCTAAATTTCTGATAGTGTAGCCATGATTCTTGCTTCTTCTCTTAATAACTCTACCTTCAAGTTTGTCAAATACCTGATCTTGTCAAAATATGTTGAGCTAGTACTAGGGTCAAGTGATCATTCGTTTGTACTTGTCTTCATATTAGTATCAATCTTTGGCAGCTTGTCTTTTATTTCCTTGAATAAATTTATAGTATCACTTAATTTTACAAATAAGGAAACAACATTATTTACAGTGCTCTCAAAAGAATTAAGAATAGTGGACAGTTCCGCTTGGTCTATGGCAATCTTTTGTACCACATTATCCAAAACTTTATTCTCAAATTTTCTTTCATCCCTCTACATTACCTTCTCTTGACCATTCAAATCTTCATTAAACTTGTGAACTATGTCAAAAAGTTGGCCTAAGTGAATTTCTTCTCATCAACTTCAATACTTAATGCATCAGTAAATATAACTTTGATATATTCAACTGCTTGATTTCTTTTCTTCTTCTCTGATCTTAGCTTCTATTGTCTAGCCCTTTTCTTCCAAAGTTCTCCAAGAGTGTCTATCTAATTAGGGATAAGATTAGAGACATCCCAATCTAGAACTATTATGTCTTCCTCTAGATCAACTTCATCAATGGAAACTTATGTCTCTTTTCCTTTTCCCTTTGGAGTTAATGAAGGAATGGTTTCCTTACCTTTACTTATATCTTCAATGCTCAATTGAGGCTTGACTTCAACTATCATTGAACTTACCATGGAATCACTTGCAATAGTAGCAATATGACTAATTGGATAATTAACAAAAATTATAGTAGTACTTACAATGCCTTGATGTAACTTGCTTTGACTTGATTCAGGGATGAGTGGATCATATAGCTCATTACATGAAGTAGTGATAGAAATACTCATCTCCAAACTGGATAAGATAGATCCAACATCCAACTGAGTGCTTGGTTGAACAATTTTTAACCCAATCCCATGCGACTTGGGTGTTATCTCCTCTAATCTTGATGTTACCAATACTTTTCTCAAAGAGTTAGGGAGGGAGGCCATAACCTCTCCTGCAATTTTTTTGGATCTGAATCTTCAATATTCTAAATTTCAAGTAGATTCTCACTAACTGCTTGATCTTCCTTGTCATCCTCGTCATCATTTACATCATCTATCTAAACAACTTCTTTAGTGGGCTTTGGAACATTCAATCCATAAATTTTCTTCCATGCATTTGTATTGGATTGCATAATGGATTCAATCCATAAATGTTCTTCAATAAATGTTCTTTCATGCATTTGTATTGGATTCCACAATGGATTCGATATCATTTAACAAAAGGAATGCATTGAACTTAGGGGTTAACATTTGTTCATACTTTTTCAATGCCACCTTCACTTGTTTGTCTGAAAAGTCTGGCATTACCTTTCTCAAGGTTTAATCATGAATATCCTTGGCAACCATTACTCCATTATCCCAATGATGTCAGTAACTTGACTACTTAGTTCACTTGGAGAGTATTTCCACTTTTCCATCTTTTCCACTAAGCCTTCTTCTATTTTCTTTTGTTCTTCTTCATTTCTAGTTTCATACTTAAGAAATTTAAAATCTTCCATACCTCCTCCTTCTTTGAGTCACTGCATTCTTTCTTTAAAGGTTGGAGTAGACCTTTTGAATGATATCTTTTGCTCTTCTTCTTCATCTTATTCTTCATAATGAAGTTTGAGCTTCTTCGTTGATTTGGTGAGTTTTTTGGTGGTAAAGGTAGGAGTTCACCTTATATCTCTCCTTGATATTGATTTCCGCTTTTTCTTAGGTGGTTCTTCTTCTTCTTCTTCTTCTACAATGTCATCACCCTTACCTTCTATGAGCTGAAGAGGGGAACCAAATTTCACATTCTCCTTCTTAATCTTTTATACCTTCTTCCTTCCTCTCTTGATAATTTGAGGAATCTTGATCTCAAGTGAGATCCTAGTTTTTACTTCTTCAAAGGTTCCAAAATAAGGTACTTTAGGGTCCAAAAACTCATTATCAAGAGCCTCTATGATTTCCTTAGTATTATTAATGTTCACCTCATATCCAAGAGGTCTTACCCATGCAACTCTACGCTTGACTCCCTGAATATATACCTTATCATGATCCACAAGGAAACATATGTCTTATTCATAGTCATCCACTAGTTGCTTATGGATTTTGAATCTACTTTTCATTCTTTCTTTGAAGGCTTCAAAATATGCATCCATGATGCCCTTTAAATTGTCTCCCATTTCAATTATAAATTCATTTATCTGATATACAATGGGTTTGTCCTTCTTCCATACTACACTACCCTTGGAAGGAAAAAAATTCTAAACATAAAAGAATAAGAAGACTAAAAGTGAACCAACTTACATGGACTATTTTTTGATGCCCAGATGCTTTCCATTTTTTTTCTCAACTGGTTTAGCTACAACTCAGTACCTTGAAATCCAAGTCCATAGCTTCACATGCAACACTATTTGGTTGGTAAATGTATATCTTGTGTGCAACCACATGAATACCAAACTTTCTTTCCATGTCTATGACACCATTTAGCTTCACTCCTCTTCCATCCCATTCAATGAGAGTCATCTTTTCTAGCTCAACTCGACCTAGGGTTTTAGTTGTCTTTGATTTTTCAAGCATGAGAAATCTGGTAGCCATATGAATTATTTTATTTGTAATCCTAATGGGTTGATCAAGCCAACTTTGCGTATCATGAATACAGCTCAATATAAACCTAATCGACTTAATTTGAAAATTCCTCAGCATGTGTAATATATGGGTCAAACCCTTCACTTCTAGGTGTTTGTGCTTGAGTTTCAAGTTTCCATCCACACAATGTTTCATATGATTGATTAATCTCTAAAGTTCCCAATTCCTAAATTGAACAATGCTAGAAGGATCTAATTTCATGTATTAATAGTAAATTCAGTAGAATCTGCAAGTCACACCAACTGGGTCCAATTCCTTTGCAATCATAGGACTGAGCTTGAACTTTGCATCTTCATGTACACTACCCCTTACTAACATCTCAAATCCCTTCTTGACTTTATTACTCAATGAGGATGTCATTATGATTTTTGACAAATGAATAATCTTTGACACATTTTCTCTGAATTGCTCTGGATCACTCTGAGGCTCAAGATCACTCTGCTCTATTCACTCTGGAAATCATGGTGAAAAATAAAACATTTGATTCCTCCATTTTGATCAAAATTTGTCTTTAAGTCGCCATAATTCTATCATACTACAAATAGCTCGGTGACAACCTGTTAACTTGGAATGCATGAAAATCTCGGCTATTACTTTTTTCTTCAACTTGATAGACTCCATCTATATCCATGCTTAGTTAGGTGTCCGAACTTGGTGAAGCTCGATTAGGACTAACTTCTCTTGAATTTTCTTGGTAAGGTCTAAGATAGTGACACCAATTCGGTGATCCCCAATGTATCTGAAAAGTTGATTTGGATCTCCTTTCTTGTTGGCTAGAACTAATGTAAAATGTTTCTTTAAATCATAGTTCCAATGATCTCCATGGATAATTAGCTTGAAATAGTTGATTTACCTAATTCATTAACTTGGGTGTCAATGTTCTCATGACTTTGACTTGCATTCTCTGGAGATTTCCTTACCCATTGCTACCTCATTTCATTTCTGATATTATCAACCTTTGCTTTCTTATCATCTTTAACTATAGCTTGGTTCATACAGTTCTTGGCTAGATAACAAAGTTCTTTACATACAAAACATCTCTTTGTAGGGTCTCTCTTCCTCATGTGATTTCTCATGCAATTTTCTCCAATGTGACCATTCTCACCACATAAGTAACATCTACACCATGTGTTATAATCCCAACCAAAGATAGCTTTCACAATTTTTTCTATTGGGTTCCATTTATTGGTTTTGCATTTAAAACATTTTCCTTCAAGCTTGGTTTTCTTTGTGCATTCACTTGCTCTATGACCTTTTTTGTTACAACTATAACATTTTTCATTGAATTTTAATTTACCATTGCTCCAAAACTTTTTTTATGTATTCCATGTCTTTCCACAATAATTACATGTAAGTCTTTTGTTCTTCTAAGCAACTTGTTGTAATGATTCACCTTCATCTATATAGCTTAATCCAGCTATGCCTTTGTGTCTGAATTGAGTTTTCTTGTCTAATTGATTCATGCTTTCTTGAGATTTCATCATTATTTCATTGCTTTTCCTTTCTATGCTGAGATTATTCTACAGTCTTTTATTATCTATCCTCATGTTGATAAGCTCATGATTTGTACAATTGAGTTGATTTATCAAATCAGCTTGTTGAAGAGATAGATGTTGAATATCATTATCCTTTTCTTTTATCTTTTTTGTAGGAATTCTTTTCTCTTCTTTTTCTATGTCGTTTTGTTCCATATCTTCACACATTCTAACTAGCTGAATTTCTTGTTCTCTTTTAGCTTTATGACTTCTTCATGTCGAGTAAGATTCTTTTTACGTAGATCTTTATTTGTTACATCAGCTTCATCTAAATTTTTATCTTGGCAAATGTCTTCAATTCTTTCTTCTATGTAAAGATTTTCATTCATCTGTGCTACTAGTTTTTTCCTTCTTTGCAGGGATTTAGAGAGTTGTTTCTTTAGTGTCTTGAATTGATCCATGGCCATCTATAGATCCAACTTTTCATTTTCAATAGATTTCTCCAGTCTGTAAACTTCCATTGCCTCTGATCTTTTCTCAAGTTGCTAAAGTTCTAATATGAGAACCAAATGCTCTGATACCAATTGTTGGAAATGTAGAGAAGACTAGGTGATTGAGAGGGTGGGTGAATTAGGAACCAATAAAACTTTAGCTTCAGTTCAACAATTAAGCCTTCATAAACTAATCTAATCTAATTGCATGCATGAAAGATTGAAAGCAATCAAACATACCTAACACTTGACACAATAATTGGTAACCCAAAAACCTTCCAAATAGAAAGTAAAATTGGGATGGGAGTGATAGTCACAATCTTTAGTACTATAGTATAAATTTGGCTTGTTAAGGCTTACAAATGATCACTTCTTATGATCTACCTTGTTAGGAGCAATAATGATTGTTAGGTCCACCTTGTGAAAGGATTTATACAATACAATGAAGTATGTACTCAGTTAGGAGATTCTATATAAGACTATCTGTTGGTGTAAATAAGTATTCACTATTCACACTTTACTTAAGTTTACTTAGGTCAATGCATTATTTTATTATTTATTAGTTTGACACCTAGGAGTTTGCGCAGTCTTATGATTTGTCATGTTGACAACATAGAAAAAAGAAACTCTAATTTAGCACATGGTGTCTACAACATTGGAGTTTGCATAATTAATTGAGTTGTCATGTTGACAACATAGCTATTCACACTCTTAATTAAGCATATGGTATCTACAACATAATTTTATGTGCTACACCTTTGTAGGCTTATCCTCACATCATCACACTAACTCCTGTACTTAATGGAGGATAATCCACTCCTAGTGGACATGTGCCTTGTTGTAAGACTTATCAGTGTGCTAACTCCTAGACATTCTAGAAGCATTCTAGAGGCCTTTATATTCAGGCACTCCTAGTGTGTATGTACATGAAATTACATCAATTCATTTTGATATTGTTATTTTGATCATTCTTTGGTCTATTATGTGCTTGTGCTTGAGTTCCTTGATCTTGGGTGATTTTTTCCTAGGAAAAATTCTTACATGGTATCAAAGCTGAGGGAAATTCTCTTCACATAGCCATTGAAGACCATTTTCTTGCTTCACCTCTTGGAGGACCTCAACTCAAATATGGAGTACCACAGGCGTTGGGAGCATCTAGAGCCAAAGAAAACCTTTCCATTACATCCAAAATATTGATTCGATGAAATTTGACTATAAATTCACCTACCCTAGGCCATATTCAAATTTGAGGAAAAAAAATTGCAAACTGGCACCCAAAGGCCCAATTTGCAAATTCGGTATGATCATTTATTAGATCTGCAAATTTATTTTTTAGATCGATATTTTATTTCTCTACAATTCCCATCAGATTTTTTCTACATTTTTCAGAGCAATTTTTGAAAAAAAAAAAAAATTAGGCCATTAGGCCTGCAGAGAAATTTTTTTTGCAGGAACCAAGCGATGAAACCCTAGCCCCCGTAGGGAATATTCTTTGTACCATCAAAATTTTCCATCAACATTTAACTGGCAGTTTCAACTACTATTCTTGACGGACTACAAACTGGCCTTGCCCACACTGGCACACAAGTCTTTCAACCACTGACGGCTTGTTTATTTTAACTCTACGGTGAAGTGTTTAAATACACTTTTGCAACCCTTCACAATGGGCGGTGGGAATTTTCCTTTTATAAATTCTTCGCACAAGCTTTGAAAGCCCCATCGCTAGTAGGACCATGACCTCCACCCCGCCATACTACCTCTACCATGAGGCACACAACAAATGGTCCACATGGCATACCACCATCCAAAGCTACCACGCGTCCATGACAACACCCTCCATGTGGTGCCAAATTAGTATTCATAGGACACGTGGCACAACAATGACCTTCCACATCATCATAGGTCATACAGACATTTAATCACATGTCAATCGAGACACCTACATAGTCTACATCAGTAATTTGTATGTCACATCTGATATGTACTACTGATGTCATCAGTGATGTAATCTACCACATCACCTTGGGACCCATTTTTTTTTATGTCAACCAGTCACTAGTTTAAATTTGATGGCCATCTGACCATCATTTGTAGCCCAGAATACACTATTGTGATGGTCATTTGACCATCAAATTTAACTACACAGTTTGCTTCCCAGACCCCTCTCCAGATTTAGTTTTGATTTGATAGTCTGATTTTGGGAGGCCATAACTCAATCATCTGAACTCCAAATTAGGTGATTTTTTTTTATTTTGGGTAGAATTTCCTTAAAAAATTAGTGGTATAGTTCTTTTCTAGTTTTGGTGCATGGATTTATCAGAAATTTCATTTTTGGTGATTGTACCTATCCAATCCTACATTTTGCAACTTCAAATGCTCCGTGCGAGCTCATTTGGACACATTTTCAGGTTCCATTTTTTTTGAAAGTGCTTAATTTTTTGTCTACTTTCCAGATCTGCAATCAAATTATAGGCTTGTGTGGACAAAAATATCACTTTCAGAATTAGATCCCTTTCTACATTTTATTGCTTTGATTACTCTTCAAAATTGTTGTACATCTGACCTACAGTGCTTGGTGCTAGATTTGAACCTCCAAAGGTACTTGTAAATAGAAAAATTAGAAGTCCACTTTGTATATTTTGACAAGTGGCCTATTGTACTCGCACTACATATAAAGTGCCAAAAGCATCATTTTTGGGGGGCTCTTTGATTGAGTGAAAAGGGGGGGGGTATCTTGTGTTCTTGTGTCTCTCTCTTCTTCTCTCTTGTGCTCTTTTAAATTTTCTACATCATGGGTTCACCTAAAACTCCACTTCTAACTTCACACAATTATACTACATGGAAAGATATTGTATGAAGTAAATTAATGGAAAAATTTTAAATCTATATGTTGATGGTACAATTGCAAAACCCATTGATGCTATAGTACTAGATGATTGGAAAATTAAAGACAATTAGGCTTTAGGAATTATTAGGAGTTATGTTCACGGAGACCTCTTCTTCTACATTTCTAGCTTCAAAAAAGCCAAGGTTGCTTGGGACAAACTTGAACAGTTGTATGGTAAGGTGGATGAGGAAAACGGATGCCAAATTGAGGATGATCTACTTCTCTTGGATCCTAAGAATTTTTACATAATTCAAGATTATATCAACAAAGCCAATGAATTGAGAGCACTACTTAAAGATTGTGGTAATCCCATGAAGGATGATCGATTGATTCATCACATCTTAAAGACACTACCTTCAAAGTATGCATCTTTTGTGTTGAGTTACAACACTCACAAATTGACCATGGGAAGTGCCTTCACTAAGCCTACATTTGATGCATTTGCAGAAATGTTGATGTTGGAACAATCTAAGTTGATAGATGTGGGACTTCTCAAGTCATCAAAGACAAAAGCATTGGTGGCTACTAATGAGAACCAATCAAATCAAAGTGGAAAAAGTTCTACCAACAACAAGAAAAAGTAGTGGAAGAAAAAATAACAATCAGAGACACAACAATCTTCCTCCTCACAGCAAGGCAGTTCTTCTTCCAACAAGAAGGGAAACAATGATAAGAAGGACAAACTATTTTGTGCATATTGCAAGAAACTGAATCATGATGAGCATCACTACAAGACTAAAAGAATAGATGAGTTGGAAAACTTACTAAGGAAGAAAAAAATCAATGTGCTAAATGCTTCCAAGGACTCAACTTCACCCACTTCAAAGCAAAAAGGACAAGCACTTATGGCTGGTTCAAGTTTTTCAAGGGAATGGATACTTGACTTAGGTGCCTTGTATCATATGGGTTCTTCAAAAGGAGACTTTTCTTCATTGAAGCAATCTAAAGTACTACACATCTTTGTAGGAGATGATACAAAAATGGAAGTTGAAGGGAAAGGACAAGTTGAGATGGAAAATGGAGAATTCAAAGAAGTTCTCTATGTTCCCAACCTTAGCTCTAATCTCCTCTCAATCTACCAAATCATTCTCTATGGAGATGGAAATAAAGTTGAGTTCCTTGCTGATTTAGTAATGGTGGGAAATCTTAAAGATGATTCATTGGTTGTAGTGGGTAAAGTCAATCATCACAAAAGGCTTTATTATTTCTCCAACTTTATGCTTGAGTCTCCTTCACATGCCTTGTTGACTCAATCTCATTCACAAAGAAAATTATGGAGTCATACATAGTCGATTTAGGAGACATCATTGATGATATACATCTTCTCTTTAATGAAGAAGATCCTTCTTCAATTGTTATGAGGGCTCACTCTGACCCTCCTATCCATTCTCTACATGATCAATCTTCATAGGTTGATATGATTGTGGATCCTTATGTATAGCAGTTGCAGGAGGTCTCTTTATCATTCGAGGAGACACATGGTTCTTTGGAATATGTTCTACATCCATCCTTGTTAGATCTAGCATTTTTCTATTCAATAGTATTGGAAGGGGGAACAGTCAGTATTGCCACAGGGATAGTTGAGCAGGTTTCAAAGGCTCCATTCATCTTCAGGATTATTTCTACACATTGATAAAGCATCTCATTTGTACCTATGATATTGTGTCTTCCAAAGGGGAGGAACATTATTTAGCAACCTTGAATCAGCTTCTACCTTGGAGCAGCTATAACTGATTGGCATTCTTCATTTGGTGGGGGGGGGGGACTATATTGTCTCCTTTCTTCTTCATCTCTTTTATGGGGGGACCTTTTCCTCTTTTGGGATAGTGTTCTTCTCATACTTCACTATTGTATATACTCAATGTATGTCATAATGGAGGGGTCTTGATTACTCCATCCATCCATGCATCTTGTTTTTTCATCTCTCTTTTTGGGGGAAGGTTTTCCCATGAGGTGTTCCCTCTTTCTCCACTGTATGAGAGATTATTGCATTTCATTTTTTACATGGGTACCTAACATGGCCTAGTAGCCAGGACCCATCATGCATTTTGATCCTAGCTTTTATGAGCTTAAGTGCATTCCCCTAAGTTTCACTTAAGAGGGGGAGTTAGTGTAAAGAAGCATTCATTATTTACACTTTACTTAAGTTTACTTAGGTCAATGCATTATTTTATTATTTATTAGTTTGACACCTAGGAGTTTGCATACTCTTATTAGTTGTCATGTTGACAACATAGAAGTAAACAACTCTAATTTAGCACATGGTGTCTATAACACTAGAGTTTGCATAATTAACTGAGTTGCCATGTTTACAACATAGTTATTCACACTCTTAATTAAGTATGTGGTGTCTATAACATAATTTTATGTTCTACACCTTTGTAGGCTTATCCTCACATCATTGCACTAACTCCTATGCTTAATGGAGGATAATCCACTCTTGGTGGACATGTGCCTTGTAATAAGACTTACCAGTGTACTAACTCCTACACATTCTAGAAGCATTCTGGAGGCCTTTATATTTAGGCACTCTTAGTGTGTATGTACATGAAATTACATCAATTCATTTTGATATTGTTATTCTAATCATACTTTGGTCTATTTTGTGCTTGTGCTTGAGTTCCTTGATCTTGGGTGATTTTTCCCTAAGGAAAATTCTTACACTATCCACCTTGTTATAGGATTTGACTGATGCACCTATTAGGATGAATTGGTAATTGATCTCTACTCTGCAACTCTATTTGTTGAATGGGATTCCTTTGATGTACAAAGATCATCTTAATGTGATGGATGAGACTCTATTTTTCCTTTTATTGCTTGTAGCCTTTAAAATTTCATGTTCTTCATATACCATACATATTCATATTACTCTCTACATTTGGATATGACAAGATATCTCTCATATATACCAATCCAAATAATTACCTTTTGAAGTCTGCTACAATACCATATTAAACAATCTTCACTAAGTCAGCTCAGTACTGATACTCAGATTCCAAAGTTCACTCAGGTGATATTTTGATACTTGGCAACACAGTGAACTCAACAAACTCTGGCACTTGGTTAATACTGGTGCATGATCCATATTAATCACTCAGGAGTAGGTGTGAACTCAGTTAACGTTGATGACTCAAAAAATATTGTAGAGCTCGATTGACACTACAACAACTTGGTTAGAACTGAAGCTTGGTCAATATTACTATTCCCTCTACTTGGTTAATATGGCTAGCTTAGTTAACACTATCTTCTACTCTTTCTTGGTTAACACTTCATGTTGGCTTGGTTGATACTGTCTGCAAGGTTAACTCTATGGTGCTCGGTAACAATGCAACCAACCAAATGACTAAATATTTTGGTACCAATTGACAAATAGTCTATCCATAAGGTCAACAATACCTACTTGCTCAACAATGGTTAACTTATCACATTTTTATGTGTATGTCTCTATACATATATCGTATCAAATAACACACACACATGCACATAACATTACTTATATATATATATATAATGATACACACATACACTCGTTATATACTACATTTTCATGTGTTCTATCTAACACGTTATATATATATATATATATATATATATATATATATATATATATATATATATATATATATATATATATATATATATATATATATATATATATATATATATATATGTTTTTGTATTTAGATATGCTTATTCATATTCATATTTTCATTTTTATTCAATTTCTTTATTTTATTATCATTATTTATTTTTATTTTTATTTTTTATCGTTATTTTTAATTTTAATTTTTATGTGGTTTGTTCTTAGGGTGGATGTTCATTTATATATTTATTTAGCAGTTTGTTCTTGTGGTGTTTTCTATGCATTGATATATGTATTTTCAACTTACTTTTTAGTATTTTATTTTCATTTTTATTTTATTGACTTTTTATTTTTGTTTTTTGCTTTTCGTTTTTAGTGGGGATGTGCATTTTTGCTACATGCCCTACATCTAGCTATTTGTTTCTTTAGTTCTCCTTTTCACTTCTCTTTCTCTTTCTTCCCTTGTTGATTGTGAGTCTATCATTTATGGTCTTCTATCCTACCATCTCCCTACTTGGCTTCTTTGGTGTGCGTGCAATCCCCCTCCCTTAGTCCCTATATCTTTGAGTATGTCAACTTCTGCAACCCATTTTGTTTGACATCTCTTGCTCTCTTCATCCTGATGATGGATCACTTGGTGTGATTCGAAACGTTGATGGTAAAAAATCTTTACACAATCGAATCCAGAAATATATCAGTTTATTTTTGCTATGGATTGTGGAAATTTGATCTCTTTACTATGATTAGTTTCAACTATATTTCTCAGCTTGTACATGTGTGCGGTAACAATGAAATATTTTGCAATCATTATCCTACTTAGTATAAGATTTGTATACTTAGCCTTTACTAGATGACTTGGTCACAGTGATGACCATGTAATTTTTCCTGGTAAATAACTAAGTGTTTTGACACTAATAGACAACATAGACTTAGAGATCAACAATCTTCCCCCATTGACATTAGTGGCAAAAACTCTTTGTCATGAAAAATCATTTCCTTCAAAATGATTACTCCCCCTAAGACCATAGCTTGGATGCTCATCTAATCATTTGATATCTTCTAATGTTGCTTTATTCTATTTTGATGCTTAACTTCCCCTTTTGATTTGATTATTTATTTATTACACAATATTTCCCCCTTGTTTTTATGACAAATGGCTTGGGGCTGCTAGGGCTAATTTGTGCTTATCAATTAATTTCTTATGACTTACCACAACATTAGCCCAAAATTTGAAACTGAATTTCTAGCTCAACAGCTAAATCAATAAATCCTACAATATACAAAAAATGTGTATCTTTCTTCCAAATGTTCTTGGAAATAGATACCTCCTTCTAAATAATTTCCAAATAAGGTAATATATGAAGTTGAATCAGTATTAACTTATTCCTAATTGATGTATCTTTATCCGTGAGCTCAGCTATCCCCTATTGACCAAATGCCAATTTATTATATGAGGATGAGCTTGAACTTGTATTCTTTTCCAATGTAATTACACTTTCTTTCATGTTTGCATGTAAAATTTCTAATAAGAATTTAGTATCAACTATAAAGAAATAAATATCACACAATTTCAAGTACAATGAATGAATGTTTTAAAAAATTGTTTCCAGTTGTGTCACTGATATGGAAAGCTCTACTTGTCTATGTACAAGTTCCTGTGAAACTTTCTCTAACACTTTATGCTCAACTCTTCTTTCAGACCATTGTAACAATTTATCATTGGACTCTATATCTTCTTTTTTAATCTTATCAATTAAATACACTAGCTGATCCAAAATTGGATGTTGATTATTCAAATCTATAATCTCAAATGCATCTATAGAAATGTCTTTAACAATGTGTAATACCTACTTTCTCTTCTTCTCTTCTTAGTTATTCTTGCTTTGTCTTGTGGCTCAGCAAAGTTTGTAGCTCTTACATTTTCTCAAGTATTAGATTATTCATATCATAAATAGGTAATGTGATTACCTAATGAAGACTTACTGACTCATCTGCCTTGCCTGATTGAGTCAAATCTTGAGACCATGGGAGTGTATAACTTGGTAGTGATAGTTGCAGTTGTTTCCCCTTGTTAGTCAGCCTTGATCTTTACTACTACTCTTCTATGTGAATCACCTATTGTATAGATGTCTCATTCATGAGTTTTGTAGCCTTTATACTCAGCAATTGAATAATAGCTTGAGTGGCCTCTTTCTCATTCTATGTTACTTCTTCTCCTTCCAACTTTGTGCATGTGTCATTTACAATAATTTCCTCTACTTACAAAATAGGCATACAAGTAAGTTGTGTAGACACAATTAAAGTCTTACTGAGTTTCTTGGAACTTGTATTCTCTATAACTAATTTCACATGAATATCATCAGTCTTCTTATTGTCAAGCTTTGGATTATCTATAATTTATAATATAATTGGGTTAGTGTAGGGCTAGCTTAGATCCGACACTAAAATTTGAATGTTCTCTTTAGTTAGTGGATTCAAATTTAGTAGAGGGATGTCACTGTCATCTTCAATTGTGGCAATCTCTCTTTGTTCACACTTACTAACTAATTATTGAATCTCCTCTATTAGCTTGGAAACTTCTTTCTTGTAGGAATCTTCAAACTCTATTATATCTTTTTCTGCCCTCACTTTCACAAATGGAGTAAGTAATCCAAACACTTCTTTCCATATCTAAATGATATCTTTCTCAAATTCATGAGCTTTATTTTTCAAAATATTATATGCCCTATCTCTTGGCATATACTTCTTTACAAAATCCTTAAGGGCTATAGACATATGAGTCTCCCCCAAATTTGGAATAGCTTGTACCAACATTGTCTCTTATTTGTTTCTTGGTGACCAATGCCCACTTCCATTTTGCATCAACTCATTTGTACAAACCAGTTGGGAATCCATCTCCCAATTCCAAGAGTGTACATCTAAACCTGATCATCATGTTGACCATAGTTTCTTCAAGCTTAACTTGATCATCATTATTCAAAGAATCATAATTAATATCTTTGAATCCTATAAAAAATTATTATTCTCTAATATTATCACATACCTAATCTACATTCCTTAGAGGGAGTCTCTTAACTATTTGAAGTTTTCTAGGTTCATCATACTCTATTTGTTCATCATCATCCTCCTCCTCTTTTGCTACAATCAGTTTTCTCCTTGGCTTCTTAGATGTTATTTTCTTTGGTATTGCAATCAATTTCCTCTTCTTCAATGGACTTCCTTTGACTTTCATGGTAGAGGGTTGAGATTTCTTCAACCTGGTGATAATCACCTTTCCCTTTGGCTTTTGAGGTGTCACCATCCCTTGCACATCCTTTTTCAAGTTGGACTTTACCTTAGGCTCAATAATAACAACCTTTTTCTGAATTTTTCCTTAGACTTTGCAACAACAAGTTCCTTTCCTTTTCCTTCCTCAGCCTATATAGGTTGTACAAACCCTTCTCCTTCATCTTTATGACCACCCTAAGCACTCTTCCTTTTATGTTTCTTCTCTGTCTAGGGTGTGCCAAATTTAGTAGTCATCTTGGAAATTACTGTTTCATATGTGTGAAATTGCTCGACACCTGTATCTATCTATTTAGCGAAAACTACAATCACTGCTATAGTTACCTCATCTATATTCACTTTGTAGGGCATTGGCCTTAACCATGCTACCCTCAAAAAAACTATTTATGCATAAACAAAATTTGTATCTACAATAAAAGATATTTTATCATAATACTTATCTACTATAGACTTAGGAATTCTCATTTTGTTTCTCATCTTTATTTTGAACTCTTCAATTCAAAGTACTTATCCATTATTGCTTCAAAATTTTCTCCCAATCTACTAATTAAATTTTTTATCTACTCCATTGTTGATTGATTCTTATCCCATGCAATTTTTCCAATAATATGAAAAGAATTTTGAACATAGAAAAATATACAAACTAATAAAGATCTAGAATTACAAGAGGTATTCGTTGCTTTCCTTATTGCATCTAAATTCTTTGTAAGTTGGTGAAGTTGCAACTCAGCAAGGTCATAGGTATGATCTTTCTTCACAATCTTGTAGCCCAAATCTGCTACTACACATGGTAAATTATTCAACCTATTGGATTGATAAAATTTGTGTGCAATCACACAAGCAAAAAATTCAACAAATGGGTCCTAAATTCCATCAATTGACAATTGTTGACTATTCCACTTTGCCTTGGTCATATTTTCAATTTCATTTTTCACTGCACACCTTATACTTTTAGGTCAATGCAAGGTAGGGTACCAAGTTACCCTACAAATAATGGCCTTTTTTATCATGATCATCCCACATTCTAACCATATTTTCATGTCATGAATGTGACTAAGCACAATATTTATCCATTTGACTTTAAAAACCTAGGGCACGGGTAAGCCCTTTCTCGGCAATGATCTTGTGTTCATCCTTCAAGACTCCATCAACACATAGTTTCTCATAAGCTATCCTAATTTCAAAGTCTCCAATATCTCCTACTTTTCATAGGTAATAGGATCTTACATCCTAAATAGTCAATACCCTGGTTAGAATTGACGATAAAGCTCCAATATCATCAACAATTTTTTTGAGGTTTATAGAATTTCTAAAATTAGGCAAAGGACTTTTGTCATTTCTTACCATTTTTGCACTAATTTCCTTCAACATTTAACTTCCAAATGCCATTATGAACTATGGTTTTGCAATATCTCCATTTAATAATCAACTCAGCACCATGAGTAATACTTACTTTGTTAGACAAATTCATTGGCATTCTATTATGATTCTCTTGCACTGGTTGATGAAATTAACTTGATCACCTTAAAATCTCTTGTGAGCTCTTTTGATCCCTTGGTGAATAAAAATGAATGTCCAAATTTGATAAATACCTTCAAGTTTTTTTATTTAGGTTCATAGTTAATGCCTTCATACTTGGTTGGTGCATGACAGCTAGCTCGGTCTTCATACTCTCTCAATTAAGGTTACCTCACTCATCTAGCACTAATTCATTTATTCAATACAT
Source organism: Cupressus sempervirens (assembly GCA_028749045.1). Classification (NCBI taxonomy): domain Eukaryota; kingdom Viridiplantae; phylum Streptophyta; class Pinopsida; order Cupressales; family Cupressaceae; genus Cupressus; species Cupressus sempervirens. The sequence continues at coordinate 314,216,767 of CM053790.1, read as the reverse complement.
CAACTTCATTGATCATTTAGTCTATAGTACAAAACTTGATCAATACAGACTATACCACTGATCCTCAATATTCTATGTAAGAAATGATTTTCTTTTTCTTTCCCTTCTATGAATCTGTTCTTAATGCATCTTTACTTATGCAAATATAAACCTTTAGCACTTATATACTAGGAACTGATGTAAAATTTACCATTGAATATACAATTTCTACATACCTTCTTTATTTAGTTAGATCCAGTGTGATCACCTAATCCATTAAACTGGGTGATCTAAGCTTCATTGACTCCAATATTTCCTTCTCTCACTATCTCTATCCATGTTTTCTTTCCTTCAACTTTTTCATTTCCATTACTTGGTGTTGGTGCTCTGGTATTACAATTTCTACTAATATGTTCAACTTTGAGACAACTAAAACATAATGTTTCTCCATTTAGCCACTTCTTGCAACTTCCTCTGAAATGTGTTTTGATGTAATTCTCTTGAATGTTTCCATATTCTCCATAATAGTGACAATTGTGCCATGCATTGTAATCTCAATTGTTGGAATTGCCTTTCCTTGATACATGTGTTTGTTTCTCAAGTATCCAATTGGAATTTTTCTTGAATCTACACTCATAAGCTCTATGTCCATACTTTTAACAACTGTAACAATGACCTTGGAATTTAGATACATTTCTAATTGAGTCATTGTTCTTTGATCTACATTCATGTGTTTGATGTCATGTTTTCTTACAATTAAAATAATTACCAGTGAAGTTAGGTTTAGAAATTGGCATACAATTTTTGCTTCTATAAATGTTGGTTGTGTGACCGAGTTTCCCATAGTGATGACATGTAGGTTTTCCTTTGATTTTGGAAATCCTTTGTTCTCCACTCTTTGATGATTATCCTTCTTCAATAGATGAAAAGTGCTTGTTTTATCCAAGTCTAGAGGAGTATTTTGTTCTAGGTGACCTCAACAATTCTTCAAAGTGTTTGACAGCTTCATTTGGTTTGTTCACTATTTCCTTAAGTTCTTTTTCATACATTAACTCACTTCTCAATTGCTCATTCTATGACCTTATTTTTTTGATCTTCAAGTCCTATATGTTTGCTTCCTTATTGTAAACTATTAGTTGATTTATCATATCCAACTGGTGGTTTGCAAGCTTTTGTACTTCAAATTCTTTTTCCTCAAGTTTGATAGCCATCTATCTTTTTTCTTCTTCACCCATGATCTTTTCCTCCATTGCTTTCTTCTTTTGTTCCATTTCTTCACATAGTGTAAGTGATTGGATTTCATGTTCTCTCTTGATATTTTTTTTCTTCCTTGGTTAGGGCATTATTCTTCTCCAATAGTTTTTCCAATGTTTAATTTTGACTACTAATATTTCTACTATAAAGCAAACCTTCAGTGTCAACTTATTGATATTGTGTGTCATTTTTTTGAATAGTTATCTCTTTCCTTCTTTTTAGGGATTTCCTTATCTCTTATTTTGTTTCTTCTAATTGTTGCAATATGATTTTTATTTCAATCATCTGGTTCTCAATGATTTTTCCCATCTTATACACTTCCATCTCCATGATCTGATCCTCTCAAGCTATTAGACTTCCTAATAAGAGAACTAGACTTTGATGCCAATTGTTGGAAGGGTTAATGGGAAACAAGATATTGAGAGGGGGGTGAATCAAGATCTCAAACTTTAACTCATAAAACCAAAATGTTTTCACACCTAACACATTTCATATCTTTAACTTAAAAACATAAAATAGTAAAGCTAAAACATAATCATCCATGAAAACTTCAGCACATAACACAATGATTTGGTAATGCATGAATAATTCAATACAATATAAAGGTAAAACTCAAGTGGGGATGAAACCCACAAATATTCACTATTGCAATAATAAAGTTAACATGTTAGGGTTACAATGTTTGATCATAAGATATGATCTACCCTATGAGGGGTTTGCCCTGTTAAAAGATTTAGAGACTTTTAGGTTTCACCTTGTTAAAGGATTTTATACTTACAAAAAAGTAAGGAATCTATTAGGAGGTTTACATAGATCTGTTAAGACCACTCTATTAAGAGATTTATCCCGATCCAATTAACTATAATTGATTCAGTGCCTGACCCTGAGTTTTCTTTATAAGCTAGTCTTAGGTCTCCTCTTTACAATGTATCTAATATGATCTCCAAATCTAATAGATATGTTCTTTCATTCACTACTCTGATTTCTCTCTATCTAATCTACTTTCAAACTTAGTCTTTCTCTTCACATGCACATACATATACACTCATGCACTTTCACTCTCTCTCTCTCTCTCTCTCTCTCTCTCTCTCTATATATATATATATATATATATATATATATATATATATATATATGAGTATAGGTTTAGAATCTTCCTTAAATAGATGTTATGTGAAAGTTCTAGATCTTGATTGACGGTTTGCAATTCATCATCTTTTGTCATTTCTATCTGATTGTATGATTGGTTAAATTAGATACCTTAGGATCATTACCTTTTGTAATGATTTGTGATTATCTCCTTAGTTGGCTCTACAAATATTTAATTCCATATAGAAGTCGGCCAAAATGGTTTACATATGTGTTTGTTCCATTACAAACTCATATGAAAAAACTAAACTTCTCAGCACGTGAATGCTCTAACACTCGGTCATGTTCACTCATTCATACTATCACTCGGCTTCTATATACCTACTTTCTTGGAAATTATTAACTTTTCAATGTACTCGGTTCCAACTATATTTCTTAGCTTGTACATGTGCTCGATCTCAACTGAATACTCAGCAATCACTATCCTACTCGACATAAGCTTTGTATACTCAACCTTTACTAGATGACTTGATCACAATGATGACTATGTAATCTTGCCTAGTAAATGACTAAGTGTTTGGACACTAATAGACAACATAGGCTTAGATATCAACACTCTGCTACTATTTTCTTATCTTCAGCTCATTCTTTCTTAGTCATTTGAGAGTCCTTTACCATTTGTTTAATATTCTTATCAACTTTCTTCTTTATTTCTCCACTATAGAATTGGCATTTGATTTCACTATACTTTTCTTCATAAGTTTCCCATCTAAGGGACTCTTCACTCCTCTTTGAATTCATAGTTTCTTGTGCATAATTCTCCAACATCTATTAATTCACCTCATATCCCATAGTATCAATGCAAGTTATCTAGGCCTTTTAGCCTCCATACATGTATGGCATGTTTCTACCATTAAAAAAAAATTCTCATCTTTGCATTTCTCCCCAATTTATTCAAAAATTATGAATCTTTTCTTCATCTCAATCTAAAAATACTTCATCATTCCATATGTATCCTCTTTTATCATTTCATTTGGTTTATTTCTAAATTAATAAGAAACCAATTCCATAGTGTACTTACTAGTAGTCTATTCATAATCAAATATACCAAGGAATCTACCTATAACTTAGAAGAACAAGTGAATAATCAATGACTCAAATCTAAAAGGTGTGTATTTTTTCTTTTTGATCCTCTCAATGTTATCAATCAATAGTTATCTTAATATCTCACACATATTTATTTTTTCTCTGACAAGAGTCATCTTATACGAATCATGGATAAATCCAGGTTATATAGAGTTGTGCCTTGAACTGCAATTCATCTTGTAACCAATTGTCTTACTTATCAATTGATAGGTTTCACCTAGGGCTTTACTACTCCAAACCCCTCCTATTGGAACTTAGACTTTCTTGAGGATTTTTAAGGTTTCTAAGGGCCTTTTTAATTCTTCTCAAGGACTTCCTCCAACTATCATTCGAAGTGTCCTATCATGAGTATAGTGTTACCTTCATGACATAACCAATTATCAACTTCAAAGAATTAGCTCAACCACCATATCTTTTTATAGACCTTTTAGGGTTGTGGAATTGTTGATCTTAATCAAATAAGCTCCTTGGAGGTTCCATTTGGCTTCCCCAAGCATTCTTTTTTCTACTGATTTGACCAATTCTCCAAATTGGCCTAGTAACCTGTTTGCCCCATATTAGGAATCTTAATTGAGTTTTAAGGGCTCAACTCTTCAAAATGATAAATGAACCTCCAAAAAAAATTGGAACTCAAATTTTTTGTGGGTATTCCTTGCAATATTTTGGAAATTTCACTCCCTAGCTCTATTCTACATGCCCTAACTAGAAAATGAGGGTTTCTAAGGGTTTTAAAGGTTTTAATAGACAATTGAGTTCTTGTATTTCAAAACCTTGGAAAATGGATTCAAAACTCCTTGGTCTCAAACATGCACCATCCTTATACATTGCACTTTCTTTGTGAATGTCCATTTTGGCATTAGGAATGCACCCCCACAAGTATTTAGTAACTTACTATGAACTACACCTAGCTGGAAAACACATTGTCTCACCTAGGGCATTGTCCCAAAAATAAAATTAAAAAAAATTTGTGAGATTGAACCAAAAACATAATAATGTACATATTCTCTACTATCATCCCTCCAAAAATCATACAATTTCAACTATGAGAAATTAAGTAGGAATCCATTCTTTCTAGTTCACTCTTTACAGACCAATGACTGGAAGTGAACCAAAAGAATTGAATTTAACACACCAAAAAATAACTACTAACCTCACTAGTATGTACAAAGATGGAAAAAAATAAAAAATAACTAACTATTCACACTAGAAATACTTAAAATTCAATCCATTAAAGCATAGATATCCAAATTTTAAGTATGATTATGACAATAGTTTGGAAATCTTTGTATTCAACTTCTCAATTCTATACAACCAACCATATAGAATGAATCTAGAGGACTTAAAAACACCCATACCTCATATCTCAACTTATTCTTGGGCATGCATAACTACCTGGCCATGTTTTTCCAAAAGTACTTGAAAAAAATTTGTCAACATGTTGCAAAAATTGCAAAGTTATCATTGATAACTTTTGTAATTTTTTAAATTTGCATGTTTCATTGTCAACCCAAGTTGAAAAGTGATGTCTTAAGAAATTCTAAGGCTATCTAGACTCAAAAAAAATCTTTCTACTATTCAAGTCAACATTTTGACTTTGAGGCCCTATTTGGTCACTTTGGAAACATTTGGCCTTTACAAAATAACTTTGGGAAACCTAGTGCAAATATTGGCATTAGCTTCTTAAAAGCATTAAAAAAACTCAACTAGATACTTGGGACTTTCTAAGACCCCTTATTATGTCCTTGACTCATACAAGGGTAAACAAGCCAAAATTTGACTAGGGTTTCTTCATCTACCCCAAGGTGCTCCTACACCATTCTCTCCAAGAGAGAGAAAAAAAGTCAAGTGACTAGATAAATAAAACTCAAATCTATGTCTCTCTTCTTGAACTCTTCTTCTAGGATCCATGTATCCTCTATCTCATCTACACCTTTCCATTTGATTAAGTAGTCCATATAGGTCTTATGTCTAATCTTTTTGCCAACTCTTGAACTTAGTACCTTCTCATCTTAAGGTTTTGAGTTGATTGTCTTAGGAACACTCTCTACTAATTATGTAAGGCCTAGATCCTCTTGGATGGTCATGGGAGTTGGACCCTTATATGCTACTAGGTTTTCTATGTTGAATATGAGAGACATCCGTACATGATCAGGTAAGTCCATTTTATAAGCATTATTGCCATATTTTACCAAGATCTAACAAGGTCATTTTTTTTCATTTGGCTCTTGTTAGGTATTCCTTTCTACAATATAGTATTGTTTAGGTGAACCATAACAAGTTCCCCTACTTGGAACTGTAAGTCTTTCTTCCTTTTATCAATCCTCTACTTGATCTTGTTAGTGTTGTCAATCAAAGTCTTCATGAATGTGTTATAAATCTTCTTTATGGACTGAGAAAAGTACTATGCATTCCCACTTGTATTAGCTATTATTTCTAGATCTCTCAATCCACAAATTCCTTTTGGGTGCTTCCCATAAAAAAATTCAAAGGGATTTTTACTAGTATTTATTTTCTTACTATCATTATAGGCATATTCAGCTTGAGAAATGACTTGGTCCCATGCCCAACCATACTATTTTGTGAGGTACCTAAGAATATTTACTAGACTCCTATTAATAAACTCAATCCACACATCTATCTAAGGGTGATAAGAAGACCTAAATGAAAGGTTGGTTCCAATATTTTTCCAGAGAGTCTTCCAAAAATTACTCATAAACTTGGAGTCTCTATCTAAAAAAAATGCTCAATGGTAGTCCATGGATCGTAACTACTTACCTAAAGAACAAATCAGCAATGTGGAAGACATAATGAGTCGTCTTGCAAGGCACAAAATGGGCCATTTCACTAAAATTATCCACAATCACATAAATGCTATCAAAACCCTACTTAGACCTTGGCAAGTCAATGAAAAAGAAGACCATACTGATGCACTACCAAGGTCTTTTAGGAATAGGAATATATTTATACAAACATGTATTTGATGATGTCCCTTTATCTTCCTAGTAGAAGATGCAAGACTCTACATCCTTCCTAATGTCATGATTCATCTCAAGCCAATATTAGTATCTCTAAACAAGTTATATGGTTTTGTTAACACCAAAATACCCACTAAGAGATCCATTGTGCTTCTCTTGGATTAGGTTCTCCTTCATAGAACCTCTATGCACAAAAATTTTTCCCCTTTAAATAATAATCCTTCTTGAAGAGTTAAATCAGAGTATTCAATATGCAAATGGTTTTGAAACTCTTGACATAACTTATATGATGCAGAAAAATCTTCACTCAGGATATAGATCCCTAGAGCTATCTATACCAATACTCCTTAATTTAATTTCTTGATCTATCAAAATCCTCTTTCTTAAGGAATCAACCACCTTGTTGGTCTATCCTTTCTTATGCTTGATATTAAATGTGTAGGCTTGAATATATTCAATCAACTTCATATGCTTGTGACTAAGCATGTATTGAGAATTTAGGAAGCTTATTGCCTAGTTGTCTGTGTACAATACAAATTCTTTTGGTAGGAGGTAATGTATCCACTTCTTTAGAGCTTGAAGTAGGCCATATATCTCCAAGTCATAGGAATAGTACTTCCTCTTTGCATTATTCATCTTCTCACTATTAAAGGAAAATAGTTTTCCTTGTGACTAAGGACTATACCTATTGTAACATGATTGGAATCACACTCAACAATGAAAAATTTCTCAAAAAATATGTAGTGCAAGGATTGGTTGTGAAGCTATCTTCTCTTTCAAGTTTTTAAACCCCTTATTTTCATGTTCATTCTATTGAAACATGAATTTTATTCCTACCTTTATAGTGTCTAACATTGGTGCATATACTTCAATGAATCATCTTATGAACTTCTTATAGAATTGTGTTAGGCCATGAAAACTTCTTACCTCTGTGACAATCTTAGTTGTGGGCCAGTTCAAGATTACTTCTACTTTTCTTGAATCCATTTTTAGGCTCCCATGTGAGATGAAAAAACCTAGATTGACTAGTTCCTCCTTCATGAATTCACATTTTTCAAATTAATTGTTATCTTTTCATCATGCAATATTTGTAGAAAAAAATTCCAAATGTTTAAGATGCTCGGCCTTGGTGTTACTAAAATTCAATATATCATCAAGATATACAACAACAAAGTTACCTATGAATTATTTCAAGACTTCATTAATCAATCTCATGAAATTAGAGGGAGCATTAGTCAACCTAAAGGACATGAAAATCCACTCATATAAACCTTCAAAAGTTTTAAAAGTTATCTTCCACTCATCTCCCTCCTTGATTTTGATTTGGTTCTATCCATTTTTTTAGATCAATCATGGTGAAATACCTTGATTATCCTAAATAATTAATCAAATATTTTATTCTAGGCATGAGGAACCTATACCTTATGGTTATCTTATTAGTAGCTCTAGAGTCAAAGCATAATCTCCATGTGCCTCCTTTATTTGGAGCTAGAATGGTGGGAACTACACAAGGGTTCACACTTTTCCTAATCAATCCATGGCCTAAGAGTTCTTACACTTGCTTTTCAATCTCCTCATCCTATTGTGGGGTCATCTTATATACAAATTTATTAGTAAATTATGCTCCTGGTTAGAGGTCTATTTACTGATTATATAATTAAATTGGTTCAACAATTCTTGTACCTCAACTATTATATCAAACTTCTTTTCCACCTTCTCTTCTATTGGCTTCACCATTGTGGCATACCCTATTCCTTCACCCTCTTCTACTATGTTTATAAACTCTTTGTTACCCACCATTAACACATTTTTCCCCCACTATCTAACTTTCCCTTTATCTAACAAGGACTTAATTTTCAAAGCAACCCCATCCTTCTTAAAAGTATAGGAATTTTTCTTTGATTCATGCATGGGGTCTCTTTCAAACTATCATGAGCTTCCCAATAATAGGTGGCATGCATCTATGGGTAGCACATCACACAACACACTATCCTTGTATCTTCCTATGCTAAATTCCACCTAAGCTTGCTAATTAACCATCACATGTTGACCTTTCTTTAACCATGTGACCTTATAGGAGTTATTATGAGGTATTCTTTACAAAGTCAACTTAGTGACTACTTCATTAGACACAATATTATCAGTAGAGCCATAATCAATTATTACTTTAAATACATTATTGGAAATCTTGTATTTGATCATGAACAATGTCCTTGTTTGGCTTCACTCTTCTCTTATGGGTTCTTTAATTAGGGCCCTTTGAATCATCAGGTTCTCCTCAACCTTAGAATCCAAGGGTACCTCACTTAACTTGCTACTACATGATTCTTCTTGGGTATAAGAAACCCTCTTCTCTCCTCCTTGTACTAATGAACCCTTCTATGGACACGTATACACATGGTGCCCATACTAGTTGCAGGTGTATCACTTCATGGTAGAATTGTATTAAGCTCATCTTCCTTTTCCACTATACCTATCTCTAAAGTTGTTTCTGGTACCTCTACCTATACTATGACCACCTCTTTGACTAGTTTCCATAGTCCCCACTCTACTTAGTAAGTTTAGAATCTCCTTGTGTCATCTATTCTACACTCCTACCTCCAAAACTTCTTCTATGCCCTCTTCCATCTTTTCCCATGCCTCTTCCTCTTGTATTGGACCCATTCTTCTTTTTAATCTTCTATTCTATCTTGAGGGCCAACTGATAACATTTTTGAAATGTATTGGGGCTCCATGAGTTCAACTCCTCTTGTATATTCCATCTTAAACCATTAATATATCTAGCTACTTTTATACTTTCTTCCTCTATCTCATTTGAATTTTTAAAAAGCCTTTTGCTTCAAATTTTCCTTCTTCTATGCAATTGGTCCTCGTAATCCTTAGGAAGGTAGGTATCTTTAATCTTAGCTACCATTCCTTTCCAACTAGCTAGAGGGATCTTTCCCTCTCTTTCCATCTTAGTTTGTACAAACTTCCACCAAGTTATTGCTACTCCTCTCATTCTTTCTTTAGCCACCTTGACCTTTTGGGCTTCTATCACATTCTCGTATCCAAAGTAATTTTCCATTCATTTAATTCATTCCATGACAAGCTATGCTTCCATTTTTCAACTAAATAAAGGCACACCTTTAAGTGCTTTCCCATTTAAGGATTTGATAGCTTTGAGGAAGGGTTCCTCATGTAATATTGGATCAGGTAAAGATAGCTCATATTCTATGGACACATCCTTGAGATTTTCTTGCTCTTCTTTCCTAGTGATGTTGCTTGTCACTTCATCTATCTTCATAGTTACCTCTACAAGCTTGGCTTTCAATGTTGCAAGCTTATCCCTCAACTATTGATTTTCATCTTCTTGGTCCTATACTTTCTTATCTAATTCAACATTTTCCACCATCACAGATTCACTAATGGATTCTATTTCTAACATGAACCTTCAATCCTACCCAAATCTTCCTTGTTCTAATAAGAATTTGATAGGCTTTACCTAGGGCTTTACTACTCCAAACCCCTCCTGATGGAACTTAGATTTTCTTGAGGCTTATCAAGTTTTGTAGGGGCTTTTTCAATGCTTTCCAAAGACTTCCTCCAACTATATTTCTAATTTTCCTATCATGAGTATAGTGTTGCCTTCATTACACAACTAATTGTCAACTTCAAAGCATTGGCTCAACCTCCATGTATTTTAATGAACCTTGCAGGGGTGTGGAGGTGTTCATCTCAATCACATGAGATCCTTGGATGTTCTATTTAGCCTCCTCAAACATTCTTTTTCCTACTTATTTCACCAATTCTCCAAATTATGCTTGATAGCCTTTTTGCCCCTAATTAGGCCTCCTAATTGATTTTTGAGAGTTTAACTCTTCAAAATGATAACCTCCAAAGAAATTTGGGATTCATATGTCCTTTTGGATTCCTCGCAAGATTTGGTGGTTTCACTCCCTGGCTCTAACTAGAAAATGAGTGTTTCTAAGGGTTTTAAAAGTTTCAATAGACAACTGAGTTCTTGTATTTCAAAAGCTTAGAAAATGGATTCAAATCTCCCTAGTATTCAACATGAACCATCCTTAGTCATTTAACTTTCTTTTTGAATGTCCAATTTGGCATTAGGAATGCACTCTTACAAGTATTTAGCAACTTACTATGAACTACAACTAGCTGAAAAACACATTGTCTCACCTAGGTTGTCACCCCAAAAATAGAAAACTATGTCTTTTGAGATCTAACAAAAAATAAAGTAATGTAAATACTATATACTATCCCTCCAAAAAATGCACAATTTTAACAGTGAGAAATTAAGTAGGAATCCATTCTTTCCAGTTTACTCTATACATGCCAATGATTGGCAGTGAACCGAAAGAACACACCAAAACTCAACTATTAACCTCACTAGTATGTATAGAGATGGAAAATAATGCAATCTAACTATTCAAACTATAAATACTTTAAATTCAGTCCATTAAAGCATAGATATGCAAATTGTAAGTATGATTGTGATAACAGTTTGACAATCTTTGCATTCAACTTCTCAATTCTATACAACCAACCATATAGAATGAGTCTAGAGGTATTTAAAATACTTATGCCTCCTATCTCAACTAATTCTTGGGCATGCATAACTACCTGGCCATGTTTTTCCAAAGTTTGCAAAAAGTTGTCATAATGTTGCAAAAATTATGAAGTTACCATTGATAACATTTGAAACTTGTCAAATTTGCATGTTTCATTGCCAATCCAAGTTGCAAAATGATGTCTAAAGACATTCTAAGGCTATCTAGACTCAAAAAAATCCTTTCTACCATCCAAGTCAATCTTTTGACTCCTAGGCCCTATTTGGCCACTTTGGCAATATTTGGCCTTTACAAAGCAACTTTGGGCAACTTGGTGCCAAATTTGACATTAGCTTCTAAAAATTATACAAAAAATACTTAACTACCCACTTAGGACTTTCTAAGACCCATTATTACATCCTTGACTCATACAAGAGTCATCAAGCCAAAATTTGACTAGATTTTTTGCTTCTACCCCAAGGTGCTTTTGTACCATCAATCTTACATGAATTTGCTTGATCTTATCTAACCTCATGCATCTTCCATCCCAACTAGATCTTGTGTTGTCTTCAACTAATTTCTTTAATTTCTTCTCAAAAATTGGTACACTTCTCTCATTGCTTAAACCAATAAATTTATGCATTAGATCATTGGTTATCATAAGAGGAATGTCTCCAACCCAAAACATGTCATCATGAATTCTACTAAGTATTATTCTTGTCCATTCAAGCTATTCAAATTCCTCATAAAATAAGTTATGTGTTATGTTCAGTTGACCTAAAGGCTCATAAGATTGTTTGAATGTTTTTTTTTTTGTTGTAAACTACATCCAAGTCCTTATATATGTAACTCTCACCAGTTGACTCAAATTTATTGTGTATATATCCATGGATATCTTCAACATGAAAAACCTTTCCATTTTTTTGTGAAAATGCTCCCACTAGACCCTCTCCCAAAGACACAAAAGTGTGTTTCTTAAGTTGATATCTAGGTATTTTTGTTACATCACAAACAACTTGTGTAGCCATATCTTCAAATATATTTCAAATGCAAATCAATTTACGATCTCACAGATGAAATAAAAAATGTTATTTCACATTTTAGGGCTTCACAGAAGAATCACTTCAAATGCTTCCCTAAATTGTTGGGATGAGTGTTCCCTATCATAATATCTCAATGCTAAGAGATGGGTGATAATGTCCAAGTTTGAATCGTAGCTTAAGCCTAACCATTGTCCTGAGAAGGAGGATACATATCTTACTAACCACCCATCTAAATCCATGAGTCTATCCAAGTGTATATTTTTTTAATTTTGGATTTGGTCTATTTTTGTTGTGTTGCAATTATGTGGATGTTGTGGTGTTCTTTATTTCATAAATTTATATAATTATGGTATTCAAACAATTATACGATATTTGGATTTCTAGATATTAGTTTAATTTAATTAAGGAGAATGACAATAAAATAGATTATTAAATTAAAAACCCAATTTAAATTGATGATTATATTAAATTACAATCAAATCATAATTAAATATTTTTGTTGCATATTTTTTCCATTATCAATTAAAAGATATTTGAGTTCTAACTTATAAATTAAAGTTCAAACTCGAAACTCAACTAAATATCAAATAATTAAATAATAATTATGAAAGTCAAAAGTGCATACAAGATGAAGTGGAAATAGAAAATAAATTAATAAAAGGGAAAGTAGTGAATTGTAATATTTAATTATATTATTATGTTGAATTTCTATATTTTAATAATTAGAAAGTCAGAAAACCTTAAGGGGGCTAGGTTTTTTTATTAGAACCTTTTCTGGTCATTTAACATAGATGAGTTTTGGGAAAATTGAAGTTAAAGATTATTTTTCAAACCTTAGGAGTAATTTAGAATGTGTGAATGATCTTATTTTTCTTAGTATTTAACTAGTGGACCAAAGGTAGGGATTGAGAATCCTTGTGTAATCTTTGCTTCTAAAAAATTGTGCTTTTTGTGTTTTCCATGTTGTTTGAATTGGTTATGAAATCATGAATCGTCGTTGTCTATGAATTTAATAGAGATATTTAATTATAGATTTTATTGTATTTGAGGAAATTGAGAAGAAAAAAAAATTGAACGATTAAGTAGGAAAATTTGTAAATTCATTAAATCTCATAAGCTTTGCTAGTTTTTTTAAATAGAAAACTATTTTATTTTAGCATATTAGAAAACCCTCATTGATGTTACAGATCTTACTATGAAAATTGAGCAAAAAAATGGAAAATAGGACCAACTAGGGTGTGGCTAGAAAATTTTACCATTAAAAAAAAATTGAAAATATATTTACTAGAATAATTTTTCCAATCAAGTTATGCTCAAAGAAACCAATAAACAAATATGTGTGTGTGTGTGAAAAATACATTCGTGTATGTGAAAATAATGTGTATGCTTCATTTAATTTAAGAAATTTAATTTAATTTTCAAAATTAAAAAAAGATTATTTTACTATTAATTTCAAAAATTTAAAATTTAAAATAATACTAATACTAATTGTTATTTATTTATTTCAAAAATTCAATAAATAAATAAATAATATTGCTTATTTTTCTTATAAGTGAGTTTAAATATTAATACTTTTATTTACACAAGTAAGTCTGCATAAAATTTAGGTTGGATATAATTTTATTATATGTTTATTAGTGCAAATATAATTATAATTTAGTTATATTTTAAGATGAGTTATAGTGGAGTTCAATATATTATTCTCTAGTTATGATTATTTGATATTATAGGTAGAATTATGAATAATTTATTAAAATTATAATGAAGTAGATTTTTTTTATCATTGCATTGTAAATTAAGGAAAATCAAATATTAAATTTACAATTCATAATTAGAAAATAAGAGAGTACATGATTCAAGATAGTTTTAAATTTTAAATTATAGATTTATTTTGTAATATTCAAGAATTACAAAAAATATTGTTGTTTAAACACTTGTAATTTTTATATGAACATTTTGCAACCAAATTAAAATCTAGTGAATATTTGTATTGTTTATACATCTAAGACTGACCTTTTGAGAGTGATTTGTTGAGAACATTTAATATTGTTAATGTATGGTGACCGATAATGCAAAGTATTGTACACCTTTCATAAGTTGTGGGGCTTACAAAATGGCTCTGGAGTTTTTCTTTTTGGTTTACTTGTCAAGCATTTCTTGAGTTGACTCGTCAATCATTTGTCAATGTTAACTCGTCAAGTATATTTAGAGTTAACCTGACATAAGTCATGTAATATTGGCTTAATGTTAGAGTTTTCTAAAGTAAATATATAGCTTCTTGCAATGATATGTGTAATCACCTAAAAATGGTCATCTAGACTATTAGCCCCCTTCTTAGCATTTTGGCTAAATTAATTTAATCATTTACCTAGACCAAATTGCTAATAATCAATTTATTTGATTATAACCTATAGTTTGACTATGCTATCCTAAGTTCATTATTTGATTAAAAGAACATGTCCCCTTTTAATTAAATAAAAGACCCCATTCTTCTAACCCACTTAAAGTGCACACATAAAGTCCTTTTTCTATTTTACAATTAAAAGAAAAGGCTTTGTGACTTTTGTCTTATATGACAAGTCAACTTATATTCTATTGGTTGATTTGTGTGTGCACATGGATCACTCCTATTTTCGAATTCCACCATTGATCATCCACCATCTTCATCTTGATCTCCACCATCCGTACATCTTTAAAAGGGAGAGAGATTTCCCCCTCAATCCATCCACTTTTGAACATTGTTATGCTGCAGGTTTTCTAACAAGTTTCTTTGGAGCTTTGTGGAGAACTTCTATTTCTTGTCTACATTCTCTCATACCATAGCATCTTAGCTTAGCTTTCATTTTTACATGTAGCTTAATCTCACATAGCTTAATAATGGTATTGTAACACTCTCATCCATGCTTAGAATAGCTCCACTTTGCATCTCATTCTAGCTTAATCTTCATTTGCATTGCATCCTTGAGGAACTCCTTGGGACATTTGCATTCTTGCATCTTGTCTTTGGAACCTCCCATTGCATGGTTTACTAGCAAGAAGAGTATCTCTAAGGCTCATCTGAGAGCCTTCTTATTCTTGAAATATACTCTCTTGCACTCCGTGGATAGGGAGCTCTAAGCCGGCATCCAAGCATTCCGAACTCATGGAATCGTTTGGATAGAAGGGTTTAGAGTGTGACACTTTCGAGTGTACATTTTTGGCGCCCACCGTGGGGCTTGAATCAAATTTTCAGCTCCATTTGCTTTCATTTCTTATCTCTAGTTTTTTTACAGCAGCATATTGGGTCTAATCAAATGCTTTTGTAGAATTTTCACTTTGGTTTTAAGGCCAAGCCATAAGTAAATTGGTTTGAAGGCCAAAAACTTAGTTGGTTTAAATATTTGATCATATCTTTTAAACCGCTTAGAATTTGGTTCTGAAATTTTGTTTTCTGGTTGCGTATATGCTTAAAATGTCTCAGTCCAATTTTCACAGCATTTTGACATGATTTTCGGAAGTTATGATATTTTCTTTATTTTTCATAAAAAGCCGTTTTTGATCGCAAATCAGCGCATTTTTTGAAAAAACTTACATTTTCAGAAAGCTTTTCGAATTCTAATGGGGGTTCTTTCTTTGTGTTTTTAATTTTGAGATCGTATTAAGAATAAAAAATTCGATTTGATAAATTTGGCCTGTTTTGACAAAATCAATCTCTAGGGAGCAAATGAAGAGATTTTTTAAAATTTCTTGCATTTTTGGAAAGCTCTCTGATTTTTAACAGGGGTCTCTTTTTTTCATTTTCATTTTTGGATACGAAATCATAGCAAAAAAGTTCAATCTTGTTGACTAGGTCAAAACCAAAGAGTAAAAATGAAAGCATTTGTGATTAACTTGCACTTTCTTTGCATGTACTTGGTTGGAGGATAAATTAGATTTTTGAAGCAACTCACCACTTTTTATTGCAGATTTTTATGTTATTTCACACTAACTTTTGTTGCTAACAAGTTGTGATTGCAGGTTGCCATCCTTGTGAAAAAAAAATTGAAACATTGCATAAAAAGAACGCATGTCAAAGCTTCAAATGCACAAGGGCTACTAACGATTGTTTGCAGGGCTGCCCAAAGCATAAAAACCCAAATTTCTTTCTTTTTTGTTTTCATGTGTGGCATTGAATAATTGTTCATTTTTCATAGGCACATAAAACTTGTGATTGGAGTCTTTTGGTAATAGGAGAGTATGCTCTTCACCCTTGTGGTGAATCAGAAATCTTGACTTGCCATTTGGTTTCAAAAGCAAGGGGTAAATGAATCTTCTTGGCGTGTTTGGGAGAAAATGATTGGAATAGGAGAGTATGCTCTTCACCCTTGTGGTGAACCAGAAATCTTGACTTCCAAAATTTGATCCACTTTGTGTAGTTAGAATCCTTTAGAGGGCCTGCTCTTGGACAACCTGAGAGGAACGACCCAAGTGGGAACAAGCCGATTACCTGGCTCTTCCAACCCACTATAAACTCAAGGCTATCAAGGACACAAAACCTTGGTAGACATAGTGTTTATCTTCGTCTAGTGTGATCGCTTATGGGATTTCGACCATAGGGAGATCACTAGGCAAGAATGCTTAAGGTACTCTTGTGATCGCGAGATCGGTTACTCATCGCAAGGTGAGGTGTCCCGTAATTGGGAGCAAGAGGAACACTATGAACGGAAGCCCTATCTAAACACTCTAAGTTAGTAACTACCCTTTTTTAGCCGCTCAACTTCTTGGTGCAAGGATCGATCCTAGTGGACTACCCGGATCACCCCAAGATTTACACTCACCATATGTGTTCCCTTGGTTATGCTTATGGCATTTCCATGACAAAGCCAATATCTCTTGTGGGCAACCACTTGGTGTGAGGCGAAGGAGCATCAAGCGTGGGCTAAGTTGTTGAGTAATGAACCATGACTTCTAGGTAGATATTGCTTGATGTGTTCTCGAATGTGCTATACCTGTGAAAATCTTTTGAACATACACATGACGATAATTCTAGGGAATTCTTTTAAGACATCACATATTCTTGTATCATGCAAGGTTGCTTTGTCCCTTGCTTGATTGTTTGAAGAATACTCCATGTGTCACTATCTTGCTTGGAAAGAAATTGCTTTTGAACATCAAACTTGCTATGCTATCAACTATTGTCAAACTTTATCAACCAAGTCAAAATGTCAAGTGCAAAAATTTTCTTGTGTTGCTTGCTAAGGGGAGTCGCATCATTTGATTTTGATTTTCTATGTCTCTAGTTCTTGAACATGCTTAAAGTGACTCTTTGGTCTTAGTGCTCTTGGTCTTTTTGTCTTCATGGTCTATGCCTACTTGCTAGTTATCCTTTTGCTGAAATGGTTGCCTTGATTTCTTGACTACACTCTTGAGTTGGAGAGTTGTTCACTTGTCACCCTGCTTGCTCTATCTATTTGGCTATTTGGGCATCTTGCCTAGCTATTGACTTGAGTCATTCATGTCATAAGTTTCTTGGACATATTTTTTGACAAGTTGCTTTAATCTCTCTCTAATATCTTGGCAAGTGAACACTCTACCTCCTATAGTTTCAACATCAAGTTATCTTCCAGACTATTTTATGCTTGGCTTTGCATCTAAAACTATGGGATCTAAACCTTGTGCTACCAAAATTCAACAAAATCTAGATGATCATGATATCCTCCATGTCACTAAAGAGTTTCAAGATCTATATGCACAATACAAAGAACTAGAAGAGACAAATGATCTTTCTTACCTTCGTCTCTCTAAGCGCATGATGGAAATGAAGTCTAAACTTGAGAAAAGGTTAGAGGAGAAGATTGCATCATTACATGAATCTTCCTTAAGGTCTTTACATGCATGTGAGTCACCTTCTTTGAGGTCATCCACTTCTTCTAGGTCTACATGCTCTACTTCAAGACATCAAATGTCTTCATCTTCTAGATCTAAAGACCTCTTCAGAGAACAAGCAAGTCATACCTCCTTTGAGCCTATGCTAAAATTTCATGATGGACCTATCTTTGACCAAGATAATGATGAAGACATGGATGCATACCATTCACATGAGAAACAACAAAAGGACTCTAGACATAATTTTGATAGAACTTTTGCTCCCTTGGAAGATTCTTATGATGACACTTTGCAAAAACTTCTTGGCAATAAGATCATCATGTTACCTAAGTCTAGCTCATATGGAAACCCATTCTTGGATATCTATTGTGCTTATCATCAACATAATGAGCATAGTACTTTAGATTGCATTGAGCTAAAACATAAAATCCAAGATCTTATTGATAATGGAATTATTGGAACCTCTAGTGACTCATGTGTTGAGGATACTTTTCTTGAGCAAGATTACATTAATGAACCTATGTCTAGTAGTAGCTCTATTACATCTTCTACTTCTTCCAACACTCATGCATCTCCCAACACTTCAAATCTTTCCAACATGCCTCCATCAAATAAAGAACCTATTGCTTTCCACATTGACTACGTGTATCCTCAAGGGCTACCTCTAAAAGAAACTCAAGCTAGCCTTCACTTGGCTGCAAACATTTTCCATGCTACTAATCCTAAACATCCTCAACCTTCATGCACTACTATGCCTAATCCAAGCACTACTCCATTCACTCTTCATTCTCCCTTGTCCTTAGAAGTGGCTCCATGTCAAGAGGACTCTCAAAAAGAAAAGGCTATAAATGTCAAGAAAGATCAAGATCAAGCACCCTTTCATCTCTTTCAAGATTTTTCCCCTCCATATCCTATATCTTGTCCACCTCCTAAGTATGATGAAGACACCACTTCCACTATCTCCCTTGAGCTTACTGAAAATTATGAGAAAAGTTCTCTTCATATGCTATCCAAAGCTACTTGTCAAGATCAAAGTGTCCCCTCATGTTCTACTTCTCCATATCCACTTCAAAATTGTGCTCAAGCTTCAAATGCTTCTATTAAAAATGTTGTTCCTATGAAAGGTACTCACGAGTCTATTGATGGTTTTGATCATGTTGCTCACTCTAAAGATGTTGATATCCCTTTCCACTATCTCTCTCCATCTTCTAAATCTATCCTTGGTCCTTATCCATCAAAGCTAAAGCCTTCAAACCTTCCATCTATATTGGGACCTTATGTTCCTTCATCTCCTACACTTTCCACTCCTAGCTCTCCCATCATACCTCAAGATCAACAAAGACACTCATCCTTGATGACTTTTCACCCATCTATTCATCTAAACCAGTCATATCATCCTTATTCATCCACAAATACCAAATCCCTTGGAAGTGAGAATAAACATAAGAATCCATTGAAAAAGAAAGATCACTATGTCCCATCTAATCGACATGTGAATGCTAAGAAGGAGAATGCACAAAAGAGACCGCAAAGGTCCACTATTAAAAAAGCTAAATCAAATAAAATATGGGTTCCTAAAGCCATTATTGAATAAATGTGTTTTGAAGTATCCAAAGTAAAATCTAAAGCTATATGGATTCCCAAGTCTATTTTAAAAGACTTGAATATTGAAAATACTTCAAAGTTGACATTCAAGCTTCCAAAGGCTTCCATTCCATCTTCTTCCAAAAATCTTTCTAAAAATATTCCAAAGCCTTCCACTCCACTTTTTTCCAAATCTCTTCTACCACCTCATACATCTAAATCTCAAGCTATTTCATCCATGATTCCTTCGTTGTTCAACCACCCTTCAAGGTGTGTGTCAATGTTGATCTTGTCCAATATTTCAGCTACCCATATGAAATCCTCTAAAGCTTACACCTACTTTCTATACATGAACTCTTATCCTCCATATACTCTTCCTACTACCATTTCTTTTTCATCACCCTATCAACATCTTTGAGCATACCTTTATATGGTCTTGGCTTATCATGACTTGTCTTTCCTATAGGAGCACTATCTACATTCAAAAAGCTTGAGCTCTTTCTAAAAATTCAAAAAAAAAGAAAAAAAGGAAAAAAAAGAAAATGTGCCTTGGTGAAAACCACTTCTTGTGGCACCTTGGTAGCAAAAGTAAAGAGAAATAAATGCATCCTATGGTGAAACCTACATCTTGTGGTACCTTGGATAAGTACCATGATGAAAACTTGGCAAACAGGCATCATGCGTAATTCTTCCATCATCCATCTATCCCCTCTTCTCTCTTTGATCTTGACAATGTTGAGCTATCTTTGCATATTGGCTATCTTATCCACCAGATTCTCTATTTGTGATCTCCCATTCACTCATAGCCTCTGTCTTGAGCTTTATTCTTATTGCTCTATCCCATCGCTATCCTATCTAGTTGACCCCTTGGTCTTGATCATAATAAATGAAACATGGTTCTCATAGGTCTCTTGACATGGCTACTCTTTTGGACTGCACGCTTTCATGCTATCTTACTCATTAGCTTCCATCGCTTATCTTATATGCTATGGCACTTGTTGGTTTCATTGTTTATCCTACATGCTATCTATCTCAATTCTTCCATTGCTTATCCAAAACATGCTTCATATGACTATTTCACTTCTTTCCCTAGCTTGGGTACTCTTAAGGAGTCAGTCCTTGAGGATTACTTTCACTTGCTTCATACTCTTTTTTCATCCATCTCTGCTTATCCACTGGCTCGTTGCTCTATCATGTCCTATACCTTGCTAGACATTGGGAGAAAATGATGTGATCTTGCTTGAGAACTAGTGATCTCTAAAACTTTCTAAAAAATCCTAAAAATCAAGAAAATGTCCTGAAAAAATGATCATCTTAGTGAAAACCTCACTTTGATGTATCACCAAAAAAAAAAAAAAAAAAAAAATCTGTCAAAGTGGTGAAAACCTGGAAACGGGCGCTACTTGAAACCCTTGCACCTATGTCTATCAATCTCAATCATCCACTTTGCTACACATTTCCTAGCTTGGAATTGTTTCTTGTCCTCATCTTGGGGGCATAGCTACTTAGCCTATTGAGGTATTCTTGTGGATTAGGGTTTCTTTGACAACTCACAAAATAGTGTTTCTCAACACTTCCCCCACTTTGACATCAAGTGTTTTTTAACACTTTACAGATAGTTTACCTACGGTCTCCGATGTCGCGATATCTCACTATCAGAATCAAGTCTGGAAGAAATGGCCAAGTGACTTACACACACGCACTTTAACACTTAAACGACTGAGCTATGCTGATCTTTATCTACTTTGTGTGCTGTCTATGATGATTTCTTTGCCAGGTGTTCCCTCCCTAATAGTCTTTCAAGGATGTCATTGACTAGAAGACTGGGGGCATGGGACATATTTTCTTGATTTCTGCTTGTGGGTATACTTTTGTTTGTCTATAGTGTTGTAAGCATTCATGCTTGTCCTATTCAACACTTTGACTTATAAAAGTATCATCCTTGATTGTTTTTGCAAGACCGCACTCAGGGTTTATCCCGGCGCTTATGCCTTGATACAGGTGTAATCTTGCTAAATTAAACTTAGGGAATCTAATCGTGTAGTTATCTTGACTTACATGTCTCTGATGCTTAGATTGGATTTCCACATACCTATCTAATATTGATCATATTCATATCCTCATAGTTATACTAGTGATGGTTGTATGATCTCATGATGTCCCTAATAAATGCTCAATGATGAAATTAAGAGTCTAAATGTTATGCACTTCTTGCTGGTAAACCACTTTGCATATTAGCTTGCATTTTAGGTTCATTTTCTAGCTTAGTCTTGCATTCTTGCATATGGGGAGAGCTCTCTCTTCATCTTTTTGTGGACATATCAGCTAACTCCTTTCATATATTTCTTTACTTTCTTCTTGTTCATGTCTTTTCACCTTCTTAATCTTTCACTTCATCTCTTTTCTATCTTGTCATCACATTATCTAAAGTTTTGACCTCTTAAATAATTTTGACGTCCTAGATTTATTTTTGGGATCGAAATCCAAATTCGAGTTCATCTTGATGGTCAAAATTGTCTTTTAAAATTCTACTTTCTTCTGAGCAGTTAGCTGACCTTTTGAGGTCTAATCTCTGAATCATCACTGGGACATCTTCATTTCTTCATGTCTTCATCATTTTCATACTTCATATCTACTTAAATTCACTATTTCATGTCTAAAATCACCTTTCTACTCATTTTGACCTAATTTTTATGCTATATCCTTCAAGGTCAACTCTAGTCAAACTGGGGCATTTTATCATTTTTTTTATATAGTCATTCTTGGGTTCTAATCATCTATCTGTCATCTTGGACATTGCTATATTCTAATTTTCTCATTTCTAGCCAGTTTTTGCATCCCCTTACCTCATTTCAATTTCGATCCCGAGGGGGCAGAAATACTCTATCACTGCTTAGGAGCATTTGTTTGATCTTCTCACTTGCTCTCACTCTATCCACTTTTCTAAGTGTTAGCATTCTTCTTGAATTCTGACATCATCTTTTCCTAGTGTTCAGTACTATCACTATCAGGCTGTGCATTTAGGACTTGCTATCTATTTCTGCATTTCACTCTTCGAAATTAGACATCTATATCTATCATTGCCTACTTGGCTTCAATTTTCTTTGACATAATGTGTTCCCAGATCGATCACGCATTAGTCAAAGAGGGGCAAATGTAATCACCTAAAAATGGTCATCTAGACTATTAGCCCCCTTCTTAGCATTTTGGCTAAATTAATTTAATCATTTACCTAGACCAAATTGCTAATAATCAATTTATTTGATTATAACCTATAGTTTGACTATGCTATCCTAAGTTCATTATTTGATTAAAAGAACATGTCCCCTTTTAATTAAATAAAAGACCCCATTCTTCTAACCCACTTAAAGTGCACACATAAAGTCCTTTTTCTATTTTACAATTAAAAGAAAAGGCTTTGTGACTTTTGTCTTATATGACAAGTCAACTTATATTCTATTGGTTGATTTGTGTGTGCACATGGATCACTCCTATTTTCGAATTCCACCGTTGATCATCCACCATCTTCATCTTGATCTCCACCATCCGTACATCTTTAAAAGGGAGAGAGCTTTCCCCCTCAATCCATCCACTTTTGAACATTGTTATGCTGCAGGTTTTCTAACAGGTTTCTTTGGAGCTTTGTGGAGAACTTCTATTTCTTGTCTACATTCTCTCATACCATAGCATCTTAGCTTAGCTTTCATTTTTACATGTAGCTTAATCTCACATAGCTTAATAATGGTATTGTAACACTCTCATCCATGCTTAGAATAGCTCCACTTTGCATCTCATTCTAGCTTAATCTTCATTTGCATTGCATCCTTGAGGAACTCCTTGGGACATTTGCATTCTTGCATCTTGTCTTTGGAACCTCCCATTGCATGGTTTACTAGCAAGAAGAGTATCTCTAAGGCTCATCTGAGAGCCTTCTTATTCTTGAAATATACTCTCTTGCACTCCGTGGATAGGGAGCTCTAAGCCGGCATCCAAGCATTCCGAACTCATGGAATCGTTTGGATAGAAGGGTTTAGAGTGTGACACTTTCGAGTGTACAATATGGAGTTGTAAGAGAGATTGAAGGTTGTAAACAAGTTGAAGTTACTAGATAAGTGGACATAGCTCAGGATTGGGTAAACCACATTAAATCTTTGTGTCTTTTGTTCTATCTATTTGTGTTGTATTCCTTTGTATTATTAGTTATATTTGCATGTAACATCTATTATTTGTCTAAATAATCCTAACAAATACTTGTTTGGTGGTGTTCATATAAGAACTATATTGGCTTTAGGAATCAGACACCAAAAACTTGGGAATTTTAGTATTACGGTGACATATGCATATAGATGTAGTTAACTTTGTGATTTCACTTACTCAACCATTTTTTAGTCTTAAGCTCATGTTATGAGTTATACTTTGAGAGCATTGATGACATTTTGGATTTGAGGACCAGTATGAGTTCTAGTTGCATGTTATAGAACTAGGTTTGATTATCATTTTTTGTGTGGTTTTGACATATTTATAATTTATGAGCTTATGAGAGGTTGTCTTGATACATCCTAAAGGAGTGGCTTACAATAGGCATTTGGGGCCCAAAGTGGCCAGTGCCAGGGTAACCTATCATAAGTTTTGTAATGAGTGATAACATAGTAATTAACATATTTAGAAACATATTAAAAAGATAATTAGTGATATGTCCTCACCCATGCCTTGATTCTAGGCTCAGGATGTGAATGAGATCAATCTAGTGAGAGGTATGACTAGTAATCATCATCTTCATGATAGGGCATTTTGGTTCTATACGGGTTACGCTGAGGGTCTAGAGTCCAAAGTGACCAATCTAGGGTAAATCAATGCTTGAGGGTTCGAGGTCTACTAAGAGACTAATCCAATGTAACTCAAGTAGTTCACTATGTGATGATAGTCCCTAATATGTAGCCTAAGTCACCTCTAAAAATTTTATATTTACCTCTGGTCAGTGTTATTTTAGTTAGTGGTTGGTGTTTATTGGTGGTTATTATTTATTCATTGGTTGTTATTGTTTTGGTGACTGGTATTTGATTTAGAATTTGGCATTCATTCAATGGTTGTTATTCATTGGCATTGGTAATTTTTTTGGAGTTGGGATTTGGTTTTTGTTTTTGTATGTGGTGTTGGTATTGGTTGATTCTTGTTGTTTCAAGAGTTTTTATCTCTTCTTATCAATAGTTTGTGGTACCCTTGAGCTTGAGAGGTTTTAGGATCCCTTGCCCATGAATTGTTTTTTTAGTT
Source organism: Cupressus sempervirens (assembly GCA_028749045.1). Classification (NCBI taxonomy): domain Eukaryota; kingdom Viridiplantae; phylum Streptophyta; class Pinopsida; order Cupressales; family Cupressaceae; genus Cupressus; species Cupressus sempervirens. Next base: position 314,192,035 of record CM053790.1, on the reverse strand, counting down.
TAATATCTGTGTGAATAATAAATAATTTCCCCAACATGGTGGGAGTGAGTCTAATTGGGTTACCACAAAATTGAGAGGTAGTGACTCTCTTACTAGGTCCCCATGGACTTATACCAATGTTGGATGCTCCATTGTTGTAGTTGTACCTTTCTCATCATTATCTTTTGGAGACATTCCCTACATTGATTTGATGTATCTATGTGTTCATGTATTATGTATTTGTATGTTGAGGTCCTTATGGGATGATGTATTGTGATTTATAATATTTGGTTTATCATTAAATACCCTATGACATGTGCAGTGGATGTCATGTGTTTGGATGAACTTGTGGTATCATATATACTTTATGTATTCTTATGGCATCATGTATTAGGTATGTCATTATGGATGCAAAATAAGTACTTAAGATTAAATTTGATTTATAAAATTTTCATGAATGCAATTCAACATTAAGGAACCATTGAGAAATGGAAACAGTTTTTGTATTGCCTAATGTAAATGGGACATGTATTATTATTATATTTCTTCCACATTGTTAACTTGACATTGCATAAACTTTTGAGACAAAAAATTATTCATAAATATTATAACATAATAGGTTAATTTATCTTAGGTTACCTACTGCAGCGTTACACTCCACAAAATTGACTCCTCGAGCAAAGACACAGTGGAAGAGTGAAGTGATTGTATTTGGCAGAAAGTGCTAGTGGATAATTGATCATTTGGTATTTTTCTGGTAGGAATAATACTAAGGCCAATTAGACAGCGAGTTCAGTGGTCTTGCCCCTAAATTTATTTTGAAAGTGGGTCATTCTACCTCCCACAGCTCCTAATAGGGTTGGAATCTCCTCACATGGATTCAAAGTCTCCTAATAGGGATTGATGTGTACTAAATGTATTTCATTAACTCCTAACAAGGTTCATACTCTTGTAAGGAATTTATATATTAGTAAATCATTTTTTGGGTACCATCCTCATCAGGATTTTCCCTTCGATCAAGGATTTCTCTAGTTAACAAATATGGGGTTATTGTGTATGGTTATCTTCTTGTGGTTATTTCAGTTCCTAATTACATGTTTTAAAATTAATAAGGATAATAACAGTTGTTTTGATTGCATAACTGATTCCCCCCCCCCTTCAATTATTTTGGTGGACTTTAATTTCTAACAATTGGTATCAGAGCATGTAGTGCCTCTCATGTTTGCAATCTATACCTTGTTGTTTATTTTTATTCAAGAGATATTGGATACTCTTATTTTTTACTTTGAGGATGACCTAAGGGTCAGATGTTATACTTTGATTCAATACCATAGATGCCTTACTGCTATGTTGTTTAGTTTATCATATTTGCATGTTGATGCTATTTTGAGATGACAGTAGATCTATGATGATATCTAATTATATGGCTTATTGAACATATTTGTTGATTATGTTATGAGTTCCACTTTATGCTATGGTTATTTACTTTATTCATGTATCTTTACGCTTTCTATGAACATGAGTGGTGTAAATGGATTAACTAGTTATTTAATGCATTAATTTTTTTAGCTATTATATTATATGCAATTGTACTTGATCGAGTGTTTTAGTGTGTAGGATTTATATCCTTGGCAATGGTACATGGATTTAGTGATTCAGTTATTCATATTTTACCAATGTCATCCCTGTATGGTCGACATATCCTTATTTTAATTAGTTTAATTAAAACCTTTTAGTGATTAGTAAATCTGAACTCATTTGCATTATGTGATTAGACCAGTGAGCATGTCTATGCATTTAGAGGTTCACATTGTCACAAAACTGTTAAGTGATTTTCTATGATTTTAGGTTTTTTTGGCTTTAAATATTTTTGGATTTAATTTCTAAAAACTTTTCCTTAGGTGAATTCTTGTTATGGAGAATAACTTGTTTTTGTTTGGGTTGATTGGGAGTCAAGCTACTATAGTTGGCTATTTGCACTAATCGACTATTCACTTGAAAAGTGAATAAATATTGAAAAAGTGTTTTTATTATTGACTTCTCACTTTTTGAAAAAAGGAAAATTTGAGAGCTCTTTTGAGTATCCTCTTCTAAAGGATTCAATTTTTTTTTGTTCTGGAATCTATGAGCATGGGTTTTTCAGGAGGTCAATCTTGTTGGATCTGGCTCGGGGAGTTTTTACTTTTCTGTCAGTTTCAATAGTTCTGGCAAGTTATTTATTTTATTGCGCTAATTTTGGTTTCTGCCCTTTTACTGTCAAGTAGGGCCTTCTCATTTAATCATTTTTGCTCTGTTTCAACTTCTATTTCTTGTAGTAATTTGTTAGAAGGCTGAGAACTAGTCTTCCCCTCTGTTTCTATTTGCTAGTTCTACCCAATTGGTTGGGTATGAACATTTTTCCTATTTTCGGGATGAGGGTTTGGAGTTTTGAGCTGTTATGTAGGCCATTTTTGCATACGATGTCTAAACTCATTTATTTTTGGATTTTTGAAGGTCAAATGGGTTTTAATTTTAGAATTTTTCCAAATTTTAGGGTATTTTACCTCGTTTTGTGTACCACCCAATTTTCTTAGTTTTTCCTAGCATGAGTTGGGTCATGGACCTGGATTTTTTTTTGGAAGTCGGTTGAACCTTTATTGCACTTTTTTGTTGCATTGGGATGTGTGTTACATCCGTCCTCCCAAGTCTATTTTTGATTGAGTGACTTTTTGCATTGTTTTCTCATCTAGTCATTGTGCTTTAATCTTCTTTGATCTTCATGATGGTGGTGCACCACACACAAGTACATGCACATACATATCTGTCAGGTGACCTGTAGGGCCCACCCTTCCATGGACTTGCCAGAAGTTATGATCATTGGGGTTGGGTTGGGAATTTGCATGCCTACAAGCACTAATTGTTGGATGAGCATGGGTAGGGTAGGGTAGCATATGGAGGGACTTTTATCCTGCAACCTGGTGACTATTTCCCATTGGTTGGCAGAAGAATTTTTATATAAGTGATAACTAAATTAAAACATTTGGGTGGTAATAATTATAAGATAATAAAATGTTTGGGTTTTGTGCCTTCTGTTGAGAAGAGTTGCTACCTAGGTTGTGCGCCTTCTATTGAGAAGAGTAGCTGCCAATACTAGCTTGAGCTTGTTGATGCCAAGGAACTCTCCATGATGTTAGCCCCTACTCAGTAGCCTTTGAGATGTCTAACTAGGAATTGTAGTTTATGCATTGTCTTTGTCTTGGATTCAATCACCATACTACCTAATGTGTGTGTTAGCCATGGATGTTGTTTTGGGTGTGTTTGTGGTTGAGTCTTTATCTCCATTAGCACGGTAGGTGTGGACCTACAGGTGCCACATGGTTGGGAGGTGTAGCTACCTATACCACTTCTAGGGGCTGGTATACAGAGATGATCTATTATTCTAGTACGATTATTGCTAGATGTTTTCACTTGGTACTTTGGGTTCCAGAGTATTCTTTCTTGTGGTTTATGCTTTCATTGGAATGCTTGTATATCATTCTTAGATGATGTTAGATTTGACGCATTTCCTTATTATGATGATTAACATGTGATAGGTGATGTTATCTACTTGTAGGATTATCTTATGCTTTACTTCTAACATGTTAGATTTCTTTATGCTTATGTTGTAGCATTTCATAGTAGTGATGTCTTTATTATGATAGTACCGACGATCTGATCGGTGGCTTGGGATGTTACACATGGGGGATGGCTAGGGCCCACGATGGTCTTATGATGCTATTGAGGGTTGGGAGGAACCACTTAGTTTATTTGTACTACTCATTGCAATGTTAATTTTGTTCATTGTGATGTTATTTTTGCTTACTGTGATGTTTCCTTTTGTACTTCCCTTTACTACTTGTTAGAAGGTTAGTAGTTATTTCCTTCTTTTAGTATTTGTTCAAGTGCCTTTCCCTTGATATGTGGATTTGGTACTCCTTGGTGTGGAGGAATTCATTTTCTAGTTTTCTTCCTTTATTGTCTTATGGCTTGCTATTCTAGGTCCTCGCATGAACTTGTAGTATTTCTTCATAGAACTTTTCACTTCTTCACACAAAACCTAACACCAGTCTATGCTATTGAGTCGAGTACTTTCCCATGTTGTTCGGTGCACTTCCTCATGCAGATGGCAATTTCTTGTGGGGTGTGTTGTACATCTTCGTGCAAGAATCTAGCACTCTGTGGTCTCACATGGAAAATAGGGACTATCTAGGCTTGTCAAAGAAAAGTTTGAAAGTTGGTTTTGGACACCCTTTTTGGTTTTACACCTTCCTAGTTCAAAATAGTTTTCCTAAGGGGTTTAAAATATATCATTTAAGTATAAGTTGATGTATATTATTTTAATATATGCAAGAAGTCTTTTGAGATAGGTTCTAGACCTCTACAGGCTAAGATAAAGATTCTAGGAAATTTCAAGGCTTCAGGATTTCAGACTTAGCCAATTTTCAGGAGTCGACTTTTGTCTTTCAGCTTGGTTGATCTCTTATGTTTTCTTGTTTATGTTTTAGTCAGTGGTGACATTTGGAGATCTTTGGTAGTTGGTTGTTGGTTAGTCTTATGTTGCAATCTTTATGATCCATGTATGATGGTTGTCTTGTGCTTGTATACTTGTTTTAAAAATAAAAAAATACTATCTCAACTTATATTTAACCTTGTTTGGGCGAGTCATTACAGAGCATTAGGTCCTTGAAGAAAATATTAATAACTTAAGGAGATCTATGGCAAGTCATTTTAGAAAGGATAGTTTGAAATTTGATGGAACCAACTATGACAGTTGGAAAGAGAAGATGAAGACACATTTTCTATGCATGGGTTTAGGGTATTTGTTGATTACTAACAATAAGAAATAAGTGATTGAAGAAGATAAACTTGAAGATTGTATTGGAAGGTAATGAAAAATATTCATGTGTAACATGCTTGCTAGGGAAGCACTTTTGACAGCCCTTCCTGAAAATGAGTACAATCAGGTAAAATCTTTAGGATTAGCATATGAAACTTAAGAAAGCTTTGGAATCTATTTATGAAGGTGATAATCATGCTAATAAGGTTAGATTACATAATCAGATATGTATGTTTCAAGAAACTAAACTAATTCAAGATGAATATGTAAGAAGTTATTTTGGAAAAATGTCAAAAAAAATTGCAATAATTAAGGCTTGTGATGGGAAGAAAGATGAAGATCAATTGTACGAGAGATCTTGAAAAATTTGACACCTGCATATAAGTAGATAGCACAAATGATTAAACAAGTTATAACATGCTTAGAGAAGTTCACAAGAGAGAGTATTCTTGGAAAATTGGGAGAAATAGAGATAAGCTTAAGACAGAGTGAAGATTTTCCTAGAATTGAGATAACATTCAACGAACTATGTATATGACCTTCATTGACATTGAAAGAGATTACTAGTGGAGATTATGCTAGCAACAACAAAGGAAGAACTAAAGAAGATAAAAATATTGAAGAAGGAATTGTCCTACTTGTGGAAAGAGAACCCGAAGGTAAGAAAATATTTAAATGTTGGACTTGTAATGAATTTGGTCATTATGCTTCTAGATTTCCTAAGAGTAAATAAGTATAAGAGGAATTTCAAGCCTAGGAGGCCTAGAGAATATCTTTATGTAAATGATGAAGATCTAGAAGATAGTGTGTAAAGATTCTTGAGTGAAAGTGATAATAAGAGTGATGAACTAGGATAAAGTCCTGAAAAAGAAGATCTTAGAGAAAAAAGGCATTAGTGTCACAAGTTGAAAAGAAGAAATCTAATTGGATCATAGATAGTGGTTGTTTACATCATATGATAGGTGATATAAATAAATTTGTTGAGTTCGATAGCTATGATGGAGGAATTGTCAAAGTTGGAAACAGTGAGGCTTGTTACATAAAAGGAATAGGAAGGTAAGTGCAATAAGTTGGGTCTCACTTTTGGGCAAAAAGTGGAAGTTTTTTTCCTATTTTTGAAATTTCTCGTCAATTGATGTCAAAATTTGAGGCATTTAGAGATTGAATATAAAAAAACTTCAGAAATAAAAATTGCAGTGTTTAGAATCTACTTTTTGAACATATAATTTATTTGTATACCCATGAGATAGATTTTTTTTTTTGGTATGGATCTTTAAAAACAACTTTTTCAAAATACCTATTTCAGGACCATACAACACTCGTGTACAAACACCATAATTTGACACAAATAAATGAATTTTTGTAAATCCTTTTAAAAAAAGTTACCTAACACACCAAAGATTAATGATAATATTTTTTCTTAATTTCTTATTGAATAATTTTTTATTATTACTTTTTAATTGGCTATAAAGGTAAATTTTAAAACCTTTCATGTACAGACACCTTAATTTGATCAAAATTTCACTTTTTTCAACTTTTTTTTAACTTCAAAACAATTGTATGTAGATTGTTGACATATAAATTAGTTTAAGAAAAATCATAAAATAAAATAAAGTTATTAAAGTTTTAGTGAACCTCAGTATTTTGCATTTAGGTACCATCTTTGATTAAAAAATAATCCAAAAATAGTAAATAAAATCATAAAACTATAAAATTTATATTTTTTAAATCAGGATAGTGAGAACTCTAATGGGCTTTTATTTCATAAAAAAAATTGATTGGGAATGTTAGAAACAATAGTCCACCAAGATAACTGAGAGGGGGGGGTGAATGAGTTATCCAATTAAAACAATTATCAACCTTAATTAATCTTAACCATTCAATTAAAGTAAACAGCAACCATACCAAGATCCACATACAATTACACAAGATTTGTTAACTAGGGAAACCCTTGATTAGAGGGAAAACCCCAGTGGGAATGATGCCCACAAGATGATATACTAATATAAATATTTCGTGTTAGAGGATGGACCCTGTTAGGAGTCTATTACAATATTTAGTACATATGAGTCCCTGTTAGGAGACTTTGAATCCATGTTAGGAGATTCTGACCTTGTTAGGAGTTGTAGAAGGCAGAAGGACCCACTACCCAAATAGCTTCTAGGGAAAGACCACTGAACTCATTGTCCAACTGATCTCTCAACTATTCCTTATCAAATAATTGTCTATATTGTACTTTAACCTCTTTCCTCTAGCCTATCAACCAAACCAATCACTATTAGACCTTGTAGACTAGGTTATGAACCTCAAATCCAATTATCAAACCTCGAATCTCATAATAAAACCTAGGCAATGAAGTTCTCTCCAACTTCACTATGCTCTTCTTATCTTCGCATTCCACTCTTCATGCTTCTTGCAATCATACATTCCTTACATGATAAAGGAAAATGTCCTTCCTTTATACTGAATCTATAAAATAATTCCCTAATTTGGCTATTACACCTTCTCAATTAATTATTATAGGACCTCACTAAGAACATGTTACACTTAGTGATAACATTAATCTTTCACCCTGTAACTTTAATAACTTTCCATACGTGTGACATCATGATAAGTGAGCTTAGCCACATCATCTCTAGAATGTCTTCTATACATCTTTAACTTTGGCTTCTCAAAATATCAATTATGTTAAGAGATATAACAAGTTTACTAGAATATGCTTCTATAAACTCTATCTCAGAACAATCTTCACCAAAACTTGCATAACTTCTTCCAGACTTAATATATTATGCTTCTGAGGTTACCTACATATACTAGACACTTAGTAGTATCTCCCTTTAACCTCACTTAGTGAAAGTGCTCAATGATTTGTTCGTACCAACTTGATCTTAACTAATTTTGTTCTATTAGATACCACAAAAAATTGCTATGTTGAGATCAATAACAAACAAAGTCATGAATGTAACATATCATCATGATAATAATCTAATCATGTTTCTATAATACTCCCCCCATAGAATTATCATCAACATTCATGCTTCCAACAATCTCCCCCTTTCGCATTGATGGCAACATAGATGAAAAATAGCTAGTTCCAAAAATATCAATTGTAAAAGACTCTTATCCTTTCTTTTCAAATCATCTCCATCAATTATTCTTCCCCCATTGATATACCTCAATGTGCTCTATATCATGTATTAATCCCTTCCTTCAATGTACTCTATATCAAATTGTTTTTCATGGTGTAATCTTTCCCCTATTGACATCAATGTTAAAGGCTTCGACAACCATCAATATCTGCAACAATTGTCCCTAGTTGTGGAGCTGGTGTGTTGGTTGTTGGTCAAGGCAGTTTTTTTGGTTTTTACTTTTTGTTTTCCAGCTTGTTTTAAAACTCTAGGTTCTAGGTCCTTGTAAAACCTAGCTACTTTTTATGGTTTAAACTATTGGTTTTAGGTCCTTATAAAACTTGGTTTCTTTGTTTTAAACTATAAGTTTTAGGTCCTTGTAAAAGCTGGTGGTGCTTTAATGTTTATCTTTAGTTTTTTGTAAAGGGTTTTGGGTCTCTTCAAAACTTGTTTTTACCTTAATCTAAAAAAAAATTGTCTCTAACTTGCTCAGGTGTCCAAAGACACTATTCAAAATAACATCCAATGAGGGTCCTAGATGACTTTGTCCATCACAGATACTCCCCCATATAGGAAGCATCAGCATTTAGTCTAGAAAAATAATAGTGCTCTATAACACTGGACTAACACACTCTTTCATTGTTTACTCTAATGTAGGAAGGGGCATGACCCCTAGCATACCTCGCAAATACTCAAAAGTTTCTTTGGGAAGAGGCTTGGTGAAAATATCTACAATCTACTCTTTGGTGCTTACATAATCCAATCTAATTTCCTTTTCTACAACCTTCTCTATCAACATGTGATACTTAATATAAATTTTCTTAGTCTTAGAATGCAACACTAGATTCTTAGACATATTCATTGTGCTTGTGTTATCACAATGTATGACAATAGGTTCACTAAATTATATCCTTATATTCTTTAGGATCTGCTTCATTTAAACAACTTGATTACAATTGTTTTTTGCTGCAACATATTCTACCTCTATTATACTTTGTGAGGTACAATCCTACTTCTTGCTTAACCAAGAAATCAATCTTCCCCCAAGAAAGAAGGCTCCACCACTGGTGCTCTTTCTATCATCAATACTACCTACCCAATCAGCATCAGTATAAGCATATAAAGTGAAATCATTAGATCTATCATACTGCAATCCAAAATCTAGTGTTCCTTTCAGGTATATAAATATCCTTTTGGCTATTGCATAATGTTCTTCTATGGGATCAACTTGAAGTCTCGCAACAATTCCAACTGCATTTTCAATATCCAACCTTGTTTGAGTCAGATATTGCAACCCTCCAATCATAGATATGTACTTCTCCTTCTCAATAGTAGGTGACTCATCCTTTGTAGATAACTTGTGTCTAGTTACTATAGGTGTTCCAACTAGTTTACATGTTTCCAAACCAAACCTTTTTAGTAGATCTTTCAAATACTTAATCTAAGAAATAATATCTTGCATAATCTATAATCCTAGGAAGTATTTCATCTCTCCTATCATGCTCATTTCAAATTCCTTCTTAATTTCTTCTACAAACTTGTAACTTTCATCATCATTTCCTCCAAATATGATATCATCAACAAATATTACTAGAATCATTAATCCATCAACTATTTTTTTTTAGTATAGATTAATGTCTGCTCATTTGGTGACCAATTCCCATGTCTCGTTCTTTACTATCTGATCTAATTCTTCTTTCATAGCTTGCTTCCAATAGTCATCTTTACATGCCTCATTTGCATTCTTTGGTTCAACTTGAGATATCATACATAGTTCTTCATTGATTCTGCTTCTTGTTGTCACACCTTTACTCTGCTTCTAATGATTTGCTATGGTGGATGATTCTTTGTCATATTCTTACTAGAAGTAGGAGTTATTATCTCAAATCTTATCTCTATTGAATGTTCTGAGCTTTGTTCCTACCTTTTCTCACCTTTATTCTACAAATCATTATTAGTCTTAAAGAATATTTCATCATTCCTTGGTTTAGTGATAATATTCTCATCATTAGAATTGTAATCAACTACTCCTTCTTGTATCTTAAATTTCTCATCAACTCTTACATTTTCACTTTCAACAATAGTCTTAGTTCTCATATTATAACATCTATAAGCTTTGTTGTTCAATGAATAACCAAAAAACATACTTTCATCACTTCTAGCATCAAATTTACTAACATTGTCATCTCTTTTGATCTAACATTTGCAACCAAAAAATCTATAATACTTAACTGTAGGTGAGTGACCAAACCATAGTTCATAAGGAGTCTTGGTTTAATCTTTCCTAACTTGCACTTTGTTCATAGTGTAGACTTCTATATTTACAGATTCTCTCCAAAATATCTTGGATACAACATTCTTAGATAACATAGTTCTTGTTGCTTCTATTACTAACCTATTTCTTCTCTCTGCAATGCCATTTTGTTCAAAGGTTCTTGGAGCTAAAAACTATATTTTGATTTCATTAGCTTCACAAAAGATGTTAAACTCATTTGAAGTAAACTCTCCTCCTCTATCTAATCTTAAACATTTAATCTTCATACCTTATTCATTATCAACTCTATTCTTGAATATCTTGAACTTGTCAAATGCTTTAGATTTTTCTTTAATATGTGTGTACAATCTCTAATTTTTCTGCAATACAATCTCTAATTTTCCTATAGTAGTAAACTTCTTGCTAGGAAAAGAAGTTCTAGTATGCTTTGCTAATACACATTCCTTGCAAATTGTGTTAGTAGGCTTTACAATCTTAGGCCAATCTCTAACTGCAAACATACTACTATTTTTCATGATGCTATCAAAGTTTATATGACAAAATCTCTTATGCCATAACCAACTGTCACCTACTTTTGCAACCAAACATGTCATTTCAATGGGATTCAACTAAAATACATTACCTCTAGATCTAGTTCTTGTTCCAATTACCTTTCCATCTTTGTCTCTAATCATGCATGTCTTCTCTATGAACCGTAACTAATAACCTTTATCCACTAGTTGTCCAACACTCAAAAGATTGTGTTTCAAACCATCAACAAAATATATATCCTTAGCATTAGTCTTACCATTGAGATTTATATATCCAATACCTTTAACATGGCAAGCTGCATTGTTTCTGAATCTAAAAATGCCTCCATCATGACTTTTGAAATCAACAAACTTGTTCATATCACTAGTCATATGATGTGAACAACCATTGTCAATTATCCAATTAAATTTCTTTTCAACCTATGATACCAAAGCCATTTTCTCTGGACTTTCTTCTTTAATAGCTACAAATCCTATTTCATCATCACTAGCACTTATTGCTTGTTCATCAGAATATTCTTCTTCATTTGCATACAAAAAATCTCTTTCTCTTCTAGGTTTTAACTTTTCTTTATACTTGGTATGCTCATGATGGTGAGCAGAAGTGGAAGTGGCATGAAGGGATCGGGCAGGAAAGTGAATTTCAATTCTGTGGGATCTATGCCAGGACTGCGATCACTATCAGCTAGTGATTCCTCTATTTTAGGTTTTGTTGCTAAGGATGGAGGTACACTAGACCTAGGAGGAGGCAAGCTTTTGGAGAACTTGGGAGGAAGTCCCAAACTGATTAAAAAATGGTCAAGCTTTTTTGGAGTATGACCTACAGGAAAATCGAGCTTTTTGCCAGTTAAAGATACGTCAACTAAGGATAAAGATAAGTTTTCCATTGAAACCCCTGACCATATCATTGATAAAAAAATTGCGAGCAAGGATTCGACTCTGGTTGGGAGTTTTATTGGGGCTAGACCCAACATTAATGATTGTAAGGAGTTTTTTGCACAAGAAATGGAGCTTGAAAGGTCAATTTGATGTCTTTGCGATGGCTAAAGGGTGTCTCTCTTTTTGTTTTTCTTGTGATGAGGATAAACGGGACATCCTTTGCAATAGTCCTTGGGTGATGGGGAAGCATACTTTGGTTCTCCAGAAATGGTCCCCTAATCTTTATGCTATGGATGACTCTACTATTCAAGCCCCAATTTGGGTTTGATTACCAGGACTCCTCCTTGATTTTTGGGTGGAAGATGTTTTTCAGGGCATAGCCAATACCTTTGGTGAGCTCCTTTCCTTAGATCCAGTGACAGTGTCTCGAAAAAGGATGAACTATGCTAGATTCTATGTTGGAGTTACACAAGGAGTGGATATGCCTAAATCTATCTCATTAAAATCCAAACTAGGTATATGGGATCAATGCATTGAATTTGAATCATTCCCCTTTGTTTGCTTTCACTGTACGAAAGCTGGGCATTGGGCCAAAAAATTTCCCTCTTTAAGAGAGAAGCCCAAAAAGAAAAATAAAGTGTGGTAGTGGAAGGTTATGAATAGGATGTGGTAGTCAAAGGTTATGAATAAGGATGTTGGTTCTATGAAGGGTGATGAGGTTATTCCAGATGGGGCCATTTCCTCAAAGGAATAGCACAAGGTTGTTGTGGTTGCTAAGACAAATGGAGAGGTAGTAGGTAGTGGGGGCGTGTAGTTGGAACCTCCCATTCAAAAGCAACATGTCAGTATTCCATCAGAAGTTTTGGTGAGAGGCTTGGAGATTAATGCTCAAAATAGGATAGAGATATCCAATATAGATGGGTTGAAGAAGACCCCTATTAATAACGATGGTATTCCTAAGGATGAGGAGGCAGGTCTTTCTAGGCAAGTTCCATTAGAGTCAATGGAGAGTGACTTAGATATTAATGCTCAAGACATGTTGGATAATTCTAAAAGAGATAACCTGAAGAAGGCCCTAGGTGATAAGGATGTTATTCCTAAGGATGGTATGGCTCTTGTGGGAGAGGGGACCCAATTGGTGTTTGTTCTGCCTTCAGGTCCTGTTGTCAAGGAATCTTTAAAGAAAGGAAACTTTGTTAAAGGAGAGGTTGAGGACTTGCTTTCTATTTTTCAAGATGAGGAAGCTTAGTGAGAAGACGAGGCCTCTACTGCTAAATGGATTCTGGTTGATAAAAAAAACCAAAGGTAGAAATAAGGGCAAGAAAAATGAAGGGGAGAAGGCACCTTCTAAGAAATCAAAGAAAGGTCCCAAGCCAAAGGGGGAGATCATATAGAGTGGGTCAGAAGGTCCCTCTTCTAGTCTATTGGGACTACTCTTAAGAATGGGGATGTTGGGTCTTCCCTTTCTCCAGTTGGTGAACCCTCTAACCAGTAGAAGAGAATAGCTAAGACCATTAGGAGCATTGCTGATGGTAGTCAGAGAACCATCCTAGAAGAAAAAAATTTCCATAAATTATGAAGATAATTTCATGGAATATTCGAGGGTTAAACAACCCTCATAAATAGGATATATTGAAGAATATGATCAGAGATAATAGGCCAGATATTTTGGTTATTCAAGAAACTAAGATGCTTAAAGATAAGGTGGAATGTCTCTCAATTTTTAAGAATGGAAAGATTCTTGGAAATGATTCAGAGGGAGCTTCAAGTGGTATGGTTTTTTTTTGGTCTAATAGATGGATTCAAGGGGAGATTATCTCCCAAAACTCTAATTTTATGAATATTAGATTCAAAAATTTGAAAGATGACTTTAGCTGGGTCCTCACCAAAGTCTATGCTCCTAACTCTAAATGGGGTAGGAAGGCATTATGGACTGAAATCTCTAATTAGAGGACATTTTTTGTTGATGAGAATTGGATTGTTACTGGGGACTTCATTACTCCGCTAAAAGAAAATGAAAAATGGGGGGGCAGTCAGACTAATCTGGACAATAGAATTGATTTAATGGAGTTTATTGATCAGCATCTCTTTCATGATATTGATTTACATGGGATTGACTTTACCTAGACTAATTAAAGGTCGGGTAAGGATCTAATATAGGTCAGGTTGGATCATGCTCTCATTAGCAATGACTGGCTCCTAAAGTATAAATGTTACCTAAGTGCTCAAGTGAGGGTGGGATCAAATCATTACCCTATTGTTCTAGTTGCTGAAAAGATTAATTTTCATAAGAACTTCCCATTCAGGTTTGAAAAACTGTGGATTCTCCATTCAAACTTTGAGTCTCTTATTAAGGAGTGGTGGGATATTCAAGTTGAAGGCACAACAATGTTTAAAGTGGCTGCTAAACTGAAGAATGTTAAGAAAATAATTAAGATATGGAACAAAAATACTTTTGGTAATATCATTGAGAATAATAAAAAAGATCTTGGAGGAACTTAAGGACATTCAAGATAGGATTCAGACTGAGGGCTATGAGACTTTTTCTAGGGAAGAGGAAAGTGGCAAATTGGTTGAACTACATGATATCATCTCTAAAGTGGAAATTTTTTGGAGGTAGCATTCTAGAAAGGTCTTTTTAAAGGAAGGTGATCATAATACAAAGTACTTTCATGTGACAACTCTCAAGCATAGGATGGCCAATAGGATTTGCAGACTTAATACAAATGAGGGACCTACTAATAATGAAGAGATCATCAAAAGGAAGGTAATGAATTTCTTTAAAACTTTGTTACAAGAATCTGACCTGGATCTAGAGAAGCAGGATTTGTTTCTAGAGTGCATCCCTTCTTGTGTCTCTGAGGATCAGAACATGTTTCTCACATATATTCCTTCATCTGATGAGATTTATAACATTGTTTTTTCCTTTGAAGGAGATAAAACCCCTGGTCCTAATGGATTCTCACTCTTGTTCTTTCACAAGTATTGGCATATTATTGGGGCAGATATCTGTAATTGTGTGAAGGAATTTTTTGGATCTAGGAACATCCTTAAAGAGCTGAATGGTACCTTCCTTGCTCTTATTCCTACAAATTTGGGAGCTTATAGCATGGACTTGTTCAGTCCCATTAGTCTATGTAACTCATTTTATAAGATCATTTCTAAGGTTCTTACTTTGAGGACTTTGTCACTTCTTCATAACATTATTTCTAGACATCAAAATGGGTTTTTTCGTGGGAGACAGATTGTGGATTCCATTATTTCAGTGCATGAAAATATTCATTCTCTCTCAGTGTCTAAGAAGGAAGGTTTTTTTCTTAGATTGACCTTTCTAAAGCTTATGACAAAGTGGATTGGCACTTTCTTCTCTGTGTTCTAAAAGCTTTTGGTTTTAATAAAAGATTTTAGGATCTAATCTTTATGCTAGTATCATCGGCATCTTTCTTGGTGCTTGTGAATGGTTCCCCCTATTGGAAAATAGAGATGGAGTAACTGAGAAGGGAGGGTTGAATCAGTTACCACAAAAATAAATCCACAGATCCTAAGATGTCTTAAAATATAGTTGTTGCTGATACTCGGTAACCACACAAATGAATGCTAAAACTTGATAGATGTTTTGTTAACTTATTGAGCATTTAAAGTGATTAACATGCATGCATAAAGAAATAACATGAACACAAGAGACACCAGATTTAACGTGGAAATCCAATTTGGGAAAAACTACCAAGTAACTAGTTACCAATTTTCACTCTTCTGAAGTGAGCCCTGTTAGGAGCCAACCCTATTAAAGGTTACAAAACACACTGTTAGGTGTGACCCTTTTAGAGGATTTAATCACCCTGTTAGAAGTGGCCTTGTCAGAGGTCTTTAAAACAATTCAACTAAATTGTCACCTTGTTAGAGGATTTACAAAATGGTTGTCAAACCAACTCTGTTAAGAGGTTTTGAATCAATGTTACAATGATTAGAAAGAAAAAATGAAGTGATCTAAAATATATACAACTTATCTTTGCTGAATACAGATCTCTGTTCTGCTTCACTAGATCCTCACTGATCGAATACAACTTTGCAGCTCCATAAGCATATCTAATCCTTCTTCAACATTTGCTCATATATTCAATATTCGCTCATTCCATATCCATACATTCGCACTCTTATTCATCCACACTCTTACATCTTATAAATTCACATCTTGACCTTTCATATATACCTTACAGATTGTCAAGTCAGCTCAATTACAAGTTACAACAACTGAAAAACATTAAATCAGTCGGCTGCACAAAACAATTAAACTTAATTTTTTAGAACAATAAAATTCTTCGTTGCCCGACCCAGCTCGGTGACCACTGCACCAGAATGGTTTCCCTAGTATTAACCAAGTGAAGCTCGGTAAACACTACAAACCTTGCAACTTCCTTTGAAGACCGAGTTAACTTGGTAAACATTGACCTTCCTTTGCTTACCGAGTGAGCTCGGTAAAAGCTAACCTTCCTTCGCTTACCGAGTGAGCTTAGTAAAAGCTAACTTTCCTCCGCTTACCGACTGAGCTCATAAAAGCTAACTCTCTCTTCGATAATCGAGTGAACTCGGTAGACGTTGAACTCGATAAACATTGAATTTTCCTTTGTTAACCTTGGGAGCTCGATTAACATTAACTTTTTGCTACAAGATCCTTTGATGCCCGATTGAGCTCGATAAGAGCTAACTTACTGTGTAATGTTCAAGAACATTCAATAGACATTGTAAATTGCTTTGTTGACCATCTGAGCTCGGTAGACTCTGTCTGATGGCTGATATGACATTTGTGTAATATCAAAGATAATACACAATTAACAATTGTATCCAACAATCTCCCTCTTTGGCATTGATGGCAACACAACACGTCATAGCAGAAATGAAATTTGAAAACAGGTCTTTCTCTTATATGGAAACACAACATGTCAACATAACAATTCTCCCTCTAAGATAGAAAACTCTCCCTTTTACAGTAATCTCCCTCTGTGAAGGAATTACATAGCAAACTCTTTATATTTTGAAGAAATTTCAAAGAGATATGACAATAAAACTCTCCCTCTTTGACAACACATGCCAAAGACAACTCAACTCAAATGAATTTTAGTGTACCTTTAGTACTGATTCATATGCTATATTTCCTAGTTATGTTGTATCAACTGATAGATCTTCAATCTAGTATGAGTTGATGCATCACTAAAACTTTATTTTAGTGAACTTCAGATAGGGGAGTGACCCCTAACTTACCTCTTAGATATAAGAATGCATCCTTAGGTAATGGTTTTGTGAATATGTCAACAATTTGTTCCTTTGTATGAACATATTCCAATCTAATCTCCTTATTTTGCACCAATTCTCTGACAAAATGATATTTTATTGCAATGTGCTTAGTTTTGGAATGCATCACTGGATTCTTAGATATGTTAATTGCACTTGTATTATCACAGAACATAACAATTGGTTCTTTGATTTCCATCTTCATGCCTTCCAACAACTATTTAAACCAAACAATATTAGAACAGTTTACTACTACAGCAACATACTCTGCCTCTGCTGTAGATTGAGATGTACAATTTTTCTTTTTTCTTGTCCAAGAAACCAACCTCTTTCCAAGAAAGAATGCACCTCCACTTGTACTTTTTTTGTCATCAAGGTTTCCTACCCAATCAGCATCAGTAAACACTTTCAAATCCAAATTTCCTCCAAACTTATACCATAAACCATACTCTTCAGTTCCTTTCAAATAACTTATTATTCTTTTGATTGCCATCATGTGATTTTCTCTTGGTTTTGCTGAAAATCTTGCTACAATACCAACTGCAAGGGCAATATCTGGCCTAGTATGAACTACATACTACAACTTTCCAATCATAGATCTATACAACATTTGATCTACGTCTTTTG
Source organism: Cupressus sempervirens (assembly GCA_028749045.1). Lineage (NCBI taxonomy): Eukaryota > Viridiplantae > Streptophyta > Pinopsida > Cupressales > Cupressaceae > Cupressus > Cupressus sempervirens. Next base: position 314,174,473 of record CM053790.1, on the reverse strand, counting down.
ATTCATCTTCCGTGATAAGTTTTAATCCGGTACACATAGGAGTCCCAACTGGTTTACAATCTTCCATTCCAAACTTTTTCAATATCTCCTTGATGTATTTTGATTGAGTAATGTAGATACCATTTTTATTCTGTTGAATTTGAAGACCAACAAAGAATTTGATCTCACCAAACATAAACATTTCAAATTCCTTGTTCATTTGTTCTAAGAATTCTTTGCACAGATCATCATTCCCTGTGAACACAGTATCATCTACAAATATTTCTTCCAAGACAATCTTATTATCTTGTCCTTCCTTAATATACAAGCTATTGTTATCATTAGTTCTTTGAAAACCAATCTGAATAAGATAGTTGTGCAATCTTTCATACCATGCTCTAGGGGCTTGTTTCAAACCGTACAATGCCTTGTGTAATTTGCAAACCATGTTCTTCTCATCTGGATCAACAAAACCTTTAGGTTGTTCAATGTAAACCTCTTCATCTAGTATACCATTGAGGAATGCTGACTTGACATCCATCTAATAAACTTTGAATCCTTTGTGAGCAGTATATGCTAGTAAGGTTTTGACTCCTTCCAATCTTGAAACAAGAGCAAAAGTTTCTCCATAGTCTATTCCTTCTTCTTGAGTGTATCCTTTGCATACTAGTCTAGCTTTTTTTCTTGATACCTTACCATCTTCATCCAACTTGTTTCTGAATACCCACTTGGTTCCAATCACATTTTTATCTTTAGGCCTGGGTACAAGAGTCCATGTCTTGTTTTTCTCTATTTGCTCTATCTCTCCATTCATAACCTCAATCCAACTATCATTTTCCAATGCATCTTTGACATTTCTAGGTTCAAAATCAGCAAGTAAACAAGTACCTTTCAACTTATTTCTTGTCATGGTTCCTTTAGATTTATCTCCAATGATCTGATCTGCTGAATGATGTCTCCTAAAATACTTAGCTACTACAGGTTCCTTGCCTTTTGAATGGATTTCAATATTATCTTCTTGCATTTCAACTCCAGGTTCTATCTGTTCTGGCTCAATAGATACTTTCTCGGTAGACACTGAATTTAACTTGGTTTGCTGTGGCTCGATTTGAACTTCCTGTAACTTGGTTACAGATGACTTAGGAGTAGAAGTTTCCTGATTCTCTGATGTAACTGGTACTGTATTAGGTTCACTGAAGACAAACCTTTTATAATCTTCTGGTTCCCTTTTGCTTTCTTCTTCAGTCCTTTCTGCAAACTCATCAACTTTCACATGTGCACTTTCTATGACTTTGTGACTAGACAAGTTCAAACATCTATATGCCTTACTTTTGCATGAGTATCCAAAGAATATACCTTCATCACCTTTCACATCAAATTTTCCTTTTCTAGATTATTTCAAAATGTAACATTTACTTCCAAATACTTTAAGGTAACTTATATTAGGTTTATAGCCATACCATAACTCATAGGGGGTTTTGAATGAGTCTTTCTTCAGCTGTACTCGGTTCAAGGTATAAACTGCAGTGCTGATAGCTTCCTTCCAGTATTTGATAGCAATGCTCTTTTTAATCATTAAAGTTTTTGCACAATCCATGATGGATCTGTTTCTTCTTTCAGCTATTCCATTTTGCTGGTGTGTTCCAAGGGCTGATACCTATCTTTTGATTCCTCTTTCAATGCAAAAGTTATTAAACTCATGTGAAATGAATTCCCCACCTCTGTCTGACCTCAAGCATTTTAATCTTTTCCCTGTTTCCTTTTGTACTCTAGCCAAATACCATCTGAACTTTTCAAATGCTTCTAATTTGTTTCTTAGATACATGACTGTCATCATTCTTGAGTAATCATCAACAAAAAGAATGAAGAATTTTTCTCTAGTATAGCTTTCAATTCCAATGGGTCCACATAAATCAGTATGCACAATTTCTAATATATTTTTAGACTGATATTTTTTACTTTTAAAACTAGTCTTTCCCATCTTTTCAATTTGACAATTTTTGCATAGACCAACCTCAAATTTTTTATGTTAGGAATGCCTCTTACTTTCTTGAATTTGCTTATTTTTACCAAATTATCAAAATTTACATGACACAACCTTTTATGCCATAACCAACTTTCTTCTACTTGAGCAATGAAACATGAACATTCACCTAGTTCAAGATAGAACAAGTTACCTTTAGTTTGAGTACCTAATCCAATCAGCTTTTCATTGCCATCCAATAGTATTTCTTTACCATGCATGAATTCTACTTTGAATCCATTATTGAGTAGCTATGTCACACTTAACAAATTATGCTTTAGTCCTTCTACCCAATAGGCATTATCACATATAAGTTCTTGGGTTAGAGAGATTCTTCCTCTTCCTTTTATACAACAAGGTTCATTGTTATCAAATCTTACACTGCCACCATCGTAGTCTTCGAAGTATTCAAACTTAGTTTTTCACCAGTCATGTGATGAGAACAACCACTATCTATGATCCATGTATCATTTTTGCTCATATGAGAAATGAGTGTCATTTCCTCATCATTATCAAATTCATCTTTCATAACAATGTAGACAATTTCATCTTCTTCTTCATCATTAGAATCATTAGAATCTTTAGCCATAAAACATGTTTTCTTACCTTTATCCTTGAATGATTTAAAATCTTTCTTGCCATTCCATTTGTGATCTTTCTTTTCATCTTTATTCTGCTTGTTTGGACACCTAGCAGCAATATGACCAACTTCTTCACATGAAAAATAGATTAGGGGTACTTTACCTTTGTATTTTCCTCTGCCTCTAGAATATTTCCTTGCTAGAAGGGCTTCAATTACTTCAAGATCACTGTCTGAACTTTGGTCTTATTCATCTTCACTTTTTGACTGAGATTCCTTTTTCTTTTTGCCTTTCTCCTTGAGTGAAAGTTTGGCTTCAAATGATGATTCAATGTTCTTGGAAGCTGGAACATAGTTATCAAAGTTGTCCAGTTCAAATGCAGTCAATCTTCCAACTATAGCCTCTAGATTTATCTTGTGATTTGCTTCACATCTTCTTTCTTGAATTGTAGAAACTCTGATTGCATAAATGGGAAGTAGAGTTTTGAGAACTTTACTTATAACTATCTCTTCACTGATATCTCCTCTAGAAGCTTTGATTGCATTGACACATGCTTTAACTCTTTCAACATATTTTTCAATATTTTCATCCTCTCTCATCCTCATTTGATCAAATTGTCCTCTCAAACTTTCTACTTTGGCTCTTCTAACATTATCATCTCCTCCATAGATCTCTTTCAGCCTTTCCCACATTTCAAAGGCAGATTTGCAATCCTTGATATCATCGAATTCTTCATAACTTAGAGCAGATGCTATATCTATCATCATAATATTGTGAGTCTTCTTTTTAGTAATATCATAAATAGATAGTGTACTAGCTAGTTCTGCATATTTTTCATCAAGGTATTTTAGTCCTGTGTCTCCAATAGAAGCTAGATGAAGTGTCATCAACCCTTGCCATGCTGAGAAGTTATTCTGGTTAAGCCTTAGAATTTTCCTCTTGTAAGACATTCTGATCTTTAGCTTAGATCCTTGAAATCTTTCCTACAAGAACCAAAAGCTCTAATAGCAATTTTTGAAAAATAGAGATGGAGTAACTGAGAGGGGAGAGGTGAATCAGTTACCACAAAAATAAATCCACAGATCCTAAGATGTTTTAAAATATAGTTGTTGCTGATACTCGGTAACCACACAAATGAATGCTAAAACTTGATAGATGTTCTATTAACTTATTGAGCATTTAAAGTGATTAGCATGCATGCATAAAGAAATAACATGAACACAAGAGACACTAGATTTAACGTGGAAACCCAATTTGGGAAAAACCACCAAGTAACTAGTTACCAATTTTCACTCTTCTGAAGTGAGATCTGTTAGGAGCCAACCCTATTAAAGGTTACAAAACACACTGTTAGGTGTGACCCTATTAGAAGATTTAATCACCCTATTAGAAGTGGCCTTGTCAGAGGTCTTTAAAACAATTCAACTGAATTATCACCTTGTTAGAGGATTTACAAAATGGTTGTCAAACCAACTCTATTAAGAGGTTTTGAATCAGTGTTACAATGATTAGAAAGCAAAAATGAAGTGATATGAAATATATGCAACTTATCTTTGTTGAATACAGATCTTTGTTCTGCTTTACTAGATCCTCACTGATCGAATACAACTTTGCAGCTCCATAAGCATATCTAATCCTTCTTCAACATTCGCTCATATATTCAATATTTTCTCATTCCATATCCATACATTTGCACTATTATTCATCCACACTCTTACATCTTATGAATTCACATCTTGACCTTTCATATATACCTTACATATTGTCAAGTCAGCTCAATTACAAGTTACAACAACTAAAAAACATTAAATCAGTCGGCAGCACAAAAAAATTAAACTTAATTCTTTAGAACAATAAAATTCTTCACTACCTGACCCAGCTCAGTAACCATTGCACCAGAATGGTTTCCCCAGTGTTAACCAAGTGAAGCTCGATAAACACTGCAAACCTTGCAACTTCCTTCGAAGATCGAGTCAACTCGATAAACACTGACCTTCCTTTGCTTACCGAGTGAGCTCGGTAAAAGCTAACCTTCCTTCGCTTACCGAGTGAGCTCGATAAAAGCTAACTTTCTTTCACTTACTGAGTGAGCTCAGTAAAAGCTAACTCTCTCTTTGATGACTGAGTGAACTCAGTAGACATTGAACTCGGTAAACATTGACTTTTCCTTTGTTAATCTTGGGAGCTCGATTAACAGTAACTTTCTACTACAAGATCCTTTAATGCCCGAGTGAGCTCGGTAAGAGCTAACTTACTGTGTAATGTTTAGGAACATTTGGTAGACACTATAAATTTCTTTACTGACCGTCTGAGCTTGGTAGACTATGTCTGATGGCTGATATGACATTTGTGTAACATCAAAGACAATGCACAATTAACAATTGTATCCAACACCCCCTCCTCTTTTTTCAAGGCTTCCAAGGGCCTCAGACAAGGTGACCCTATTTATCCTATTCTCTTTATCATTTTGGCTGATTGTTTGGGAAGATTTATCAATCGAATGGTTCTTAAAGGGGATTTTGTGGGCCTCAATCCTTCCTCTTCGGCTCTAATGTGTTCTCATCAACAATTTGTTGATGATTCTATTGTAATGGGAGAAGCTTTGGTGAAGAATGCTAGGAGTATTAAGAAGGCTTTGGTGGATTATGGTAATGCTACTGGTCAAATTATTAATTGGAATAAAAGTCTAATTTATTTTATGAATGTCAGTGTGGAGAGGCAAATGAAGATAAAAAAGATTATCGGCTACAAGATAGGCTCTTTGCTTGGTTCTTATCTATGATTACCTTTGGGATTATCTCCTCCTAACAATTTTTGGAACTCTTTGATTGAAAAAATCCATTTGAAACTTGCGAGATGGAAAGGTTCCTTGCTTAGTCAGGCAAGTAAGGTTGTTGTTCTTAAATCTATTTTGCAAAGTGTACCACTTTATGCTTTGAGTCTTTTTAAAATTCCTAGAAAATATGTTCTTGCTATTGAAAACATCAAAAAAAAATTCTTATGGACGGGCATCGAGAATTAAAAAAGACTCCCTCTCATTGCTTGGGAAAATGTTTGTATGCCTTATAAGAAGGAAGGACTTGGTTTACGAAGGGTTACTTCTATGAATGATTTTTTAATGGAAAAATTGTTATGGAGATGGCACAAAGAGGATGGGGAATGGAAGGATATTTGCAATGATAAATACAACTTTGATAACTTGACTTTTACCATTTCCTTAACAATAATGTGAATCAATGGGGATCTATGATCTAGAAATATTCTCAAAAACTTAAAGATATTATTAGAAAAGGGATTAAATAGAAGGTTAGTAATGGTAGGAGAGTTCATTTTTGGGAAGATGTTTGGATTTTGGATCACCCCCTGTGTGATGACCTAAGATGGAATAGGCATATGGAGCTTTGCAAGACCCAGATTGGAACTCTTGTGGCAGACTATTGGAAAGAGAATGAATGGATGGACCTCTATAGAGTGGACCCCAATTTGGTTGAATTAAGGAAGTGCCTAAATGTGTTCTTCTTAAACCAAAATGAGGATGAGTTGATTTGGATAAATGATCCTAGCGGTGTTTTCTCAATTGCCTCAGCCTATGCTGATTCCTTTGATGATTTTGAAGAACCGTGTTGGGCTAAAGCTTGGATGGAGGGGTTGACACCCAAAGTCAATATTTTCTTTTAATCCTTTTGCAGAATATAGTTCTCACTCTGGATAATCTTAAAAAGAGAGGGATTATTATTATTAATAGATGTGTTCTCTGCAAGAATGATGGGGAATCAATTGATCACATCACCTTGCATTGTCCTTTTTCTAAGAAGATTTGGCATAAAATATTTTTCTTATTGAATGTTGAATGGGTGTTCCCTTCCACTATTCAGCTATTCTTTACTAGTTGGAAGGCTCCTTCAAAGAACACTCTAATTAGTAAATTTTGGGACTTCATTTTGTTGTATGTTGGATGGGGTATTTGGAAGGAGCGTAATGACAAAATCTTTAGAGATGTAGAATCTAGCCTAACTTAGGTCTTTCATAAGATAAAGACTATTTTGATAGAGAATATTAACAATATGGGATTTGAATAGCAATTGTGTAATGAATGGGAAACCAATGTTCTTCTAAATTGGAATTTGAAAAGCAGGACTATGGATGATTAGAGATCTAATCCTAGAGAACATGCTAGATGGGATTGTCCTCTTGACAATTGGTTTAAAATAAACTTTGATGGGGCCTCGAAAGGAAACTTGGGTAATACAGGGTGTGCTATTGTGATTAGAAATTCTAATAGAGATAATATGGGAATTTTGGCTATACCAATTGGAAATCAATCTAATCACATTACTGAAGCCTCTACTGGGCTTCATGGTCTTATTTTTGCCAAAAAATTGAACTTGAATAATATTTGGTTGGAAGGGGATTCACTCAATATTATTAATTGTCTTAACAAAAAAACCATACCCTCTTGGAAAATTAGTAATATAATTTATGAGGCAATTAAAATTATAAATTCCTTTGATAATTGTGTTGTTTCCCATAATTTCAGAGAGTCTAATGGGACGGTTGACTGGGCAGCAAATGTGGCATGTGGGAATGATCACACTATCATTTGGGAAATTCATGACCCCTTACCTCTGGAAGCTCAATAATTTTTTACTATGATAAATGGAGGTCTCAAAAAATGGTTTTTTAATAATGACAATGTTAGTACAGGGGCATGATGTGGAGTTGAGAGGCCGCGGGTTTTTTTCTTTAATTCCCAATGATTTGTGCCTAGCTTCACATAGATTTTGGATCTATTGGGCCATTGTTATCATTGTATTATGTGAGATTTTTTCATTTGGAGGTTGCAGACAAAGAAGATTGGGATTTTTGATGTGAGGAAAATGGGAGGAAAGAGGAAACAAGTTGAACCAGTAAGTTGTATGGAGTGGATGAAGAAGGAGGAAGTTTGGGATATTCTAAGGAGGGGGAATTTTACTAGATTCATGGAGAGGCTTAATGGAAATAACTCGACTATCACACAAAAATTCATTAAAACCTAGAAGGAGGGCTTGGTGATGGTGGGCAATCAGTGTATGGAGATTTTGGAGGAGGTGATCGCTAAGGCTATGGGCTTGGAGCTTGAGGGTATCAATTTATATAGGGAGAAAAAATTGCCAAACAAACTTATTGAAGAATTTGTTGAATCCGAGCTTGAGAAGAGTCGTCTAGTCAAAATTGGTAAGTCTTATATCAACTTGGCTTCAGTCTCTCGACCTTGGCACTTCATTCTGTTTGTGATTATGGAGTATTTAACCTTGGATGGGAGATTCATGAAATTCTATGGATATCATTTTATGCTTGCCAACCACTTCAGGCACAATGTCAAAATCAATTTTCCCTACTATCTGAAGCAATCACTTAGTGTTTCTATTCAAGCTATCTAGAAACACTTGAATGGCAAACATGTCTTCCATGAGGGTCTCGTAGTTCTTATTATGAATGTCCTAAAATCTAAGAGAATAGTGAGGAACAAAGGTCACATTAAGGATGTGGATTATGAAATAGAGAGGAACATTTAGGAGAAGGGTTATGACTCTAAAACCCAAGATGAAGCCAAAGGAGGTGAGGTGAATTTGAACAAGGGCACTGGGAGTAGGTCTAAGAAGAAGAAAAGAGCAGTCGATCACTCTAATTCTAAGAAGGAGAGTGATTTTGTGGAGGATTTGGTGAGGGATTATAAGAAGAAAAGTGAGGTTAAGGGAAAGAGGATTAAGGATAGTCTGATGGTGAGGGCTTCTTCTCCCTTAGATGATAAGACCCTTGCCCATAGATTGGAAAGGAAAATATATCCTTCAAGACACCTGGAGAAGCAATTTGGGTATAAAGGTGAGTTGGCTAATGAGGGTTCTCAGGAATAGGGGATCCAACTGAATTATGATGAGAAGTATGATGGTTCTCCAGGGTTTTTTAAACAAATGCATGGAAACCCTGGAACTATTTTGAAAGAAATTGGGGTTATGAAAAGTCAAATGAAGATGTTTGGTAGGGATATGCAAGCCTTAAGGAAGGAAGTTGGGCATGCTAGTAAAATTTCTCGTTATGAGCATACTCTCGGACAACATATTGACAGGTTAATGGAGGTGGTTGGGAGTGTTGAAGATGTCAAAAACTTAATGTAGAAGATCTCGCAATTGGAGGCTAAGAATAGGGCAATGGATAGAGATTTCAATGCTAACCAGAGCAAGGTCACAATGATGGAAGCAACGATGAGCAACCTGGAGAAACTGATCAAACACATGGTTGAGAATGTGAGTACTCTACTGAAGAAACTAGAAATGGATAAAGGTGAGGATTCCCCTTAGGTTGTTGACAGCCAAGGTCCCAGCCAATGCACTAGGGCTCACTCAAAGAAGATTGAAGACATGGGCAAGAAGGACAAGGTGAAGGCAGTGGCTGAAAACATGTAGATTCTGGCGAATTAGGTATTGGACCTGATCAAGGCTACCTAGCTAGTTCTTTGTTGTCTCTGTTGCTATCTTTTTTTTGTCTTTGTGCTATCTTTTTGTTGTCTCTTTCAGCAATTCTCTCTATGACCTCATCTTTGTTCTTTTTGGAGGTCTGTTTCATGTTGAATTTTTTATGCTCTATCTATTTCTTAAAATACTAGTTGTAAAAAGGTTTCGGGTCCTTTAAAACCTACTTTTACTTAATCAAAACTTTTCTTTATACTTTTTCTTTCTTTTAGGACACTTAGATGCATAATGACCAAACTCTTTACATGTCCAACAAACAAAAGTTTTCTTTCCTTCTGGCTCTCTTTTCATAAATAGATCAATACCTTCCTTTATCTTCATGTCTTCTTCAAATCTAAATTTATCTTTGCTTGTGCTTCTATTCTTTTGTATACAACATAAGGATTTTGGATTTGAAAATTCAATGCTCTATTCTTTACACAAATCTAATAACTCACCAAGAATTTTCATCATCTGGTGTCAAAATTTCCTCTATCTAACTTAGGACTATCCTTCCTAAATATGTTTGCCATGGATCTCCCAAAGTTGTTAAACTTTGTCTTTAAGGACCTAATGCTCTGATACCAATTGGAAGAAACAATAGTCCACCAAGATAATTGAGAAGGTGGGGGGGTGAATCAGTTATCCAATTAAAACAATTATCAACCTTAATTAATATTAACCATTCAATCAAAGTAAATAGCAACCATACCTAGATGCACATACAATTACACTAGATTTGTTAACTAGGGAAACCCTTGATTAGAGGGAAAACCCTGGTGGGAATGATGCCCACAAGATGATGTACTAATATACATATTCCTTATTAGAGGATGGACCCTGTTAGGAGTCTATTACAATATTTAGTACATATGAGTTCCTGTTAGGAGACTTTGAATCCTTTTTAGGAAATTCCAGCCCTGTTAAGAGTTGTGCCAACCCTATTAGGAATTGTAGAGGGCAGAAGGACCCACTATCCAAATAGCTTCTAGGGCAAGACCACTGAACTCACTGTCCAACTGATCTCTCAACTATTCCTTGTAGAATAATTGTCTATATTATACTTTAACCTCTTTCCTTTGTCCTGTCAACCAAAAAAATCATTGTTAGACCTTGTAGACCAGGTCATAAACCTCAGATCCAAATATCAAAACTTGGATCTCACAATAAAACCTTGGCAACGAAGTTCTCCCACCTTTGCTTTGCTCTGCTTATCTTTGCATTCTACTCTCCATGCTTCTTGCAATTATACATACATTCCTTACATGATAAATGAAAATGTCCTTCCTTTATACTGAATCTGTAAAAAAATTCCCTAAGTTGGCTATTATACCTTCTCAATTAATTATTTAGGACCTCATTAAGAACATGTTACACTTAGCGATAACATTAATCTTCCGTCTTGTAACTTGAATAACTTTTTGTATGTGTAACATCATGACGAGAGAGCTTAGCCATGTCATCACCAAAATGTCTTCTATACATCTTTAACTTTGGCTTCTTAGAATATCAATTATGCTAAGATATATAACAAGTTTACCGAAGCATGCTTATGTCAACTCTATCTCAGAACAGTCTTCACCAAAACTTGCATAACTTCTTCCAAACTTAAATATCTTATGTTTACAAGGCTAGCTTCATATACTAGACACTTAGTAGTATCTCCCTATAACCTCTCTTAGTGAAAATGCTCAATGATCTTATCATACCAACTTGATCTTAACCATTGTTCTTTTGTCAAATACCACAAAAACTACTATGTTGACATCAATGACAAACATATTCATGAATGTAACATATGATCATGATAATGATCTAATAATGTTTCTACAATACTCCCCCATAGAAGTATCATTAGTAGTCATGCTTCCAACAGGGAAGACCCTCTAAAAATTATGACAAGGCATGAATTTGTCAAATTCAAAGCCTTAGCCAAAACTTGAGAGGTCAAGGCATAGGCTTGGTCTCACCAAGCCTATCCCAAACCAAAATCTAAGGCAGGAGAAAAAAATCTCGCCCCATGTTGTAAGAAACGGGCACAGATTATTTGAAATTAAAAAATGGATGCCTATTTTGAAAAAGTAAAATCAACATTTAAAACACATCTAAAATCCCAAAAAAAAAAATGATTCTTCTAAAAATAGGCACCCAATTTTTGAAAAATGGGTCCCCATTTTTAAAAAATTCAAATTTTAATTTTTTTCAAAAATGGGTGCCCATTTTTTAAATTTTAGATCAAGCACCCGAGCCTAATACGGGTGCCCATTTCTAAAAGATCATGATCTCAATCCATGGATTTCTGTGGAATTGAGACCCAACTTCTTGCTTCTACCTAGGATCTATTACTCTTGATGGTAAAACTAACATTGGTGATGTTTATTTTGTTGATGGACTGAAACATAATCTTCTAAGTTTGGACAGTTGGTTGACAAGGGATATCAATTGCAGTTTACAGAGAAGACATGTAGTATCAAGAATAAAAATGGTAAGATGATTGGTACTGGCACAAGATCAAGAGGTAATGTTTTTCAGTTGAATCCTATAGAGATGACATGTTTGGTTGCTAAAGTTGATAATAGTTGGTAATGGCACAAAAGGTATTGTCAAAGAAATTTTGATAACATTGTGAAAGTAAGCACTATACTTGTTGTTTGAAATTTTCCTAAAATAGTGAAGCCTACTAAAATGGTATTCAAGGAATGTGTTATGGAAAAGTAGAAGAAAAGTTCTTTTCAAAGCAAGAAGTTTAGTACATCAGCAAAGTTGGAGATAGTACACATAGACTTGAGTGTGTCGGTTACTGATTTAACAGATTTATACTTATAACTAGGGAAACAACAAATAGTATATTGCCTAGGGTTTAGCTATTCCCTATGTTTGGCATAGTTCATTCAGTCCTAGACCAACTTAAAAAAGTAATAATGTTTTCTACACTTTAGGTTTTTCTAAACCAAGGTGGCTAAACCTGAGGATTTGATAATTATTCATGGATAATGCTATGTAATGCTTGAATCCTTAACAACAAACTTGGTCTTGAAAACTTCTTTAGATTGCAAAATGAATGAAAAGCTATTTAGAGATAATAATGAACTTGTTTGAGTTATGCAATAAGTAATGACCAACTTTATACTCCATTGTAACATAAATTCTTTAATGATTTTGGTTTATAAATTTTTTCATGCTAAGACAATATTACTATTGCTTGATTCCTTCAATTTAAACACTATTGCCTTAATCCATTGTCAAAAAGTAGATGTTGGATACAATTGTCCAATTGTGTGTTGTCTTTGATGTTACACAAATGTCATATCAGTTATTAGTCAAAGCCTACCAAGCTCAGTTGGTCAGCAAGGCAAATTTCAGAGTCTACCAAGCATTCTTGGAAATTACTCTGTGGAATCAGTTTCTACCGAGCTAACTCGGGCGTCAAAAGATTTTGTGGCAGAAGTCAATGTTAACTGAGCTTATATAGTTAATGAAGGAAAGTCAATGTTTACTGAGTTCACTTAGTCTCCAAAGGATTTTGTAGAGTTCACAATGTTAACTGAGCCTCTATTAGTTAACATAGGAAATCATTTCTAGAATAGTGTTTACCGAGCAAGGTTGGCCAATGAAGGATTTTGTTGTTTTGGGAAATAAAGTTTAAATGTTTCATGTAATGATTGTAGCCTACTGATGTAATAATTATTGATAATTGTAACTTTTAATTGGGTCGACTTGATAATTTGTAAGGTATAAATAAAAGGTCAAGTCGAGAATTCTAAGATGAGAAATGAGTGAGCATGCAAGTGTATTGATTGAAGAAGAAAGTGTGAGCAAAGTTTGAAGGATGGTCAAATATACTTGAGGAGTAGCAAAGTTTTATTTGATCAGGAAGGATCTAGTAAAGTAGAATAGAGATTTGTATCAGCAATTTAGTTGCATCTCATTCAGGTCATTTCATTGTTACTTTCTCACCATTGTAGCAATGATTCCTAAATCTCTTAATAGAGTTGGTCTAACAGCCATTTGTAAATCCTCTAAAAAGGTGATAGTTCTATTGAATTGTTCTAAAGACCTCTAGCAAGGCCACTCATAACAGGGTGATTAAATCCTCTAACAAGGTCACACCTAACAGTGTGTTTTGTAACCTTTAACTAGGTTGGTTCCTAACAAGGCTCACTTCAGAAGAGTGGAAATTAGTAGCTAGTTACTTGGTGGTTTTTCCCATATTGGGTTTCCACATTAAATTTGGTGTCTCATGTGTTCATGTTATTTATTTTATGGTTGCATGTTAATCACTATGAATTTTTAAAGATCAGTAATAAGTTAACATACACTGCATCTACCAAGTTATAACATTTTTCTGTATGTTTAACAAGTGACAGTAGTAACTAGTTTATCAGACATCTAAGGGATCTATGGATTTGTTTTTGTGGTAACTGATTTGCCCACACTCTCAGTTACTCCATCTATATTTCCAAAAATTGGTATCAGATCTTTTGGTGCTTGCAGGAAGGATTTCAATGATCTAAGCTAAAGATGAGGATGTCTTACAAGAGGGAAATTCTAAGGCTTAACAAGGATAACTTTTTAGTATCGCAAGGACTAATGAGACTTCATCTGGCTTCCATTGGAGATATATGATTGAAATACCTTGATCAAGAATACATAACTCCTTCTGGTACACTATCTATTAATGACATTACTAAGAAGAAGACTCATAACACCATGATGATAAACATTGCATCTTCCCTAAGCTATGAGTAATTTGATGATATCAAGGACTGTAAAATTTCCTTTGAAATGTGGAACAAGCTGAAGGATATCTATGGAGGTGATGGCAATGTAAGGAGAGCCAAAGCAGAAAGTCTAAGAGGACAATTTGATCAGATGAGAATGAGAGAGGATGAAAACATTGCAAAATATGTTGAAAGAGTCAAAGAAAGTGTCAGTGCAATCAAAGCTTCTAGAGGAGATGTCAAAGAAGAAACAGTTGTAAGTAAAGTTCTTAGAACATTGCTTCCCATCTATGCAATTAGAGTATCTACAATTCAAGAAAGAAGATGTGAAGAAAATCATAATGTAAATTTGGATTTCATAGTAGGAAGATTGACTGCATTTGAGCTAGATAACTATGGCAATTATATTTCAGCTTCCAAGAACACTGAATCAATATTTGAAGCCAAGCTTTCACTCAAAGAAAAGGGAAAGAAGATAAAGGACTCTTAGTCAGAAAGTGAAGAAGAATCAGAAGAAAGTTTTGACAATGATCTTGAAGTAGTTGAAGCTCTACTTGCAAGGAAATATTCTAGAGGCAAAGGAAAATACAAAGGTAAGGTTCCCCTAATCTATTTTTCATGTGAGGAAATTGGTCATATTGCAGCTAGGTGCCCAAGCAAGAAAAGTAAGGATGAGAAGAAAGGTCATGAGTGCAATGGCAAAAAAGATTTCAAATCATTCAACAAAGGTAAGAAAACATCTTTTATGGCTAAGGACTCTAAGGATTTTGATAATAGTGAAGATGAAATTGTTTACATTGATGTGAAAGATGAATTTGATAATGATAAGGAAGATAAGATGGCACTTATCTCTCATGTGAGCAAAAATGATATGTGGATCATAGATAGTGGTTGTTCTCATTATATGACTAGTGACAAAACTAAGTTTGAACATTTTGAAGACTATAATGGTGGTAATATAAGGTTTGGAAATAATGAACCTTGTTGCATAAAACGAAGAGACCGAATCTCATTAACCAAAGAACTTGTATGTGATAATGCCTATTGGGTTGAAGGACTAAAACATAATCTTTTGAGTGTGGCACAGCTAATCAATATTGGATTCAAGGTGCAATTCATGCATAGTAAGGCAAGACTACTAGATGACAAAGGAAAGCTGATTGGATCAAGCATACAAACAAAAGGTAAATTGTTTTATCTTGAACTTGGTGAGTGCTCATGTTTTATTGCTCCAGTTGAAGAAAGTTGGTTATGGCATAGAAGGTTATGTCATGTAAATTTTGATAACATGGTAAAGATAAGAGAATTCAAGAAAGTAAGAGGCATTCCTAGTTTGAAGAAACCTGATGTTGGTCTATGCAAGAATTGCTAGATTGGTAAGATGGGAAAGACTAATTTTAAAAGAAAAAGCTACTAGTCTGAAGATATTTTTGAAATTGTGCATACTGATTTGTGTGGACCTATTGGAATTGAGAGCTATACTAGAGAAAAGTTCTTTATTATTTTTGTTGATGACTACTCTAGAATGATGATTGTTATGTATCTAAGAGAGAAGTTAGAAGCATTTGAGAAATTCAAATGGTATTTGGCCAAAGTAGAAAAGGAAACAGGGAAAAGACTGAAATGTTTGAGATTAGATAGAGGTGGTGAATTCATCTCCCATGAATTCAATAACTTTTGCATTGAAAGAGGAATCAAAAGATAGTATCAACTCCTAGAACTCTCGAATAGAATGGAATAGCTAAAAGAAAGAACAGATCCATCATCGATTGTGCAAGAACTCTAATGATTGAAAAGAACATTGCTATCAAATACTGGAAGGAAGCTATTAGCACTAAAGTTCATACCTTGAATTGAGTATAGTTGAAAAAGGACTTATTCAAAACCCCCTATGAATTATGGTATGGCTATAAACCCAATGTAAGTTACCTTAAAGTATTTGGAAGTAAATGTTGAATTTTGAAAGAAACTAGAAAAGGCAAATTTTATGTGAAGGGTGATGAAGGTATATTTTTGGGATATGCTTGCAAGAGTAAGGCATATAGATGTTTGAATTTGTCTACTCACAAAATCATAGAAAGTGCACATGTGAAAGTTGATGAGTTTGCAAAAAGGACTGAAGAAGAAAGCAAAAAAGAACCAGAAGATTACAGGAGATTTATTTTTATTGAACTTGATACAGTGCCAGATACATTTGTTAATCAGGAGACTTCTACTCTCGAGTCTTCAGTCACTAAGTTGCAAAAAGTTCCAACTGAGTCACAAGGACTTGAGTCATAGTTTGAAGCTACCGAGCCAATGCATACCAAGCCAGAGCAGCCAGAACCTGAAGTTGAAGTGCAAGAGGATGAAAATGCAATTCGTTCAAGAGACAAGGAACCTATATTGGTTAAGTATGTCAAAAGAAATCATGCACCAAATCAGATTATTGGAGATAAATCTAAAGGTACTATGACAAGAAGTAAGATAAAAGGTACTTATTTACTTGCTGGTTTCTAACCTAGAAATGTCAAAGATGCATTGAAAAATGGAAGTTGGATTGAGGCTATGAATGAAGAGATAGAGAAAATAGAGAAGAATAAAACATGGACTCTTGTACCTAGGCCTAAAGATAAAAATGTGATTGGAACAAAATGGGTATTCAGGAATAAGTTGAATGAAGATGATAAGGTATCAAGAAAAAAAGCTAGATTGGTGTGTAAAGGCTACTCTCAAGAAGGAATTGATTATGGAGAAACTTTTGCTCCTATTGCAAGATTGGAAGGTGTCAGGACCTTATTAGAACAAATGATTTAAGGTATATCAGATGGATGTCAAATCAGCATTTCTCAATGGTATTCTTGATGAAGAAGTCTATATTGAGCAACCTGAAGGTTTTGTTGATCTAGACAAGAAGGGCATGGTCTACAAATTACACAAAGCATTGTACAGTTTTAAACAAGCCCCTACTGCATGGTATGAGAGATTGCATAACTATCTTATTTAGATTGGTTTTCAAAGAACTAATGATAATAGTAGCTTGTACATTTACGAAGGACTAGATAACAAGATTGTTTTGGCAGAAATATTTGTGGATGATACTTTGTTTATGGGAAATGATGATCTATGCAAATATTTTTCAGAGAAAATGAACAAAGAATTTGAAATGTCTATGTTTGGTGAGATTAAGTTCTTTGTTATTCTCCAGATTCAGTAAAGCAAGAATGATATCTACATCACTCAATCTAAATGCATCGAAGAGATACTCAAGAAGTTTGGTATGGAAGATTGTAAACTAGTTGGAACACTCATGTGTACTAGACTAAAGCTTACCAAAGATGACAGATCAAAGAAGGTAGATTAAACCTTGTATAGATCAATGATTAGAAAGTTATAGTATGTGGTTCATACAAGACCTGATATTGCTCTTGCAGTTGGTACAGTAGCAAGATTTTTAGCAAAACCAAGAGAAAATCATATGATGAAAATCAAAAGGATCTTGAGGTACTTGAAAGGAAATGAAGATTATGGCTTGTGGTATAAATTTTGAGGAAATTTGTACTTGAAAGTGTTTACTGATGTTGATTGGGTAGGAAACATTGATGATAGAAAGAGTGCAATTGTACAAAGTGTGATATGGGTAAAAGCACAGATCTGTGTCACTATTTATGATACAAAAACCTATTTTGGTCAAATCTCATTTCTCTATCAAAACTCAATTTAAAAAAAAAAACTAAAAATACCCTTTTATAGATCTCAAATTCAATATCATCATTATATAAATTTTTGAGTGTTTTGATTAGTTATAATATGTTATAATCTCAAAATATTATAAGCCGATATTTCAACATTTCAGAAGATGCTCTCCCAAAAAATGAAAAAAAATAGTAAATCATATTAAAAAAAATTAAAAATTATATTTATCACTAGAGGAGAGAATCCTCTTCATGAATAAGTAATTTTTTTTCATGAAGGTATAAATTTGATAGGGAAGTTTTGACGAGAGGAAAAAATTGTTGGATTCTGACAAGGTCGAACTTAAGTAGTTATAACAAAGAAAATATACATCAAAAATAATTATTTCTTTTTTTGTTCACTAGCTATATATGTCATCTATAAAATATTTTCAAATCAAAACAAAAAAGATGATTTGCAAATACTTGTTTGACGGGAACTACATCCTATATTTTTTACAGTTAAAAAAGAGACTTCAAAATAAAGTAAAATGAATAAATTCTTAGTCAAAAAAATTATAAAAAATTATAGGCATAAAATTCATACAATTCTACACATTTTATCAGTTTACATCATCTTCATATTTTAAACACAAATACCATTTTCTTTGTCATTAATGTTGAACTGTCACATTCTGATATCACGTTTCTTTATAAAAGATGACACGGGTTTGTGCTTTTACCCATATTAATATCAGGATTTAACTGTGTGATTTTGAGTCAAACTCATTGACCCATGTTTCATGAGTAGTGATTCAACATGAATCCATCTCTCATGATAATAAATGGAATGCTTAACACTCATTGGATCTAGGTGATGCTCATAGGGGTGAAGCACCGAGACTTCCCGGGAGGTCACCCATCCCAATACTACTCCAGCCTGAGCACTCTTAACTATGGAATTTCCTCCATGATTAAACCCAAAGCTTGCAACCCCATTTGACAAACCTTCACCAAGTGTTGTGCCTTATGGACCATTCATTAGAAATCCCCTTAAGCTCATTAATTGATAGGTAGGAGATAATTTCCACAGCAAGTCAAATTGTGATATCAATATCGAGATTTAACCGTGTGATTTTGAGTCAAACTCATTGACCCATGTTTCATGAGTAGTGATTCAACATGAATCCATCTCTCATGAGAATAAATGGAACACTTAGCACTTATTGGATCTAGGTGATGCTCATAGGGGTGAAGCATCAAAACTTCCTGGGAGGTCACCCATCCCAATAGTACTCCAGCTTGAGCGCACTTAATTACAGAGTTTCCTCCATGGTTAAACCCAAAACATGCAACCCCATTTGAAAAACCTTCACCAAGTGTTATGCCTTATGAACCATTCATTAGAAAGCCCCTTAAGCTCATCAATTGATAAGTAGGATATAATTTCCACAACAAGTCAAATTGTGATATCACCTAGATCCAATGAGTGCTAAGTGTTCTATTTATTCTCATGAGAGATGGATTCATGTTGAATCACTACTCATGAAACATGGGTCAATGAGTTTGACTCAAAATCACACAGTTAAATCCTGATATTAATATCACAATTTGACTTGCTGTGGAAATTATCTCCTACTTATCAATTGATGAGCTTAAGGGGCTTTCTAATGAATGGTTCATAAGGCACAACACTTGGTGAAGGTTTTTCAAATGGGGTTGCAAGATTTGGGTTTAACCATGGAGGAAACTTCATAGTTAAGTGCGCTCAGGCTAGAGTAGTACTGGGATGGATGACCTCCCAAGAAGTCTCGGTGCTTCACCCCTGTTACCATCACCTAGATCTAATGAGTGTTAAGTGTTCCATTTATTCTCATGAGAGATGGATTCATGTTGAATCACTACTAATGAAACATGGGTCAATGAGTTTGACTCAAAATCACACAGTTAAATCCTAATATTAATATCACAATTTGGCTTGATGTGGAAATTATCTCCTACTTATCAATTAAGCTAGAATGTTATGGAATGAGAGAATGAAGACAAGAAAATAGAAGCTCTCCACAAAGCTCCAAAAAAATCTGTTAGAAAACCTGCAAAATAATAATATTCAAAAGGTGGATGGATTCTTTGATAAGGGGAGAGCTCTTTCTTTTAAAGTTGTATGAACGATAGAGATCAAGGTCAAGATGATGGATGATCAACGGTGGAGTTTGAAAATAGGAGTGATCCATGTGCACAAGAAAATTAGCCAATGAAATAGAAGTTGACTCCCCATATAAGACAAAAGTCAGAAAGCCTTTTCATTTAACTTGAAAAATAGAAAAAAAGACTTCATGTGTGCACTTTAAGTGGGTTAGAAGAATGGGGTCCTTTATTTAATTAAAGGGGACATGTTCTTCTAATCAAATAATGAACTTAAGATAGCATAGTCAAACTATAGGTTATAACCAAATTAATTGATTATTAGCAATTTGGTCTAGGTAAATGATTAATTAAATTAGCCAAAATGTTGAGGAGGGGGCTAATAGTCTAGATGACCATTTTTAGGTGATTACAACATGCAAAGTACTATTATTATGACAATCCAAAGATATATAAATTCATACTTGCTTTAATATATTAGCTACATATAAATCAAACAATCAAATGAGTGACACAAGGAAAAAAGGCTTCACTTATTATCATTCATAGGCCAAAAGAGATATAATGTAGATTATAGATATCCATAGTACATCGAAGAGAGGTAGACAAAGCTTACATAGTACATCGGTGTCTGAAAGAGATATGACATGATGCCATATAATTTAGAGGCAAAGAGGGAATTTACAATAGCATGTTGGGGCAATACTAGAGAAACAGAGAAGATCCAACCCTAAGAAACAATACAACATCTACTTTTATAGTGTAAGCATAACTCAAATAGCTTCCACCCTAAGACAAAATTCAACCACTACATCAAATTTTACAGAGAATAATTACTACAAAAACTAAAAAGATCTGATCACAACACAAATCTAGATGTGAGAAGATTAGGAATGGCAGTCATTAACTTATGATTGAATAGATGGATCCATATCCGACGATGGAGTATTTGTTTGCATTTTTTAGACCTAGGGAATGATGGAAGTGGTTGTAGGAGATCGAAAAGATCGGATCCATCATCAAGGAGTTGCTTCCTTTGTCATCAACTTACCAAATCAGCCATGTTATTTGGTCAACTGGAGTCAACCATCAAGCCTTGCCCCATGGACCAGACATTTCTTACCATTCTACTACTCTGTCAACATTCAACCTTATATCTTATGTTTGACCGCTTGTGATCGCAGCTTTCCCACCACCTTTCTTCAATAATAGTTCTTGCTTGTGAAACCATGACCAATTGATTATCATTGCTTCATTATTTTCCCCTAACATTTTTCATTAACCACTGTGACCCTATGAAGACTGAGATCTTGACCACATCTACACCGTCACCACCTTGACTCGAAGTTCACCCTCTAGCCTTGTGACCAAGTGAAACAAGGGACATCATTTGATTACAACTCTAACCTTAGCTTCTTCTTAACTTGTTGCAACCATGCGCTAGCCATTAGATTTGAAAGATCTAACAGTGCAAAATGTATCCTTAAAACATTGAAGACTTGCCCTTTCTCCATTGTCATGACTTAAACCACAGTATGTCAATATAACCTTATGACCAGGAAAAATAATATGATCATGCCTTCGCCATCTTAACGTTGGTTGAGCCAACTAACTCTATGATGATGCGAATACAAAGCAATCGTGCCTTTTCCATCTTGACCTTGGTTGAGCCAACTAACTCTGTGATGATGCAAACACAAAGTAATCTTGCCTCCACCACCTTAATCTTGTTTATGCCAACTAACTCTCCAACAATGTGAACACAAAGCAATCGTGCCTCTGCCACCTTAACCTCGGTTAGCACTTAACCAACTGCGATTGTGTGAATCACATGGTCATGACTTGAAATTTTCTAAGGCATAACATGAAATAAAGGATATAGTTAATTTTAAATTATTTCATAAAAAAAAAACCTAGGTGACTGTTGAATAGATTATCAATTTTTTTGATTTTTTGGTGGGAGGGCATTTTTGGCTAACATTTTCAGCAACTCAGAAGGGATGCAAGATTGCTTGGCATAAGACTAGTGACCACTAAAAGATCCATTGGGCTATGGAGTCTTTGAATTTAAAAAACTTATCCATTGCATCATCTTTGTGGCATTTGGAGCTATAAAACATGCCCTTCTACCTCTAGAGCTTTGCAAAAAACTAGGACCAAAACTCTCTGCTACAAAAAACAAAACATGTGCCCATGCAATTCTTCAAAAATAGGAAAGAATAGGAAGAAAACTAACCAACTATATACATGAACATTTATTCCTATTAGAAATAGGGGTTGAGATGTATTCCATTGACTAGAATAGGAAAGATTTCACCATTAGGTTTGCTTCACTCGAAAGCATTGGCTTGCTTGCAACTGATGATTACATAGGGAGCACTCCATAAGGCATCAAATTTTGAGTGTCTCCCTACTTTTTCTCTGTCTACATCCCACTTTAGCACAAGATCACCCTCTCTAAAAATTCTAGACTTAGCCTTCTTATCAAAGTTCCTCTTCATCTGTTGTTGATGTATTTCTAATGTCTATGCGGCCTGATTTCTTTTCTCCTCTAGCTCCATCAAATCTATCATTCTTGCAGACATAGCATCATCTTCAATTAGTTCCAATTGATGAGCTAGCTCAAGGGTAGGAAACTCCAATGAGATATGAAGTCTAGCTTCCTTTCCATATAGTAACATGAATGGAGAATTTTCAATAGCCCTCTTAGGCATTATTCTGTCAGCCCGCAGGTCCATCTTCAATTTCTGCTACCAACATCCTTGGTTATCCTCAATAGTCCTCTTGATGATTCTAATCAAATTCTTATTGGATGACTCGACCAAACCATTACCCTAAGGGTAGTAATTAGAAGATGCGTTCAAGTAAATTCCATGATCAATTGCCCATGCACAAATCTGAGCTCCTACAAATGATTTGGCATTATCTGATATTATGGTGGAAGGAGCACCAAACCTTGTAACAATTCCATTAAGGAATTCCACAACCGAATCTTCTATAGAATCCTTCAAGGCTATTGCCTCTGTCCACCTTGTAAAGTAATCTGTTGTAGCCAAAATCCACCTGTGACCAAAGCTGGAAGGTGGATTAATAGGACTAATAAAATCTAATCCCCACTAGGCAAAGGCTTGATCGACCTAGATGGGTTTAAGTGGGAGGGTTGCAAGTCTCTGCTTACCTAAGAAGAAAGAACACTTTTCACACTTCCTTACATGTCTGTGGCAGTCATGGAACAAGGATGGCTAGTAGTAACCAGATCTCATGATCTTCATTGCACTGGCTAAAAGTGACTACCATCAGGACCATCATGAAGCTCCTTAATGATTCTCTCTACTTGATCTGCATCTTAGCAAGGCTCCATTGAAGTCCTTCCTAAAAAGAACATCATTAACTATAGCATAAGGAATAGACTACAATCTGAACTATCTTCTCTTAGCTTTATCCAACCATTGAGGATATCCATTCCCAGCTAAGAAGGTCTTCATGTCATCTATCCAACTTCTTGGGTTATCATTCCTCACCTCCTATTATTTTGCCAAAACCAAGACAACTTCCTCATTAGATTCATGAGATGAGATCATATATTTTCACAACCCTTTCCCTCTTACTAGTTTGGTAATTTGGATGTCCACATTACACTCCATCACCTTAGTGATCCAACTTGCCCTTTTCCCACTAATATCTTTTCTCAATGAGAAATCTTTAACACTTGTATGAGGGATCAATAAGTGGATCCTATTGTGGGATAGAAGATGTCTAAATTTCTCCAAAGATCTTATAACTACACGAGCTTTCTTTTCCACATATTGTACTTATTTGCATACTCTTTTAACCCTTCACTAAAAAAAGCAATAGGTTGCTCTTCATCCTTCTCACTTAATTGAGTCAAAATCGCAAAAATACTTGACTCACCTCCTAAGGTGTAAAGAATGAAATCCTTATCAAAATTTGGATTGATGAGAGTAGGTGCTGAAGATATGGCTACTTTGATCTCTTCAAAACTTTCTTTCCCTTCCTTGTTCCATGAGAAGACCATATTCTTTTTAAGAATGGTTGTAAAAGGTTTCACCATGGTAGCTAAATTAGGAATAAATCTCCCCACAAAATTTATTCTACCAAGAAAACTTTGCAAACCTTTCTTGTGACTAGGAAGGGAAAGTGCAAGTATTTCCTTTGTTCTTTCTAGATCAATGGTTAGACCATCCTTAGATATAATGTGTCCTAATAATTTCCCTTGATTAGTGGCCAAGACATACTTGTTTGGATTTAAAGATACTCCATACTCTCTACATCTTACAAACACTTGTCTGAGATGACCAAAATACTCTACTACATCTTTTGAATATACTATGATAACATCAAGGTAGACCAACACAAACCTTTCAATCATGTTTTTGAAGTCCATCTACATCGCCTTTTGAAATGTGGCACCTGCATTTGTTAGTCCAAAAGGCATTCTACTATAGGCGTAGGTGCCCCATTTAGTGGTGAAAGCAATCTTATATCTAGCAACCTCTTTGACTAACACCTTATTATAACCTAAGAATCCATCCAAGAAAGAGGAACTCTTTGAACCACTAACTTTGGACAATATATGTTCCATGTAAGGAAGGGGATGATGATCTTTAAGGGAGGCTTGGTTAAGATCCCTAAAATCTACACATAGTCTAATTTCTCCATTATTTTTCCTAATAGGAACAAGGTTTTCCACCCAAGAGGAGTGCTTAATAGGGAAAATGATATTGGCCTCAATTAATTTGCATAGCTCATTTCTCATTAGTGGCTCAATCTTGGGATTTACTAGTCTTTACTTTTTCCTAACAGGCTTGACATTGTCAACTAGATCTATAGTATGTTGAAATAGACTAGGGTTGAAACCCTTTAAATCATCATATGTCCAAGAAAATACATCATTAAATTCTTGACATAGATGAATAAAACTTTCTTGCTTAGTTTCAGAACATACCTTCCCCATGTTTAGCATCCTTACATCAACAACTACAACTAGCATACAATCTCCTTTGTTTGCAGCAAGATTCCAACCTCTATCCCTTGCTTAATCATCAAGATTGAAGATGCTCTCTAAGGTAATAAGACCCTTAGGAAACTTATTGGAGCTAAGGTTGATGATTTGATCACCATAGTGGTCATGCAATCTTTATTGATTTTTATCTGAGAACTCTGCTTCATTCTACAAGAAACTTACAATTTATGCATCAGATTCAAAGACATTCCAATTGAATTATTATCTGGGACAATAGGTCTAACCACCACTTTAATCTTATACTTCTAATCATATTCAAGGCTCCTTGGGGCACCATAAGATGCACCCACTACCGCAAGTCTATTAGCATGTCTATTTCCTTTTCTAGGGATTATCTGAATATTAAAGGCATCAAAATTTTCAAGCAAGTCCCACACTCTATATTTATAAGACCTAAGAAAACCATTCTTAGTGATATTTTGATTCCTTGACTGATTGACCACCAACTCACTATCTCCATATACACTTAATTCTTGAATTCCTATTTTTTCAACAAGTAAGAGACCCTGAATCAATGCCTCGTACTCAGCCACATTATTGGTACAACTAAATTGAAGCCTAAATGAGAAGTGGTACCTTTCTAGTGTAGGAAAACCCAACATCACACTAGCCCCTAATCAATTTTTAATTCTAGATCCATCAAAAACCATACTCCATGTCCCAATTATGTCTTCTTTGATTTTCATTAAGTTGGGAATAAGAGCATCCTTTTTTGATATATAATAAGTGCCCAAGACGGACTCCAAGGTTTCTATATAGGATCAAATTGATATGCATTAGCTCATTCATCTAGGAGGAAATACCTCACTTTGATTAATTTCACCTATAAACACATATCAGAACCTCCAAGCAAACTTACTTTTCTACAAAAAGGTGCTGGAATGAGATAGAAAGACAAGGAATAATGAAAACATTCACAAGTTAACCCATCAAATCATTCAAAGACGCACATAGAATTGCAGAAAGGAAAAGGCTTAACAATTAACTCCATAAAGCATTATCACACTGCTATCACTGGTATTATATCTCCAAAATGTTGAATTACAGACCCTATAACAAAGCTTAGGAATTAGAAAGATGTCTCAAAACTCCATCATAAAATAATAACTCTATGCTAATGAGTTAACAAACTCAATAAGTACAATACCCAACTCCTTGGGTCGTATGCAGAATAAAAGCCCCAAAAAGAGGACTTAATAACTTACATAATGAAGTCCTACCCCTGAAAAAACTTCATTATCTCATAAAGAACCCAATGACTCATCTTCCACTATCAATAAAATGCTCAAACTAGTCATAAAGACCCCCAAACTGACTTGGAAAAGTCAAATTCGACCCCCTATATTGTCTCCATATGTTTCCCAACTAATTTTAGACTTTAAGACCATAATGGGAATATAATGACTCATTTTTTTCATTAATAGTATAAAGGAAAAATATTAATGATTCATAATTACATCATTGAATATTTTCCTCTTTACATAAAAAATAACTATGCAAAAAAAACAATGAGCCTCTTATATTTTGTATTTTTACTAAGAAATAATATTAAATGATAATACATCATTATCATATTATTTCTTTACAAAAAATGAATTTTATGCAAAATATAAGATATTCATATAACCTTCCCATATTTATTTCATTGCGAAATATGAAAAGGGATAAAAATCCCATGACTTCGTCCATGGACTTCAAAGAGACATAAAATATGAAAAAGTTATGAATATATAGAATACCCTAAATGTTGTCATTTTCATCTTCATTTGCTTTCTGGAGGCTTCAAGTAGTGGAGAAGAATGATGAGGGTTTGTGGAAGTTTGCAGAGTCGACATACCTGGATTCGTTGCTCAGTTCTTTGCTTGGTCTTTGAATCATTTTCATTTTTCTGTGACTATGCACCATCCATTGTAGTCGTAGAGGTAAGAATTTGGACTTTGATGAATCTAAATTTATCTGATGTTGCCATGAAATGAAGTCTGTAGTTGTTGTTCGAGTTTGTTGCTTGTTTCCATAACATATTGTTTGCAAAAATGGATTTTAACAGTTATTTTTGGTAATAACCCGAATGGGTTTTCTTAAAAAGACATGGAATTCCTTTGTGCTTCGGCTTCTTTTGAACATCTGATGTCTTTCATCTCTGCTATCATGGCATTAACACATGTGACTTACTATTAAAATTTCTCCTCTTTTCTATGTGAAAACTCGATGCATCGAGGGTTTATTACGCGCTTTTGCTGGTTATTTTTAAAGCTTCTTTCATGCATGTGAAAATATTTATGAAAAAAACTTACTCTACTCCTCATGCTGATACTCAAATGACATAACTGTTGGTAAGGGTTTTTCATATCCCATGACACATAAATTACTACATTTTGAATGGATTTGAAAGTTGAAGGTTTTAACAGCTATGTTTTATACAAACCCAAATGGGGTTTTATTGTATTTGTAACAACACTTAATTCTTCCCCTTTTTGCTGATAGAACTTGATCTTGTACATGAGCTTTTATGCTAGAACTTGAAGTTGAATACTAGAACCTACTATTTTGTTTTGATAGAAACCCAAAAGCGGGTTTACTTGCCTATAGCTCTTACAGTGATATGAGTTTCACTGCTGTATTTTGCACTCATCTGACCTTTCATATATCTCGTGTGCCACATACAGGTTTTATTCTTTTGTAATATATCGATTGCAATGGTCAACATTTGAAGGGTCTTCAAGTTCTTTTTGGTTTGAGCTTCTTTGTTCTGATGCTCTAGGTAGTATACTGCTGTCATTGCTTCATTTTGATTTTGCCAAGGTTATAGTATTTTCCTTGACCAATTGTCATGTAGTGCCTCTCCCATTTGAATTTTGTAAGTCTTCCTAATGGATGCAACCTTGATGACCTTTTGTTGTGATGGGATCATGATTGTGACCCTGAGTGGTCTACACCATTGAGGTGTTTGGATTTATGTTTATGTATCAGTTGCTTTGTTTATGCTTTTGACTGATCTATGAGATTATGATGTGATTTTTGGTTCACTGAGGTTTGTGCCAGTGGTTACCAGGATCGATGTGGTATCATGAGGTTGTTCCATGATTACCTTGAGATGTGTGCAAAGATTGCATTGTGTACTATTACCATGCTACACTGGACTAGGTTCCTGTAGCAGTGGTTAGTCATGTTTATGACTATGTTTGCTTATGTTTTTTAAATGCCCTTTTAATGCTTAAGTAATTAAATGGATTGTCCATGTTGATTTATTGGGTTATGTGATGAGGCATTTACCTTGTTATATTTCTGATTAGAGAGATATTTGTTACTCATGTTATGTTTACATTTGAGAGGACCCGAGGGTCAGATGCTACACTTTGATTCCAATATCATGGATTTTAGACTACTATGCTGTTCATTTAATCATATTGCATGATGATGCCATTTTGAGATGACAGTGTGTTTTGTGATGTTATCTGGTATTTGGACATATCTCTTATTATGTTGTGTGATGGATTTAATGCTATGGTTATTTACTTCATTCCTGTGTTGTTATGCTTTATGCGAACGTGAGTGATGTAAATAGATTATTTTAATCTAATTAAATAAATGGTTAAATTAGGTGATTTAATGCATTATTTCTTCGGCTATGTTATTATATGCAATTGCACTTGATCGTGTTGTTTAGTGTGCAGGATTTATATCCCTAGCAGTGGCACATGGAGTTAGTGATTCAGCCTTTCATATTTTACCAATGTCGCCCTTATATGGTCGACGTATCCTTAATTAAATGTTTAAATTAAACCTTTCGGTGATTATTAAATCCGAACTCATTTGCATTATGTGATTAGACCAGTAAGCATGTTTGTGCATTTAGAGGTTCGCATTGTCGCGAAAGTTGTTTAAGGAGATTTATGTGTTTTTGAGTTTTTGGGCTTTTTAATTGTTTTATTTTAATTTCTAGCAGCTTTTCCATAGATGAATTCCTATTTATAGGAATATCCTGTTTTCATTTGGGTCGATTCGGGGTTTTACTAGATTGGTTGGTTAAATGCCCTAATCGATTATTCACCCGAAAAGTGAATAAGTATCCAATGAGGAATTTAATTCCTCACTTCTCACTTTCAAATTGGAAAGTTGGAAAGAAAAACCCAAAATCCTCTTCATGAGGATTTACTATTTTGTTCATTGTGGGAGCTACGGGCGTGGGATCGTCGCGAGGTTGGGCTCGTTGCATCCAGCTCGGGGAAACCTTGGATTGTCGCGATTTTCAGCTACTTCTGCGAGATATTTATTTTATGGTTCAGATTCCCGTTTTGCCCTTTTGGCTGTGAGGTAGGGCTTTCCCATTTTATTGTTTCTGCTTCGTTTCAGCTTTTGTTTTTGGTAGCCATTTGTTTGGAGGCTGAGAACTAGTGTTCCCCTCCGTTTCTGTATGCTAGTTCTACTCGGTTGGGTGGGTATGAACGTTTCCCTATTTTTTGGGATGAGGGTTTGGGATTTTACGCCGTTATGCTGGCCGTTTTTGCATATGGTGTCCAATTCCATTTATTTTTGGATTTTTGGGGTTTTTCAACCCAAAGGCCAAATGGGTTTTAATTTTGTAGTTTTCCAAATTTTTGGGGTTTTTACCTCATTTTGCGTGCCGCCCTATTTTCTTGAGTTTTCTTGGCACAATGTGGGTCGTGGATCTTGATGATCTGTTTGGATATCAGTCAGACCACTTTTCTACCTTTTTGTTGAATTGGGATGCGTGTTGCATCTGTACTCTCGACGTTGTGTTCGGTTGAGTGATTTTATACTTGTTATGGTTTCTTTTGGACCTTTGCTTTTGTCTCATGAGCACTAGGATTCGTGTAGAATCCATACTCTCGGATTGAGGCCGGTTGAGTAAGTTCATGGCTGTTGGTCTTATTGCATCATTGGGATTTGTGTAGAATCCATACTCTCGGATTGAGGCCGGTTGAGTGATTTCATGATGTATGATTTTATTGGCTTGGGGATTCATGTAGGATCCGTCCTTCCCATGTTGCTTTTAGTTGGGTGTTTTCTTTGCATTATGTTCTCATTCCTGTCCTTGTGTTATGATCTTCGTGATGGTGGTGCGCCACACACGAGTACGTGTGCGTACATTTGTTAGGTGACTTGCGAGGCCCGATCTTTCGTGGATTTGCTGGAAGTTATGATCATTGGGGTTGGGATGGGAGTATGCATGCCCATGGGCACTTGTTGTAGGATGAGCATGGGTAGGGTAGGGTAGCATCTGGAGGGGGCTTCTATCTCACAGCCCGACGATCATGGCATCATGGGTTGGCAGAGGAAGTTTTAAGCAAGTGATAACTAAATAAAATGTGTGATTGTTAATAAAACTTAAGATAAGTAAAATGTGTGAGCACCCGATTAAGTTCAAGGACACAATGTGTGAGCACCCGATTAAGTTCGAGGACACAATGTGTGAGCACCTGTTTAAGTTTGAGGACACACGATCCGAGCTTAGGCTTTTTGATGCCAAGCGACTCTCCAGGATGTTAGCCCCTACATAGTAGCCTATTGAGTGTCTGACCAGGACCTGTACTCTTTGCATTGTCTTAGGTTCTTGGTTGCAGCCATCATACCGTCTGGCGTGAGTGTTAGCCATGGATGTTCTTTTGTGTGTTTGTGGTTGGATCATTATCTCCATCAGCATGGTGGGTGTGGACCTACGGGTGCCACATGGTTGGGAGGCGTAGCTACCTTCACCACTGCTAGGGACTGGTGTACAGAGACGGTCTCTTATCCTAGTGTGACCATTGTTGGATGTTTTCACTTGGTACTTCGGGTTCTGGAGTATGCTTTCTTGTTATCTATGCTTTCATTGGGATGCTTGTATCTCATGTTTAGATGATGTTATTTTATTTGGCGCATTCCCTTATCATGATGTTTAGCATATGATTAGATGATGTTATTTGATTTAGTAGCATATCTGTTGCTTACTGCTGTTTAGCATGTGATAGGTGATGTTATCTACTGTAGGATTATCCTATGCATTATCACTAACATGTTAGATTTCCTTATGCTTATATTGTTGCATGTGTTTTAGTAGTGACATCCCTATTACGACAGTACTGACGATCTGGTCGGTGGCTTGGGATGTTACGCACGGGGGATGGCTAGCACCCACGATGGTCTTATGATGCTATTGATGGTTGGGAGAAACCGCGTACTTAGTTTGGTTGTCTTGTTCCTGAGATGCATTTCTGTACATTGCGATGTTGCTTTTGTTCTCTGCAATGCTTATTTTCAGTGTGTTCTTTGTTGCTGTAGTTTAGACGGTTTGGTGTTCTTCATTCTGTGTTGTTCTCGCACTCGAGTGTTCATTCCTCAAGCCTTTGTGGATCCAGTACTCCCCGGTGTGGAGGTTCTTTTGTCGATTTTTCCCCATTTTTGAGTTCTGGAAGTGTTTTTACTTTCTATGGGCGACATTTGTTCAGCATTGTGCGACACTGATAAAGTATCGCACGCCCATAGAAAGAATGTCGTACAACACTATAAAGTGTCGCATGCATTACTGGAGAAGTGTCGTACAACACTGGAAGAGTGTCGCACGGCTTTATGAGAAATGGCGTGCAATACTTTTCTAGTATCGCACGCCTTCTTGAGAAGTGTCGCACGTAGTAAGGGACAAGTGCCGCCCTCCCTTAGTAAAAAGTGTCGCACGATTTTTGTGAAAAACCTGCGCATGCCATCAGCGAGAACTTTTCTTCATGATCTGATCTTTTTGAGAGTGGTTTTGGGTTCCCTTTTGGGCATTCTTTGAGCCTATGTTGATGCATTTTGCATTCTGTTGGTTTCAATTGAATGCAATTTTTCGTGTTCTGTTGTTGTCTCTTGGGGTTTAAAATATATCGTTTAAGTATAAAGAATTACATATATTTAATTCCTTATACTTAAGATATATTTTAATATATGCGACAAATCGTTTGAGATAGGTTTTAGACCTCTCGGAGATAAGTTATGGATTCTAGGAAATTTCAGGGCTTCAAAAATCCAGACTTAGCCAATTTTCAAGGCTTCAGGATTTCAGGCTTAGCAAAATTTTGGGATTTTGCATTTTACCCCAGCTTGGTGTTTTGTTGATGAGTGGTCATTTCTTGTGCCCTCATCTTGTTGTGGTGGTCATTGGCTTTTGTTCGTGTTTGTCTTTTGGTAGTGGCGTTTGGAGATTCGTTGGTTGTCGGGATTGTGTTGCAGTCTTCTGTTGCGATCTTTGTGATCCCTGTATGATGTTGTCTTGTGCATTCATACTTGTAAAAAAAAATATATCTTGGCTTGATTTGAATCCTTGTTTCCAAGGATCTCTGGGCGGGGCATTACATGTCATTACACATAGATTGTTAAACCCAAATAAGGTTCCTTCCTTTTGAACATGGATATTAACAAGTATCATTTCCATTATTGCCTTTCTTGCCAAGAATGACACTAACATTTTCATTTTAGTCATATTTTACCATCTTCTCAGGAAGACACAGGTGTAAAAATTCCATGATGATAATTGTTGTAACTGAGGGATTGTTGGTTCTTTGCTACACTGGAAGAGTTTTTTTTGTTTTTTTATTATTATTGATAAATCATGCTTTGTAGGCATAGTTCTCATTGATTTAATGGTCTTCCAGCTATTGTACTTCTCTAATTTTAGGATGATCATCTATTGCAAACTCTTCCTCAACGTAGGAAATTAATACTACTTCTCTGTTTAGAATTTTGTATTATAACTAGAACTCTTTTTAAAATCTCCCTTACAACATTTTATTAGGCCTATTACTTTGAATGTTGGTTGTATTGTACCATATTTTCCATCTACTTCGGCATTGGAATAGTCCCTGTGAAACCTCTTTTGTATGAAGACCATCATAAACGGATATCCTACACTTTTGTTTGTCCTCTCAAATAGGTTCATTCATTACTTGAGTTGCTCCAATTCCCTTCTTAATTGACATTCACTGAATTACGATGGTTTAGGATCTTAATAATGAAAAGCCTAATTGAATGCTCTTTAATCTCTTCTGAAGAATCATTCATCAGTGCATGAGAAAGATGTTCAACTTTCCCTAGACTGCTTTTTGCCTTTATATTAATACAATCTGATGTAGCAACTGCAGCTAAGGCATTTGATTTATCATCTGCTCAATTTAGCAGGTTGTCCACTACAACCTTCCTGTTTCAGTTTTTAAAAAATGTATTCTTATGAATGTTTCTGTACATGTAAGCAACATTTACATCTTGGCATATTAAATGTAGGTCCTCCATTTGCTTTAAATAATAGTCCTTCACTCGTAGGATATATGTATGCTGAAATGATGCTCTCCTGTCTTCTTGTGTTGTAGTTGTACATCCTTTTGCTGAATACATTTGTCTTTGAAGTTTTTTTCCCTTGATTATCTCTCATGCTAGTACATGTTTTCCATCTGTGACATTAATCATTATTTATTTGTATTAATCCTATAGCATATTATTATGTGAAGTTCGAGCACGGGTTCATGACACTCACAAATGACTTTGATTTTCTTCCAGCTTCTTTTCTTTCATAATGAAATACATCAATAGAGAAAATGTATAGCAGTAGAGATAGACCATCATTGCTTAGATCCTTCAGGATCTAACATCAGTTGCTTTCATATTTTTGTAGTTGTTGGAAAGCATGAAGTTTGAAGTTGGATAAGTGTGGTAGGGAAAGATTTCATAACCAGTCAAAGCAATAGGCAATGACTGGTTATCTTTACTCTTTATTTCTTTCATTCATATATATCTATTTATGTATTTCTTTATGAAAGAAATTTAGTACAGTGAGCTACACTCACGGCTTGTGTGAGATCATTTCTTTCCAACATATTAATTCATTTCATTGTTTGAAAACATCAATTTATATTTGAAAGTAAATAAATACAAGGACATTTCTATTGTTTGAATGAAATTAATGGCACTTCTATACTTTTATTGCATGTATACTTAAAATTTTATAGATGTGCAAAATTTTAGTAACATTTTTGGCGACTTCTGTTGTATGTCTACTTGCTTGACATTTGACCAGTGCTTTAGTTTCCTCATTCTTGGGCATAGAGTCTGATTATGTGGTTCCTAGCACCTAAACCTGACACAAAGCGACCTCTAAAGTTGTTGTTTCAGTTTTGAATGTATGTTCATGAATTTAATAAGATTGGAAAATCTTATTAAATTGACAAGTATGCAATGTCAGAACTCAAGTATCAAATTTAGGAGTTGAGACTATCATAGTCGACCATTTGGTTGGCGTATGTGTGGATGTATGGACTTATGTGAATGTATGTATGCAATGTATGCATGGGTATGTAGATATGTATGGTTGGCAGCCAGAAATATTTAGTGTCAGCGATATGTATGTGTGTGTGTGTGTGTATGTTGGATATGTGCATGCATTTAAGCACATTTATTTATGCATGTGTGAATGAAATGGGCGGATATGATTGTTGAACAACATAAACCAGCAACTTGACTAAACTAAACTACAAAACAAAACAGGACAAAAAACAAAACTAAACTAAATGCAAACGCATTTATTGAAAACAAGGGAAACTCACCTAGTATGTACAAAGTAGGGCTAAAACTCATACCTCAAAACATGGTTTGAGGTGGATCCCATTCACAGGGATTGATAGCACGTCTCCTTCGATGGTAGTAAGTTGGTAAGCATTATGTTGTTTACAATCAGCAATTTGAAATGGCCCAGCCCACATATGGTCAAATTTACTGTGTTGGTCTGGCCTACTTTTTAGAACATCCCACTTTAGTACCATGTGACCAACATGGAATTCCCTAGCTCGAGCTCTTTTATCAAAGCTCCTCTTTATCTGCATTTTTTGATACTCCATGGTTTCCATGGCCTTTTTCCTGGTTTCCTCTAACTCCATCAACTGAGCACACCGTACTAAAATTGGGTCACCTTCCTCAAACAAAACTAGTTGTGTAGCAAGATCAAGTGCTCATAATTCTGTCTCAATAGATAATCTAGCTTATTTTCCATATATAAGCCTATAAGGCGAGTTTCCAATAACTTGCTTTGAAGTAATCCTATCAACCCATAAGGCAACTTTCAACTTTGAATGCCAATCCCTCTAACTTTCTTGTAAATTGCGCTTGATGATTCTTATGAGGTTCTTGTTGGAAGACTCTGCTAATTTGTTACCTTGTGGGTAATAATTTGAGCTTGTGTTAAGATATATTCCATGATTAAAGGCCCAATCAGTGACTTTCATTCCAATGAAAACAAGCGCATTATCAGAGATAATGGAATCAAGTACTCCAAACCTGTTCACAATATCCTCATAAAAACTTAGGACTGATGTTTCATTTGCGTCCTTTAACGTTGTTGCTTCAGTCCAGCATGTGAAATAATCAATGGCTGTAATAATCCACTTGTGACCTACACTTGATGGAGGGTTAATGGGCCCTATAAAATCAACGCCCCACTTCTGAAAAGGTTGTTCTGTCTTCATTGGCTGCAAAGGCAAAGCTGGAAGCCTCTCTTTTCTTGCAAACATAGCTCATTTAGCACATTTTCTAACATGGGTGTGACAATCCTTGAACAAATCAGGCCAATAATAGCCTACTCTCATAATCTTATAAGCTGTTGTTCTAGGAGAAAAATGTCCTCTTAAATGCCCATCATGAAATTCATGCAATATTTGAGCAATCTGATCTAAATCAATGCACCTGAGAAGGACTCCATTGAAATCTTTCAAGTGTAAAATGTCATTAATCAACACAAAAGGAATCGATTGCAAGAGATAGTATCTTCACTTTGTTCGATCTAAGGTGGCTAGACATTGCCTAGTTTTCAAAAAATGTATCATATCCTGCAACCAACTTGCTGTTCCATTATCGTTTCCAGCAGCTCCAATCAGCAAAATTATGTTTGCTTGCTCCTCAAGCTCTAAAATATCCTTATCTATTATTTGCTCACACAATCCCTTTCCTCTAGCCAACTTTGTTATCTAGATATCTACACCATACTCCATGACGTGTGTGATCTAGCCAGCTCTTTTCTCATTCAAATCCTTAC
The DNA here is from genome assembly GCA_028749045.1 of Cupressus sempervirens. NCBI lineage: Eukaryota > Viridiplantae > Streptophyta > Pinopsida > Cupressales > Cupressaceae > Cupressus > Cupressus sempervirens. The sequence goes on along the minus strand of CM053790.1, from coordinate 314,138,786 downwards.
TTAGGAGGAACTCCTTGACACTTGGGTGTGTGACATGCAAAATGACATTGTTATGTGTCAACAAGTGCTTGAATTTCTTAAGGCTTTTTACAATAGAAAGAACATGTTTCTCAATGAAATTGTACATTTGCTCATACTCTTCTAATCCTTTGCTGAAAAATGTGATTGGTTGTTCCAATCCCTCGACATTTTGCTATACTAGCATGTCTAAAATTACGTCATAGCCCCCATATGCATAAAGAATGAAATCCTTACTAAAATCAGGATTGATTAGGACAAGTGTTGATGCTAATGCATTTTTGATGGCCTAAAAATTATATTTAGCCTCCTTTGTCCATGCAAAAATGGCATTCTTTTTAAGCATAGCTATTAATGGCTTGAGAAGTGCTCAATATCAGGCAAAAATCTTCGCACGAAATTGATGCATCCAATGAAACTTTGAAGACCTTTCTTGTGCTATGGTAAAGGCAACTCCAGAATTGTTGCAACTTGTTCAGGGTCCACCATGATGCCTGACTTAGATACAATGTATCCAAGTAATTTCCCCTTATGCACAAAAAATATACTCTTTTTTGGGTTTAATGATATGCCAAATTCTCTACACTGCTCAAAATTTTTCCTTAAGTGATCAATATGATCTGATGTTTTCTATGAGTAAACTGTAACATCATCTAAATAAACTAAGACGAACCTGTACATCAAATTATTGAAAGCCATCTCCATGGCTTTCTGAAAGGTAGCTCCAACATTGGATAATCTGAATGGCATTCTTTTGTATGCCATTGTTCCCCATTTTGTTGTAAACATTGTTTTATATTGGTCATCTTCCTTTACCAGTATTTGATTATAACCCGAATAACCATCTAATAAAGAAAACCTTTCAGCCCCTGATACACTTTGCAAAATCTCTTCCATGGCTAGAAGCGGATGCCTATCTTTTAGCGAGACTTGATTCAAATCCTTGAAATCTAGACACAGTCATAACTCCCCATTCTTCTTCCTTAGAGGGACCAGGTTAGCAACCCAACTGGTATGTTTAATAGGAAAAATAATTTTACTCTCGATTAGTATGAGAACCTCTTTCTACATCAAGGGTTCCAGCTTTGGATTAATAGGCCTTTTCCTTTACCGCACTGGTTTAGCTGTTGGTTCCAACTCTATTGTATGTTGTGCCAGTCTTGGATTGAATCCTTTTAAATCACTATATTGCCAAGCGAACACATCGCTGAATTCTTGAAACAAATGAAGAAAAGCTTATTTTTCTTCAGCTGAATTTACTTTGCCAAATTTTAGACATTTACCTAGTGCAATTTCCAGGTCTGCATACTAGTTTTCTTTAACCAACAAGTTAGCCTTTCCATGTTTAAGCTGATCATCTAAATTGAAAATGCTTTCTAGCCTTACTAAACCCTTTGGTAACTTTTTTTTTTTTAACTGTATCACCTGATCACTATACTGATCCTTACAGCTTTGCTGATTAGAATTGGTAAAAATGTCTTCTTCCAGCAAAAATTGCAGAATTTGTTCATCGCTGTCAAAAACTTGCCAATTAATATCATTATCAAGAACTGAAGGCCGAGTAATGATTTTGATATGTTGTTGATCAATATGTGCAAACACATTGTTAACAATATCATACTGGGCTCCTATAGCTACTAGCCTATCAGCATGTTGGTTTTTTTTCTAGGAACAAGCAGTATATTAAATGCATCAAAATTTTCAAGTAAATCCCAAACACAATGTCTATAAGATTTTAAAATATTATTTTTCACAGCATTCAAACATCTGATTTGATTTACTACTAACTCGCTATCACCATACACTTTTAAACACTTGATTCTATGTTTTCTCATCCATTCTAACCCTTGGATTAAACCTTCATACTTTGTTGTATTATTGGTACAAGAAAAACTAAATATGAAAGCGGCATAATATTTCTCATTGTCAAGTGAAATCAACATGACACCCCCACCAGCACCTTTTCTACCCCTCGAACCATCAAAAAACATGCTCCATAGCTAATCTTTGGACTCTCTTAGCTAATTTTCTGGTTTGACCATATTGGGAATGACTTCATTTTGCTCATGGATAATATAGGTCCCTAAGTCAGCACTTGTCATATGATAAAATTGGTTTTCATAGGTTTGACTAGATGCCCATTCATCAAGAAGAATAAATGGGACATTATCTAGCTAGGTTTGATTTTTAGCAGCTGTATGACACTCCTCTTCATCAAATGCAAGAAGATTTGCATTGACAGCATTGGGTACATAGGGTTCTATGTGGTTTTTTGCAAGTAACTTAGACTTAATCATTACTTTAGTGCCATATCTAGTCCTAAAAAGCACATTGGACCAATCAGATGACAAATAGCCACCAATCTTAGCAGTGAAGTCCCTAGACAAGCAAATAGCAAAGTACGAGGGTAAATCTATGACATAGATATCCTGCTGAATGGAAAAATTAGGACTGGCATAAAGGGTGACACTTGCATCTCTAATCACACCTATAGTACCTATACACTTGATTTATGTCACACTCTAAACCCTTCTATCCAAACGATTCCATGAGTTTGGAATGCTTGGATGTCGGCTTAGAGCTCCCTATCCACGAAGTGCAAGAGAGTATATTTCAAGAATAAGAAAGCTCTACTATGAGCCTTAGAGATACTCTTCTTGCTAGTAAACCATGCAATGGGAGGTTCCAAAGATAAGATGCAAGAATGCAAATGTCCCAAGGAGTTCTTCAAAGATACAATGCAAATGAAGATTAAGCTAGAATGAAATGTAAAGTGTAGCTATGCTAATCATGTATGAGAGTGTTGCAATCCAACTATTAGACTATATGATTTAAGCTACATGTAAAAATGAAAGCTAAGCTAAGCTAGAATGCCATGGATGAGAGAATGTAGACAAGAAAGAGAAGTTCTCCACAAAGCTCCAAAGAAACCTGTTAGAAAACCTGCAACATAACAATATTCAAATGATGGATGGATCCTTTGAGGGGGAAATCTCTCTCCCTTTTAAAGTCATACGGATGATAGAGATCAAGATGAAGATGGTGGATGATCAATGGTGGAATTTGAAAAGAGGAGTGATCCATGTGCACACACAAGTCAACCAATAGAATATAAGTTGACTTGTCATATAAGACAAAAGTCACAAAGCCTTTTCTTTTAAATGCAAAATAGAAAAAGGACTTTATGTGTGCACTTTAAGTGGGTTAGAAGAATGGGGTGTTTTATTTAATTAAAAGGGGACATTTTCTTTTAATCAAATAATGAACTTAGGATAGCATGGTCAAACTATAGGTTATAATCAAATAAATTGATTATTAGCAATTTGGTCTAGGTAAATGATTAAATTAATTTAGCCAAAATGTTGAAAAGGGGGCTAATAGTCTAGATGACCATTTTTAGGTGATTACATTTGCCCCTCTTTGACTAATGTGTGATCGATCTGGGAACACATTATGTCAAAGAAAATAGAAAGCCAAGTAGGTGGTCATAGATATAGATATCTGATTTTGAAGAACGAAATGTCGAAAAAGATAGCAAGTCCTAAATGTACAACCTGATAGTGGTAGTACTGAACACTAGGAAAAGATGATGTCAGAATTCAAGAACAATGCTAACACTTAGCAAAGTGGATAGAGTGAGAGCAAGTGAGAAGATCAAACAAATGCTCCTAAGCAGTGATAGAGTATTTTTGCCCCCTCGGGATCGAAATCAAAATGAGGTAAGGGGACATAGAAACAAGCTAGATATGAGAAAATCAAAATATAGAAATGTTCAAGATGATAGATAGATGATTAGAACCCAAGAATGACTATAAGAAACTGATAAAATGCCCCAGTTTGACTAGAGTTGACCTTGAATGATATAGCATAAAAATTAGGTCAAAATGAGTAGAAAGGTGATTTTAGACATGAAACAGTAAATTGAAGTAGATATGAAGTATGGAAATGATGAAGACATGAAGAATTGAAGATGCCCCAGTGATGATTCAAAGATTAGACCTCAAAAGGTCAACTAACTGCTCAGAAGAAAGTAGAATTTTAAAAGACAATTTTGACCATCAAGATGAACTCGAATTTGGATTTTGATCTTGAAAATGAATCTAGGACGTTGAAATTATTTAAGAGGTCAAAACTTTATATAATGTGATAATAAGATAGAAAAGAAATGAAGTGAAAGATTAAGAAGGTGAAAAGACATGAACAAGAAGAAAGTAAAGAAATATATGAAAGGAGTTAGCCAATATGTCTGGGAAAAGATAAAGAGAGAGCTTTCTCCATATGCAAGAATGCAAGACTAAGCTAGAAAATGAACCTAAAATGCAAGCTAAAATGAAAAATGGTTTACCAACAAGAAGTGCATAACATTTAGACTCTTAATTTCATCATTGAGCATTTATTAGGGACATCATGAGATCATACAACCATCACTAGTATAACTATGAGGATATGAATATGATCGATATCATATAGGTATGTGGAAATCCAATCTAAGCATCAGAGACATGTAAGTCAAGATATCTACATGATTAGATTCCCTAAGTTTAATTTAGCAAGATTACACCTATATCAAGGCATAAGCGCCAGGATAAACCTTGAGTGTAGTCTTGTAAAATAGTCAAGGATGATACATTTGTAAGTCAATGTGTTGAATAGGACCAGCATAAATGCTTACAACACTATAGACAAACAAAAGTATACCCACAAGCAGAAATCAAGAAAATATGTCCCATGCCCCCAGTCTTCTAGTCAATGACATGCTCGAAAGACTATTAGGGAGGGAACATATGGCAAAGAAATCATCATAGATAGCACACAAAGTAGATAAAGATCAGCATAGCTCAGTTGTTTAAGTGTTAAAGTGCGTGTGTGCAAGTCACTTGGCCATTTCTTCAAGACTTGATTCTGATAGTGAGAAATATCGCGACATCGAAGACCATAGGTAAACTATCTGTAAAGTGTTGAAAAACACTTGATGTCAAAGTGGGTGGGGGTAGTGTTGAGAAACACTATTTTGTGAGTTGTCAAAGAAGCCCTAATGCACAAGAATACCTCAATAGGCTAAGTAGCAATGCCCTTGAGATGAGGACAAGAAACAATTCCAAGCTAGGAAATGTGTAGTGAAATGGATGATTTGAGACTAATAGACATAGGTGTGAGGGTTTCAAGTAGCACCTGTTTCCAAGTTTTCACCACTTGACAGATTTTTTTCATAACTTTTTTCAATTTTTTTTTATTTTTAAATTTTTAAATTTTTTGAATTTTTTGATAATAAATCAAAGTGCCTATTGCTAGGTTTTCACTAAGATGATCATTTTTTTCAGGGCATTTTCTAATTTTTAGGATTTTTTTAGGATCATAGATATATACAAGATAGCTGAGCGACAAGCCTCTAAGTATAGAACTTCTTCAAGTGTAGGATGTTGATAGGCTCTGCAAGTTCTTCCCCCTCTGAAGTAGACAATTGATAAGCACTAGACCCAAATGTTGTTGTGATAATGTAAGGACCCAACTAGTTAGGTTCAAATTTCCCTTTCTGCTCTCGATGTTGCTGATTTTTTGGATTCTCTCTAAGCATGAGTTCACCAACCTGGAACTCATGGGAGTGAACCTTCTTTTTATATTGTGGAGACATGTGTTCCTGATAAGCCCTCATGTGATCAAAAGCAGCCTTATGACGTTCATCAAGAGTCTCTAATTCCTATACTCGCATAGCTCTATGGTCTTCATCGATTATTAACCCATGTAAGGAGATGTGCAAGGAAGGTATCTTGACTTCTAACGGGAGAACAGCCTCAGAGCCATAGACTAGAGAAAAGGGTGTAGCCCTTGTAGGAGTACGAATAGAGGTTCTATAGGCCCAAAGTGCCGAATTTATTTGCAAGTGCCAATCTTTCCCAAACTTGTGAACTGTGCGGTGTAGGATTTTTAGCAGTGTTTTATTAGAGGCCTCAGCTTGGGAATTCCCTTGGGGATAGTAAATAGAGGACCAGTGTTGCTTAATTCAAAAAATTTTGCATAGCTATTTCAAGTCTTTATTCTTGAACTGCCCTCCATTATCTGTAACAATAGAGGATGAGATACCATATCGACAAATGATGTGATTCAGTATAAACAGGGCAACATGTTTGCCTGTAGCAGCAGATAATGGTACAGCTTCAACCCATTTAGTGAAATACTTCGTTGATGTGATGAATTTATGACCGCTAGATGAGCTTGGATGAATCTTTCCTACCAAGTCAAAGGCCCATTGCTGAAATGGCCAATATGTCACAGAAGGGATTAACTCTCACCCGGGAGCATGTATCAAGTTGCCATGGAGCTAACATTTCTGACAGGACTTTGCATAGCGCACAGCATCAGCTTGCATGGTGGGCCAGTAATAACCCATCCTAAGCAATTTTCGGGCAAGTGCAAGGCCATTAGAATGTGCCCCATAAATGCCATCGTGGACTTCGGCAAGTGCCTTCTCGAACTATTTTAGCTCTAAACACCTAAGCAACGTTTCGTCTAGACCCTTCCTATACAAGTCACCAGAGACCAAAGTGTAGTGTGAGGCATTACGAAGGAGTTGGCATTTTTGGTTGCATGTAAGGGTTTCGAGAATAACCTGATCACGTAGGTAGGAGAAAATAGTCACATAGCGGGAGGAATCGTGGCCCACAATAGTGTAGATCACCTAGTTATCTGAGGAATCATAGGCTGGATGACGCAATTCTTCCACCAGGAACTCAAATCATGATTCATGTTCTTGTAATTGGAGGATAGATGCTAAGGTGGCCATAGCATCAGCAGCCTTGTTTTCTGCTCTAGGAATCTGTTAGAATGTTACAAAGGTAAAATAATTCCTTAGAGCGTCTATCAACTTCTTATAAGGGATCAACTTGTCATCCTTTGTTTGATATTCATTATTCACTTGGTTCACAACCAGTTGAGAATCTCCATAGATGTGTAGCTCAGTTATTCGCCATTCAAGGGCCATTTTGATCCCATTTGTTAATGCTTCATACTCTGCAATATTGTTTGTACATGGGAACAATAATTTGTAGGACTTTGGGATCGTATAACCATGAGGGGAAACAAACAACACCCCTGCTCTTGCTCCATTCTGTGTATGGGATCCATCAAAAAACATCTTCCATGTTCTGTCAGTAATGTTCATGATCGAGGCATCTAGAAACTCAATTTGCATAGGTGCTACATCTTCAAGTGGGAAGTTAGCCAACTAGTCAGCTATGGCCTGTCCTTTGATTGCCTTATGTTCAACATACTGAATGTCAAATTCAGAAAGAATCATCATCCATTTAGCAAGGAACCAGTAAGTGCAACTTTACTTAATAAATATTTCAAAGGGTCTATCTTGGCAATTAAGTGAACTGTATGGGCCAACATATAATGCCAGAGTTTTTGGGAGGCAAAAACTACAGCAAGGCATACCTTCTCTATACTTGTATAATTTAGTTCATAAGCCACCAAAGTTCGACTGATATAGTATATGGCTCTTTCTTTACCCGTCTCATCACTTTGGGCTAACAGTGCTCCTAGAGAAGATTCTGTAGCTGAAATGTACATAATCAAAGGTTTTCCCAGAATGGGTGGCATCAAAATTGGAGGTTTTTCCAAGTAGCCTTTGATTTGATCTAAACTTTTTTGACAGTCATTGTTCCAAATATGGGTAGATCCTTTATGCAAATTTTTATTGAAAGGTTGATCCTTGTCAGCTAATTGAGAGATAAATCTTCTTATGGATTGTAGCCATCCTTGTAGACCTCTAAGCTGACTGATAGTCTTTGGTGGAGGCATATCCATGATAGCTTGGACCTTTTCAGGGTCACCCTCAATGCCTTTTGCTGAAATGATATAACCTAGCAATTTTCCAGAAGTGACACCAAAGGCACATTTTTTTGGATTCAGCCTAAGTTGGAATTGTTCCATATGGTCCAATATCAAACTAAGGTCTTTTATATGTGTGTCTCATTTCTTTGATTTTGCCAATGTGTCATCAACATAGTCTTCCATGTTTTTATGCATCATATCATGAAAGATGGTTGTCATTGCTCTTTGATATGTACCGCCAGCATTTTTAAGCCCAAAAGGCATGACATTCCAACAAAAGGTACCCCGTGCACATGTAAAAGCTGTCTTTTCTTGGTCTGCTGGAGTGATCTTTATTTGGTTATACCCAAAAAATCCATCCATGAGTGAGTACATTTCATAACCCGCAGTCATGTCCACTATCATATCGATGTTTGGTAGTGGAAAGTCATCCTTGGGGCACGCTTTATTGAGATCTCTAAAATCAGTACAAACTCATATGGATTTGTCATGCTTGGAGATAGGTACAATGTTGGAAATCCACTCAGCATAATCAATGGCCCTAATGAAGTTTGCATTCAATAGTTTTTCTAACTCTGTCTTGACCAGTAGGGCCACATGTGGATGCATTTTTCTCAACTTTTGTTTGACAGGCTTGACATCTGGTGAGATTGATAAGTGATGCATGATGAGATCTGTATCAAGCCCTGGCATATCAGAGTATGTCCATGCGAAGTTGACCTTCTTGTCTTGAAAGAATTGAGCAAATTGTGTCTTTTCTTCGTCTGACAAAGATTGAGCTACATGGATAATTTGAGGACATTCTTCTGTTCCCAAGTTGATAGGCTGTGTAGGTTCAACGAGAATCAAAGATCTATCTTGGAAATAGCTTGGCCGACTACCAAGTACCTCATCCATAGGTGCCTTAGAGAGGTTTTCACCATTAGATACGCCTTTATTTTTACTTTTTTGAGGATCAAACACCACCACAATGTGGTTTTCGCCATCTGATCGCTTATTTTTCCTTTTAATTTTTTGACTGAGGTACTTGATATCTAATTCTGTCATGTTAACCGCAGGTTCGCTAGTGGAAGAAACGATAGGTTCAATTGCGTTCAGATAACAAGCGATCTCATTGTCATTTTGGAAAGACCGTATTTCAGGTCTTTGATTTTGGATAGACCAATCTATGAGATTTGGGTGAATTGGCGAGAGTGAGGGAGAAGTTTCAATGTGATTGACATGGAAGGAGTCATCTTTGGTGACCTGTGAAGTTGAGCCTATAGAAAATTTCACAAAGGAGTCCAGCTCAGGAATAGTCCTGGAGGAACTAGCGTGATCCATTGAGACATGTTGTGAGTCAAACTCATCCAACCCCATACTAGACCATTCGAGTACATCGGGTTGGGTTGCATAGGCATGAATGACATCCACCTCTAGCTCGCAAGATGCATCAGAGAGGCTTTCCCACTCATACTCATGAGAATCTATACTTTGACCCCTAGCTATGAGATGAGCAATATTCTGCCTAATTCATCCTCTATTTATGTCCTCAAAAGTAGACCCTTCTTGTTCCTGTTGTTGGGAGGTAGAAGCTTCTTCATTATTAGCAGTCACTATTTCTTCTCCCCAAAGGAGGGAAGTGAGAGGAACAAAGTCTTTATTTTGTGTAGTAGTAGAAATTATGGGAGAGTCATCATCCTCCGATTCACTAGACATGAGCAATCTTCGATCACAGGTTGGTATATTATTGTTTAGCCCAAAGCCTAGACCAGCAGTGTCTTGAGCATCACAACCTTGAGTGTGACTTAAAGGTTCAACTAGAGCGTCCTTAACTGGCCCTGGTAGCCCATGTTTGTCAGAAATTTATAGCCTTTTCCATATTGTTTGGGAGAAATAGGAGTAGTCACTGTAACCTCCTTGTCTTCCTCTTCTCTGTAGATCCAGTCCCTAATGGCATGTTCTTCCTTTTCTACTTCTAGTGGTATGGAAGATTGCACAAAAGCTCCAAAAAGTGTCATAGCAGAAGCAGAAGACTTCTTTGCAATAGTTGGTTTCCCATAAGACCGAGGGGAAATTGGTAAGGCAGCAATAGAGTCCAAAGTGTACTCGCCCATACCAAGGCTCATCATTTTTATTTTTTGTTCACATTCTATGAAAGATGGTGCTAGCTCATGAGAAGAGCGATTGTGCAAGACTAGCGTTTCAGCAGCAGATAATGTGTTGATAGACATGGAGTTTTCACCGGGGACAACTACTTTAGTACCATTAAAAGGGAACTTAATGCACTGATGGTATGTAGAGGGTACTGCTTGCATATCGTGAATCCATGGCCGTCCCAACAACAAGTTGTATGCAAGTGGTATGTCTAAGACTTAGAAAATGACATTCTTCTCAACTGGACCAACTCTAATTGGAAGTACAATTAGACCTTTAGAAGGCCTTTCGACCTCATCATAGGCCTTTATAGTGATCTTGCACTTAGGATCGATGGCAAATTTAGACATGCCCAACTGTTGGATTACATTGAACGAAATGATATTTAACCCTACACCATTGTCTATCAAGACTCGACAGACGTGGGTACAAAAGATTTGAACTTCGATGTGAAGAGCAAGGTTATGGGGATGATTGAGAGCTCAGTCATCTTCTTCAGAAAAGGTGAGATAGTGAGGCAAGGAGATGTGGTTCACCATAGCTAGGGATTGTTCTGCATCAATATCTATGGGAACATTGGCAGAATGTAAAGCTTTCTCAAGGATATCCCTGTGCAAAGGAGATAACTCTAGCAATTCGAAAATGGAAATTTGTGCTTGTGTGCGTTGCAGTTGGCTAGCAAGATCATAGTTGGATATCTTGGAAGTAATTGGTTGCTTAGATGATGAAGCATTTTTAGGATCATTAGCAACTTTTAGGGCAACCTTAGATTGCCCCCTAGTGACAGCGTTAAGTGGTTCACCCTGAGAAGATGAAGACTTAGCCACTCGGAGTACCACCTTGGGTCTAGTATCAGTATGATCTTGAGGAGTGGATCGTGTCCTTAAGACCACTCTTGGTCGTTCATCTTCAGCATCATAATTTGGCCAGTTGTCATTGTTGGAGCTTGCCATACATATGTATTCAACGGGCTCAAGCATGCCTATAACATTATCAGTGTTAGCATAAGCATAACTGATTTTGGCGTCATGATTCTTCTTGGTAGCTACCCTTGAGGTCTCACCCTTTTCGTATTTAGGTAATGGTTTTTGGAAAGCCTTATGATCAGTATTCTTAACAAGGCCATCTATAACAACTTTGCCACCTTCGATGAGGTCTTGAATTACATCTTTGAGTTTGAAGCAATTCTCTGTGTTATGTCCTTTACTTCGGTGATAGCTGCAAGTATGATCTTCTCTCCACCATGGAGGTCTAACGGGTGGATCATAAGGACATGAGTTGTCTGGTAAGGTAACCAATTTGTTTGCAATTAAGGTTTTTAAAACCACTTCATAAGGTTCGACCATAGGTGTGTAAACACGTCGCTTCTTTGCAAATTTAGAGCCTTTGTCAAAGGGTTGTGGTTTTGAACCTTCTTGTTGCTTTGCTGCATAGATGGCATTGGAAAGGTTAAACGTAGGCTCCTTAGTCTTAGGAGTGTCCACTACTCCGTCATTGACAACATACTTGTTTTTGTTCCAAGGTTTGCCTTTGTCTTTACCATTTCCATTGTTAATTATATCCTTGTTTATGGCAATGTCACCTCTTTTGATAGCAACATCCTCAATGCGATATGCACTTTCTACCATGGCGTTGAAGGATGTGAATAATTGCTTTCCTAGATCAAAGTATAATTTGGGTACAAGCGTATTGACAAAAATGTAAATTTTTTCAGCCTCAAGCACTTGCCGAGGATACCGAGAGTATAAAGATCTCCATCGTTGAAGGTATATTGCAAAATATTCTCCTGGTTTTTGTTTGATGTTGCATAAGTCTAGCATAGTCACAGGATGTTGAATGTTGTATGAATATTGCTAGATGAAGCGTTGCGCAAGTTCGTCAAATGTTTTAAGAGGAGGACTTAATTTTGTGAACCATTCCATAGCTTGTCCTCTTAGACTTCTAGGAAACAAATGCATAAGAAAGGTGTCTTCATGCATAAAGTTCATGCTAATAGCATAGAAATGTCTCACATGGTCGTGAGGGTCACCATTTCCATCGTATTTGTCATACTTAGGAACCTCTATATCCTTAGGAAATGGCAGCATGTATAGACTCCTATCAAATGGAAGAGCGCAAGTTGATTCAACAAATGATGTCTTAGGTGGCTCTTTTGAAGTTTGCAGTTGTGCAAATTGTTTCCTTAGTTCCTGTATTTCTTCCCTTAAGATTTCAGCCTCAGTGGGCTCTCATTTTGGAATAATATGTTCAACATTAAAACCTTGAGGGAGTTTCCATCCCCTAGCGGCCATGTATTGGAAGTATTGGTCTCCATTTTCCTCTAAAGCTCTGAGCATAAGTTTTTGGGCGAAGCCATCTTGTTGAAATTTGATCACGTCTTCGCTAGTTACTTCTTCATCACTATCATGATGAGATGGTTTAGGTGAAGGACATGTGCCAGCGGCAGCTCTAGGAGTCCTTGGACGCGTGTGATTACCATCATTGTTCTCAAAAGGATTTCGAAGACAAGTTCCTTTATATCCTTCATAGCGTGCCTGATTGTCAGTTTCAACTTGTCGATTTTCTCTCTCCATAGCGTATATAGCCTCCAAAGTCTTTTGGGTTTCACGTTCTTGTTCTTCTAAGCGGCGTTTAATTTCATTAGGGTGCACCATAGTGACTATTGTACACTTGATTTGTGTCACAATCTAAACCCTTCTATCCAAACAATTCCATGAGTTTGGAATGCTTGGATGCCGGCTTAAAGCTCTCTATCCACAAAGTGCAAGAGAGTATATTTCAAGAATAAGAAAGCTCTCATATGAGCCTTAGAGATACTCTTCTTGCTAGTAAACCATGCGATGGGAGGTTCCAAAGATAAGATGCAAGAATGCAAATGTCCCAAGGAGTTCTTCAAGGATGTAATGCAAATGAAGATTAAGCTAGAATGAAATGTAAAGTGTAGCTATGCTAAGCATGTATGAGAGTGTTGCAATCCAACTATTAGACTATATGATTTAAGCTACATGTAAAAATGAAAGCTAAGCTAAGCTAGAATGCCATGGATGAGAGAATGTAGACAAGAAAGAGAAGTTCTCCACAAAGCTCCAAAGAAACCTATTAGAAAACCTGCAACATAACAATATTCAAATGATGGATGGATCCTTTGAGGGGGAAAGCTCTCTCCCTTTTAAAGTCGTACGAACGGTAGAGATAAAGATGAAGATGGTGGATGATCAACGGTGGAATTTGAAAAAGAGGAGTGATCCATGTGCACACACAAGTCAACCAACAGAATATAAGTTGACTTGTCATATAAGACAAAAGTCACAAAACCTTTTCTTTTAAATGCAAAATAGAAAAAGGACTTTATGTGTGCACTTTAAGTGGGTTAGAAGAATGGGGTCTTTTATTTAATTAAAAGGGGACATGTTCTTTTAATCAAATAATGAACTTAGGATAGCATAGTCAAACTATAAGTTATAATCAAATAAATTGATTATTAGCAATTTGGTCTAGGTAAATGATTAAATTAATTTAGCCAAAATGTTGAAAAGGGGGCTAATAGTCTAGATGACCATTTTTAGGTGATTGCAACTATACCACTCGTATCCTTGGGTGTCTCAAAGGGTGTACCAAATGGATTTTTAAAACTATAAAGTGGGTTGTGTCAAACGTTAGTCGTTTGTGTTTGAGAAAATTTGAGATTCTTATCACAAGGTTGTTTGCGAGGACGTTTGGGTGGTGTTTCCAATTGCTTGAAAATGAAAGGCATGTGGCTACCATTACCAACTTGATATCTAGTTGTGACCGGCATGTAAAGAGTTGTCTTTGTTTAGTAGGACAAGAAAAGCGAGTCGAATTTGAAGCTTTTACGATCAGGACTAGTCACTTGTCAAAATGTGATAGATGGCTTGTCAAACAATGCTCAAGATCTTACAGCATCGCTGACTCGAGCCGAGCGGATGAGCGAGAAGCTCAATAGCGGATAGCTAGAATAAAAAATAGCTGAATTTTGACAAGTGATTCATCAAGATGTTTCAAGACTTACATTCGACGGACTAAACCCATCTTTTCAACCTAGGATGAATTCTTCACACACTGATACGTAGCCAGGATCAAGGGTGACCAACGTGACGCTCCTTAGACCAAATAAATCCAACTGCAAACTCTATTTTTAACCCAAAATGACTCTAGGCGATACTTTCTCAAAAGAAGGGCGACATTTTTTTTAGCAAACAGTGTCATGCGATAGAATTTCAAGAATGGTGTGACACATTTTGTTCAGGCAACAGATTATTATACTGAATGCGACAGAATTTTATTGGCAGTGCGACAATATTTAGAACTGACATGTGATAGAATTTTTGTAAAAATGTCTCGCGATATTTCTCGTGAGGGCGTGTGATAAAGTGCCAGTTTTGTGCAAAAAAAAGTTAATTTTTGGTTTGAAGTTTGTTTTAATTTGTCAATCAGACAGTGTTTTGTTTCAGTTTGTATCAGTAAACAACAAGGTTTGCAAATAGTAAGTGTTGTGACATGTCTCAAAACAATTGATCAAGGGTAAAAACAACCTTGTCAATACGCATTTGGGATATCAGAATGGCCTTCCTAAAAAAAATTTATCAGAATGTTTATGTTGCAAGAATGTTAACACTAGTCAAAACATCGAAAACAATAGCCAAGCAATCTACCTTAAAGTCATGGTTCATTACTCAACAACTTGGCCCACACTTGATGCTCCTTTGCTTCACACCAAGTGGTTTCCCACAAGAGATATTGGCTTTGTCATAGAAGTTTCATAAGCACAACCAAGGGAACACATATGGTGAGTGTAAATCTTGAGGTGATCCGGGTAGTCCACTAGGATCGATCCGTGCACCAAGAAGTTGAGCGGCTAAAAAGGGTAGTTACTAACTTGGGGTTTTTTAGATCGAGCTTCCGTTCATAGTGTCCCTCTTGCTCCCAATTATGGGACACCTCACCTTGCGATGAGTAATCGATCTCGCGATCACAAGAGTACCTTAAGCATTCTTGCCTAGTGATCTCCCTATGGTCGAAATCCCATAAGCGATCACACTAGGCGAAGACAAACACTACGTCTACCAAAGTTTTGTGTCCTTGGTAGCCTTGAGTTTATAGTGGGTTGGAAGAGCCAAGTAATCGGCTTGTCTCCACTTGGTTCGTTCCTCTCAGGTTGTCCGAGAGCAGGCCCTCTAAAAGATTCTAACTACACAAAGTGGATCAACTTTCGAAAGTCAAGATTTCTAGTTCACCACAAGGGTGAAGAGCATACTCTCCTATTCCAATCGTTTTCTCCCAAACACGCCAGGAAGATTCAGTTACCCCTTGCTTTTGAAACTAAATGGCAAGTCAAGATTTTTGATTCACCACAAGGGTGAAGAGCATACTCTCCTATTACCAAAAGACTCCAATCACAAGTTTTATGTGCCTATGAAAAATGAACAATTAGTCAATGCCACACATGAAAACAGAAAAGCAAGAAAGTTTGGGTTTTTATGCTTTGGGCAGCCCTGCAAACAACGTTAGTAGCCCTTGCGCATTTGAAGCTTTGACATGCGTTCTTTTGTATGCAAGGTTTCAATTTTTTTTTTTCACAAAGAGGGCAAACTGCAATTACAACTCGTTAGCCCACAAGTTAGCATGAAATAATCACAAAAACTATGAATTAAACCTCTGTAAAACAACCTAGAAATTTGCTTAAAAACAACAGTCAACCAGCTAAGAAGAAATTTGATCCAATCCCTCAAGGAACGAGCAAAAAAATGCCAAGGGATATTTTTCTTGCTAAACAAATGTCGTGCGATACTTCACAGTATACAAGGGCGAAAGTTTATGTCCAGGCGATAATTTTTCTTCAGCCGTATGACAGAGTTTTGCATAGAGGGTGATAGTATGTAGGCTTCAAGTGTGACACTATTTCCAAAAAAGTGTCGAACGACAATACTGTGAACTATCGCACGATACTGGAAAAATGTCGCCCAACACTGCAACTATAAAAAAAAATGCATAGCATTAAGGGAAATGCAAGTGAAAATAAGAAAATGTAGGGTGAAACATATAGTTCAGCCCCACGGTGGGCGCCAAAAATGTACACTTGATTTGTGTCACACTCTAAACCCTTCTATCCAAACGATTCCATGAGTTTGGAATGCTTGGATGCCGGCTTAGAGCTCCCTATCTACGGAGTGCAAGAGAGTATATTTCAAGAATAAGAAAGCTCTCATATGAGCCTTAGAGATACTCTTCTTGTTAGTAAACCATGCAATGGGAGGTTCCAAAGATAAGATGCAAGAATGCAAATATCCCAAGGAGTTCTTCAAGGATGCAATGCAAATGAAGATTAAGCTAGAATGAAATGTAAAGTGTAGCTATGCTAAGCATGTATGAGAGTGTTGCAATCCAACTATTAGACTATATGATTTAAGCTACATGTAAAAATGAAAGCTAAGCTAAGCTAGAATGCCATGCATGAGAGAATGTAGACAAGAAAGAGAAGTTCTCCACAAAGCTCTAAAGAAACCTGTTAGAAAACTTGCAGCATAACAATATTCAAATGATGGATGGATCCTTTGAGGGGGAAAGCTCTCTCCCTTTTAAAGTCGTACGGACGGTAGAGATCAAGATGAAGATGGTGGATGATCAACAGTGAAATTTGAAGAGGAGTGATCCATGTGCACACACAAGTCAACCAATAGAATATAAGTTGACTTGTCATATAAGAAAAAAGTCACAAAGCCTTTTCTTTTAAATTCAAAATAGAAAAAGGACTTTATGTGTGCACTTTAAGTGGGTTAGAAGAATGGGGTCTTTTATTTAATTAAAAGGGGACATGTTCTTTTAATCAAATAATGAACTTAGGATAGCATAGTCAAACTATAGGTTATAATCAAATAAATTGATTATTAGCAATTTGGTCTAGGTAAATGATTAAATTAATTTAGCCAAAATGTTGAAAAGGGGACTAATAGTCTAGATGACCATTTTTAGGTGATTACAGTACCCACAAATATCCCATCAAGTTGGACAACACCTTTTTCAATGGGCTGGTAGTTTAGTCCTAATTGGTCAACTATCTTTTTTGGCATTACCAAGCTTGTAGCTCCACTATCTACCATACAGTTATGGACTAATTTGTTGCCAATGATCAAAGAAAGGTAGAAAGGAGATGGTTTTATTACCTTATTTGATTCCTTGGCAATTTTCTCGCTGTCATCCTTCTTTTCATCAGCGTTGGTTAACACTGCCTTTGTTGGTTCATCCATCACCTTTGTGGAATTTGCTTCATCCAAGAGAGCCTTTTGCAAGATATATGTTTGACCAGGAATAGCCAAAGTCTCCCACCTTGACATAGACACGTTCATCTTCTTCATATTCTCCACTATGTTGTATGGTACAACAAAGTGTGATTTCTAATGTGCTTTAATAGCACCATGCTCCGCTGGCTTGTGAACGATTTCCTTGGTGATAGGGACGTGAGTGTCTCCCACCGTGTTTGTAGCACTTGATGATGGCTCAGTTGTATCAAGTGATTTACCCTTGTTTGTTATTTGCTTTGTTTCAAGAGCTCTTTTCTTAGCTCAAGTATTTGTTGATAGTGGTGAGTCATTATTGACTACACAAAATTCATCTCTTTGCCAGTTGAGGAAAGTGGTTTCAGGAGTAGGTGCATCATGTTGTTGTTCAGGTGCATCATTAGTGACATTTTTTTGTCCCACTACATATTTTGCACCATTAATGCCTGATTTATAACTCCATTTGTGCACGTGGCCTTATTATGTGGCTCATTACAGGGATAACACCACTCAAAGTCTGTTGTAAGATTATTTTGCATGGGCATAATGTCTCTAACTAGATTAGCAGAATTGAGAGGAACTAGATTATATGGCCGGAAAGGTCTTTGATTAATATTTTGCATGTAACCCATCGCATTTCCTTGAAATGGCAACCTATTTCCTTGAGGTTGGCCTTGATTTTGCTGTTGGTAAGGCGGACTTACAGCTGGACTTTGTTGTTGGTAAGATGGCCTAGGCTGAAATTGTTGTTTTTTAAGGTTAACCAGCTCATTACTAAAGGTTTGCATCATATTTTCAATTTTGAGCTAACTATTCTTAATTTCTTACAGCTCTAGAGAAGGGCCTGTGGTATTTGAAGGACCTGCCATGGTAATTTCTTGGCTAGGAACAACAGGTAATGTGTTAAATGGCAGAATTACCAATGGCATATTGGGCTGAATATCCGAAAAAATGGGCATTGGAGGTCTAGGGGCTATTTTACCAGCCTGGATAAGACTATTTTCAGCTCTAATAGCGATCTCATAAGCTTGAGGCAGTGAAACACCTCCCATAGACTGAATCATTACTGAAATATCACTATTTAAGCTTCTTAAATAATAAAGAAAAGCATGATCTATTGAAGGTCTTACCATATTGGGTATTCTAGTCCAAGTCCTTTGAAACTGATTATTAAAATTCATCATTTGTTCTTATGGTGCACGCTTTATGGTTGTGAGCTGCTCCACAAGTGACAAAAAGTCTGACTTGTCCTCAAAATGTCTTCGCAAAGTGTCTCCCAAAGCATCCCATTAGCCTATAGAACCAACAATTAGGCTTTTGGACCACTGAAGTGCTTTCCCTTTTAACGATGCTACCAGTAGCTTGGTAGCAACATCTTCCTTTGTAACATGATGTACGTTGCACAAAGTAGCAAAATCCCTTATGTGCTCATAAGTTGTAGTCTAGTTCTCTCCAATAAAATTCGGAAAACTCTTCAATGCAGCCAATGGTATGTCATGATGTTGTGCAAAATTCAAGGGACTCCCTTGATTAAAAGGCACAAAACCATATGCCCTCACCATTGGTGGAGGTTTCTATATAGGTTGTTGTATTGGTTGCTGATGTACAGGTTGTTGTTGAAAACTTGTATTTGTTGTACCTCCTGGTATAAAACTAGTACTTGTTGAATTTGCAGTTGAATTAGCAACTATGTCAAATGATTCAGCTCTTACTAATGGACTTGTTGAATGTCTAACTTTCCTTTGACGTGTTTTGCTATATACATGAAGACTAGGGGCAAAAAGTTTCCTCCTTGATGCTAGCTTTTTCTAGCAAGACTCCTTCCACATCTTTTTGGAGTTTCTAACTATAAATATTCAAAAGAAGTGAAACTTCATGTTTGAATCTTTCTCATAAATCTATCATACCCTACTGGCTAGTTGAAAAATAACTTTCAGTTGTACTAGCACAATTGAACAATGTGCTTATGTCCCATCAGGCGTGCCAAAACTGTTAAGTTTCAGGATTTGCACCCTTTACTGAACTGAAAACGTTCAATAACCCTTACTTAACATGGGATTCATTTCACTATATGAGACTGGATAATGAAATGAAACCTCCGGATTCTAGGTTGGCTCCTATTGGATCCTTTAGTGATAATCTCTAAAAATCAATGAAAACTTGTAGGGAAAAGGTAAGAAACTACTGAAAACAAACCTAAAAACCTAAAGCTTAAACTAAAGAGGTGATACGCCAGAAGTTATTATGAGGACGTAACACACATGTAACAAAGAGGATTATATAGCTCTATGAAATACACATAAAGCACAACTTCCTGTAAAGGCTTGCACAAGTGATTTATGATAAGGTTTCAATACTGAAACTACAAAAGGAGGATAAACTAATACCTCACTTTGATTAATTTCACCTATAAACATGTATCATAACCTACGAGAAAACTTACTTTTCTACAAAAAGGTGTTGGAATGAGACAGAAAGACAAGGAATAATGCAAACATTCACAAGTTAACCCATCAAATCATTCAAAGACGCACACAGAATTGCAAAAAGAAAAAGGCTTAACAATTACTTCCATAAAGCATGATCACACTACTGTCACTGGTATTATATCTCCAAAATGTTAAATTACAGACCTTGTAACAAAGATTAGTACTGAAAAAGATGTCTCAAAACTCCATCATAAAATTAGAATTCTATGCTAATGAGTTAACAAAATCAATAAGTACAATACCCAACTCCTTGGGTCGTATGCAGAATAAAAGCCCCAAAAAGAGGATTTAATAACTTACATAATGAAGTCCTACCCCTAGGAAAACTCCATTATCTCATAAAGAACCCAATGACTCATCTTCCACTATCAATAAAATGCTCAAACTGGTCATAAAGACCCCAAAACTGACTTGGCAAAGTCAAATTCGACCCCCTATATTGTCTCCATATGTTTCCCAACTGATTTTAGACTTTAAGACCATAATGGGAATATAATGACTAATTTTTTGCATTAATAGTATAAAGGAAAAATATTAATGATTTATAATTACATCATTGAATATTTTCCTCTTTACATAAAAAATGACTATGCAAACAAAACAATGAGCCTCTTATATTTTGCATTTTTACTAAGAAATAATATTAAATGATAATACATCATTATCATATTATTTCTTTACAAAAAATGAATTTTATGCAAAATATAAGATATTCATATAACCTTCCCATATTTATTTCCTTGTGAAATATGAAAAGGGATAAAAATCCCATGACTTTGTTTGTGGACTTCAAAGAGACATAAAATATGACAAAGGTATGAATAGATAGAATACCCTAAATGTTGTCATTTTCATCTTCATTTTCTTTCTGGAGGCTTTGAGTAGTGCAGAAGAACAATGAGGGTTTGTGGAAGTTTGCAGGGTTGACATATCTGGATTCGTTGCTCAGTTCTTTGCTTGGTCTTTGAATCATTTTCATTTTGCCATGACAGTGCACCTTCCATTGTAGTCATAAAGGTAAGAATTTAGACTTTGCTAAATCTAAATTTATCTTATGTTGCCATGAAATGAAGTCTATAGCTATTGTTCAGGTTTTTTGCTTGTTTCCATAACATATTGTTTGCAAAAATAGATTTTAACAATTATTTTTGGTAATAACCCGAATGGGTTTTCTTAAAAAGACATGGAATTCCTTTGTGCTTCAGCTTCTTTTGAACATCTGATGTCTTTCATCTCTGCTATAATGGCATTAACACATGTGACTTACTATTAAAATTTCTCCTCTTTTCTATGTGAAAACCCGATGCATCGAGGGTTTATTCAGCGCTTTTGCTAGTTATTTTTAAAGCTTCTTTCATGCATGTGAAAATATGTATGAAAAAAACTTACTCTACTCCTCATGCTAATACTCGAATGCCATAACTGTTGGTAAGGGTTTTTCATATCCCATGACACATAAATTGCTGCATTTTGAATGGATTTGAAAGTTGAAGGTTTTAACAGCTGTGTTTTATACAAACTCGAATGGGGTTTTATTGTATTTGTAACAACACTTAATTCTTCCCCTTTTTGCTGATAGAACTTGATCTTGTACATGAGCTTGTATGTTGGAACTTGAAGTTGAATACTAGAACCTACTATTTTGTTTTGATAGAAACCCAAAAGCGGGTTTGCTTGCCTACAGCTCTTACAGTGATATGAGTTCCACTGTTGTATTTTGTACTCGTTTGGCCTTTCATATATCTCGTGTGCCACATACATTTTTTATTCTTTTGTAATACATCGGTTGTAATGGTCGGCATTTGAAGGGTCTTTAAGTTCTTTTTGGTTTGAGCTTCTTTGTTCTAATGCTCTAGGTGGTATACTCCTGTCATTGCTTCATTTTGATTCTGCCAAGGTTATAGTATTTTCCTTGACCAGTTGTCATTAAACATAGATTGTTAAACCCGAATAATTTTCCTTCCTTTTGAACATGTATATTAACAAGTATCATTGCCATTATTGCCTTTCTTGCCAGGAATGACACTAACATTTTCATTTCAGTTGTATTTTACCATCTTCTCGGGAAGACACAGGTGTAAAACTTCCATGATGATAATTGTTGTAACTGAGGGATTGTTGGTTCTTTGCTACACTAGAAGAGTTTTTTATTTTTATTTTTATTTTTTTGATAAATTATGCTTTGTAGACACAGTTCTCATTGATTTAATGGTCTTCCAGCTATTGTACTTCTCTGATTTTAGGATGATCATTTGTTGCAAACTCTTCCTTAGTGTAGGAAATTAATACTACCTCTCTATTTAGCATTTTTTATTATAACTAAATCTCTTTTTAAAATCTCCCTTACAACATTTTATCAAGCCTATTACTCAGAATGTTGGCTGTACGGTACTATATTTTCCATCTACTTCAGAATTGGAATAGTCCCTGTGAAACCTCTTTTGTATGAAGACCATCATAAACAGATACCCTACACTTTTGTTTGTCCTCTCAAATAGGTTCATTCATTACTTGAGCTGCCCCAATTCCCTTCTTAATTGACATTCACTGAATTACAATGGTTTGGGATCTTAATAATGAAAAACCTAATTGAATGCTCTTTAATCTCTTCTGAAGAATCATTCATCAGTGCATGAGAAAGATGTTCAACTTTTCCTAGACTACTTTTTGCCTTTATATTAATACAATCTGATGTAGCAACTGCAACTAAGGCATTTGATTTATCATCTTCTCAATTTAGCAGGTTGTCCACTACAACCTTCTTGTTTTAGTTTAAAAAAATGTATGCTTATGAATGTTTCTGTACATGTAAGCAACATTTACATCTTGGCATATTAAATGTAGGTCCTCCATTTGCTTTAAATAACAATCCTTCACTCATAGGATATATGTATGCTGAAATGATGTTCTCCTGTCTTCTTGTGTTGTAGCTATACATCCTTTTGCTGAATACATTTGTCTTTGGAGATTTTTTTCCTTGATTATCTCTCATGCTAGTACATGTTTTCCATTTGTGACATTAATCATTATTTATTTGTTGTAATGTTGTAGCATATTATTATGTGAAGTTCGAGCATGGGCTCGTGACAGTCACAAATGACTTTGATTTTCTTCCAGCTTCTCTTCTTTCGTAATGAAATACATCAACAGAGAAAATGTATAGCAGTAGAGATAGACCATCATTGCTTAGATCCTTCGGTATCTAACATTAGTTGCTTTCATATTTTTGTAGCTGTTGGAAAGCGTGAAGTTTGAAGCTGGATAAGTGCGACAGGGAGAGAGTTCATAACCAGTCAAATCAATAGGCAATGACTGGTTATCTTTACTCTTTATTTCTTTCATTCATATATATCTATTTATGTATTTCCTATGAAATAAATTTAGTAGAGTGAGCTACACTCAAAGCTTGTGTGAGATCATTTCTTTCTAGCATATTAATTCATTTCATTGTTTCAAAACATCAATGTATATTTGAAAGTAAATAAATACAAGGACATTTCTATTGTTTGAATGCAATGAATGGCACTTCTATACTTTTATTGCATGTATACTTAAAATTTTACACATGTGCAAAATTTTAGTAACAGGGTTCATATTTCACTTCTAAAATATCAACAACACATTTGGGCATTACTCAACTACTAGCCCTTGAATCAATCATGCAATTGTGGACTAGCTTATCTCCTATAATCAGAGAAACATAAAATAGAGGAGGTCTAACCTTTTTACTTGTTTCTACCTCTTTTGATGGTTGTACCAAACTCGTGGCATTCTCCATGCTAGGTGGTTGATCTCTGAGTTCAATGCTTTCCAACTCCTATTGCAACAACCTCTTTTGTGATGGTATGGTAGCAACAATGTCCCACATAGAAATGTTCATATTTGTTCTCTTCATCTACTCTACCACACTAAAAGATGCATTAGATTTCTTAGTAGAGACCCTAGATGTAGAATATTGAGATGGAACAGCTTGAGGGTCATTCACATCTCTTCTACTTTCATCTTGTCTTCACTGTTGAGGGACATTAGCGGGCTGACTATCATTGTGTTGCTAGGAAATTTTTTGTACATGAGGCATTGCACTTGATGTTGAATCTTGATTAAGGGGAAGAGGAGTAACCTCTTCCACAGCTCTTCTCTTGCTCCTAGTATTGTAAGCACAAGAATCCCGGTTTACATTACAATGCTCTTCCACCAAATGGTTCATGAAGGAACAACCATCCTACTAAAAAGTATGAACAGGTTGATTAGCATTGTGTTGCTAGGAAACTGCTCACTTTGGCATAGTTAAAGCCAAGTAAGATTTTTCCTTCTAAGACATGCAATATCCATAGGAGTAGTTACAAGAAGTACAGAAGTCTTGGTCTTGGGCAAGATTGTTCTGAGGGACTAAAGCCCTATTTAGGTTGGTGTTTGAAGTTTGGGGGTGGTCAATAGGTCTATTATGATTGTGAGGGTGGTCGATAGGTCTATTTTAATTTTAGGGGACATGACTCTAGTTTGGAGGTCTACCATGAATGGGACCTTGACTCTAGAGTTGGGGAGGCCTATTATTTTGAGCTTTCTACCTCTTCATAGTTACCGACTCATTTCCCATCTTTTGTACTACTGCACTATTGTCTTCCATCTTCTTTTCTTGATCCTACATCCTCCTATCCACATTCTGCATTAGTGTCTACATCATGGCCTCAATCCTATCAAATCCATTAGAGGGTGTGGAGGCTATCAGGATCATAGCAAGAGGGTGACTTGCAGAGGAAGTATGAATAGGGGTTACAGTAGGTTGATGATTGGGCATGTTGGGGAAGAAAGGCATTGGGGGTCTTGGAGCTAACTTTCCTCCCTGTATCAAAATATTTTCTGCCCTTATGGAAACCTCATAGGAATTTGGTAGAGTGTCTCCTCCCATAGATTGTAGAGTGGTAGAAATATCACTATTGAAGGCTCTAAGATAATACAAGAATGCATTACTCGGAGAGGGCTTCACCATAGTAGATATTTTGTCCCATGTCTTCTGAAGTCTATAATTGAAATCAGTCATACATTCATGGGGTGCCCTCTTGATAGTTATCAGTTATTCTAAAAGTGATAAGTGATCACTTTTGTCCTCAAAATGCTTGCGTAGGGCTACCCCTAACCCATTAGTAATAGAGTTATGAGGCAAACCTCTATACCATTGTGGTGTCTTCCCCTTCAAGGATGAGGCCAGAAGCTTAACTACTACATCATCCTTAGTGATGCTATGAATATTACAAACGTTAGACACCTCTTGAATATGCTCGACAGGGGAAATGGAGGTTTCACCAGTAAATTTAGGTATACTTTTAAGAGTTGATACTAGTATGTCATGCCTTTGGGCTAATAGGAGGAGACTTCCACCATTAAAGGTGGTGAAAGCATGAGCTCTAGCCATGTAACCATGTGATCAATTGATATGAGCATATGGTATCTTAGGCAAAGACCTAACAACAAGAGGAGCGGAGATGGATCTTGCAAGGGTATGTGCTACTACTGTACTCCTGACTGGTGATAGAGATACCCTAGCCTTTCTTCTTGGATTAGAAAAAGAAAGCTCTTGGTATTGGAAATTACCTTTGGAAGATGCCCTTATATGTGTCTTGGTCATGAATCACAACAGATTTGGTCTAAAACCAGATTGTGTTTGAAGTTTGGAGTCACCAAGTACTTTGAATGAATGAGCCTCTTGAAAGCTTTATACTAAAGGCAGTACTATCTCATCAACATGAACATGAAATCTCTCTTTGATGCTAGTGAACTTTAAATGTTTTAATATGTGGTCCCACCAAGCATGCCAAAAACTATTGTCACAAAAGCTTGCACCCTTCTCCAAATTTTTTACCTAAGGACAACCTTGTGAAACATGGAAACAAGCTCCAAGTTGTGGGACTTGAACTATGAGGTTGAGTCCCTAGAGAAGGCTAGCTTCCTCTACTATCAGGATGCACTTAAACTATTCTTGAAGAGAAAAGGGAGAAGGAACACATGAAAGTGACTACCTAATCTATTCTAAGGAGGTGATGCACCAAAATAGTGTGTTCAGGCCAATATTTGCCCATACATGCACAATACCATTATTATGACAATCCAAAGATATATAGATTCAGACTTGCTTTAATCTATTAGCTACATATAGATCAAACAACCAAATGAGTGACACAAGCAAAAAGGGTTTCAATTCTTATCATTCATAGGCCAAAAGAGATACAAAAATTTAGATTATAGATATCCAGAGTACATCAAAGAGAGGCAAACAAAGCTTGCATAGTACATCGATGGCTAAAAGAGATAAGAGAGGATGTCATATAATTCAGAGGCAAAGAGGGAATTTACAGTAGCATATCGGATCAATACTAGAGAAACAAAGAAGATCCAACCCTAAGAAAGAGTACAAAATCTACTTTTATAGTGTAAGAATAACTCAAATAGCTTCCACCCTAAGATAAAATTCAACCACTACATCAAATTTTACAGAGAATAGTTATTGCAAAAACTAAAAAGATCTAATCACAACACAAATCTAAACGCAAGAAGATCACTTATTCACCAAACAAAGCTTTGAGAGGTCAGGAATGACAGTCATTAACTTCTAACTGAATAGATGGATCCATAGGTGGCAATGGAGTGTTCCTTTGCATTTATCAGACCCAAGGAACAATGAAAGTGGTTGCAGGAGATCGAAAAGAACAGATCCATCATCAAGGAGCTGGCTCCTTTATCATCAACTTGCCAAATTAGCTGTGTTATTTGGTCAACTAGAGTCAACCATCAAGCCTTTCCACATGGACCAAACATTTCTTACCATTCTACCACTCTGTCAGCATTCAACCTTATATCTTATGTTTGACCACCCGTGATCACAGCTTCGCCACCACCTTTCTTCAATAATAGTTCTTGCTTGTGAAACTATGACCAATTGATTATCATTTCTTTACAACTTGCCCCTAAAAATTTTCATCAACCATCATGACCCTGCGAAGATTGAGATCTTGACCACATCCACACCATCGCCACCTTGACCCAAGTTTCACCCTCTAGCCTTGCGACCAAGTGAAACAAGGGAGATCACTTTATTGCAACTCTAACATTAGCTTCTTCCTAACCTTTGCGACCATGTGTTGGCCATTAGATCTAAAAGATCTAATGGTGTGAAATATATCCTTAAAAAATTGAAGACTTGCCCTTTCCATGCTGTTATGGCTTAAACCATAGTATGTCAATATAACCTTGTGACCAAGCGAATCAATATGATCGTACCTTCACCATCTTGACCTTGGTTGAGCCAACTAACTCTGCGATGATGCGAACACAAGGCAATCATGCCCTCGCCATCTTGACCTTGGTTGAACCAACTAACTCTGTGATGATGTGAACACAAAGTAATCATGCCTTTACCACCTTAACCTTGGTTAGCACTTAATCAACCGCGACTATGTGAATCGCACGATCGCGACTTGAAATGTTCTAAGGCATAACATGAAATAAACGATATAGCCAATGTTAAATTATTTCATTAAAAAAACCTAGGTGATCGTTGAACAAATTATCATTTGAATTTAATTTTTTGGCGGGAGGGCATTTTTGCCTAACAAAACCTATTGTTGAGCAAAAGTAGTACAGATTTATGATTGGAGGTTTGTAATATTTGACTCATACAAGACTAGATATAGCTAATGCAATAGACATTATTATGATATTTCAAGTAGATCCTAGAGAATCACATTATGTAATAGTAAAGAGGATTTTTCAGATATTTGAAGGGTACACCTAATTTTGGGTTGTGGTATGACATATCGAATGATTTTACGTTATGTGCATATACTAATGTGGATTGGGAAGGTAGTATGGATGACATAAAAATTACAAGTGGTAAAGCATTTTTCTTAGGAGGAAGATTCATTTCTTGGCAAAGCAAGAAACAAGATTGTATTTCATAGAGCACATCAAAAGCAGAGTATGTAGTAACAACAAATAATTGCAATTTGATCATGTGGATGAAGCAGATATTGAAGATATTATAGTTAAGTTTATAGAACTTATTATCATACATTGTGATAACACAAGTACATTGTATTGAAAATAATTGTTCAATTGTTTATTGTCTTTGATGTTACACAAAATGTCCAGTCTTTACCAGTTAGTGTTTGTTAAGCTCACTCGGGCGATAAAGAAAGTTTCTAGTATTTGTCGAGCATTCTAGAGAGAATCAAGTTCGAAGAGAGTATCTGTTGAGTTCACTCGAGAACCAAAGGAAGTTTGTAGGAAGACACCGCCTATCGATTTCACTCAAGAACCTAAAGAATTTGGCACAAAACCAATGTTAACCAAGTTCATGTGGTTAACAAAGGAAGTCTAAAGAAAGTCATTTTTGAGTTAGTGTTGATTGAGTTGGGTTGGCTAATGAAGGATTTTTTTGGATCAACATATTTAGTTTGATGAATTTATTTGTTAAATCTAGCCGACTTAAGAGATGAATATTGAATATTTGTAAGTGTATTCAAGCTAACTTGACAAGGAAAAAGATATAAGTATAAGGTCAAGTTGTGGGATTGAAAGCGAGAAGCGTAGAATTGGAAAGATAGATCGAGGAAGCAAATTAGAAAAATATCAGAGTATCTTGAGTTGACTGAGCTGCAAATTTTTATCTGATCAAGGAGGATCAAGTATTCAAGCTAGAACAGAGATATGAAATTAGCAATTCAGTTGCATCAACAATCGGGTTGTATCATTGTTACTCTCTAATAATTGTAGCCATGTATTAGATCTCTTAATAGAGTTAACTTAAGTGCTATTTGCCAAATCCTCTAACAAGGTAACATTTCTAGATTGAGGTGTCTAAAGACCTCTAACAAGGCCACTCCTAATAGGGTGATTAAATCCTTTAATAGGGTCACAATTAATATTGTGTTTTGTAACCTTTAATAGGGTTGGCTCCTAATAGGACTCACTTCATAAGAGTGAAAAATAGTAACTAGTTGCAATTAGTGATTTTTCCCAAATTGGGTTTCCATGTTAAATTCTAGTGTCATATGTGTTCATGTTATTTTCTTTGTGTAGTTGAAACTAAGTTAATTATGGTTAATCACATTAAGTATCTTAAGAAGCATTTATTTCAGTGTTTGCTGAGTAACAGTAATTCTTAGTGTTTGCTGAGTGATTTAGTGCTAACTGAGTTACAATAGTATTTTCAATTTTAGCAAAATTTTGTTTTGTTTTGTATTGACATCTAAGGGATCTGGGATTTATTTTTGTGGTAATTGATTCACTGCTTCCCTTTGAGTTAATCCTCTTATATTTCCAACACATTGAGAATGTCTTAGAATCCTATGTTACATTATAAGACAAAGCACATATCTATTAAGTATCATGTTTTAAAAGAAAAGTTGCAGAAAAAGAGATCAGACTTGAGTACATCAACATGAAGGAGTAGATAGTAGACATATTTAAAAAGCCTTTACTGAAGGATACATTTGAGTACTAAGATATATGCTTGGGCTTATACCCTTGCCTATTTAAAAGTAGATAATGTAGATACTACAAATATTGCATCAGTCTAGTGGTACATAGTACTATTATTTGTCTAGATTGGATGTTGGATGCTTCCTCTATGGGAGAGTATTTGTATTTGAGTCGAGTCATGAAGGACTCTTGGTAGGTGGTATTTAACAATGTCTTTGGACACTTGAGCTTGTTGAAGATATTTTTGCACTAATATTGACATAATGATGCCTTTTCCATTGATGTCAATGGGGGAGAATATGTACATGAAAAACATCTTGTGGTGCATTGAAATAGGGAGAAGATATGTTGAAATAAGGGAGAAGATGGAGAAAATATTCATGTCAATGGGGAAAGTATATCTATGGGGGAGCAACAACACTGGTGGAGAGTTTCTCCTAAGATTCAAATTTGATAGGTGAAGAGGATTTGAAAATAAGAGTATAACAATAAAGTTATATGTTTGGTATTCTTAGAACTTAGATTGTTTTCATCTATGTTGCCATACATGCCAAAGGGGGAGATTGTTAGCATGAATGCTGATGATATTCCTATGGTTGAGTATCCTAGCATTGCTAGAGCATTTGAGAGAATTTTGGTATGACTACATGTTGCATTCATGGAAGTGTTTGTCATTGATGTCAACATACTAGACTGAAAAAGAAACAAATAGAGTGATGTAGGAGCATTGAGCTTGGATTTTGTGGATCAGTTTGAGGAATCTGATGTGAAACCTGCATAGCAACTTGTGGTTGTTGAAGAGGTTCCTAACATTGTTGATGTTGGACAAGATATTTGTTTTCATGATTAGTTGGTTGTAGCTGGCATGGAAATTATAGAGCATCTTGTTGTGAGAAATGAGATTACTAGGGATTTACATATGGATGAAGATTTGCATATGGTTGTTGATATGGATATGAATTTATATGTTTCTATTGAGATGATTGAGGATATGGATGTTGCTATTGATGTGGATTTGGATGTTGCTGGTGTGGATTCACTAGTTACTAATGTGGTTGATGATCTACATGATACTGCAAATCTGTATATTCCTGATGTGGATCTTCTTGTGGTTGACATAATTGAGGATTTACATGTTGCTCTTAGTGTGGATGAGCTTACATGTTGTTAATTTGATTCTGGAGTTACATGCTAACATAGATTTCATGTTTGAGGATGTTATTCTTGCTGGTTGTGATCAGTTGTAGAGATTGTTGGTGAAGCATTATTATGTTTAGTTTGTTCCTGGGAGTGAGTATAATGTTTAGGTTATTGCGATTCATTTGATTCTAATGTTTGAGTGGATGAAGCATACATGGTTGATTTTTAGATTTGTTCTCTTGTCCTTGATGGATTAGAAGCCTTTGGTGAAGATGAAGTTGGTTGCAAATATTTCTTTTGGCATCAAAGTGTGGTACACACTTTTCTATCTACCTAGGGAGTCTATTATAGAAGCATCAAGCTTGGATTTTGTGATCTTATGGTTTGCATGGTTGGGGATGTGTTTGAGGCATATTGGTGGACCTTGTCCTATGTGTGCAAGATGATTGGATGAATTGCCTTGGAGTTAGAGTTGTTTTGGTGGCTACTAATAGTGTGCTCCTATTTCCTGGACATATTGTATTCGCAAGCTTTGATCAAAGGGAGTTGGAATTTGCGCTCTTGGTTTTGGATCATTGGATGGTACGTGCACCTATGCTTAAGGGTGCATACTCTTATGTGGTCTTTTGAGTTAGCTATGCATTGTAAACTCAGGGCTTGTCCTAAGTATTTAGTTATTTCATGTGGTTATATTGCACATTAACTGTGACAAATACGACGAATAATAGTTCTTATTTAATGTTTATTGCAAGCTGACTTGTGGATTGAATGTGTATTTAATGTGAACATTTCTTTAATGTAACTTGCTAGGCCAACTTGTGGCTTGGTTTGGTATAAGTAGAGGGTTTTGTGGAGTCTAGAGCTATTATTAAGTTCAACATGGAGTAGCTGAGAGGAGCAAAGTTTATGAGCAGAGCTATAAGTAACTATGGTTTGGGAAACAAGAAGGTTGCTTGGTGGCTTACGAGCACAAGTTTAGATTCTTCTTAGAGTTTCTACCAGATTGTGGGTATGGTCTAGCTAGGGTTTGGATCTTGTGAGGTCTTATACTATTATAATTGCTTATGTATTTGGTCGTAACTTGGAAGGCCTTACAGTTAGGCATGTTGGATCAGAATCTTATGATTCTATTATAGAGTTGGCATTTTTCAAGAGCTAAGACACCTCATTTGAGGATTCTCTTGTCTTGCACTATGTCATAGAGTTTGAGATCATGAGGTTCGAGGATTAAAAATCATGTGAGACATAGTTGAGGATATGTTCTACAATTTGTCTTGATGACATGGCTACGAGTGCATGCAAAAAGTCAAAGATTGGTGACACTTATTCAAGATTTCTTGAAGATAATATATTGATAGAGTTCTTGAGAAGCAGTTTCTAGTAATTGGATTGTGTCTTCTAACAGGAATATAATCTAGTTAAGCATAGTCAGATAGAGGTATTGAAGATAATATACAGAAAGGGTTCTTGAGAAGCGATTTCTAGTAATTGGATTATATCTCCTAACATGGATATAACCTAGTTAAGCATAGTTAGACAGAGGTAGAAGACATCATGATGATGACGTAAGAGCGCAAAGTCTGAGGTTGCACGTGTGAAGATTTGTGAAGACTATGAGCCGATAGTGCTATGTAATTATGAAAAGATGTAACATAACATGTACTGTTTTATCTTAATGAGGTCCTATTGTAATTGTAAATTGAGAAAGCCTCAAGGCTGACTTAATAAATTAATTTGAGGAATTTGGTATAAAGGAAAGTTTTATTCCTTGTGATTATGAAAGAATAAGTGTATGTGATTATAAGTGTGAATTACATGTGAGCAAGTGATCTAAGGGATTTATATGATGCAAGTTTGGGGATCTAGTATTGAGATCTTAGAAGTGTTTGGTGCAACAAGGGCATAGTGGAAGACTGAAGTGATTATATTTGGTAGAGAGTGCTAATGGACATTTGATCATTTGGTATTGTTCTGAGAGGAATAATACTAAGGCCAATTAGATAGTGAGTTTAGTGGTCTTTCCCCTAAAGTGGTTTAGATAGTGTACCCTTCTACCTTCCACAACTCTTAATAGGGTTGGCACAACTCCTAATAGGGTTGGAATCTTCTTATAGGATTCAAAGTCTCCTAACATGGATTGATATGTATTGAATGTATTTCATTGACTCCTAATGGGGTCCATCCTTTTGCAAGGAGTTTATATATTAGTTCATCATTTTGTGGATACCATCTCCACCGGGGTTTTCCCTCTGATCAAGGGTTTACCTAGTTAACAAATATGGTGTTATTGTGTATGGTTATCTTCTTGTGGTTTTTACACTTGCTGATTACATGTTTCATATTTAATAAGGATAATAAAAGTTGTTTTGATTACATAACTGATTCACCCCACCTTCCCATCTCAGTTATCTTGGTGGACTTTGCTTTCTAACATCTCTAATGTCAAGAAAACACTCATGAAAGTTTCATGACACTCTGCACTACCAATTGAGCTCATTGCTATAAATAACAACCTTAAAATATTGAAATCGTGCCCTACATAAACTTTGTAGCCCCCTTTTCTTATTAATAGGTTGTTTCTTTATGTCCAATGCACTTACAATTTTCTCATTTTATATTATATGAACTTTAGTTTGTACCCTTGAACTTCACACTCTTCATCTTTTAATTTTTTCTTATTTATGCTATTTGAGGATGATTATGATTTAAACACTAGTAGAACTTCTTGTGCTCAAAGAGGAAGTAGATTATCTTCTTGCTTCTTTCCTTGTTCAAGCTTTTGGATTGATTTATTCATTTAGAACATACTAAAAGACAAACCAAGAAAACATGCAAATGTCTATGTGTTACCCATGAATGGTCCATGTTTTCTTTTTGCATGATCATGGTAGTTTAAAGATTGTTATTAAGAAAAGGTTTCCTATTGAAGTTCCCATTGTGAACACTGACTAGTTTGACATTCCTTGATTTTAAGTTTTCAATTGAGCAAACTCTTGAACATGAACATTGAACACTTTGTTTAAGGTTCATGGTTCATAAGTTCACTTGTCTTCCTTGGTCGAGTCAGTTCAAAGTTGAAGAAGTCATTTGTCCTCATAGATACTTTTGCTCGTCATGGAAGTTGAACATGACATTGAACACTTTGTTCAAAGTTCAAAGTTCATGAGTTCACCTTCATTTCTAATTTTTGTTGTCTCAGAGAGCATAGTTTCCAACATATCTTAACTTTTGAACTTGAACATTGAACCATTCTTGTAGTTCAATGGTTCATGTTCACTTGGTCAAACAGGATGATACCATTGGTGCCACATGTCCAGACAGGTGGCAGAGCAAAAAAGTAACTCTTCTTTACCGAGATCTATGGGAAAGATATGTATTAATTGGGAGCTAATGGTAATGATGGAAAGGCATGTTGTGATATGTGTGGAGGTCAAATGAGCTTTTAATGATGGAAAGTACTTTTCCTATCACCACTCTTGTCAGCTATTTGCATGCTTTTTTATCCAGGTTTTATGTTTTAAAAGAAGTTACCTTGTTTTCATTCCTTTTGCCATTGATGTTTTAAGTAAAGACTTGTCTAGTCTTGTTTGGAGATACATGAAGGTAGCTTAAGCATTTCTTTCAACAAAGCTTGCATGCATCTGTCACAGTAAGTCTCTTGCCCTTCATTATCAAGTGCTATTTATTTTCCTGCATTATTTTAACAGTTGTGAATTATTTCTGTCTTGTTATATTTTGGTTAACATTTCTGCCATGGCTACATTTTGCCCTAAGTTCCCTGAAAGAGTTAAGGAGTTTGTTATAAGTAGTGTCCTGCCTAATATTGAAGACACATTCCTTGCAAAAGAAGACATGGGTAAATTATTGGCTAGATTTGCAAACCCAAAACCTGGTTCTATATCCTAGAAGGTCTCAGATAGTGGGTTGTTGCGAGGATATGCTTTTTCAGAAGCTTTCCCCTGCCTTGAATTGGTCCTAGTATGCAAAGATAGGTATGACAAAGCTGAAAAGTGTATCTATGCCTTTAATGATGAAGTTTTGGTGTATGTTAACCAAATTGCTATAATGGGTGCCTTGAGGATTCCTCCGCTTGAAGTCTATGAAGATTGGACTATTAGCTCTTCCTACACACAATTCTCTATGGATATCACTGAATTTAATAATACAATTGCTAAAGGTTGGCTTTTCAAATCAGAGAGAGGAGGTTCCCACCTTCCGCATCCACTGACCAGAGAGCATATGATCCCTAAGATTAAAGATGTCATTATGCTTTTGAATAGAGTGAAGGGGAACTCACATGCCTTTCATTGGGAGAATTGGATGTACTTTTTCATTCAAACAATCTTAGGGTAAGATAGATTTATCGACTGGGTGGATATCATAACTACGAGGCTTCAAGAAGAACTTTCTCAAGTTTTTGGAATTTATGGTTTTTATGTCTTCCTATTTGTTTTATATCTTGGCTTGTGGCAGAGAATGGAAGGGTTACCACACCCAAACTAGAATCAAAGCATGTCAATTTATGAATACTATCCTCTCTTGCAGAAGAGTAACAAACAATAAGGCTTCAAAATAGTCCAAGACACCTTCTTGGCCAAGCTAGTGTTTAAGCTTTAGGGGAAAGAGAATGTAAGGATAACAAAGGAAGCCGCTCAATTGATTGACATTTAAGGCAATTTCTTTACTCAATTTCCAAAGTTCACCTACCTGAGGGTCGAAGGATATGAAGGAAAGCCTCTAAGGTTGCCTCGACACTGCCTAGATCATTTTATGTTGATTGAAATATGTAGACAATTGACAGAAGTAGAAAAGAGTTGTAAAACTTGGAAAGGCTCTGGCTATACCTTCCCTATTGAACTCACACATTACAAATGAAAGACAATCCAAGATGCCCTAAAGCTTAAAGATGAAATTAAATCCATGAACCTATTAACCAATTCTGCTAGACCTAACTTTGACAACCAAGAATTTTACCTAAGGTGCTCTGAGCTAGGTTCCTCTACTCTCCATGATCCACATCTAGAAGATTTATGGGTTAGCTGTCAAGATGATTTTGAGGTTGGGAAGAGGTTATGGTCTAGATTGTCACTAGCCTAGATAAAGGATTTTGATCTCCCGTTAGATACCTTTGGAGTAATTGAAGAAGAAAATGAGGAAACTATTGACTTGACTTATATTGAACAAGTGAAAGCTTACCCAATGCCGAAAATTGACTAGACAATACTAGAGGAGGATGACTTGCATATAAGAACCTTTCTTGTCCTAACCAGAACATAACAATGGCTCATAAAAAAAAGATAGTCAAAATTGGTGACTCATAGTGTTCAAAGAGTACATGTTAGCCCTAGTTTTCCCATTGGTGTTCTCAATATTAATGAAGTTGTTCCTTCTCCCACTACAAGAAAACTAAAGTCAAGAGTTGAACTTGAACTCCCTATTCAAGGTTCAACTCAACTCTCTCCTTCTATCAAGTGTACTCGCTCTTGTAGCAAAAAGAAACAAGAACAATCAAGCAGCTTGAAAGAGACATGTGATAATTCAGTAACAATTGATCTTGATTCAAGAGAAGAAACTTCTATTGGAACCCTAGGTGGTGAGATGGAACAAGGGAATCAACAAATAATAGAGGGAGCCAATACTTTAAGTCCAATGACACTGAGTTCATCACTCGTTCTACAGACCCCTCCCCCTAAAGAGAATCCTTATATTCCTAATTGGTTCAAGTTATCTATGAGTAAGAAAAGGAGCATAGTGCCAACAACTCTTCCAATAGGTGATATGGTAAGAAAATGTCTCAGGAAGACTCCCAAAGCTAAAAAGGAAAAAATTGAGACTATACTGAATATTGATGAGAATACAAGGTAGTGGGTAGCTGAAGTGATGAAACCAGCAATTGATAAGGGTATAGATGAAGTACTTCCCCAAGATTATACGATGGAGAAAATAGTCCTTGGTCTTGCTTCTAGGGCAACATATATGAAGATATGGACCACTAGGAACTCTAGGATTTATCATCGCATATGGAAGGATTAGAGGGATAAATAGGCGCTGAAGCAGTTACTACGAAAAATGGCAAAATATATTCATGAAATCCAAAATCCAAGTACAGAAGCTCTAACTACTACCATTTCTGTCATTGATGTTGCATCTTCCCTGAATAAGAGTTTTATTGAATAGGTCAAGAGGGATCGTTTTATTTCCCAAGCCTATGGTGAGTGGTTGAATGCAGTTCATGCCCAAGCAGCTAGTTATTTCTCTCACTCTACAAATACTAATGCAAGAGCTAATAAATTGATGACCACTTTGGAATAAGAGATGAATGGTTGGGAATCTAAAAAGATTAAGTGAGATGAATATGTCATCGATATTTCAGAGGTCCAAGAATACAACATTGACAGATTCTTGACCAAAAATTTAGAGGCTAAATGTGATGCTGATTTTTTGTTCATCGTCAGAGATGACCTATAATGGAGGAATACAGTGATTGAACATGGGTTAGAAGAATGCTCTGAACTGTTAAAAGAAGTGGGGTGTCTAAAAGAAATCCTAGCAACTGACATTAAGTGCATTGATGTCAAAATTATGAAAAATGAGGATCAGAATGAGAAACTCCCGAAAGAGGTGGAAACAACCTTTTTATCTAAGGTGAAACTATTGAAAGAAACAAGTGAAGTCTTCGTCAAGGACTTGACCATTGTCGCCATAGTAGATTCTATGATGATCATTTGCACAGACCATTTGGATGTACATGATAAAAAGCTTGATCATATCTGTAGGATTATGAAGATGTGGAAGCTTCTCCAGGAGTAGCTTGGCGCCTCGCAACAATAGCAACTGATTGGTTTCCTCGTAGCACACAAGGCTTGGAAAGAAAATGGTGGCAATTGCTCTAACTCCCAAGATTCGCGTGCCAATGTCAGCAATACAACTGGAGCTTAGGAAATGCTCGAGGGGCCACATGTCTTATTTTCTTGTTTTAGTTAGCTTCACTTTAAGACTCAATTCTGTTGAAACAGTTGGCAACTCCTTTGGGAGTTAATTTTAAAACTAATTCAGAAACCCCTACGTGGCTATATATGTTTTGTTTTAATCGACCTAAAGGTTGGCTCTTTGGACTAAGATACTTATGTTATTTTGATTAAGTTAGCTATTGTTTCCTTTTGGCTGAAGAGAGTAAGTTAATGATAATAAGATTAATCATATGGTTATTTCCTAAGCATCTATTTGGTAATCGTGTGGTTACCTTGCTAGATAATAGTTTCATATGAAATTCATTCCTACATTGGTGTTGTTTCATTAATCCTATTGGAGTTGCAAACTTTCTTTTATTTAGTTTGGTGAGCCTGATCTCAAATATGGAATCTTTAAATATGTGTCGTGTGACATGTTTCAGATATCAATGTTGAATCTGCAACATTCTTTTGTGGTTATGGGAGAATGTTTTTTTGCTTTCCTTAAGTTCTTTCAGGTTAAAAGAGCAAATGTTGTAATTCATTTACGATAAGAGCATACTGATAAATTATTGTAAAAGGGAGCTATGCCTTTAAAACATAGAGAGTCTTTGTGAACTTTCAAGACTCATTTGTGGTGGAAACTGTTTTTCCTATTAATCTAAACGTAAATAGTTGGGAGGGAAAAACTGTTCACTAACACTATGCATATCTTATGATCTCATATGCTAACACATTATTGTCTAAGTGATAACATAGTTGTTGCTTTTCTGTTAAAGGTTTCAGGTACCCTTCAAAATCTATTTTTACCTTAATCTAAAACATAGTTGTTAAATGAGACTTAATGAATAAAAAATAGGTCAAATTGCATATTCATAATTATATTCAATTTTGAATATAAAGATTGAATCCATAAAACAATTGAAAAAACTGGAAATCAAATAAAATACTAATCTATTGCACAAAATATCATCTAAAAATAAATAATTAGTATAAAAGTAAATATGAAAGATGGTCCTTTTATCCTTACACTAAGTGACAACTGTTGAAAATATATAAACTTAGTTAGGGATGGGGGTGGGTATCTTCCAACACCTTTTACAAAAGCTATTAAAGTAACCTCATTTATCTTTTATCTATTAAAAAAGAATGAGTGGATGGGGCAGAAAGCAAAACAAAGAATGATCATGCTCATGCTTTAAGAACACATTATATAAATGGGGGGACTGGTGTGTGTGGTCCTAGGGCCACCCATCAAAGGGACTCCAATGCCGATCTTTTTGATTAATGAAAAAAAATGAGCTGTAGACCACTTGTTAGCCTGGCTAGGGTTTATAGGCATGTTCCCTCTCTAGGCAGGCAGTCAGGCTTCCAGAAACCCACCCTTCAATGTCATAAGAGGAAATAGAGGACATCATATTCTTACCCATTTCTGTCCATACTGTGCCGTTTCGATGATATAAAATGCCAATATTCCATTCCATCATTTTCTCCCATTAATAAAGCGTGCAGCGACCAGTGTGGCGGTGGCAGTGCGCTTGCCTAAGCTAGGGTTTTTCTTCTTTATCTGAGATAAACTATGGTTTAGGGTTTCCTCCTTGCTGTGGGACAGAAGCGAGCGGCAGGGGGAATATTAAGGGAAAACAATTAAAAACAAGGAGAGCTGGCACTTTCGAAAGAGAAAACTAGGGTTTGAAAGAGAAAAGTAGGTTTTGAAGGACCCAGATGGCGAGAAGGAGAGGAATGTGTCGGGTGAGGTGAGACAAAGAGGCATGTACGGAGGGGCCATGATTCTGACCTGCAATGTGTTCATAATGGGTCCTACGCATTTCAATGCCAGGCCCTCGACTCCCCGGCAGGCACGGTTGGGACCCGCTTGCCCCTCGCACGCCATCATTCAATTCCTTACATATGAACATCATCAACAAAGGTTGGATATCACGGATCAAGGATCATACAGTCCAGCGGTTCCAAGGTGGAGGCTTTAGGGTTTTTGTTTTAACCATTCAAGCCCTAGCTGTAAACCCTGGGTTTGAATACTGTGCTCAAACCCTAATTGGCATTGGCATGGTCATGGGAAAAGTGGAGCGGGCATGATGAACATTGTGAGTTGTTGAGGTCGCTGTCGTGGGGTTTGACGTAGCCGGCGGGCGGGGTGGGTGGTGAATTGTCGGGATGTCGGCCAAAGCAATGAAAGCGCTGTTGTTGTTAACTAGTGCGCACCTCTTTCAAGCTTCTTAGCGCTTTCATCTGCATCTTCCTTTTCTTGATGCAATATATTTGTCACGGCCTATCAATCGCAGAACAAAGAACTCGGGAGGACTGAAAAAGATTGAAGTTTTTTGGTTGCGCGTTGTGTTCATTGCTTGGGATTCCAGGTCGAAGACTTGAGAAGATCAGAGGGAAATCTTCACAATGCTGTCGGGGGTAGGATCCAGTCGGTCTAATGGGTCCAACGTCACGGTTTCGACTCTCTCACAGGCCAATACTGGGCTCACGGAGCATGACTATATTGGGCTCTCGGATGTTTCTTCGTCCTCATCGGACTATGCTCGGGAACAATGTAATGTGGAGAGCTTGGGAGAAGCAGAGCTCAATTTGGGTCTCAGCCTGTCCTACAAGAAAGGGAATAGTGCTAATACAAATGCTGCCATGACTGGCAAGGGCTTTGTTCGTGAGAATGAGTATCAGAGGTGTAGTTCTAATAATTCAGGCGAGTTTTATAGAAGAGGATTTAAACAGTGGGCTGCTCCCAAAGAGAGAGTGTGGCAAGGTGCAAGGATTCTGACTGCAGAGGATCTGCAGACTATTTCTTGTCCGATGGAGGAAACTGCAACACCTGGGTATGCTGCCTTTCCGGATTCGGCTAAGCCGATCGTCACTCCTGCCGGAAGCAAGAGGGCATCTAACGAATCCCCTTCTGCAAGTCCTAGGTGTGTGAAAGAAACATTCAATTTATTTATTTTCTCTATCAGGTTTCTGTTCGCACCTATAAATGCATTTTATCAAGATGCTTTATTTTGTGAAAAAATAGCATTAAAATTTTCTGCTTGTCTGTAGTTTACAATTTCTCGTTTTCATAATTTAAAGTCTGCTATTATTTATGAATATTGATGGTCTAAATTCTTGCTGGAAACCCTTGATTGTAATGATGCAGAGTTGTATTAGAATTGTTTCTTCATAAACTGGTGAAAATGCATGGCTGTAACGTTCCTTTTCCCTAGTAAAAGGCCCCTCTTGGAAGTTATCCGTTTTCAATAGAATCAAGCACTACTGATTACTCTGTTGTGTCGTTGGTGCACAATTCCGTCAGATTCATTATCTACAAATACCGGCTTGTTTGGAATTCCCTCGATTTTGTTTTCTTAATTTTAGTATGTCAATCTAAATTTTCGGTAGAAAAAGGGTATTTTTGATTTACTGTAAAACTTAAAAGATCAATAAGAAAACGTTGATCAGGAGTTTTCCTGTTACATTTAATTAATCTTTGCGTTAGTATAAAGGTTTACGATGTAAATGTTGATATTCTAATTAAAATCCACCGTGTAGTTTGAGAAGTTTAGGATGAACCCAATGAAAATGATTTTGATCATGACGATCTGAATATTGGTTATGCAAATTTGTTTTAAAAAATCAAATTTTAGTAACTATTAAAACTTTATAATTTTGGGAGATTAGAATCTCTAGTGAGAGCTCGTGTGGAGATATCTGGTTTCCTCCTAATACATTCATTTGCGAGAGCTTTCCCATAGGTTGGCTGGTCTGTTGACGTCATTAAAATACCTTCATTCATTCATTCATTCAGAAGAGAGGTTATATTTGGAATCTATTTTTGGTAATTAATGGGGGTTTAGAATTTTTGAATGACATACCCAGAAATTTTGCATGCGAAAAAGCAAAATATTACCTATAATGCTGAGATTGCTCTATTTACAAATGGAATATGCATTTTGTGTGCTTTTTTATATTTATAGGGGATTCTGGAATTTTCTGTAAAG
Organism: Cupressus sempervirens; assembly: GCA_028749045.1. Lineage (NCBI taxonomy): Eukaryota > Viridiplantae > Streptophyta > Pinopsida > Cupressales > Cupressaceae > Cupressus > Cupressus sempervirens. The sequence continues at coordinate 314,097,450 of CM053790.1, read as the reverse complement.
GTGGAAGGTTACCTGAAAACTGTCTGCGAGTTTCTACCTGTTATATAGCCTCGCCAGAAGAATTTAGTTTTCTTTTAACACTGGGTCATTTGAAATAATTTAAGAGCATGCCTGCGCCATTTCAGCTATGCTTAGGCAATTCCAGGGCAATTTCCAGGGAGCGACAAGTTCAATACATCTTGTAAAACTTCTGACCATGAAAATTGCGTCCTTTACCTTAACCCAATGGTCACTTTCTCTTGCATTTTGTTTGACAGTAATTGAAGGAAAACACTCTGTTTTGTTTGATAAATAATAGCAATAACAGTGTCTTGCTTGATGAGTAACAGAAAGAACCCTGTTTTGTTTGATCGATAGCAGCCTTCCACAGCAAACAGTGCCACAAATTTCCAAATAATTCTGTATCCATTTTCACTTTCTGCGGAGTCAAATTGCTAGTATATACTTTCAAGTTCTATCATGAGTGATGGAGGCACTTGCAGTGGTTCTAATCTACTCACATAAACTGTTGAATTCAATGACGACAGGGATATTAATCTTGATGAAGACCTGTATGACGATTGCATTATTTGAACAAATATCTGTTTTGCAGCAGTTGAGTTTGGCAAAGGGATATGAAATTATTATACTTCATTTTAAACTGTAATATGCGTAGTAATTTTGTTTAGCATATGCATGATAGGTGGTATTCTGAGCTTAATTCTTGTTTTCAGGCTACAAATATGTACATATCTATGAATTTTATACTTTTTTGTATGGCCATACCCAGAATGTACCTGGTTCCTCCAAAACTTAATGCTGTACTTGCATTCATATCCAGTGTACCTTTTATTGTTCCCGGACTCACCAGGATCCTTTGAGTCCACTAAATTCTAATCTAAGTTACCCTGGCTGCGTTCTGGGGACTGAGACTCACCAGAAACTCACACTAGGTGAGTTAATTATAAACAAAGTTTTTGCCAGGTCCTGCTGGGTTTTGTGGAGTCCCAAGTCAGGCTAGCCTTCCCGAGTCTGCACTGATTCCAAGTCTTGTTTCTATGGTACCTGTATTCAATTTTATTTTGGTAACTTAATCTTTCTAGTTACAAATATGGTCCAAAATATTTTTCTTTGCTATTTCAGATGTGGTTCATGGCCCTAATTTCTTCTTCTTATTTTTTATTCTATGATATTTTTGCAGAGAGCAAGCAGTAGGGTGGCCACCAGTAGGCTCATTCAGGAGAAGCAAACTTCCTACTCAGCCTAGGCCTTCAGGTGATGAGCAGGAGGAATGTGTTCAACAACCAATTAAATCTTTCCCAAATCAGGTGAGCTCATTGTATGTCAAGGTCAACATGGATGGTGTGCCCATTGGTAGGAAAGTGGATCTCAATGCTCATGATGGTTATGAGAGTCTTGCCTTGGCTATGGAGGACATGTTCCAACGACCTGCAAATGGTAAAATATAAAAAATCAGCATCTGTCTGTTTTATTGTGCGTGGGGTTTTCAATATCTTTCAATTAAGTCTGTAGGCCTTACATCCTTGTTTTTATTTCTTGCTTTTAGTCCAAAGTTCTGGCCAGATTCCTATGCAAAAAGCACGCAGTATGGCCAATGAACCTAAGCGCCCAAGATTCTTGGATAGTTCATCAGACTTTGTATTGACCTATGAAGACAAGGAAGGAGATTGGATGCTTGTTGGTGATGTGCCCTGGAGGTAAGCTGTGAACTCTCGACTTCTAACCTTCCTTAAGAAGGAACATATTGGTGAGGGGAATTTTTCCATTGAGTCACAATGTTGTCCATGTTTAGTCAACTTTCTCTGTCCTCTAAAATTGAAACAAATTGAAGAATATTTTCTTAGATATTTTTTTACATTTAGTGGCTTCTATGTATGTTTGCACTGCTGTGAAAAGACCTTGTAGGATCTGATGAATTATTCTGTACATATTCTCGAGTTTTTGAAAGAAATGCTAATATTCTAGCATTTGTGGTTAAGATTGATTGTCTGATACTTGTAATCTCTATTATGTTTTTCAGGATGTTTGTTAACACCATCAAAAGGCTAAGGATCATGAAGACATCCGATGCCAATGGTCTAGGCAAGCTGATTTTCCTAATACTTAATGCTCTTTGTTTGAAATCCATTTTATTTCGAATAAGTTCCCAGGACTGATCACTTTCCTGTTGATTGCAGGCCCAAGATGTTCAGAAAAGATGAACAGGCAGAAATGCAAGCCTATTTGAGACTAGATTTGCAATAATACCAGAAAAATATATACATGTTTTAAATTTGCTATACTGTGGTGGATGGTTACGGCTTTCATATCTTTAGGTTCTCATAGGGATTTTTTTGAGCGAATCCAGCACTCCGATCTAACAACATAGTGTATGATTTTGTTCATGCAATGTGATATATATTACCAACACATATACCTGTATCAATCTCAGTATGTTAAAGCAGATGAGGAATACCTCTTATTCAGTTTTGGTTTTCAGCTGGAAGGCTGGTCCAGGCCTCAGAGATGCCATCGAAACTCAAATAATGGGTCTGGGCATGGGGAAGGTTTAAGATGTATTGTGAGACTTAAGCTCTGGACATGGGGAAGGTTTAAGATGTATTATGAGACTTAAGCTATCAGTGTTGATTTCCATGTGGGCTTTCTCTTCTTCTGTACAGTAATTTTTTATAAAATGCAAACTTGATCTATGTTTATGTTGAAAATGTCAAAACAAATTGTACATTCAAATTCAAATTGTGTATAGAGGCATTCTTGTTGCTATAACTTTTTTAGGTGGAGTGATCTAATTATAAATTTTAATTTGTAGAAGTTTATTGAAAGAAGTGTGCTTGCTACATATCTATTATGCATGTGTAAATTGATCTCAAGAGACAGGCATAAGAACATTTTCAGTTGTGATTTACTGTTTGATTTTCTAGACCGAAATTAGTTTCACATAAGGAATGGGTTGCAGTGACCAATTCTTTCAAGAACCTGCACTTGCTAAAGTGATAAAAAAATTGAAGTTGGCGACATAGATGATCCGTTCCATGATTATGACATTTGGTTAAATAAATTAGAAGTAAGAAAAGATCCATTCCATGATTATGACATTTGTTTAAATACTTAAAGAAATAGAAAAAGATTATGACGAATACAATATTATGTTATGATGAGAAGGGACCCAGGAGTTGAGCATCGTAATTTCACTTTCTTAAAATTCAACTGGCAATTATAAATCACTCCTATTTTTTAACACCATTTACAATAATTCAATTGGCAATTATCAATCACTCCTATATTTTAATACCATTTACAATATTATGTGATGATGAGAAGGGACCCAGGAGTTGAGCATACTAATCTCACTTTCTTAAAATTCAACTGGCCATTATAAATCACACCTATTTTTTAACACCATTTACAATAATTCAATTGGCAATTATAAATCACTCCTATATTTTAACACCGTTTACAATATTATGTGATGATGAGAAGGGACTCAGGAGTTGAGCATCCTAATTTCACTTCTTAAAATTCAGTTGGCATTTATAAATCACTCCTATATTCTTACACCCTTACTTACAATCAAGGATTCAAACCCACATAATGTTCAATGATGTTCAATATGCATTTTGTTGAAGTATGAAATGAAACTGAAAACAAAAATGATAGGCCAGTAGCAGTGCATATAAAGTTATGTTTATGTCAAATATGATATTTGACATGCTTTTTGTTGAAGTTATAAAAAACTTGCAGGCCCATAGTAATGTACTAATAGATATTTTATTAGGGTTATGTATTATTAGAGTGTTGATGTGATATTACATGATTTCTTAGTTTTAGATCTTACTTTTAGATCTGAGAAATATGTTTAATTATAACATTTTCATAAAAATCTTTAGAAATTAAGTCAAGCTTAGAAGTTATTTAAACTTTCTGATGATTTATCACTTGTTTCCTTATGCATACTTTTGCTGCAATCTAGGGATAGTAATTACTAGCATTTGCAACAATAGAAGATGCAATAGAGAGTAGTAATAAAAACAAAAGTTACTTAAAGTTGCTCATCATCCTCCTAGTTACATTTCAAATTCAACACAAAAATTGATTACAATCAAAACAATTCTACAACTACATTATTGATCTCATAAATTAGAGGAAAAAGTTCAAACATTAAAAAATTGTAGAAATTATAAAATGTAGTAGAAAGATCCCAATCATAAAGTTGAGACCCCAAATCTCAAAGTTGAGATAATTGCTAGCTTTTAATTTAATAATATTTTAAATATTAGTTTCCTATTGTTCATAACAATAAGTCTAGATTATATTTGTCTTATAGTTTAAATGAATGTATGAATATGCAATAAGTAATTTTTTGAACTTCAAAGAACTACATAAATGATTGGTTAAAAATAATAAATTATTTTATATTTAAATAAAAGAAATATTAAATTATTTTTTATTTTTTGATCTGTCATTCTATTGTAGCGGTAAACAATTATAATAGGTGAAGCTATATTTTATTCATAAACATATAGTAAAAGATAATATAAAATTAGTTAATAGTTTAATTATATTTGAATATTCTAATGATAGTATAAAAAATAAAGCATAATAATAGAATTTTTGTTAAGATAAGGTAAGCCATTGTAAATTAATTAAACATAATAAAGAAAAAAGTTCATTTTTTTAATGAAAAATGTTCAAA